>OY757918.1:9751616-9917474 GCA_963585895.1 Sepioteuthis lessoniana | reverse complement strand
CACCATGTTACTAAAAACAAAACCTTATGCCCCCATATATCTGCACAGCCCTAACTAAGCATTAATTCTACATTATCATTTTACATTTCTAGTTTTGTTCTAGAATTCTGTAAAATTTCAACACTTTGTGAGAGAAATCTCTATCCTCCTCTTTTCCTGGCAAGGGACAATCTTTTTACATTAAAACCTTGAGTTTAAACAATATGTATACATAATTGCATGAATCGAGCATCAATTTTTGAGTGGTATAAGAGATTCAAGGAAGGCAGGGAGTCTTTGAGGGATGATGAGGTGTGTAAGGAGTAAGGAAGTCAATACACCAGAGTTGATTGGCCAAAGGGTTAGGGTTACAATGTTGAGGTTTTAAGGGAGTTCAGAAAGAGATTCCGAGGGAAGAGGCCAGCACTCTTCAAATCAGGTTAATGGCATTTCCACCAGGACAATGCACCAGTCCACAACTCCATCCTTGTCACAAACTATTTGACCAAGATGGGCATCAAGACAGTTCCTTTGCCCAGTCAGCTGGGGCTGTAGAATACACCAACTGCATCTCTGCAGAGGGGTAAGACCCCCCCCCAACGAGTGTCCTGATATGACACTAAACAATCTGATGGTGAGGTTCCAGCAGTGCTGGAGCTTTGGGGAATGCGGAGTACCCCTTCATTGCCATCGCTCCCAGGTCCACTTTGGCCCGGAGTGGTAGCACCTGATAGGGCCCTATCTATTGGTTAAATAGAACAGCATACTTATGCTAAAATGGAGTAAACTGAATAGCTTGAAATAGAAACGTTTTTGAAAATTAAACCGTACTTTCACTTAAACTGCGTGCTTATGCTTAACTGAATTATTTCAAATTGAACTGTTTTTCGACATTAAAACTGTATTTACACTTAACTGAATTATTACATATAACTGCTTAAATAGTTTGAAATGGAAATGTTTTCGACAATTAAACTGTGTACTTATGCTAAACTGAACTGTTTTCTATAGAACTGATTATTTACATAAAAATGGATTTGGTGTTAAATAACCTACAAAGGTTGATATGCCATAAAACCAACCAAACCAAACCAAGACAGTTCCTCAGCCTCCCTATAGTCCAGACCTTGCTCCTTGTGACTTTTGGTTATTCCCTAAGGTCAGAGGCTGTCATGAGGAGATGAAAGAGGCTGTGATGAAGGTCATTGACACGCGCACACAAGAGGACTTCCATGGGGCCTTGCAGAAGTTGTTGGAACGGTACAAGTGCATTGCAGCTGGAGGAGATAACTTTGAAGGGGGACTAGTTTCATGTGTGTACTATTAAAAGTGCCCATACGAAAAAAGTCAGGAAACTTATTTAATGATCCTCGTACCTTTTTTACATCAAACTGTTTGGTTGACTCAGAGTACAAACTCACACACACATATATATATATATATATATATATATATATATTACTTATCAAAGATTTGTTTAAATCATAAAAATATTTTCACTGAAGATTTTGAAAGTGTAAATAGAATATCTGAAGTTTATAATGCAACTTTGATCAATGATGCTTGTTTTGTGTATGAAGAGTATTAAAAAAAATTGAGACAAACTTTATTTACCAAGACAAATGAACAATAAATATACTTTTTCATCAAAATTGTCTCCTTGGCACTCCAAGTTTTCTATTGAAGTACCCTTCTGAAACTTTTGATATGGTATGAAGCTGCATTGTTATTTTAATGTCCTGTACATTCTAAATCTTAACCCCTTGCCTTGCAGAAGAGTAAGACCCCCAAAAAGGGGTACCTTGGATATAATACTAAACTTCATCAGATGGTGAGGCTCCAAGCCTGGAGATCTAGAAAGTGGGGAGTATCCCTTTATTGCTTTTACTCTCAGGTCCACTCTGACTTGGAGTGATAGGGTCCCTATCTATGGGTTAAATAGATCTGTTTAAGAATTATTTGTATTTGATAGAAAACCCTATTGATACCATATAACTAAAATATTTGAATTTAAGTTACTTGAAGACATAGTGCTTCTGGCAAATACACTTGCCCAGGCTAATTCCCTGTTACATAGTCTGGAATGGGCAGCAGGTGGTATAGGCCTCAAGTGAATGCAGACAAAATTTATGCTTTAATCAAAGTGACATCTCCACTCTTGGACAGCTTCACCAACCTCAGAAGCAGCATCTTATCAACCGAAAATGACATCAACACGCGACTAGCAAAGGCATGGACAGCTATCGATCGACTATTGGTCATATCGAAATCAGACCTGTCTGATAGATTAAAATGCAGTTTTTTTCCAAGCAGCAGTTGGGTCGATACTACTATATGGGTGCACCACATGGACACTGACTAAGCATATCATATGGAGAAAAAGCTTGACGACAGTTACATAATGATGCGAGCTGTATTGAACAAGTCCTGGAGGCCCCCCCCAAAAAAAACAGCAGCTGTACGGCCACCTACAACCCATCACGAAAACCATCCAAATTAGACGAACCAGACATGCGGGACACTACTGGAGAAGTAAGGATGAACTCATAAGTGATGTACTTCTGTGGACCTCTTCACATGGATGAGCAAAGGCTGGACAACCAGCTAGAATCTATCTACAGCTGCTCTGGGCTGAAATGGGATTATAGCCTGGAAGACCTGCTGAGAGTGAAGTATGAGTGGTGAGAGAGGGTCACGGCGATCTATGCTAGCAGTACGACGTGACTTGAAGCTATATAACTCTGCAAACTATACAACTGTGTGCACATTATTTGTATTAGATAAGAATACTTGATAATATAACTGCATACCAAAAAATCTCTTAAACAATTACACAAAATATAATTGTACAATGAAGCAATTCTTCTGTGCATGTAATAACCTGTGGTGGGTTTACATGTCATTAAAATCAATCCAGGGAGATAAATTTTTAGTGCTACAGTTGCACAATCTTGTTTTGCCAAAAACTACTAATCAGAAACACTTAAGAATCATCACTGACTTGTCTAAATAACTAGTTGTGCATATGTTTAAATCTTAAGATAATTTAAAACAAAAATAAAGCTTCAATCTCTATACTTTCTGATCACACCACTTATACCAAATATAACATGTTATACCATTACCATTCATTGACCAAGGCAGGAACTTTAACACAAGCTGCTAATGACTTGTGTATTACATATCCAGCGTAATGTATCATTGTGGTGGTTATAAATCTTAGTCATTTAGCCTCGTTTAGTTAAGGCAGGAAATAACAAGACAAGCTTGAAACTTAACATTTATTTTCACCAGTCATAAAGAGTCTGTCACCAGACAAGCTGCTAAACATTCTCCAATTCCTCTGCTTTGTCTAAAGTATAAAATGCATGAGTTGTTCTGTTTATCTAAATGGAATATACTTATTCAAGTGTCCATCACTATATCTATCAATGTAGAACATGTTCATGATAGATAGCAGGTGGGCTGTAATAAACATTTTTATTAACATAGTTTTTGGTATAACACTAAATTGCATCTGGTGGTGCAGCTCCACTTCTGGGGAGTATGGAGTACACTCTTCATTGCCATTTATATAACATTTTATTTTAACTGTTTTATAAATATTTCATTCTTGACTGGTAAATTCCAATACAGATTTCAATAACATTCAAAAATTGGTGGTAAAGCTCCATTTCTAGAGATGTGTGGAAAATTTCAGTATAACTATTACTCCCAAGTCCACTCTGACCTGGAGTGATAGCACCTGTAAGAACCATATCCATGGATCAAGTACATTTGTTTAAAAATTGATATTAGATTGGAATACTTGAAACAATTTAACTGCCGACAAATGCTTGGCTCAGTCAGCTGGTGCTATAGAATACACCAACTGCATTTCTGTAGAGGGTAAGACCCCTTCCTCAATGAGTGTCCTGGATATGACACTGAACAATCTGGAGCTTTGGGGAATGCAGAGTACCCTTTTATTGCCATGACTCCCAAGTTCAATCTGGCCTAAAGTGGTAGGTCTTGATAGGATCAAATAGAACTAAATTGCATACTTATATTAAACTGAATTGTTTGAAATAGAACTGTTTTTATGTATAAAAATGGATTTGGCATTGAATAATCTACAGTGGTTGATATGCCATAAAACCAAACCAGTTTTTATTGAAATGACTTGATTCGGCATTAAATGACCCGAAAAGAACTGATATTCTGTAAAACAAATCAGTTAACCAACAGATTCATGCCTTTTCCTAACAGAATAAGCCTAAAGGGAATCACAGCCTTGTATGAATGTAGTCTACTTGACTTAATCTAGTATGAGCAGAAGTATGGAACACCCAGTGAGAACTTAACTTGCTACTAATGGCTTGCAGCTTTCTTTTATACCATTTCAGGCTCCCATAGTTCTGCTATAGTTGGCCTTCTTGGATTCTGACAGCTGTCATAAAAGGAATGAACTGTATTTAAGCAATGATGAAACCTTAAACTTTCAAACAAGACAAAAAGAAACAAAGATGTTCTGCCCCTAATAAAATAAATGTGTCCTATTCAAATTTAGGCTTGATAAACAGATACACATGCTGATATGGCCTGCTACAATACAATAAAATGTTTTTGTTTTCTCTTCCTTAACTGAAGTTAATCACTTGCCAAGTGTGAGTGTCAAATTTGTCCCCACAGTCTGGTGTACAAGCTAAAAGCCTCATTCTGTATCCCATGAATGGTAGAATTTTAGGAATATGATACTTCAAGTTATGAATTATACTCATGGGCAAGATGTGACACAAGGTCAATTTTTAAGCAGAGCTAAGCAAGTTGAAGATCAGTTTTCATTTTCCTAGTTAGGTTGCCTAACCAAAGCTAAAGAACCCAGTCTGATGTACTATTTACCTGGGGAGAAAACAAATGGGTTCATGCCTTTCTCATGGGTATTGATGTAAAGTGAAACACAAGCAGCTTCTTTTGAAAATTTGAATTCTGGTTGCTTATTCTATTCCCAATGGCATGCATATATATATATATATATATATATACACACACACACACATAGCATAAGTATTTTAGGAAAGTTTTGATATTTTTGACTTTTCTCATAAGACTAGAAACATCATGTCTGTATAGAAGTGAAATGCAAACCGCCTCATACAGGATTTGAACTCTGGTTGTCAATTCCATTTCCTACCCTAACGATTATGTAAAGTATGCATATTATTTATAAATAAATGGGAGTTTCATTGATAATGAATCTCTTTACTACAGATTTTTCAACAGTTTGTGAAAGCAAGTATTTTCTGAATCAATAGACACAAGTTTAGATACACATGATCAAAATACAATGTATGTTATATGTACTAACAAATGGCTAGGAAATGGTATTAGATAGGAATACTGGAAACTATATAACGTTAAATTATTTGTATCAAGAATTACTTGAAACAGTTTTAAATAACTTAAGACTTTGTCTCGGCCACAATTCTGTATGGATACAAGCATAGAATTTTGTATTGATGTTACAACTTTATTCATCTCTCTTGCATAATGATATATATATATATATGAATATTTTTATAACTACTTCTATAACTCTGGCAGTATGAAAAAAAAAAAAGAATGCAATTTGTAAACTTTAGTCAGAATTATTCTGAAGATCCATTAGGTGAAACCATGTTAGGTAGTTTCTGGCCCTTAGGTATTATATATGAGGCCTGTTAGAATATGTAGCTTATTAGTGCACCATATGGTATCAGCTATCCCAGAAAGTGTTGGTGGTTCTACAAAATCATTCACTACTAAAAACAAATCACTAGAGTATGTATTTACCTAACTTCTCTTGGATGCAACACCAGGTCAATTTTTAAGCAGAGTACAGCTGTTTTGAATTCAGCTTTTTCTTCTAGATTGGTTGCCTTTTCAAGGCTTTTTGTTTTTTTTTATATGTATAGGAGTTTTAATCAGATGTAAGAAGTCTAAATTGCCATCATACGGGTCGTTGCTGGATACAATCTACAGATAGGTCTCTTTTGTTTATCAAAAAATTAGATGAAAACTCATCTTACAGACGCAGTTAAAAAACTTGTAAAACAAAACTGTTTTTGAACAAACTTCTAAGTTGATTCCATCAAAAGATCAATGTTTATGTATTCCTAGTGATCATTGTATAGAATTCCTGGCTGTTTGCACTTTGAATTGTTTTAATGCTCTTGAGAAAGGCATGAATCTCTCTCTCTGTCTCTCTCTCTCTGTCTCTCTCTCTCTGTCTCTCTCTCTCTGTCTCTCTCTCTGTGTCTCTCTCTCTGTGTCTCACAAGAAGGAAAACTCTAAATTCAAACCAGCTGTACTCTGCTTAAAAATTGACTTTGTACCACATCCTGTTAGTGGCAGAGGTGTTGAAGTTTGAGTTTTCTAACTTGGTATCTCTTTTATATATATATATATATATATATATATATATATATATATATATATATGGTTGTCTCTCTTGTTTGTAGAGCCCAGTTGGCTGCATTTCTGTAAAGCGGTAAGGAAAAAAAAAATGAGTGTCCTGAATGATGCTAAACAGCATTATTCAGGACACTTGTAAGGTGAGGCTCTTGTAATGTGGAGTACTCCTTTATGGCCATTGCTCCCAGGTACACTCCTACCCAGAGTGATAGTACCTGATAGGGTCCTATCTATGGGTCAAATAGAACTGTTTGACATTTAAGCTGTGTGCTAATGAATGAGTTATGCCAAATTGAATTATTAGAAATAGAACTGTTTGATCATTTAACTATGGAAACAAATGACTGTTTGATAGTGCAAATGAGTAATGTTGAACACAATGTTAAATAGTAATACTTGTAACTGCTTCACTGTGTGCAAACAAATTAATGCTTAGTAGAATTATTTGTGTTGGATATCAATAATTGAAACCATTTAATTGTAGAAACACTAGCAATACTAATATGCAAACAAATTAGTTATAACTCATTTAAAAATGTAATTACCAATAAACTGTTCATCTACAAATCCAAATCTTATTTAAAAATGAAATTACCTATAAACTGTTGGTAAGCAAATGACATGTTAAATTATGACTTGTATAGCAATACTTAAAACCAATTAACATTTTTAAGTGAACCTGAGCTCTTTTTTTCTTTTCCACATTTATCTACAAAATTGTTTACAAATCATATTTGATATCTGTATGAATAGGTTTTGACATTAAATAACCTACAATGGTTAATATGCCATAAAATCCAACCAAACCCCTGTTTGTAGTTGTTAGCTCCCTAATATAGTGTTCAGTTGAACATGTTAGGTGCTTCAGTATTAACTAACAGTGGGTAAACATGTATAGCAACTGTTCACAGTACTTTTAATGCAACCCTGAGATGCCCTTAAACAAGAACATTTACTGAGTTTAAAGCAGCTGTTCTCTGCTTAAAAGATTTACCTTTTGTTATGTCCTGTCTTTAATGAAAGATATATAAACTCGGTTTAATTTTTTTCTTTTTTAATGAGTAGAAAAGTCATCTTTAAAGGTAATAACTTCAGTTTCATTTAGATGTCTACTTTATATGGTTAAAGATTTGGTTTGGCTAACCAGTTGAACACAAAGGTTTCTGTTTTGCATTACACATAAATTGAGCCCCTTGCTAAAATCTTAGAAAGTTTAGGAATCAAACTTAAAAAAAAAAAAAAAAAAAATGCTTAGGAGTCTCGTTAGAAACCATGGGCAATTTGGCTCTAGCTGTTAAGCTGTTCTTGAGTTGTGATAAACAAAATTTATTTGGGATAATTATTACATGTACAATCTCCTTTTGATTTTCATCCTTTTGTAAATTGAGTTGATTATTCTTAAAATCAAATGTTTCACTGAATTTTATTTGAAGTAATTTCTTTTAAACAGTCTATTTGGTTTTACTCTGGAAATCTGATATTGGAGTCAATTGAATGTTACATGATTAATGATTTTCTACATTAAAGAAAAATATCATATAAAACTTGTTTTCTCTGGAGTATCTTATTATAGTTTGTCAGTACTTATGTGAAAAAAAGTACATAAGAAAAAATATAAAATCTCTTATTTTACTTGAAGTTTCATAGTCTATAAGGGTTCAGATGCACCTAAAACTTTTTTATCCATTTTATTGTCGAAATATTACTTTCCAAATCTAACATTTTCAGTTTTTATTTTAATTTTCACTTACATATAATAACTCAATTATAAGTTTTCTTAAGGTTTGGAATAAAATTAGAAGTGTTGATTTTTTTTTCTCATTTTGTTTGTTATCTTTGTATTCCATTTTTCCCACCAAAGAAAAAGAGGGTTTGTAATTTGACACGTGTATATTAAAGTGTTTTCTAATCAATGCCATAATGATAAATTTAGTTTTTTTTTTGTTTTTTTTTTTGTTTGTTTTTTGTTTTTTAGATTCATTTGTCTGTTTGTTACTATATTTACATATGAGATGGGTTAGATTTCTTCTGAGGTTATGATTTCTTTCACTTATTTTTAGATTAAAATTTTGTGGCATAAAATCATTCTTAGAATGGTCACAATTACAAATTTTGATTCCTCAATGAAAGCACCCCCCCTTTTTTTTTTTTTTTTTTTTTTTAGTAGCTAAGTTTTTTGTTTTTTTTCTTTATTTTCAACTTGAGTCATTGAACTTATGATTCTGGATTTGTGACTTCATTCTTTCCTGTTTGGATTTGTGATGGACTTCATCATTGAGCTTGTTGGCACATTTAATAAGCAAATTTGTTTTTTTTTATATATATATATATATATATATATATATAATTTTGACACTACACTGAGAAAGCTATGAATCAGTTTTTATACAAATGGAAGTTTGGGGGTGGAGAGTTTTTTAATTGCCAATTTTAGATTTTAGAAATGGCTGAATGGCTTTGCTATTTCCTGCTTGTTAATTCAATCTCTGTATATTTGAGTTTCTCTTTGTACCGGAATGAAGAAATATTAAGGTGTTCCAAATTCAAACAAAAGCTGCATTAGCATGGATCTGACATTCTTATACTATGACACAAACCTGGTTGTATCATGAGGTACTGTTGGGGTTCCCTGTTTGTAATGATGCTTTGACCTGAAATCTATGCCTGTCCTTTCAGTTATGGGTTAAATAGTATTACTGCTCTGGTATTTTTTACAAGTATGGCTTTGACATTAAATAACCCGTGAAGATTGATATTCCATTATATAAAGAAACCAAATAATGCCTGTTGGTAGGACATAGAATATACTATATCCCCTGTGTTTGGAGCTCAAGTTAGTGGAATACCCCTTCGTTGCTATTACTCCCAGTTCTGCTCTAACCTGGAGTGGTTACGCTGATTAATTTTATCTAAAAGTCAAATTGATCTGTTTGAAAATTATTTGTATTAGATAGGAATACTTGAAACTATAACTACAAACAAATGATTAAATAGAAATGGTTACTTGAAACCATATAATATAATGTAAATTATTAGATTACTTGAAACCATACAACATGATGCAAATTATTTGTATTAGATAGAAATACTTGATATCATCTACTGGACTAGTTGGCTGGAGGTGTAGAATACACCGACTGTATCTCTGCAGAGGGGTAAGGCTCCTCCAACTAGTGTCCTGAATATGACACTAAACAATCTGATGGTGAGGCTTCAGTAATGCTGGAGCTTTGGAGAATGCAGAATACCCCTTTATTGCCATTACTCCTAGATCAACTCTGACCTGGAGTGGTTGTACCTGTAAGTGTCACATCTATGGGTTGAATAGGACAGTTTAAGAATTTAATTGTGCACCCACAAATGACATGTTAAATTGAATTGTGAGTGTTACGTAATGATGCTTGAAACTATTTAACTGTGTAATCAAAACTGTTGGTGTTAGATAAGAATACTTGAAACCATTTATGTGCAAACAAATGAGCTCAGGCTCATTAAAAAAAAAAATTACCTGCAAACTTATTTGGATAAAGAGAATTTGGCATTAAATAAGAATGCATGAATATAATTGCTCCAACATTTAGAAATGAATTGAATTTCAGGACTAAATAACCAACGAGGGCCCAGTCAGCTGGGGCTGCAGACTATACCAACTGCATCTCTGCAGTGGAATAAGACCTCCCCCGTGAGTGTCCTGGATATGACACTTAGCAATCTGATGGTGAGGCTCCAATAATGCTGAAGCTTTGAGGAATATGGAGTACTCTTCATTGCCATCGCTCTCAGGTCCACTCTGGGTCAGTGGTAGCACCTGAAAGAGTCTGATCTGTAGGTTAAATAGAACTATTTGACAGCTAGACTGGGTACTTATGCTAAACTGAATTGTTTCAAATAAAATAGTTTTTACATTTAACTGTGTAAACAAAAAATGTTTACTTATATTAAACTGAATTTTTAGAAATATAATTTTGATCATTTAACTTCATGTAAACAAATGACTGATTAAGTGTATTGTTAGTGATACATAGCAATACTTGAAAATATTAAACTGTGTACAAACAATTAATAGTAAATAGAATTATTCGTATTAGATAAAAATAAGTGAAAACATTTAACTTTGTGCAAAAAATGAGTTAATGCTTGTTTTAAAAATGTTATGCAAATCATATTTAATATAAGTATAAAAAGAATTGGGCATTAAATGAACTATGAGGGTTGATATGCCATAAAACCAAACTAAATAAACCATAAAGAATTGATGTTATTTTATTTTTGGTTTGTTTAATTGCATAACTATAGGTGGTGTACTTAGTTTTAGACTGCTATATATTAATATTTTTGGTTAGTTTCAATCCTGTAGAATTAGATAAAACATTTTCATTATATGTTCAAGCCGAAGAATAAAGACCTTTTACTTATGATCAGCTCATTGGTAGAGTGTTCACCAATGGTCCGGGAGACCAGGGTTCAATCTCAGGTCGCGTCATACGAAAGACTTTAAAAATGGTACTTGATACATAACACTCGGCAACATAAGGTACATATCAAGGGTAAAGTGGAGCAATCCAGGGAAAGTTGTAGTGCCCTCCCTACACCTTGGTGTAGTAGCTATTGAAAAGAGAGCCTTATGGTCACCCTCGACTATGGTCACCAACTTGACTTTTTAGTTTAGAAGAAAATGAACATTTAATTAAAGAATTATTAGGGTGTACTTATTTATGGGTCATATACTACACTCAATGAAAATTTTAGTCATAAATAAATTTGAATTTTATTAAATTAGTTTTTGCATAGTGCTCAATGCAATTATGGCAGAGCATGTATAAAAGCTAAAATATTTGAATTATGTGTTCATCTGTTACTTGAAATTTCATACAGAGTACACGATCATCAGACACAAATTTTCATCTGATCATCATAATCTTCATGAAACTTCAAGGACTTGAAAATACAGATTTAATTCATTTAAGTCCTCTTTGAGCTCCACTCTGTCAATAGGGCTTAGATTATGTTGACTGTATCTCCCCTTCCAGCAGATGAGGCACAAAAGGGGTGTCCCTGGGTATGATGATAAACTACATATTGTGGTGAGGCTTCAGTTTAGACATCTGGGAATGTAGAGTACTCCTACATTGCCATTACTCCCAAGCCCACTTTGTCCTGGAGTGGTAGTACCTATAGGCCAAATAGATCTGTTTAAAAAAATTGTTAAATTGGAATAGTTGATGCTATATAGCTTGATTATTTGTAATAAGAATAGTTACTTGAAGTTAGTTATATACTAAGTATTATTAGTTCTTTGAAACCATGGGACTGTGCAAACAAATAATTGTTACATTGGAATAATTACTCGAAACCATAAAACTGTATAAATTATTAGTATTTGATAGGAATACTTGAAACCATATAATTGTGTTAAATCAATACTTGATATATAACGGTGAGAAAAAAAATTCTTAAAAGCAACTACACAAAACTATAAGTGTACACAGTAAATGTGATTCCCTTACCTTTGGGCATAGAATAACCCCAGACAGGTTGATACTCCATTGAAATTTATCGATCTTTTATCTCAGCAATTCTGGATCCTAATTTTCCTTCTAAATTTTTATATAAGCCTCGAGCATTCAAGAGGGAATCCCCGTGGCATCAAGGCAAACATGCTGGAATGGGTTCAAACTTCAGTTATGCTATGATATTCACTTTCAGACTAATACTCTTAGGAAAGGCGTGAACCCTCTTATCCTTCATTTATGGGTTGTATAGTATCACTGCTGTTCTTTTACAAGGATGGCTTTAGCATTAAATAACTCTCACAGATTGATATGCCATTAAAACAAACCAATCATTCAGTATTCCATTTTGGGCCTCTAGAATTGGTGCCAAACTGAAAACTCTTTAGAAACTTCCAATTTATCTCTCTTCACCCACCAAATAATGAACCTGCTTTTTAAAGAAAAAAAACAAGTGTAGATTGACAAGTTCAACAGATAATAAAAAAAAATTCTTGCTCTTTGTCCTTTTTTTTTTTTTTTCTCCTGAAATAGAGGAAAGCTCATTGTAGAATATTCTAAAATCTGTCCTTATTCAGAATCACTTCATTATCCGATATGGGGAAAGGGTGTAAAACTTTAACTCATCACTGACTTTTTTCTGGTAAAAGCTTCCTGTTCCAGAATGGATTTCCTATGGCAGACACATTCATAAAGTAGTATCTATATGAATAAATGCAAATTTCTATATATTTATGTGTCTATGCCAACATCAAAATGGCCTATATTGTGTTAAATTATAAATTTGCATAATGACTTGTGGGTGGGAAGCAGGTTTGAATAGATAACTGTCCAGTGTTATTCATTTGTAATTTTTGTTTATATAAAGTTTTGTGTGTAGCTTTTATAAGAAAACCATTTACAAATAAACCTAAAATAAGAAATAGTTTTATAAGGAAAACAAACATCACGCAAATCAAATATATGGTAAGTCTTCATTTTCATATGAAAATGTCAACCGTTATAATCTTGCTCTTCTCTATATTGGAGATTATAAATAAGTGTATTGTGGCTTGCAATGTGGAAAACATCAAACAATTTGGCCTATAAAAAGTTGGGTTTTTAAAATCACAAGTTCTATTGTTGGGATAGTTGGATATAAAAGTTTGAAATCAACCAAGGTCAATTTTGTTTTTCTTTTTTTGTGATTGCAAACTGAAACCATCTTTGAAAAGATGTCAGTGAAACTCAGGTACTATGACTAGTATACAATTGATAAAATTCTTTTCAACAATATAAATTTTCACATATAGATTTAATTGAAATTTATACTCATGATCTGTGTTTGCGAGGTTTTTTGTTGTTTGATCTTTTTTCTTTAAGCTCAAAACCTGCTCTTCAAATGATTTTAAACTACTTATACAAAACTATTTAAGAGATGATTCAAGTTTGTAAACAAAGTTAGCTTTTGGCTTTGTGTCTATATTTTTACAAATGTAAGCACACATTTTTGTCAACTGAGTACTTGATGCTCATAAGCAAGGCTGATTTTTATATATATAATTGCATACTAAATTGGCCACAGTATTGAAAATTGTCATAACTGTTTTACGTACAATCAATGTGTGTAGTGAAACAAATCAAAATGGTGTGGGGAGAATCTCCATGGCGTAATGGCTAATGTACATTCACTTTTGAACTAATACCCTTGGGGAAAAATATAAACCCCCCTATCCTCCTCAGTTATGGGTTAAATGGTATCACTGCTGTTTTGGCATTAAATAACCTATAAAGGTTGATATGCCATTGAAACAAAATGGATCAAAGCTATGTAATGTTCTAATCAGAATTTACTGCTACATTCTGAAATGTGAAAAATCTTACAAGTGAGACGAGAAGGTGGAATATGCAAGCAAAGAATAAAGGGGAAAAAATAGCTTGACAATGTATATTCCATCCCAGATTGTGTGTGTGATCCCGGACAATTATTTTGTATTGCATTCAAATTTAATATTCACTATGTTGAAAACAAACTTAAATATACTTTCCATTAAGTTTAAAACAAAAAATTAAATTTCGTTTAAGAGATTCTATATTAACCAAGTAAAAGAAAAGAAAAAAGCAGTTTGTTGCCACACCGTTTATGTGTAGGGTCTTGTTCTCCCCGTCCAGATTAGATGTTTAGGACCAAGGTATATTTACAAAGGCCTTATGTGGGAAATAAGAGAGAGGAAAAAAAACACTGGAAAATAAACTAAATCTTTTTCTCTTTTTTTTTTTTCTTGACAACAGTTTAGTTTTATTGGCTCAAGTTTTAATTACTCAAATAGAACTAATGAATCTCAAAAATTGTCGAAGATAATTCCCCCCCCCCCAAGTAAGGCCTTTGTACAGAGTTAGGCAATACTTTGTTTTAAAAACATAAAAATAATTTCTGTTGTATTCTTTTTAAATATACAAAAACATCTTGGACTTGGTATAAATAAACCAAATTAATAGGGTGGATGTATTCACACAAGAAAAAAAAAAAATCAAAATTTGGATGTAAACATCTAATAAAAATTGTCTTAAGTATTGAAAATTTTATTCAGGACTCTTGGACTCGCTCATTGTGCAAATGAATGTTTAATATCAAATAGAATTATTTGCACTGGATAACAATACTTGAAAGCATTTAACTGTGCAAATAAATGAGCTCTACTCAAAGTTAACAAAATATTCATGGAGTACAAGATTTTAATTCATTTGTGGTGGTGGTGGTAATCGGATAGTAAATTGGGTTCTATTGGAATGATTGAGTTTTGGATCTGACTTTTTTCTTCTTTCTTACTCCAATGACTCATCTTTTATCTGTGGAAGATGTAAGAGAATTAAGGACTGAAGGAAAGAGAAAAGGATACTTTTTATACTCAAACTTTGTTTTAGGCTTTACCGACTACTTATGTCTTGGGTTTTGTAGTGGGGGACACTAACTAGCAGTCACCTAATATCAAGGACTTATTGAAGGATGCCAACTGGAATAAAAAAATTTTAAAAAATCACCGGATCTGAGTGTGGAGGCAATTCCAAGGTTGTGTTAAAGGCATACTTGAGCCCAAAGGAAGTTTCATTTAATAAGTTTTTCATTTTTGTAGATAGGTACTTTTGTTGACCCCCCCCACTCCTCCAACGCTTTACACACACACACACACACACACACACACACACACACACAAGTCTGAGACACATGGTGTAATGGATATCATCTTAGGAAATGGATATGGGGATTCAAGTTCAAATCCTGGATAAGGCTGTTTGCTTTTCAGATGGCACTAATACTCTTAAGAAAGGTATGAATCTAACTAATCTGCTTCAATCTCTGGGAAAACAGCTAGGCAAACTGGGCTCTTTATAGTAACCAGTCTAGAAGGAAAACTTAATTCAAACCTGTTAAACTCTGCTTAAAAATTGACCTTGTGTCACATCCTGCTCATGTGGAGGGGTTGTGTAAATACACACAAGTCTGACAAACTTGTGAGAAAGTGACAGCAACCAAGCATTTCTTATTCAGGTTACACTATCCTACAATAAATATTTGTTCTATCAATGTTATGTACTCTTTATTTATGAATATACCAAAAAACTTCAACCTTGTTGGTTGGGGGCTGTAAAATACACTGACTGCACCTCTGCTGAGGAGTAATAACTGTCCCCCCAATGGAGCCACATGTTGGCTATGAGTGGTGACCCATAAGGTACGAGGATGGAATCCTAGTGTTTGAGAAGTCATTGATCCATGACAGTGGTCAATGACTTGTGACGCACCACATTGGCTCTTATTTGGTCTGACAGGTGGTCAGATAGGCCCAATTTGATCAGTCGGCTGGGGCTGTAGAATTCACCAACTGCATCTCTACAGAGGAGCGACACCCCCACAACGTGTCCTGGATATGACATTAAACTATCTGATGGTGAACCTTCAGCCTTGGAGATTTGGGGAATGTGGAGTACCTCTTCATTGCTATTGTTCCCTGATCAACTCTGACCTGTAGGGGCACACCTGATAGGGTCCTGTGTATCGGTCAAATAGAACAAACTGTGTGCAAACAAATGACTGATGTTAAATTATGACTGTTATAGTTATGCTTAAAACTATTTTATTTTATGCAAAAAGAAAATTTTCCCTTCACTGCCATTGCTCCCAGGTCCACTCTAACCCGGAGTGGTAGCACCTGATAGGATCCTATCTATAGGTCAAATAGAACTATCTGACATTTAAACAGTGCAAACGATGTGCTAAACAGAATTGTTTGATATAGAACTGTTTGATCCTTTAACTGTGTGTAAACAAATGACTAATGTTTAATTGAATTGTTAATGATACATAGCAATATGTGTAAACAAACGAATAATATTGAATAATTAATGATAAATAGAAGTACTTAATTCTTTAAGAATGTGCCTATATTAAATTATTGGTATTACATAACAATACTTGGAAATATTTGCAAATAAATGAATAATGTTGAATAGTGTTAAATTGCAATACTTGTAACCACTGTGTGCAAAAAAAAAAAAAAATGATTAATTTTGAATAGAATGAGATGCCAATAATTGAAATTACCGACAAAGAAATCTTACATATCATGTATATCTATTAAAATGTGGGCAAACAAATGACTGATGTTAAATTAAGTTTCTTTTACATTGCAATACTTGAAACCATTTAACTGTCGGCAAAAAAAAATGGGCTTGGGCTTGTTTAAAAATGTTATCAAAGTATTTACAAATCATTAATGTATAAACAGGATTGTTGATATTCTATAAAACCCAACCTAACCACATATACACACACGTGTGTGTATAGTGCAACAGTTTGTTTTGATATATCAAAATATTTAGTTAACCAACACATTGATATATAATAATTCTGCTTATTTATCCACATATTACTCTCATCTACACATCTTTACCTGGAATACTTGATGTTAATAATATAATCATATACAAAAGTGCCTTAAGGGACTAAGCAAAAAAAAAAAAGTAGACTATATGCAATTGACTAACCTCTTGGCAGGTTGACATACCATTGAAACCAATCAAGAACCTATTCAATCATGTCTTAATCAATTTTCATAAACTCTTTAAAAATAGAAAAAAATTCTGATGGCAGTTGCAGGCAGGGGTGAATCTTGTTATTGGAATATTGGGCTTTGATGTTGTATTTGAAATAAAGAAACAAATTAAAAATTTCAGTGTTACATTCTCATTTTTAAGATGACTTGTCCTCTGCAGTAAAGTGAGACCTTTTTCCAAAATGAAGTGGCCTGAGTATGACTTTAAACTTCATCTTATACTGTGGCTCAAGTTCTGGGGGAGTATGGACTACCCCTTCATTGCCATTACTGTTTCACACTGCCCTTGAGCAGTAGTACCTGTTAAGAGTCCCATCTATTGTCCAAATAGATCTTTCGAAATTTGTATTTGATAGGAATACTTGATACTAAATTCAAAAATAAACCTTAAACTACTGCAGTAAAATGTAAATATGAATTCCATCCTCTAACCTATTGGCTTAAAATAACCCCAGATGGGTTGACATGCCATTGAAATTAATCAAATCTACTAGAAATCACCTTAATAAAATATAATTAAATTTTTGTGCATTTTTTTCACTAAATATTTGTACAGATATTGATTGTACCTTTTGTAAATTTAATTTTTGCCAATGGTTTCTCTTTTTTTTTTTTTTTTTTTTTTTTTTTAAATTAAAATAAGTGTCAAGTCAGAGCTATGGTACAGGCATCTACCCTAAAAACCTTGCTGACTACTCCATATCTTTTGCATCTCTCTCTCCTGCCATTACTAGATACACTCACCCGGAAAAGATACAGGAACTTCTTTCACGAGAAGTGAATCTAGAAAGTGGAGTTTGTTTTTTGGGGGGGGGGCCTGGGAACTAAAATTCTATCTAATAAATTTCTTTGTTTTTCATTTTCTTTTATACAATCTCTTATCTATGTGGCATAATTATTACATTTTGTCTAATGTAAACTTTTTTCTCTCATAATAAATGTGTTTATATGCAGATCTGAATATTTATCTCTCTGTCACATGGCCTAAATAAACTATAAAAGACAGTAAAGTAAAATGAAAACTCCTGGGTTCCTCCCAACATATTTTTAATGCGGTGAGAGGGTGAGTTGGGTCGGGGATATTTACTAATGCTACTTTTAACACCACCCAAGTTTCACTTAATTCATCCAAGCATTGTGGGATAAATTTCATCTCATTTTGGAATCGGCCAATGAGTAAATGTTAAGGCAGGCTGGTCTCTTTAATCTTTGGTAAGGGAACCAGTTTCGAAAAAGGAAAATTGAATCCAGATCAGCTGTACTCACTTTAAAGAAATTAACTTTATCATATCTTGCTGGTGATGGAGGTGTTGGGTAAATACATACATTATGATCACGTCATAAATTTTAACCCTTCCTCTCCCACTGTGACACTAGTGTCCCAGTTGAATTATCATTTTTTTGTAATGTTCGAAACTACTCCTCGTCGCCACTTTTATAATGTTCTGTGAGGTAGGGGTAACTTTAGCCAATAGTTTAATCTCTACACTCTTGTACAAGGCCAAAAACTGAGTATGGAATACTAATGCAATACTAACTCACAATGCTACATTTCACATCTATTTTACATACTTGTCTAACAGGTTTATATATATATATATATATATATATATATATATATATATGGTCATACGACCCCAATAGCACAATCCATTTCAATAGTTTGACTGGAGATCTATGATCAAACCACACAGATTGCTATCAGCACATTCTTCTGCTTGACATATTTTAACTCTTAAAATGTGAAGTGTAATTCTGAATATCCCCAACTTAAATAAAAACAAACAAAAAAGAACTTGGTTATGAAAGGGTTAATACTGGATGTTTAAATTTAGATGAGCATTGTTAAGCAACTTGTATAATAAAGTGATGTATTGTCATTTATGGGGCGTAAGAGAAGGGTTTATTATTGTTGTGATTGTTGGTGAATTGTTGAGTATGTTGGAAAGTTTTATCTGACTCTTCCCCCGCCTCAGTCACTTGTCTTATTTATGTAGAAGCTGTAAAAGGAATTGAGGATGGAAGGTAAGAGACAAGGATACCTTTTAAACTCAAACTTCGTTTTTTCTGAACCAGTAGAAATAATCAAGTTCCTCCAGACAAGGTGTTGAAATATATTAGTCATTTTCGATGAGCTTGGAGTTTGTGTGTCCAGTGGGTGTTTTCAGCATAGCCTGCTACTAGTGGAAGTGCAGCTCACTGCCATGTCCCTGGACACAGTAAGTGCGCTCTTCCTGCTAGCAGAAAAGACAATAGGTTCATCCCACAGAAGTAGTCACAGCTTAATGAGAGAATTTCTCTTTGCTGCCAAGAAGCTCCTCTTTTTAGGCATGCACCAATTTTGCTTCCTGTCTGAGGCCTCCTGAGAAACTTACTTTTGAATTTATTTTATTTGATTCCCCTCACATGTACATTACTGACTATTCGTCTTTAGAAGACAAATGCTATCCTTGATATTGTTTGGTATTATGGATGTCAACATACAAATGCCCCACCCCCTGTCAAATTCTCACTCTTAAATTTGATTCTCTAAGATTTCCTGAATTTAAGATGAACACTTAACCTCAATATTATTTGCTCCCACATAACTTACCAATCAAATACATACATTCTTGTAAATTGTTTTAACAGGAAGATTGACTGATAATCTACCAGTCTTTTCAGCTCCCTACCTCTTTTTTCTTCTAGATTTCTTTTAAAACTTTGAAGGGGTTGAATGTTTTCATTTTGGAGATGTAGGTACAAAAATGATCTCCAGTTTGAAATTGCACCCATATTTTCTGATTTTTAATTCCCTTTTTTCTTTTTTTCTTTTTTTCCCTACTTCTTCTTGACCTTTCAATGTATTTTCTCCATCACACTGTTTTGCTTGAAATGACTTTAAAGAATTTCAATCAATCTTGTGTTCTTAATAACTGATGTTAGTTAAGCAGCACAGCCAATTTATACATTAAAAAAAAATCCCATTATAAATGACAAACTCTGCATGTTATGGTATCTTTGATGGGGAGAGGAAATATTTTTAAGCAGGTTTTGCACCCCAATTCTTATATTGAATCATTTAGACTTGTCAAGTTTGTCTTTGTACTATTATGCATATTTTTTCTTATCTAGAAACCCTCAGGTGGATGAAATTTTAATGACAAATATAGCACTGTGTTATGGAGGTGCCCGTGGTGTAGTCGTTATCGCCATAGGAAATGAACACGGCGATACGAGTTCAAATCCTGGACGATACTGATTGCATTTCACATAGCACTAATACCCTTGAGAAAGGTATGAATCCAATTAGTCTCCCTCCAGCTATGGGTAAATAGTAGGACAGACTAGGTTCTTCAGCCTTGGTTAGGCAACTAGTCTAGGAGAAGGAAAACTCTGAATTCAAACCTGTTAAACTCCGCTTAAAAATTGACCTTGTGTCATATCCTGCCCGAGCGGAGGGGTTGGTAAATAGTACAAATATAGCACTTCACCTTCAAGTCCTAATGAAGCTATGACCAGCAAGGTCACCTGGCATACATTCTGGGAGACTTGGCAAAGGCTAGCATAGTTCACATTGCACCTTGTGATCGTCTGAGCAGTATTGTCCAGCAGCACACAAGTCTTGGTTTGTGTGCAATCTCCCTTTCTCTACCCCATTATAAAATGACCTTATGTCGAGTCATTCCTGATGGGAGGCAAGACAAACACTATTTCTTATCTAAAGACTTGGAGAAAGGCAAATCCTTGTAATCCTTAACTGATTCATAATCAATTTGGACTTGCTTAGAATGAATTGTAATGTTTGCTTTTGGTTTTATCTATCAACTTCTTATTCAACATTTTGCCCAGTCGGCTGGGGCTGTAGAATACACCGACTGCTTCTCTGCAGAGGGGTAAGACCCCCCCCCAACGAGTGTCCTGGATATAACACTAAACAATCTGATGGTGAGGTTCCAGCAGTGCTGGAGCTTTGGGGAATGCGGAATACCCCTTCATTGCCATCGCTCCCAGGTCCACTCTAGCCCGGAGTGGTAGCACCTGATAAGGGTCCTATCTATGGGTTAAATAGAACAAAACTGTGCTTCTTTCACTATACTGATTTTTTTGCATTTAAACTGCGTATTTATGCTAAACTGAATTGTTTAAAATAGAACTGTTTTGACATTGGAACTGCGTACTTGTGCTGAACTGAATTGCTCAAAATAGAACTGTTTTTGACATCCAAACTGTGTACTTATGCTGAACTGAATTATCTGAAATAAAATTGTCTGACATTTAACTCTGTGTATTGCCCAGTCAGCTGGGGCTGTAGAATATACTGACTGCACCTCTGCAGAGGGGTAAGACCCTCCCTAACGAGTGTCCTGGATATGACACTAAACAATCTGATGGTGAGGTTCCAGCAATGCTGGAGATTTGGGGAATGCGGAGTACCCCTTCATTGCCATCGCTCCCAGGTCACCTCTGGCCCGGAGTGGTAGCACCTGATAGGGCCCTATCTATGGGTTAAATAGAACTAACAGCATACTTATGCTAAAATGAATTGAGTAAACTGAATAGCTTGAAATAGAAATGTTTTTGACAATTAAACTGTACTTATGCTAAACTGAACTGTTTTCATTAGAACAGATTATTTATATAAAAATGGATTTGGCATTAAATAACCTACAAAGGTTGATATGCCATAAAACCAAACAAACCAAACCTTATTCAACATTAAAATTTGATTAATTTGTAAAATGTTTGATTATAATCCTAAATATTTTTCATGTTGCTTTGCATTTTTTTAAATTATACTTTTATCTATAAACACTTTGTATCATTTTTATCAAACATTCATAATACTAATAATTTACACGCAGACGTTTGGTTTCAACTGTTCTTATCAAATACTAATAATTTATCCCCAATTATATGGTTTAAAGTTGCCATTCCTATTTAACAATTATTTGTTTGCGCACAGTTATGTAGTTCGAAGTATTCCTATCTAACACCAATATTGCAAATGCTTTTAGTTTCAAGTAACTCTCATGCAAATGATTTGTGCAGTCATATAATTTCAATTATTTCTATTTAATTGGTCATTTATTTACTGTTGTTGGATTTGTCTATTTCGTCTTCTAAGATGGCAGTCAATAGCAAAACGAAATGCACGTGGGGATCTGGCTAACTCAAAACCACAACTGCTACACTCAGAAATGCACAGCTTTTATGCTGCCGGGGCCCACACTTATGCAAATGAGTACGGTCTCGCTTTCGGTCCAGTTGCACATTGCCATTTTTACGTCCACTGCCGTGACGTTTACCTCGTCACACATTCACTACATTTACATACAGATGTATGAAAGCCAAGTTGGCTGGGGCTGTAGAACACATTACATTTCTGCAGAGGATTAACCTCTCGTCTCCAATGTGTCCTGGAAATACATATAAAGGATTTAGCATTAAATAATCTACAAGGGTTGGTATGTCATGAAACCCAACCAGGTTATATGGTTTCAAGTTAGTAATAATAAACCTTAATGAACAATTATAGCTTCAACTAACTTTTTAATAAAATTTACTTATGTTATAAACTATTATCTAATATGAATAAATTTCAGACAAATCTATTTGACCCACTCTGAGTCAGTGAACTGGGGAGTAATTGATATGAAGAGATACTCTAAAGTTCAAGAACTGGAACCTCACAACTGCATGTAGTATCAAACTCGGGACACCCCACCTCTGGGTTTTTTGGTTTTTTTTTTTTTTTTTTTTTTTTTTTTTTTTCCTGGTAACTGAAGGAGATGCCCTTTGTCTTCTCGAAGGAGATACAATCAGTATGTCCAACCGACAAGCTTTCAAGTCTGTCTGTTATGCATGTTTCTCATTTAGTAAGAACTGTTACTCCTTAGCTGATTTGATGAATTTGTTTTGGATTAATTTAAGGGTTTTAAAAAATGAAAATACTTTATAGCAACATGGCTTCATACTAATCCTGTATCTTTAGACCCAAATTCTCAGTTTTTTTTTCTTGCCCAGTCGGCTGGGGCTGTAGAATATACTGACGGCACCTCTGCAGAAGGCTAAGATCCCCCCCCCCAGTGTCCTGATATGACACTAAACAGTCTGATGGTGAGGTCCCAGTGATGCTGGGGTTTTGGGGAATACGTAGCACCCCTTCATTGCCATTGCTCCCAGGTCCACTCTGGCCCGGCATAGTAGCACCTGATAGGGCCCTATCTATGGGTTAATTAGAACTAATGGCATACTTATGCTAAACTGAATTGTTTGAAATAGAAATGTTTTTGACAGACAATACTTACATTTAAACTGCGTGCTTATGCTAAACTGAATTATTTCAAATAGAACTGTTTTTTGACATTGAAACTGTATTTACTCTAAACTGAATTTAACATAGAACTGTTTTGACTTTTAACTGTGTGTAAGCAAAATCTGTACTTATACTAAACTGAATTAGCCGAATTAGAACTACTTGACTAAACTTAATAGCTCGAAATAAATACGTTTTTCACAATTAAACTGTACTTACATTTAAATTGTGTGCTTATGCTAAACTGAATTATTTGAAATTGAACTGTTTTTGACATTGAAACTGTACTTAAACTAAAGCTCATGCTAAACTGAATTGTTTGAAATAGAACTGATTATTTACATAAAAATGGATTTGGCGTTAAATAACCTACAAAGGTTGATATGCCATAAAACCCAACAAAACAATCAACTTTTTTCAGAGGACTTTAAGCATTTTAATATCTGACATAATCTTCTTCACAGCCTAAGATGTCAAGCTTATGTCAGGTGTAAAATGGTGCTCAGCTTGAAATATCTGGTTTATGAGTTAGATTTAAACTAATGCAAAGAAACTTAAAATAGTGAAACATTCTATCATCTGAAGGCCATGATAGAACCTTTTCAGATAATGATTAACACCCTCAGCTCTCATATTGCAGTATGACGGATAGACAAAAATGTGATTCACACTAAAATAGATCTTTTTATTTATGTGTATGTATATATATATATATATATACTGCCTAGCCACCACCCATCTCTCTGCCCAAAAAATTCCATTTGGCAAACTATTATTCGACCAGCAACATTTTACTTTCTCATTCATTGCTGAAATACACTTGTAAAACTGCACAGCAATATATGACAGCTAAACCTAACATTTAGGATTAAGTTAAATGACATTTAGACGACTTGCTAGAAACTAAATTAATTACTAAAAAACGAACCAGACAAGTGTTACTTTTAAAATATAATCTATAAATGGTCTTTTGTCATTTTGTATGTTTTATATAAAAATTTTAAGTGTTATATAACTTATTGTTGTAGGAAATGAACTTGGCAGTCAGAGTTCAAATCTTGGATGATGTTTGAGTTTGTGCTAATGCTCTTGGGAAAGGTATTAATCTCTCTATGGGTAAAATAGGGCAGACTGGACTCTAGCTTTAGTATGGCAACAAATTTAGGAGAAAGAAAACTCAAGGAATTTCTGTAGTACTTTGATAGAAAACTCACTGAAATAAGTGTGTTGAATGCCAGGGGAACTATTTTGAAGAAAATTAATGTTTCATTTATTGTACATTTCTGTATTGGTAAATACAGCTTCAGTCTCGATACCTTTTTAATTCTGTACTCTATACAAAGTATGTTGAATGTGGTTGGATAAGATTGAACAAAGAAATATATTTGACTTACATAGTGCCTCAATTCTTTACTCCATGAAAACAAATATTCACTGCTATATAATTAACCACAATGTAACTAATATTTCAGAAAAGTTTGGCAGCCCAATTGGCTGGGGCTGTAGAATACATCAACTGCATCTCTGCTGAGAGATAAGACTCCCCTCTCACCCACCCAAATAAGTGTCTTGGATATGACATTAAACAATCTAATGATGAGGCTCCAGTAATACTGGAGCTTTGGAGAATATGGAGTAGCCCTTCATTACCAACCACTACCAGGTCCACTCTGACCTCGAGTGGTAGCACCTGAGAGGGTCCTATCTATGGGTCAAATAGAACTTTGACTTTTAGACTTAGTGCAAACAAATGACTTATACTAAATTGAATTGTTTGAAATAAAACTGTTTGATTATTTAACTGTGTAAACAAATGACTGATATTTGATTGAATTGTTAGTGATAAATAGCAATACTTGGAACTATTTAATTTGACTTATGTTTACAAATCCTATAACTGCCCCCCCCCAATAAGTGTCCTGGATATGACACTAAACAATCTGATGGTGAGATGCCAGTAATGCTGGGACTTTAGGGAACACAGAGCACCCCTTCATTGCGATTGCTCCCAGTTCCACTCTAGCGTGGTGTGGTAGCATCTGATAGGGCCTTATCTATGGGTTAAATAGAACTAACAGTATACTTATACTAAACTGAATTGTTTGATTAAACTGAATAGCTTGAAATAGAAATGTTTTTGACAATTAAACAGTACTTACATTTAAACTGCGTGCTTATGCTAAACTGAAATGTTTGAAATAAAATTGTTTTTACCCTAAACTGATTTGTTAAATATAACTGCTTAAATAGTTTGAAATAGAAATGTTTTTGATGATTAAACTGTACTCATGATAAACTGAATTGCTTTAAATAGAACTGATTATTTATATAAAAATGAATTTGGCATTAAATAACCTATGACAACCAATATATATATATATACACACACACACACACACAATGCATAGCCCTGCAGGTCATTTCATTGCTTCTCTATTTTCACTGTTGTGAAGGGCTTGCTAAGCTTATAACTTCATTATATAGTATTTGAAATATCATAATCTCAGACATTGCCTCCTCATAAAATGTAGAAAGGCATGCCCAGTATAATCATTTAGGATCTAAAAATTGTCTTTTTTTCCTCTATATAAAAGTGATTTCCATTCACTGTAGATTTCTATAAGAGAAAAATGTTACAAAATTTCTGATGGAACAAGCTACTTTAGCTAAAGAAATATATATATATATATATATATATATATATAAGTTGATGACCAGAGATGAGGGTGACCTGAAGGCTCCCTTTTCGATAGCTACTACACCAAGGTGTAGGGGAGGGCACTACTCCTTTCCCTAGATTGCTCCACTTTACCCTTGATCATTACCTTATAATGCTGAGTGTTAAGCAAGGAGGCATCAAATACCATTTTTTTAAGTCTTTGGCATGACTCCACCTGGGATTGAACCCAGGTCTCACTGGCCATTGGTGAACACTCTAACCATTATGCCAATGTCTGGTTAAAAAAAACCTACCAAATAAGTTCTTTTTAATTTATACTACATCTGTTCTTCTGGTCGTGAGTATTGTTATCCTTTTGTATTTCAAAGTATAATTGTGTATACATTATTGGTGTAGTGGTAGTATTTTTTAGATCTGATCCATAGATGGAATCCTATTTGAGACAATGAAGTGTTTTATCTGTTCAAAATACTGAAGGAACCTTTTGTATCACGTATAATTGGAGACCATAATTATGAAATTGTTTATATTAAGAGTATGTTTTCAATATTTAGTTATTTCATTAATTCAAATGATCTAATCTAGTGTTTTTTTTTGTTTTTTTTTTTTTTTTAGGTAGGAGGAATCTCTTATAACTATTAAACTGACCTCAAAGTAGGCGACTTTGTACTCCAGTTGTGTTATGTTTACTTTAGAACTAATACCTTTAGCAAGGTATGAACCCCCCTAACCCCTCCCTCCCTTATCTATGGGCTGAATAGTACTACTGTTTTATGGGGATCACTTTGGCATTAAATAACCCATGAAGGGTGATATGCCATTAAACAAAAATGCTAAAACCAAACGAGTTTGAGTTAGTTTATGAGGCCAGAATATTCAGCTATTAAAGAATTCGCATTTTATCTATTATTGGTTTTACTGCAAAGGAAATTTGAAAAAAATAAATTATTTTTATAATTATCAACCTGGTGAACTTAAAGAAAAAAAAATGGACTTTTTGAGAGTCATAGTAATGCTACCAGCCATTAGATTGCCTATGTGAACAGACTTAAGTAAATCTAGCTAAAATGGCTTGGGGTGAAAAAAATATCCCACCATTAAGTCGACCACTAAAAAGCAAGTTTTAAGATAAGGTCGACTAAACTCTTACTTTTCATTAATTCCCTCTTTTTTTTTTTGGCTGTTATCCAAATTTCAGGTCACGAGAGGACCTAAATTTGGGAGTGATATCAGTTCAAATTATCAAATATCATCTACACACCTACCATAAATATTCACAATACCATCAGATTTTACAAGTAGATAAATGGACTGGTTCTCATGGTATTGGAATAAAGACTTTGACCAAGTGTAAATTAATATATGTAGCCTACATTTATGATGATTAGCAGAATTTAGATCTCAAATTTTCTCTGTATAATATTCATTACTGAATTAAGTGCCTTGACAAAGAAAAAAGATTGTTGAAAAATAAATGTCAACTGAAAGCTTTCATAATCAGGTTATAGACTTGTGTATTTACTTTTTGTGATCAAAAAGTATCAAGACTGAATTTTTTTAATTCTATAATTTAAACGAAACCTCCTGATCAACTTATAATGAAATATAGGGTTACCATATTTGGTGGCGTATAAGGCACTTTTCTTTTTTTTTTTTTTTTTTTTTTTTTTTTCCTAACTAAAAGTATCTAAAAATTCCCATATCTTATATACCATATGTAGGTTTAAAATTCACGATAGCTGGCTGAAATTAGCAACCTAGCAAATCCTATTAGCTGAGACTTTAGAATAACTGTCATATACCTATTTTTATTATTTAAGACTATTATGCAGATTAATTGTTCTCACTGATAATTTTCATCACGTTTAATATTAGTACTTTGTTTTTTTTTCTTGATTTGCCTTGCTGAAATTGGGGTGCATCTTATACACCTGTCCATCTTTATATGCCATCAAATTCAGTAGTTTGTGAACTTGAAAAATTCTGAAGCCAGTTTAGATAGTTTTTAAATTAACAGCTTTCCAGTGAAACACAAGATAATGCAAATTCAGAACTTTCCGTACTCACTAGACTTAGTGCTGATGAATGTAACAGTTATATAGATCTGTGTGGACACTGAATACTGTTTAAAGGACTTACCAAGAATGTTTTGGTAACTATTGGTATTTAATAATTTGTTTGCAGTTATAGTTTTGAATATTTTTTATACTAATAAATTTTCAATTTATTAAGCTTAATAGGTACTACCACTCTAGGTCAGTGAACCCGAGAGTACTGACAATGAAGGGGTGACTCTGCACCCTCCAGAGCTGGAACTTCATTACTGGATGTAGTTTGATGTCATACTAGGACCTCCCCCTGGCTTTTTTTTTTTATATATTGTTGAAAGCAGTGAAGAATTATGACAATGCTATAGTTTCATCTAGCATTTACACAAAATCTGGTGATATTCTAAGGTATTGCTGGGGTTCTGTTATTTCCGATGATGCTTTGGTTCCGATCCTACAGTCCTTGTCCAAGGAAATCGTTGTTGGTGGTACGGCATTTTTTTTTTTTTTTTTTTTTTTTTTTTTCTCCCCAAGAGAAATAAGATGAAAAACAATTTGATGGGATGTTTAAATATATACAAATACAAGGGTGGGCTAAAAAGTTCTTTGGCTGTCGTCATATCTGCTTTGGATGACTTTTTTTTTATCAATGGAGATTCAAGCACAACACTAATGACAGAAGTGTGTGTAGTACAATGGGACTGTGTTCAAGATAGTATCTTGGTCAGCCGATGAACTTTTCAGCTGACTTTCATATAAATTCTCCTTTCTTTATAATGCAGGTAGCTTGTGCAAAGTTGATAGTATACACAATATTGGTACATACAGTACTTCAGTCCAGTGACTCATTCAGTGAATGACCTGCTCTCTGGAACAGGTGTATTTTAAATGCATTCATTAAAAGAAACAGATTTATAACTTTATCAAAGTATAAAGATGTCATTATGTCAAGACTTTAAATTTAAATATCATTTATCTTGTTAATTTGGTACTAGATGTCTCTTTTGAAATTATTAAGTTCTTTTTGACTTCAACTTGACGACAAAAAAAAAATCGCATTGTACATTTTTGTCAGCTTTTTAATATTTAAAGTGTTTAACTTCAAATTTGTTACTCATAGCACTTAAGAAATTATGATTAGTAATCTGTTAGGGAAATTTATATTTCTGCCCTTGACTTGTCACTGTACAATGGTGTAAAGTAACTGGGCATTTAGCCAAGAAAAATTGACAGACTATACAAAAGACGGACATATTTTGTAAAAACTTTCTTAAAATGGTTGTACAGGAAGAACTGTAAGCTTGAAGGAATGTAATGATATATGAATATGAGTCATCTACTGGTGAAAATTGCCATCTCTTATTGTTTATAATATAAGAAAAAGTGAACTTTTATCATAAGTTAAACCAAGAAATCTTTCTCTGAAAACTAAACATTACTACAACTTACCATGTTACCTATATTATACATCCCTTTTAAAATGTGCACGGATCATAAACTGGGTTAATGACCTTAGGATGAACAATCGAAACCAAAATAAAAATGTAAATATAAATTTCTTGCACTCACAAAAAAAAATTTCTCCTAAACACCTCAAATTTTTATATATTAACTTAAGATTTTAATAATATAAAGGATAAATCTTTTATGTGGATATATCAAGGCTCAATCAGAAAGTATAGGTACTGTAGGGGTTTAGAAAAAAAGAAAATGAATAGAATTAAATAAATTCAAAAAGTGTAGCAGTTCCCAGAAGAACTCTGCAAGTTGTAGTGCATGCCTATAGAAAGGGCCTTCTTGGCACTAAAGACAAATTCTGCCTCACTTCAGCTTTACCCTTGATACTGAATGGACCTTCTCTGAGCTGCTAGCAGGTAGCGCATGTGTTCACCCAGTCTCGGACTGAGTGGGGGGGGAGCAGGTTGCATCTCCACAAGCAGCAGCCTCTATTGAAGATACCTACTGAATATATCACAAACTTAAACTTCATAATCCCACTAAAAAAGTTTGTAATTTCCGTGTTTTTTAGATCCTAAAATTTGCACAAAATTTAACTGTTTGTGCTTCTGGTTAAGATAGTTATTTAGAACCGCTATTTTTTTTTTTTTTTTTTTTTTTTTTTTTTCCAACAATAAGCTCAGCATGAGTTTTTGATTGATAACAAAAACAAAACTTCTCAAGAAAGGCAATAGATTAGTTTTCTTAAAATATTATCTTTTAAACATTACCCATTTAGCTCTTATAACTGGAAATGTGAAATAGTTACATAGCATTTATAATTACTTTGGATGAAAAATCTTAGAGCTTTAAAAATGGCATCTTTTCTATAAATGTTAATTATGAGTTACCTCCCTTACTAATCATTTCTACTTGGTGATTAATGTTTGTGGAAGGTATTTGCAGCATAATGGTTATCATTGTATGAAATGGACCTGATAACCAAAGTTCAAATCCTAGATACAGTGGTTTGCCTTTCCTATAGCACTTATACAATTGGGAAAGTATAAATCCAACTGTTCTACTCCTACTTATAGGTAAATAGTAGGGCAGATAGCGCTCTCTAATCTTGGTATAGCAACCCGTCTAGGAGGAGGAAAACTCTGAATTCAAATCAGTTGTACTCCACTTAAAAATTGACCTTGTGTCACATCTTCCTTGTTGTGGAGAGATTAGTTAAATATATATTTAATCATAGCCGAATGCAGTTTTAAGAATCTCCAGACATGATCCTGACAACTTCTGAAAGTTTGGTTAGAATCATTCCAAAGATGGAACTGATAACCATTTGGTGAATTATCTGATCATTCTTTAAAGGAATAATCGTCAATATTGGGTGGAGGATCAAGTCAGATTCCACTTTGTTCCCCATGAGTTTGAGCTGACTCTGATGTACCTGGACATCAGAGAAGGGTCCTCATTCTTCAGTTATTCCAGCCATCTAGGGTCTATCCTGAAGGCCTTCAAAATTATTTTTTAGAATTTCACTCTCATGAGATTGACAGTATACCATTGTTTTTGGTACACTAGAATATTCATTTGGAACACCAAGCTCCCTCAGGGACATCTCATTGGATAGTCAATTTTTTGTTAAACTAAGTGTAATCCACTATTAAAAGAACTTTAGTGGATTTGACATTTTGGGGCAATTTTTTTTTTTTTTTTTTTTTTTTTTTACCATAGATTAAGGAATTTTTTTTTTTTTTAATTCTTTTTGTTCAGGACTGTTAAGCTTTGACATAAACTGATATAAAACAATCAAGTTTCATTTCTTATATTCTGTATTTTTTGTATCAATTAAAAATATTGTTTTGGACTTTCTTCAATAACTTGAAAATTTGCCTTTATTTTCATACAAGCTAAAAATTGCCCCTCCCCCCCAACTTTTTTTCTTCTATTAAGTGTGGAAGAATTTCTTATTGATGTTTCTTACATAAAAACCTGGAAACCATGATTTCAAGATTAAGATCAAAATAGAATTTATTTCTTAAACTTTTTAATCATGTTATGCCACTCACAATTATAGATAATGAGGTGTTAAAAAAAAAAACGTTTAGATCTAACAGTTTAAAATTGTTTCAGGACAGTTAAAATTATTTTTTGGGACAGGGTTTAGAAACTGATAAAAAGTTAGTCTGGAACCCGTGTTTGTAACCGTGTGAGGAGTAAATCCTAAAAACAAGAACTCAATAGTTTTTATTTTTCTTATTTTATGACCATTTAAAGTTTTAGGAAATTTCCACTGGAGGTTTTTATTTCCAATTTTGGAACTTTGCATTTTGAAATTAGGTTTGTTAGAAACCTTCAAAAAGTTGCTTTTCTTTTCATCCTGAAATGTTTTAAAATCAAAGCAAATTGTTTTAACTTTATATACCTTTCAAAAAATTAAGTAAAATATCTGGAGAAGGGGATGCAAAACATAGGCTGGAGGGGGCGGGTCAAGTTGGATCTTGATACTATCACTTTCTCAGGAAAATGTGATGCTTGGATTCTCTTCATCTTCTCTGGGTGTTTAGTGACAGTGGACTCAAAATTAGTTACTCCCTAACTGTAACATGGGACAACAGAATGCTGAACTTAAAATTTTACTTACTGTCAAATCAAAAAGTATATCTGAATATATGAATCCAGGCTGGAAAAATGTTTGTTCTGGTTACGGTGTCATTTGATTATACCAGAAAAAGCCTCTTCCCTGCCTACACAAGCTAAAATTCTTAAGATACTGCTAATTAATTGAGCTACTCCCATAAATTTTATTACCTGTTTAATTCCCTATCATCCTATAATATAAAGCATATAACTGAATCCACATCACATAGTTTGATGGTGTGAAAGCTATCCTTGCAGATCATTGGTGAGCTCAATTCTCACTGAGTGTTTCATACTTCTGACCTTCTGTTCAGCTAAAGCCGAATAGATGACAATACAAGCATAACAGATTCCAGGAAAAAACCATTTGGCTTTTTTTTTTGTGCAGGCGCATGGATATACTTTGCATGAATAATTATCACACTACTTGCCTGTGGTGTAATGGTCATCGTTGTAAGAAATGGACACGGCGACTTGAGTTTAAATCCTGGACGAGACTGATTGCATTTCACATAGCACTAATACCCTTGGGAAAGGTATGAATCCAATTATTCTCCCTCCAGCTATGGGTAAATAGTAGGACAGACTGGGTTCTTCAGCCTTGGTGAGGCAACTAATCTAGAAGGAAAACTCTGAATTCAAACTTGTTAAACTCCACTTAAAAAAAAAATTGACCTTGTGTCATATCCTGCCCGAGTGGAGGGGTTGGTAAATAGGATTATCACACTACTTTCCCTTATAATGTAGATTAATATTTTGGTAATAAATTCATTTGCATTCTAATGACTTTCTTCTTTCCCAAATTTTCTCTGGGAAGAGGAGACCCCACAACATTGTGGCTAACGTGCTAAATGCAATATTGTTGTAACCAAGTTCAAACTCCAGTCAAGCTATTATATTCACTTTTGGACTAATATCCTTGGGGGGAAAAATGAATTTCCTAATCCTCTCTAGCTATGGCTTGAATAGTGCTGCTTCTGTTCATTTACAAGGATGGCTTTGGCATTGAATAACCTACAAAAGTTGATATGCCATTAAAACAAAGCAAACTATGGTTTCTCAAGATTTATTAAGAGAAATAAATTTATGTATAGACACGTCTTTGCAGAGACAAACAGAAATATTTTCCCTAGGCACTGGACATAGTTTAATGGTTAGCAAGGTAGACCAGCCAACCATTGAGAAGTTCAATTCTCACTGAGTCTCATACGTCTGCCCTTGTATTCAACTAAGTTAGGCATAATAGATGACGACGGAAGCATCCTCTTGACAGATCCCATAGAAAACCATTTGGTCTTCTTGGATACAAGCTTGTTCTTTTTTTGCCGGCATCTACCTAGACCAACACTTAAGCAGGTGTTCATAACCTTTAAGCTCATCGGTGTATTGGTGGCAATGAGTAAACAGTATTTCTGGTACACGAGTGGAGAGTAGTCTTTTGTTAATAAGTGGATTTTTATCTTTTATGCAAAACTAAATTGAAATAGAAAAGATAACTTGAATGCAAGTTTGACCTTTTCTATCCTGTCTCTTTAGCAATGCCATCACAACTCTGCTTTTTTGATACAAGGATGTTGCACTACTTGTGTTCAATTATCACTGATCTCTCTCTTGCCTGAAAATATCACACACACACACACACACATATATATACACATACACACTCTCTCTCACATGCTTGTATGCACACATACATACACACACACATTCTCATTCTCTCTCTCTCTCTCTCTCTCTCTCTCTCTCTCTCTCTCTCTCTCTCTCTCAGGTTATAATATGGCTGGAAATAGATACACACAATAGTGGTTGAAATGCCAGCAGGAACTTTTATATTGAATTGCTATTCAAACCCTATTTTGGAGGGGGGATGTAAAAAAAAATTTTATTTTCAATTTGTTTAAAATAAAGAAAACAAAATTAAGGATTAAATGTTACCCGTTTCCATTCTGTAGTGTTTGATTGTTATTTTCCTACATATCCATATTTTAAGTGACTTTCAACCTCCAGGATAAGTATCCTGAAAATTTTCCTGTATAGGCCGAATTTTAAAGATTTAGTTTTCAAATAAAAATAAAATCTAAACAAACTATCAAGATATTTCTTTGACTCTCTCTTACCGTTCATCCCTACTGGCCATTACTCCTAGTAAGTCCTCTAGACAACATGCAATGTCTGCAGTTTTTGCTGTTTGGCCAACACCGGTGTGCCCATATATTGGAGTCCATAAAATGTTACTTGCGAGTTTGTCCTTACTTCTCTAGAAGCCTGCCTTGTAGAATATGCTGACTGCAGCTCTGCAGAGGGTTAAGACCCCCCCCAACTCCAATGAATGTCATGAGTATGACACTAAATTGCATCCAATGGTGAGGTTCCAGTCCCGGAGCTTTGGGGACTATAGAGTACCTCTTCGTTGCCATTACTCCCAGATCCACCCTGACCTAGACCAAAAGTACCTGTTAGGTCTCTGTGGGTCAAATAGATCTGTTCAATTATTTACTAAGGATTATTATTATTAGCTGAAATCATAGTTGTGTGCATATTAGGAATACTTGATGAATAGCAATACTGGAAACCATTTAACTGTGTGCAAACAAATGAGCTGTAATAACTTGTTAAAAAAATATTTACCTATAAACTATTTGCTCACGAATTTTTTATATATATAAAAATTTGACATTAAATAACGCACAAGTGTTAATGTCATGACACGAACCAACCAGTTCTCTAGCCTGTCCAGCCCAGTCAGCTGGGGCTACAAAATACACTGACTGCATCTTTACAGAGGCATAAGACCCCCCCACCTTGCACACCCCTCAACAAGTGTCCTGGACACGACACTAAAAAATCTAAGTATGAGGCTTCAGTAAGGCTGTAACTTTGTGGAATGCAGAGTACCCGCTTCACTGCTATTGCTCTCAAGTCCACTCTGGCTTGGAGTGATAACACCTGATAGGGTCTGATCTATTGATTAAATAGGACTGTGTGATAATTAAACTGTAAACAAATGACTGATATTTAATTGTTAGTGACACAGGAATAGTTGGAGCCATTTAACTGTGTGCAAACAAATGATTAATAATGGGATTATTTGTGTTGGATAACAACTGAAACACTTAACTGTGTAGAAACAATAGCAATACTAATGTCCAAACAAATTAGTTCTTTCAAAAATGAAATTACCTACAAACTATTCACTTACAAATCATATATGTATATCCATTTAAATGTGCGCAAACAAATGATTAATTGTGAATAGAATTATTCATGTTGGATAGAAATGCTTAAAACCATTTAACTGTGTGCAAGCAAAAAAAAGCTCTGGCTAAGTTAAAATTGTTATCTAAAAATGTTTACAAATCATATTTTAAATATATATCAAAACAAGATTTGGCATTAAATAACTAACAATGGTCAATAGGCTATAAAATGCAACCAGGCAAATATCTTTTTAGGTGCTTAAAATCATTTAACTCTATATAAAAAAAAAAAGTCCAGGCTCATTTAAAAATATTAGCTACAAAATGTTTACAAATCATATGTATAAACTGGACTTGGCATTAAATAACCTAAAAGGTTTGATATGCCATAAAACCTAACCAAACAAATATCCTGCCTGACTTGCTTGTCTTACCGCCCATTTTGCAAACGAAGCAAGTAAGAGGCTGTACAACTTCTGTTCTGTGGAGTGCTGCTTCCTGTATTTGTTCAAAACCACAGATAGCATTTTTGTGGAGTTCTCATCTAGATTTTTCTCTAAATATTTCTACCATACAATAGTAATGACATGGCTACAACTTGAAAGAATTTCCATTACTTTTATCAGAAACAATTCCAATCAATACTATGCATACATTGACATCAAAAAATCATATGGAAATCTGACCATCAATCTTTACATGAATAATAATTTTTTTTAAAGTTAGAATCTGAATAAGTTGATGGACTGAGAACAATCCTTTAAATTTTTACTGATTTTTCTTGAACATAAATTGAGTGTCAATTTGTACATAATTCTCTACCTTTTTATTTCTTTTTCCCTTGAGGTTTCTGCCTCATTACATGTAATGTTCAAATTCCTTTTTCTTTTTCCAGTGAATGGCATTTCTATACCTGAAAATAAATTAAACATTTAAAGCAATACAAGATAAACCGAGTGTTGTCAACCTGTAACAATACAAGATACCTCGTGTGTCAACCCATAACAATTAAAGCAATATGTTCTTAAGAGAAGATACCTGTTTCCACTTTCCCAGTCGGCTGGGGCTGAAGAATACATTGACTGTTTCTCTGCAGAGGGGGTAAGACCCCGCAACAAGTGTTCTGGATATGTCACTAAATAATCTGATGGTGAGGTTCCAGTAATGCTGGAGCTTTGGGGAATGTGGAGTACCCCTTCATTGCCATCGCTCCCAGCTCCACTTTGGCCCAGAGTGGTAGCACCTGATAAGGTTCCTATCTATGGGTTAAATAGAACTAAACGTTGGTTGGCATTTACTGTTTTTATACATTCAAACTGCGTATTTATGCTGAACTGAATTGTTTAAAATAGAACTGTTTTGACATTAAAACTGTGTACTAATGCTAAACTGAATTGCTCAAAATAGAACTGTTTTGACATCTAAACTGTACTTATGCTGAACTGTATCATCTGAAATAAAACTGTTTGACATTTAAATCTGTATTGCCCAGTCAGCTGGGGCTGTAGAATATACTGACTGCACCTCTACAAAGAGGGTAAGACCCCACCCCCACCCCAACGAGTGTCCTGGATATGTCACTAATCAATCTGATGGTGAGGTTCCAGCAATGCTGGAGCTTTGGGGAATGTGGAGTACCCCTTCATTGCCACTCTGGCCCGGCATGGTAGCACCTGATAGGGCCCTATCTATGGGTTAAATAGAACTAATGGCGTACTTATGCTAAACTGAATTGTTTGATTAAATTGAATTGCTTGAAATAGAAATGTTTTTTACAATTAAACTGTACTTACATTGAAACTGCGTGCTTATGCTAAACTGAATTGTTTGAAATTGAACTTTTTTTGACATTGAAACTGTACTTGCACTAAACTGAATTGTTATATATAATTGCTTGAATAAACTGAATAGTTTCAAATAGAAATGTTTTTGACAATTAAACTGTGTACTCATGCTGAACTGAATTGTTTTAAATAGAACTGATTATTTACATAAAAATGGATTTGGCATTAAATAACCTACAAAGGTTGATGTGCCATAAAACCTCACCAACCAACCAAACCTGTCTCCACATTCTCGGAACAAGTTTTTTTAAGTCAAAGACCAGGACTAGTATCTGAATATTGACAAGAATATATCTCCACATTATGACTAATGAGAAACAATTTAATAACCAAAAAAAAATCTAAAATTTAATTATTCAAAATTTATTAATACAAAACTTAGAATTTGCTCTTAAAGATTTCCAAAAGTCAATGTCCCCTTTTATGAAAAGGGGTTTCTGACACAACAATAGCGAAAGAAAAATTTAATCTAAAATGTAACCTTTTGAATTTATGACTCAGAACTTTTCTTAAATTACAATTTACAAAGAGTTTTACTAAGTCTCTTATGACGATTGTTCTATAGACATCTTTCTTGATCTTTTGTATTTGTACCTTGGGTTATTTCGTATTCTGTGCACATCCCACTTCTTTTTTCCCCCCAACAAGTTATTAATACCAAAGCATAGTTAGATTTGCATTACTTGGCCTGCTTCTCTTTCTCTTTTTTTTTGGGTGGTGGTGGGGAATCTGATGAAACATGAATGGAATGGGCAAAAAACTAATACTCAATATTCTTTACACAAAGCAAAAATAATTTATGTGAGGGATATTAAGTATTTTTTGTTTTTTAATACAAATACATGAAACTTATAATAATGAGTGACATGGTGAGAAAATAAATAATTTTTTAGGCTTTATCTCTCTATCTATCTATCTATCTATCTATATATATATATATATTCAAAACACAGGTATTTTTCCAGAATACACCTATGGCTATCAAGCAATAAATTCAAGTTTGTTATCTGACACTAATTTTTTCTTTTTTTCTTTTATCCATTTGCTAATACAAATAGTGAAGTGATTTGAACTTTGAAATCAGTTTATAGATTAAATTCCAAACAAAACTGTAATTACCTTTTATTCATAATTAGGAAGAATTTCTTTCTCTGCTTTGTAGATGGTAGAGCGTTGCAATTTGTACATAATGCAACACTTCTAACTTTGGATACTGAAATTTACAAGAAAAAAAGTCTTATACACTTTTTAGAATTTGTAGCTGCTAAATTTAATATTTGTTCATACTAACTAAAAATAATAATTTATAGTTTACATTTTGTCTTAAAGCACAAAATTTACTATATTTAGAGCAAATTCAGACATGTTCACATAAAATGCAATAAGCTTTTGGTGAAAATAAGCCCATGTTTGAAGAAGGAAAAAAATCATAAATGCACATTCTAGTGGATATTTCTTTATAATGGTATAAAACCAATAGGACTATTGACATAACCTAATTTTGGTCATCCAGCCCTGAATATGGTGAGGCATGTGGCCAGAAAAAGAAGTTGTATAGTTCTTGTGTATAATATGAACCTCCACTTGAATTTTAAACTGAAAAATAGTGAGAGTCTTATACACAAATAATTACGGCGCTTATTTGGACCCATGGGAAACTTTAAACGTGTCAAAGAAGAGGTTGTCGGTTGGTTGTTTGGGTTTTATGGCATATCAACCCTTGTAGGTCATTTAACGCCAAATTCTGTCTATATATACAAACATATTCAACCAAAGATTTCAAAATGAAAATGGAGAGGGATTGATTCATGATTTAAGCAATCTTAAATCTTATTTGTATATGTTGATATTCATACTGTCACTGCATTCCTACATTTATAACTTCATCAATTTCTGGTTATAGAAGTTATATATATTGTTAGAATTTCAATATGGCAGTTGTTTTTCCGTGAAAATGAAATAGCATGGTGAAGAGAGCTGTTGTGCTAAGATTGTATCTTGTATTGTAAAAGTATAAATGCATTGGTATGTAGTGGGGTTGAATTTCATTTAAGTCTCTCCCCCACCCCATGACACATATCCTAAGATCAGTCAGGTAGTTATTAAAAAAATGAAACATTTACTTAGTACTGGAATCAAGATGCATTTTGACTTGAATAGACAATTTGATTCATTGGTGAAGGATCAAATTCTGATTGCCATGGACTTCTGCAGTTCTGACAAATGCGAGTGACTAAATTGTTGGGTATTTGTTTGCAAAGGTTATTGGAACTTCTGGAGATTTCCAGCTTATGTATGAGAGAGAAATAGTAGATTGGAAAAATCAAACAAGATATGGAAAAAGTGGATAAATCAAAACAGACAAAATATTAATTTGAATCCATCATCTGTGTTTTGGCTATTCCTCTTTTTCTTTTTTTTTCTCACACACACGCAATGGTGCTAGACAAATGTCAATTTCTCTTCTGTGTCCATCAGGCCAAGTGAATGTGAGAAACTGACAGTTGCCAAGCTCCGTTGACTGTTTCTGCTATCCTAACTTAAATATAACATTGATAGAACATATATTTATCAATAAAGAGCGTTTAATTACAAAGTACCTTTTTGTATGTTTCTACTTTTTTTGTTTAATGGCATATCAACCTTTTGAGCTTGTTTAATGTCATTCTTATTGAAGAATAGCAGTGGGACTATTTAACCCATAGGTGGATAAACAGGTCCATACCTTTCCCAAGGGTATTTGTCCAAAAGTGAACATAATAGCAAAACTGCAGTTTGAATTTTTTTACTATGATTTTGCAGTCCAGCCTGTTATCCACTACACCATGAAAACTCCCCCACTCCATGTGTGTGTTCTTTGGATTGTGTACTGGTTATAACACTGAGCTATGGAAAGATCTATGCTGGCAATATTGTTACATGATCTGAAGCAAAGTAATTTAGTAGCAGAGTACTGAAAGTAGTTCCACTGAGTCAGACGTGTTACAAAGTTAAAAGACAATAGGTGAACCATGTAGTTGTCAAATGGCATCCCCCAATACTGGAAATGACCACTTAGAAGACCTCCACAATGATGTGAAGATGAAATTGTCAAACAATTCAAGCCAATATGGTGAAAAAGGCTGAGATCAAGAATAGAATGGAAGCACATTGTGACCAGTGATGTGGAAAACAAAAACAACCTGGTCAATATGGGAGTATTTGTTCTATTTTTAGTCATTTAATTTTTGTGGTGTGAGAGTGAACACCTTCAGTTCCTATCCAATAAAAATATGTAATAGATTTGATTATTCACTGCATCTATTTTTGCAACTAAAGGAAATCCTATGACAAAAAACACAATTAGCTGTCAAATTCTGACTTGGTAATTGCAAAGGAGTGGGAGGAAGTGTTAATTTTAAATCCTTTACTTCTCCCCCTCCCTCACTTCCCAGACTGTACCTCCCCATTGCACTGAAAGGGATAAGGTCAGGGTTAATGTCTGAGGCATCCCAAATGGAAATGCCTTAGCAATTTTTGTCTATCATAAGTGAGGATACCCACTTTAAACTTGGTCTAGTGGCTCTATAAACAATTGTCCAAGATAATTGTTTTTAGAGTAGGTTATATATATATATATATATATATATATATATGATTGATTCCATAACTTTTGGGCAGTGCAGATCTAAACAATTTCCATATACTAGAAAATAGTGTTAATTTACGAGTTAGCTTTTAATACTATCTATAGATTACTAAAATTCTTATTACCCCACTCGTGGAATTGATCAACCTCAAGTTTTTAGCTCCAAAGTGTTTTCCTAGTATATTGTTTGTGATGAACAACTGTAAGCTTGTTTCAAAAACATCTATGTCCAACCCTTTTTTCTTTTTGTTTTTTTTATTTTATTAGAAAAACATTTCATAAAAGGCTGTTCATTACATGAATATATAAAGTATGTTTGTGTGTGTGTGTTTATTTATATATATATATATATATATATATATATATATATATATATATATATATATATACTAAGTTATAAATGAGATTAAAATTTTTAAGATTCTATCCAAGTGTAGTAGTCTACACATGTTATGTGTTTATATTGTTTCTTCATTTAAATTAAAATTCAAGGTCTTATATCAAAGTTATATATTGAAGAAATACATCTTCAATATACATTGCCATTTCTCAAAATAAAACAAGGTGTGTGCAAGAATCTTAGTACACATTTTCACATTGTACTTCAATTAGTGAAGAACATGGAAAAATAAATTTTTCTCAATTTGTTTTCAACTGGATTACATTTTTTTTTGTGTGTGTTATATGTTTGATTACAATGTAATTTTAATCTCATACCTTGCTTTATATCTTTGATTTCTGGAGGGATTCTGTTAGGCAAAATGAATGCAAATCAAGACAACTTTACTGCATTAAGGGTTTTCAGACTATTGTCTTCATCTTTATTGTTATTTCCACAACATTTCAGCTGATATGTCCTCCAGCCTTCTTTAGGTGTTTGTTGAACTTGGGAATCTTCAGCAGGGCACAGTGTAGTGATTATAGATGTTAGTTCCCTATGCTTCTAAGGAGACTATCATCTGAACGTTGCAGGTTCAATCCTGACTGCAGGTGAGTAACAATACAAGAATACTTAGCCATGATCAGGTACAAGTGTTAACGGAATCAGAACAGGCTACCTCCGTGGATTCAATAAAGGACATAGTTCAAAGTTCCGTGAAGGTTCTCGAGTTCGACAAACATGTGAGGAAGGCTGGAGGATATATCGGCTGAAATGTGGAAATAACAAAGATGAAGCCAATTGTCCAAAAACCCCTAATGATAAAAATCATCAAGCTTTGTCTCAGAAATTTAGACAACTAAACTTTACTGCATTTAAATGAATGTAATTTAATTTAAATTTTTTTCTTGCCCTGTAAAAAAAAAAAAATTAAATCACTCTTTTTGGATTCTTCCTCTCCCAACCAACTGTGAATCACCTTCCCCATCCAGTTGTCTAGTCTTATACTCTTTTTGTGCTATTTTGCTGCATCTTATCTATTTTTGCTTCGACATTATTCATAGTGATAACTATGAAAACTTTACAACTTGTATATATTCATCCAGTATTGCTTTAATTTATTTATGTTCATGGTTTGCTAACACTTGTTTCTACATTCCAATTTTGAGTTTTGAAATCCCTTTTAAATATAAACATCCTTGTTTACAGTATCAACAGATAACTTTGACATCTCTTTGCAAAGGAGTAGCGCCCTCCCCGGCACCTTGGTATAGTAGCTATTGAAAAGGGAGCCTTCAGGTCAACCTCGACTACAATCGCCAACTTTACTTACTTTTGTTTTAAAACTGCCACCATTCTACTGCCTGGCATCATGTAATAATTTCTTGTTCTTGATTAAATATAAAGTAAGTAAAGTTGTCGACTTTAGTTGAGGGTGACCCGAAGGCTTCCTTTTCAATAGCTAATGTAAAAGAGAAAAGGACTTACCCCTGGTAAAGAAAATGTCTCAACAGGAGCCTTGAAAATTCTAGTTTTTTAACTGAAATAAACAAATACAAAATTAGCTTCAACTTGAAAGTAATTTTATTTGGGTTTATCAAGTTTCAGTATTTTGCAAGTATGTGCTAGTTTGTGATCCATATATCACATGATCGAAGCTACTCAAAGGTGGTTACTTGTATCATGTTGGTTGGCGCATTGTTTCACTGTGTGTGTGTGTGTGTGTGTGTATGATTTAAAAACCACATAGATGAATGTGCAATATAGTCTAATTATGAACTTACACTTTGCATTTGAATTAGGCCATAACCCCACCCTGTCAGACTACCTCTTCAGTGTTTGAAGGAGGTGCCCGTGGTGTAATGGTTATCGTCATAGGAAATGGACACGGCAACACGAGTTCAAATCCTGGACGAGACTGATTGCATTTCACATAGCACTAATACCCTTGGGAACGGTATGAATCCAATTATTTTCCCTCCAGCTATGGGTAAATAGTAGGGCAGACTGGGTTCTTCAGCCTTGGTGAGGCAACTAGTCAAGGAGAAGTAAAACTCTGAATTCAAACCTGTTAAACTCCACTTAAAAATTGACCTTGTGTCATATCCTGCCTGAGTGGAGGGCTTGGGTAAATAGGATGACATGAAACAGCATCTGATTGTGAGGCTCCGGTCCTGGAGCTTTGGGAAGTATGGAGTACCCATTCATTGCCCTTACTCTCAGGTCCACTCTGACCTGGATTGGTAGTGCCAGTTAGTTACATCTAAGTCAAATAGAACTGTTCAATCATTTACTAAGGATTATTACTTGAAACTATACTGCTGTGTACAAATTACTTATATTACATAGGAATACTTGATAAATAAAATAACTAATAGTAGATAACTATAACTGAAACCATTTAACTCTGTGCAAACAAATTGTTTAAAAATAGTTACCTACAAACTATTCACTTAGAGAGTGTGTGTGTGTGTGTGTATATATATATATATATATATATGTGTGTGTGTGTCATCCACAGAAACTTTTGTATTACAACTTAGTGTGGTGAGATACCTCAAGCTGGGATCAAAACCCAGCAAACTTTACATCGGCATGACTACGTAACCTCACAGCCATCAGCAGTCTCAATGTAAGTGAGGGAATTTTAACGTATATGTATTAATTTTCCTTTTGTTCACATTTACGCTAACAGACTGGAGTACTCAATTCAATTTGTAATTAGCTGCACTTTCATTTTCTACAAGTTGTTTTTGGTATGGCCCAGTTGTTTGATTAGTATTTTATGGGATATCAATCCTTGTTAAATATCAAATCATATATCTCGCTCGTGCAATACACTGCAGAGGGGTAAGATGCCCCCCTTCAACGAGTGTCCTGGATATACTACACAATTTGATGGTGAGGTTCCAGTGATGCTGGGGCTTTGGGGAATGCAGAGCACCGCTTCATTGCCATTGCTCCCAAGTCCACTCTGACCCGAAATGGTAGCATCTGATAGGGCCCTATCTATGGGTTGAATAGAACTAAACTGCATACTCATGCTAAACTGAATTGTTTGAATTAGAACTGTTTTACTAAACTGAATAGCTTGAAATAGAAATGTTTTTGACAAACTGTATACTAGATTTTAAACTGTATTTTTGCTAAACTGAATTGTTTAAAATGGAACTGTTTTAACATTGAAACTGCGTAAACAAAATCTATACTTACACTAAACTGGATTGTTTGAATTAGAACTGTTTAAATAAACTGAATAGCTTGAAATAAATATTTTTGACAATTAAACTGAACTCATGCTAAACTGAATTGTTTGAAATAGAACTGATTATTTGTATAAAAATGGATTTTATACTAAGGTTTGTCACGTGGTCTACCACTGAGAGGAGAGAAATAAGGAATTTCTACTACCCCTCCATGTTTGAATTAACAGGCCGCCAAAGACTAACCGTTAAAAGAGGAATAAGGAATGTAGGTCAACTTCGGCCAGCCTGTCGGAGAAAGTAAAGAATGTGGGTCAGGCTATCTGTACCCCGTAACCTCACTAATGTGAAAGAGATAGTAGTCCGAACGAATCACCTGACAGAAGAAAGAGGCTAAATGATTGGCCAGAATCCTAAAGCGGAAGTAGCACCCTTTTTCGTTGGCGGAAATAGGAATAAAGGAAATGAGTTTTCAGGATGGAGATCGCCATGAACAAATAGGCGAGTCTCATGCCAAACTCCGGGTGAAGAAGCGACATAGAGCTCTTGGACAAGATGATAGACGCATTCAAGCCGAGCTATATAAAATCCTGCTAACCCGTAAAAGAGAAAATGCTCTCAGAAGGAATCTGTCAAAAAGCTAAGTAAACCTTCAGACTGTTTATCCCTACACCCTTCCCAAGTACTGCTATTACATTCTCTCTCTCTCTCTCTCTCTCAATTTCAAGAAAGAAAAGAATAAGGAAGAAAGACATTTGTATTTATGTATTATCCACTGATAATATAGCCGACATGTTAAATATGTGTGTCCACGTGTATTAAAAACCTTGTTATATTTTAATGTCCCCCACATGTTGAAATTTATTCATTGTGTTGTCTGCCTATCAAGTTGTCTTTTGCATGCTCCCTTTTCAGCTTCATTCACCTCAATTTATTCTCGCTCATATCCTACTCACCTTTAAAAATATTCCATGGGAAACTGGAATTGTCGACTACGATAAAAATAGTATTATTATATCTAAACCTAGAGGCCCATATCTTCCATTATCTTAGGGGTAGGAAGAGGTAGTAGCCTGGTGGGTGTGTGTTAATGTGAAATTTGGAAACCCCTTGCCAGTGGCGGTCTGTCTAACCCCAAATTAACCCCAACATAATCTGCCAGTTTCCCTACGCCCAAAAGGGAATCTTAACTGGAACTTATTTTGCAAGGGATCAAGTGCCAGGCTGCCCCGTCTTCCCACGTGCGAAAAATAAACTCGTTTTGGGATTAATATTTTAGGCCGCGTCACAGGTTGATATACCATAGAACCCAACCAACCAACATTGTTCAGGATTTGAACTTGGGTCACCATGCCCATTTCTTAAGACTAACTATTTTTTCATAAATAGCTTTTTTATATATATATATATATATATATATATATATATATATAAATGTGCACATGCATACTTTCCATTCAACAATTGTGGATCTGCTACATCACCAGTTGATTTTTTTCATTGCTTCACTTAAAGCATATCAACTCTTAAAAACTTTCTGTTCATCTGATGCACAATATTTTTTAAAGTGTAAAATAGGATAACAGGATAAAGTAATGAGTTTCATGTTAACATGATAACTTTATATTTGACCTTAATCATTAAAGTGGAACATTTGTTTTTAAGTTTATTTTTTTTTTTTAAAAACCTGAATTTTTATACCAGTCATATCTGATGTCTCTTACAAGAGTCAGTGACTGCAAAGCTACCTTTTATACATCACTCTCTCCGAGTTGATTCCAGTAATACTGTCAGTTGCATGGTTACGACCTCTCATAACCTATTACAAAAGGGGATACTTTAGAAATCAGGATTTTATAGAATAATTTGTTTAAAATTATTTTTGTTTCCTTTAGTGAAAATCATTAATGCCAAAGAAGTCCAGATCTTTTTAGTTTTTACCAGATCATTTAGATGATCCATGTTTTTGAATGTATCATATGTGAACAACATATTACTCGTGCCCCTCACCTCCAATCAAGCATTCGTTAAGGGCTGCAATATTTGTCAACTGATCTACATGTTCTTGCAATTTTTTTAATGGGGATTTACAGATGCAAACTAATAAATTTACCTCCTATGAATGTCTTTTAACACTGGAGCAGAAGGTCCATAAAATTGACCACTTGGGAAGCTTTGGTTTATCTGTCGATTGATTTAAACAGTATGTCAACCTGTCTAGGTTTATTTTATGCCTAGAGGTTCAGAAATCTCATTCATTGTATGTTCATATTTACATTGTTTTGTGTAATTTCTTTGTTTGCACACTGTCCTATCAAATACAAATAATTTCTAAACAAATCTATATGACCATAGGACCCTAACAATTTGACTAAGTGGACCTGAGAGTAATGGTACTGAAGGGATACTCCCTTGATCTCCTGCATTGGAGCCTCACCATCAGATGCAGTTTAGTATTATACCCAGGACGTCCTTTTTGGGGGGAGGCTTTGCGTCTCTGCAAGGAATAGTCAGCATATTCTAAGTCCTATTGATAGGAAATAAATTGATCTGTTTTGGATTTCAAATTCATAGAAAACTTTGTATTTTATGTTTGAAATAAAGATTTTTATTTTGTTCCTCTTAAAACCTCTCCAGATTAAATTTACCTTGTAGGGGGACATATTATTTTGGTAGTTATGCTTAGTCCCCCAAAATTTTATGGTAAAGTTTTATAGCGTTTAGTTTGTTTAGAAAAAGGTAGAATAGGGACATGGAGACAAATGAGTAAAAGATATGAAACGGCACGGACAAAAGGAACATTCAAAACAAGGCGACAAACAAAAATTTATATCTATAACAAAATATACATTGATACATTTAAAATATTGCTAATTCTACATTGTTAGTAAAATAGTTGTGTGTGTAACTAACACAACTAAACTACAGAAAGGGTTAATGATAAAAATGTCCTATTAAGTTGGATTACATATTTAAAATGTCTATTTCTTTTTGTGGTTTCTTTTCGTGCCTGGAAAAAATCTCTATGTATATTGAAGAAATGAATGTCTGTGAGGCTTATCCATTTTTTGCTTTTCATTTCTGTTGGTGAATAAGAATGTCACACTGAAGAGAGTGTGCCAGCGCTGCAATGGAAATTGGGGAAAAAGAGAAAGTGTTTGAAGACTACGTATTTATAGAAAATACGCGTTTTGGAATCAACTCAAAAAACGCAGGACGAAATTTACGCGGACGTAGTTTTACGCAGGTCACGTAGTTCTCCTGGCCAATGGTTTCCAGAGACTGAATATGTATGCGTCCGCCATCTTTGTTGTGGGAACAAGTGGCATACCACCCAAATTAAATTATAGGAGTATAAAGTCCTATAACCTGACAATTGGAAGATGTGACATTAAACAAGATTCCTGAGAATAAACTTGTGAAAAGAGGTTTACTTCCTGTTAGCTTACAAATGATTAGTATCAGGTTCCAAGTCAAGAAAGATTAAACAATCCAGTTAAATATTAAATCCAGAAAGGTCAAATCTCCAAATCAACAAATCCAACATAGGCAAGCTGTCCTTTTCCTTGAAACATCACATCAAATGGCTTATAAAAGCTAGGAGTCTTTTTTTATAGGAATTAGATTTTCTCAGAATGCAATATTAATGTTTATTTCAGACAAGAAGTTGTTTATGGCTTATACCAAATAATTTAACAGGGGTCTCACCTCTCTGCAGGCAATATAGTCAGTGTATTCTGATCCCTACCAGGATTTCAAATTAAGAGAATTTTAATTTATTATATTGAAATTGATTTTTTTTTTTTTTTTTTTTTTTTTTTTTTTTTTTTTTTTTTTAAATTTAATTTAGGATTTTTTTTTTTACCCCTGATGAATTTTTGATGGTCATTAATTTTTTTTTTTTTTTCTTTTTAGGATGGTGGAGTTGGAAAGAGTAGCATCATTTTCAGGGTCACCTTGGAACACTTCACAGGCTCTATAGATGCAAATGTAGGGTAAGTATCATATCCTCTCAAAGCTTTTTTTAAAAATTCTCATTTGATAGATAATGACTTGTTTCAAATTTGATTATAATGGATTGTGCATTGATATGTTGCTGGCAGCTAATTTTCTTAACACAACCTATTGAAATGACAGGGTTGCCTGATGACAGATGAATGTGTGTGTAAACAATGGTTTACTTGTTTGCTGGTACATCAACTCGTTATGGGTTATTTAATGCCCAAATTTGATTCAGTTGTAAATTTTTGATTGTAATCATTACTATATTTTCAATGTTCCATTTAAACTTTGTTAAAAATTACTTTTGTCCATAATTCATTTGCCAAGTTAAATCAAAGATTTCTTTCTAATATATGGTTTAGAATAACTATTCCTATTTAATAATCTATTTACACATGGATAGTTTCAAGTATTCTTGTCTAACACCAATAATTTTCAAGCAATTGTTTCAATTAATTAATAATCTTTATTAAACAATTAATACAAATAATTTATGTATATGGCATCACGTATTCCTATTGAATAGAAATGGTTAAAGCAGATGAGACCCTCACAGGTACTACCACTCCAGGTCAGAAGGGATTTGGGAATAATAGTAATGAAGAGGCACACTACACTCCCCAGAACTGGAGCTTCCTCATTAACATTATTTTAGTGTTCTACACTGGATTGATTGATTTTAATGGCATTTCAACCAGTCTAGGGTTATTTTATGCCTAGAGGTTAGGGAATCATGTACTCTTGTATTTACATGTTTTGTATAGTTTGAGTTTTTTGCACAGTTATATCAAGTATTCCGATCTAATGTAATTTGCCAACAGATTTGACTCGTAGACGGGGCCCTTACAAGTACTACTACACAGGGTCAGTGAATCTGGGAGTAATAGCAATGAAAGAGTACTCCACATTCTCCAGAGCTCCAAAATGCAACTTCACTACCAGATGTGTTCTAATGTTATACCCAGGATATGCATTTTTTTTTGTTGTTGTGAGGATGGTCTTACCCCTCTGAAGGGGATACAGTCACGATATTTCAAACCAGGGCATGTGTGTGTGGTGGGGTTAGTGATAAACTACTCAATGCAAAATCTTCATCTCAAATTCACTTTTTCAGTAAATTCTCAGAAAATAAAAGGGTCTATCTACATTTAGCTCTTTAAATGAAATTAAAAAAAAAACAAACTATAATTTGTATATAACTTGCACCTCTAACTTAGAACTACAAAATTCTATTTAAAAGTTTTCATGTATAATACACACTTACTGTTTAGAATTTGTTACAGCTAAATATTTGTTCAATTTTTTTATTTTATTTGTAATCACTAAAAAATAAGACATTGTCTTAAAAATGCAAGATTTACATGCAGCAATTTTGCTCTGAAAGTAAGCTCATATTAGGAGAAACAATTACACATTCTTGTGGATTTTTCTTTGCAACAGTATAAACATTAGTTTGGACTATAGATATAACTTAGTTTTGGTCATCCAGTCCCAGATATTGTGAAGCATGTAGCCTGCAGAGTTTATGTAGTTATGTATAATACACACCACTAACTTTTGGACTGAAAATTTTGGAAAAACATAGCATCTTATATACAAATAATTACAGTAAGTCCCTCCTTGGTTGAGCCAAGAACTTTTCAGCATCTCACCTCATTACATTCACACCATGAGCATCCCAAAAGTCTTGTATCCCACATCATGCTCAAGTATTGTCACTTCAGTGTTCTAAATATATAACCACTCCTTGGACTGAAGCTTGTTTAAAGTGTTTTACTTAATTGCACCATCATCTCCGATCACATAATTGCCAGTCTTTCGGCCAAGAGTTGACATTACTTGAGAAGGGGGTGAGGAACAGAGGGAGAAACCTTTCTATAAACTCTCCTCGGTTAATCTAGGATCATTATTTTCCTGACATTACTCATTTTCTAACAAGATTTTCTTGTCACCGCCACTCGTAATTGTGAATGTTAAATGTTTTTGTGAAACTATCCTAAACAGCTTCACAAAGTGAATCTGGCATGTAATTTTTGGGGTTTTTTTTCTTTTGCTTTGTGGGAAGGGACTCTAGTTGAAAATTACAAAGTATAAACCTTGATAGCAGCCTTCCTTTCATTAGCCTGAATCTAAAAGACTTGGGTAGCAAAAAAGATTGACTCCTGTTGTAAATGAAAATAAAATCTAATGCATTAGACCAAAGAATACATTCATATTCTAAGTAATCTCACATATGTTTTGAAGCTATAAATATTCAACATTTAATTACTGGTTTTAAGACTTCTTTAACCAAAAGAGACTTTAAATGTCTATATCTGTGTCAATCTACATCTATTTGTTGTCCTGTATATGATACTAAACTGTACCTGATGATGGTGAGGCTTCAGTCCTGGAGTTTAAAGAATTTAGAGCACCCCCTTCATTATCAGGAGTGGTAGCACCTGTTAGCATGCCATATATTGGTTAAATAGAACTGTTCAGTGATTTACTAAGGATTATTAGTTATTTAAAACTATGCAGTTGTATGGAAATTATTAATATTAGATAAATAGAATCACTAAATACTTGAAACGATTTCACTTTATGCAAACAAATGATATTAAATAGATTTATTAGTATCATATAACAATATGCCTGTAGTGTAATGGTTATCGTCATAGGAAATGGATACGGCGACACGAGTTCAAATCCTGGACGAGGCTGATTGCGTTTCACATAGCACTAATATCTTTGGGAAAGGTATGAATCCAATTATTCTCTCCCTCCAGCTATGTGTAAATAGTAGGGCAGACTGTGTTCTTCAGCCTTGGTGTGGCAACTAGTCTAGGAGAAGGAAAGCTCTAATTTCAAACCTGTTAAACTCCACTTAAAAATTGACTTTGTGTCATATCCTTCCCGAGCGGAGGGGTTGGTAAATATGGATAGCAATATTTGAAAACATTTAAATGTGTGCAAACAAATCATGTTGCACCATCAGCATAGATCCCCCTGACCCCCTTCCACCACTCTTCTCTATCTTCCATTGCCTCCAGCAGGTCTTCAAGGCTATATCCTATATCGGCACAGAGCTGTTGTATGTAGGTTCTAGCTGGTCATCCTGCCCTTGCTCGTCCATGTGAAGGGGTCCACAGGAGTATGTCATTTATGAGTTCATCCCTACTTCTCAGCAGTGTCCCACATGTCTGGTTCGTTTAACTTGGATAGTTTTTGTGATGGGTGGTAAGTGGCCGTACAGTTGCCGTTTTGTGGGGTGCTGCCTCCAGGACTTGTTCAATATAGCTCACAGCATTCTTGTGTAATTGCCGTCTAGCTTTTTCTCCTTACGTTTAGTTAGCGTCCATGTAGTGCATCCATATAGCAGTATCAACACGACCATTGCTTGAAAAAACTGCATCTTATTTTATCGGTCAGGTCTGACTTCCATATGACCGATAGCCTATCGATAGCTATCCATGCCTTTGCTAGTCGTGTGTTGATGTCTGTCTCAGTTGAGATACAGCTTCCTAGGTAGGTGAACGTGTCTATAACTCTTTTAAAAATAGTTGCCAGCAAACTATTCACATACAAATCATCTATAGGGATTTGGCATTAAATAATCCACAGGAGTTGATATGCCATAAAACATTAACCAACCATCTACCTTAATCTAGACATGTCACTCTAAATCTGTTTACATTTCAGCCTACTTCTATCTTAATCAATACCTGTCAGTCTAAATCTGTTGACTTTAGTCTGAACCTGTGCAAGTCTACATATTAAGTTTATACTTGTGTTAGTCGACACCTATTTATCTCAGTCTTACACCTATTCATCTTTATAGAAATATACCAATTCTGTGAAATTTATAGGGGTTTTTTTTTGGGGGGGGTTATAGGTTTTAAAGATACAATAATGAGCATAAGTATTTGAACAGGCAATTTACTTTTTAATTGCTTGTTTTTGTGAGCTAAAATCAGGAACATTATTTCATTTTATTTCATTTTTTAAATATGGGATGGGGCAATCAATGTAACAAGACATTTAGTCATGTTTTGTCATTTTGAATGCTATATTTTGAAGAAAAGCTTTTTATTTTTCTCCCTCTACTGCAAGAATTCTTTTCCCCAGAATCAAAGTGCTTGACAAGGCAACAAGCACAAATTGGTATTTGGAAGACTTACCAAAATTGCCAAATTTGAAATAGTTGTCATCTTATGTGAGTAGGTTGGGTTTTAATCAACTGGTTGTAAGCTGATTCAATTATGTTAGAAATGAGAATGACAATTTGAAGATTTGATAGATTAACTTTTGGTGAAGACTTTAGTAAGCCAGGATGCATAGCTTTCTGTCCTTGCTGATTTTTGTGAAAGAAAGTTGGCCAATCCATGTGTCATTTTTCAGAAGACAACTCATGAATCTACAGGAAACACATTGTAACAGTAATCTCTGGAGGGTAGGGTAGTGTCCAAAGGCCCAAGTGACTCATGGCTTAAAAACTTCATTTCTGAAGGAGCCTCAAATGAATCAATGTGTTTTTGCAAAAATGTTTGAAAACTCTGAATTTTTGCTGTTTTATTAATATAGTCTGATACATGGGATGGTAGTATGGGTTTAGGACCATGACTCATTTTATTTAGGAGGCACACTTAGTGTAATGGTTATTACCACAGAAAATCAAATCTGTGACCCAAGTTTCTATCCTGGATGAAGGTATTTCACTTCTCTCCCTTCTCTAGGGAAAGGCATGAATCTATTTGTTTATTATAGGATAATTGTTTGCTTGAAAGTATATAATTTATTGAAATACTTCAAAGTATATAATCGTGTACAATTTTTATTAGTTTTAAATAGGGACACTTGAAACCATACAACTGTAGAAACAAATGTTTAATAGAAATAGTTACTTGAATGGACCTATAATGGTTAACAAAGAATTATTGGTTGCTTGAAATCATGTTTTTCTTTATTTAATGACATATCAACCTTTATGGGTTATTTAAAGCTGAAGCCATCCTTGTGGAAGAACAGTAGTGGTGCTATTCAACCCCTAGCAGAGGGATGAAGGAGTTCATACCTTTCCCAAAGGTATTAGTCCAAAAATGTATGTACTAGCACGAATGGAGTTTGAACTTGCTAACTACAATGTTGCAGCCCGGCACATTAGCCACATTGGAGAATGTGGAGTACTCTTTATTGCCATTACTTCCATGTCCTCTCTGACTAGGTTGGGGTCCCATCCAGGGCTTTACGCGCGCCATCACTTTTGGAGCTGCTTCCGCTCATACGCCCAAAATTGGAGCTAGCTCCCCATTTTAAAAATGGAACCGCTACAACTCCTTTAAAAAAGGAGCGGTTCTTTTTCGGCGCTCTATAGTGAAAATATACCTTTCATAAACGTTCTATTTCGCCAATAAGTAGTCAAAGTATGGGTGTGGGCGTCAAAATATCTCGTCAGTATGGGTGGGGGTGTCATTTTAAGTGTAAGACCGTAAGATATTTGATAAAATCTCGCTAATATTTTGAGATTTGCTAAGATGGGATTTCTTGCTCCTAAAGAATATGTCGGATGGAGCATAAGATTATGCGTAAATTTTTGTTGCCTTTGGTATGAAATAGAAATCCCTGAAATATTTTAAAACATGTTCATTACATTAACAACCTATTATTATTTATTTATTTATTTATTTTATTTATTTATTTTTTTTTTTTTAAGGGAGGAAAATTCGACCCAATATTTGTTTAATCCCAAGGTTTCGGCCAGATATTTTTGTATGAAATTTCAGGACATTAATTAGATCTCTGAATAAGTTTATTGACAATTTATTTTTCGGCCATCGTTTATACAAAAATACTTTATTTCGAATCAAATACCAACATAAATACTCTATTAATGGTTTTTCAAACAAATCAGATCGATTTATCGAAGTTCATTAAACTTTTTCAAATTATTGATAATAAAGTAAATAATTTAAATATAATTACTGTAATCATTTCTAAAGAAAAAAACTATAGCGAACCTTATTTCTTTGAAAATTATTTACTATTTATTTTGGAAGGAAATTTAAATTTGTTCTAAGTTAATAGTTTTACTTTTAAACATTACATTAGTGATTTTCTTTTTAAAGAAAGAAGCAGCAAACATTTCTCCAAGAGAGGAGAGACAGAATTTAAATACCACAAAATAGGAATTTATAAAAAACGTAGTTGAAATATTTTAAACTTAGTTTTGGGGCTAAAAAAAAAATATTCTCGTCAGTATTGCAGTTGGCAGGAGAAACTTGCGAAATAAACTTTGAACAGCAAATAAAAACACAAGTCTATTTTCAAGAGTTGTGGCGATATGTCGTATTATTTCTCTGAGGTGGGGAACATATATAACGGGTAGGATCAAATGGATTCAGGGTAGCAAATGGCTGAAAATTGCCATTTCATTTCTGTTGTTTTCAAGCAAATAAAATCAAAGTATCTTAGTTAAGTTATTGTATCTTTTCAAATTTTTATTTAATAAAACAGTCGGGATGTACAAAACTGCGTCAGTCTAGCGCGCTACTGAGTTATTTTTTTATTTACATTTATTTTTTTTTTTTTTTTTTTTTTAAAGAAACAAAAATTATAGCTTCAAATCTTTGTAAAAATTTTCTTAATGAAGACATTTATTCATTTAAAATTTACAACAACAAATAACAATTTCTTGTTTTATTTGTCTTTGAAAAGTAAAAAAATAATCAGTTTACCCTTTTTAGTTGAATACGCCAAATATACTAAAAAAATAAACGTTTGTTGCTGTTTTTACAAATTGTTGTATTCCTTTTTTTTTTCTTTGACTGATTTACCAAATGTCTGTTTTAAAATATTGGTATAGAATAAAAGAAAACCTACTTACTATTTTTCATTAAAATAATTTGAAAAGATACAAGAACTTAGAAATATCGATATTAATCGCTTGAAAACAGCAGAGTAGTAACAAATAAAAATACTTATTTTAAAAATATTTAAAAACAAACATCTCTTTATTACCCTTCAAGATTTATTTTTAACGAAAAAGTCATAAATATGAGAAAGTTCAAATCTTAAAATGACTTCAAAGCGTTTCTATAGAGTGACTGACGCCTTTGAAGAGATTTTTTTTCTAGACTGTCTACTGTCTAAGAAAAATGGCCCATCAGAAATGTAGCACCCTAGCTAACAAATCCTGCTTATCTAAGTTCAAAATTTTCGGCTTTCATGTGTAATTTCTCACCCCTCTCACATATACATTTAAGTTATAAAAACTAAGTTGAGCTCTAACTTTTTCTTTTTTATTGTCTAATATTTTTTTAAAAATCAATTTCGGAACGAGGAGAGCAAAACCAACACTTTTTTTAGCCTCAAATGGAGTTGTTCATGCTCTACTCCAGCTGAATATAAAATGAGCCCTCATCTTCAGTAAAAAGGAGCGGGCTCCGTAAAGCCCTGGTCCCATCTATGGGTCAAATAGAACAATAATCCTTTCCTATACTTGAAACCGTTTAATTGTGCAAACATAATGAAGGGTGAAGAGAGAAAAGGAGAAAAAAAACAAAAAAACAGAGCAACACTAAAGAGAGGCGATCCGTCACTGGGACTCAGTTACTTGCGGAAACTACCCCCAGGCGATACCGTATCCAACCGTCATTCAAATTGTTCGCCAACGACACCTTCTTCGCTTTTAAACTCTATACCTTAGGGGCAAAAGAGTTCTCAGCCAAACCTCACTATGCCCTTGTTTTATAGTTGGCAAAGCATGCTGGTCACACGTGGTCAATATGCGTAAATATTGCAGTGCCAGCGCATACTAGTTTTCTTCTTGCATTAACGCTCGTCTCACCTAAGACTAGCTCTTTCATGGCGACGATAAGTCATTACCCGATTCAAATTCCTGGCCGTCGCCTCTGTTGCAAACGCTAAATTGAATTAGTATTTGATAGCAATACTTTTGAAACTGTTGCGGGGCCGGTGTGTGCATCAATTCCGCAAATAGGTTTTTTTGGTGTTTGTGTGTTGATGGACAGGGGACTGGACAAATGATAAAGGTAAGTGGATAAGTTTAAATTCAGGTTTTATTGAGCAAATATTACACAAAAGGTGTATAGGTGTTGAAATCGTGGTTGTTGTATTACATCGGTGTAGTCTGTTGGATGTTGAAAGTCTGTGTCGTAGAAAGTTTTAGACTCGGCTGTCTATTAGTTTGTGGCAACAGTACACCTAGGAGGTGAGGATGGTCTCTGTGATTGGTGCAGATATTAGGTGTTGCTGTATTGGTCAGGTTGTAGATGTTGCTGGAGACAGTCAATGATGTGAACGCATTGGTTGCAAGACTGGATGAACAATGTCCCGGTTGTGCAGTACTTTGGGGGCGATGTAGCCTTCAAGTGTTGGTCTTAGTCCAAGCAGTGAATCGGTTGTGAACTAGATGCTGCAAATGCTGGTTGCAGAGGCTGTGTGATCAATGTCTCGGTTTGTTTAATCCTTGGTTTAACGTGGGTGGTTGATGTGGCCTCAAGTGTTGCTGCTAGTCCGAGTAGTGAGTTGCTTGTGGACTAGGTGATGCAAGGGCTGTAGCTTGGTCATGCAGGAACAGCTGCTGGGTTTAGCTGGTGCTGGTCTGCAGTTGGTGCTGGCTGCTGCAGCAGCGTTGTCTCCTGGTATCTGCCAGGAAAGGTGTAGTGAGGAGACTAAAAGTAATCTCAAAAGACTTTCTGAAGCTCTTAGAAGAGCTGTTGAGGATGGTGAAACATTCTGAGGTTAGCTCTGAGAAGAGCTGTTTGAATGAGGGGGGGAAAAAGGCTGTGATTGGTCTAGTTGGCTATGCTGGGTCTGTGGTTGTGATTGGTTGGATTCCTCATCTTCTGCTTCAGTTGCTGGTGAGGACACAGACCCCATGCTGCTGGGAGAGGTAACGGGTTCCGCTCCTCTAGGCTAAGTCTGGTTGCCCCATTAACTTTTAGTTGCTGCCTGTCTGTTTATATAGCATTAGCCGCTGCTACTCCGCTGGTTGAGGGAAGTATTTCTTTACACAGAAAGTCCCCTTATTTTGATATAAGTGATAATGACATACTTTGTTATACTTTAAAGAGGAACTTTTAAATATAATATTTTATCCTGTGGTAATGATTTTGTTGTCGAAAGGCTAGCAGAATTATCTTTTTTGAAAAATAGTTCTAATGTTTATAACAGGAATTCACTCATGACGTATGTACGACATTTTGTTGTCTGATGACATCACAGGTGACTCAAGCTTTTTTCTAAACAGGATATTTTGGGTATCGTAGACAGGATGGCTACAATAAAACCATTTAACTGTGTGCAAATACATAAAACCATTTGTGTGCAAACAAATGAGCTCTGACTTATTTAAAAATTGTTACCTACAAACTATTCGTCTACAAATCATACATATTTTATATGGATAAACAGGATTTGGTATTAAATAACCTATAAGAATTGATATGCCGTAAAACACAACCAACCACCAGACAAATGATTAATATTGAATTGGTATTGTATTGCAATGCTCAAAATCATTTAACTGTGTGTGTTGTATAGCCATGAACAACTATACATGCATGCAGAAACATATTCAACACAATAAAGACGAGTGGACACAGTTCTTTAGAAAAATATACCTCTCACTTTATTCGTAATGGTTGGAAAGGGTTACAAAAGGTTATGTGTGAGAGGTGAGTCGGAGACTGAACAAAGACTGCAACATATTGGCCCCCCAGCTCCTCCGGCCATAGCAGTACGTCTTTTTTGTTCTCCTGGGCTGCTCAACTAGGGGCCTGGGGGCCCAGCCTCTCGATCTGGAACACTGACTTCAAGCTCTGAACTCCAACTGCCTGACTTCCTGTCTCACCCGGGTTATATCATTGTTTTACGCCCACTCAATTCAACCCGTCGACAGTCAAGATTATCCCCTGATCTCTTTGACTGGATGCACTTGTTATTTACACAGGTGCATTTCTCATTTGACAGCTTGGCTGGGTCGGAGGTCAATATGCAACATGTGCATGCAAATGAGCTCTGACTCATTTAAAAATTGTTACCTACAAACTATTCACCTACAAATCTTATCTGTAAAGGATTCAGCATTAAATAACCTACAAGGGTTGACATGCCATAAGATGTAATTGTCTACAAATTATCGTTTAGTGTTATGGTTATCATGAAAAATCGAACATGTGACCCAAGTTCAAATCCTGGACTAAGCTTTGTGAATTGAATTACCATGACCAGAAAATTCGGCAGACATTTTCGCATGACATACGGAAACACTGGACAACTGTTTTGACCTTATTAGGTCTCATCTGCAGTGTATACCATGATCTCCACCCCCTGGAGATCAAACCAGTGACCCCAGATTGCAGTGCTGAAACTCTACAACTGAGCCACCAGTTCATGTCGCACACAAGTGACACCAAATTAACTAGCTAATGCCCTTGGGAAAGGCATGAATCTATCTGTTCTTTCTTCAAACTGAGTAAATCGTAGAATAGACTGGAGTTTTTTAGCCTTAAAACGAAAGCACTGTATTTCAAGTAGTTTTACTCTGCTTAAAAATCCATGCAATATTACTTGCATGGCAACATTGCGTTGAGACAGGCTATGGATAAATAGTAAGGTAGAATGGATTCTTCAGGCTGGGTTAGGAAACCAGTCTAAGAGAAGGAAAACTCTTAATTCAAACCAGCTTTACTCTGCCGTGGCAGAGGAGTTGGGTAAATAAAAACTAGTCTTGCTAATCCCAGATATATCAGTCCATGATATTGGTGCTTCTATTTAGAATGCAGTGCAGTATTCTAATTAGCATTTTATAGTTAAATCAAGATTTTGGATGATTGAAAAATTGTCAAGTCTTTAGGTCACTATGGTTGGCAACTTCTTTTCATGTTATCTCTCAGGGAAATGGGTTGGGGGTAATTGTTGGTGACTATCTCCTCTCTAAGTATGTGACTGATTGTACTAGGTTACATGGTACCAATAGCAAGGAACAATCCATTTTTAAATAATCTCTACTTTGTCTGCAGACCTTAGAATATGCCAGCTGTATCTCCTGCAGAGGGGTAAACTCCCTTCACAAAAAGGAGTGTCTTCAATATGACAAAAATCTGCATCTGGCAATTGATTGTAGTTCTAGATTATATGTAAAGTAAAGCTGGCAACTGTAGTCGAGGGTAACCAGAAACTCCCTTTTCAATAGCTACTACACTGAGGTGTAGGGGAAGGTGCTACTCCTTTCCCTGGATTGCTCCACTTTACCCTTGATACGTACCTTATATTGCTGAGTGTTAAACAAGGAGGTATCAAGTACCATTTTTCAAGTCTCGGGTATGACGCGACCTGGGATTGAATCCAGGTCTCCCGGACCATTGGCGAACACTTTACCCACTAGGCCAATGACTTGGATTCACTTACAAGTCATATGAATAACCATTTTAACTGTGTGCAAACAAATTGCTGATGTTGGGTTGAATCGTTGGTGTTATATGGCAATATTTGGAACCATTTAATTGTGTACAAACAAGTGAGCTCTGGTTCATTTAAAATATTATCTACAAGGTATTTGTTTGGAAATCTTAGATTTAATATATGTATAAAGAGAATTTAGCATTGAGTGACCTGCAGGGGTTGATGTGCTATAGAGCCCAACAAACCAACCGAACCAAACTAGAGAACATCTTAAGTTTTCAAAAAAAAAAAACAAAAAAAAAAACCTTTTCACCAATATCTGGCCAAATATCAAATACTACTGTAAAACCATGCCCTAAACCCATATAGAAGACAAAACCAGCCTGACTTTTCTTGACATTAAATGACCCACTGAGGTTTATATGCCATTAAACAAAACTCAAATTCTAGATTTGGGGAGTGTGGAGTGCCCTTTCATTGCCATTACTGCCAGGCCCACTCTGACTGGTAGTATATGTTAGGTCCCCATCTATAGGTTAAATAGATATTTTTGGAAATTATTTGTATTAGATTGGAATTCATGAATCTTTAATTCTTTGAACAAAGGATTAACATTGAATTGAAATAATTATTTAAAACAATGTAATTGCTTGAAAAATAAATGACTTTGGCATTTAATAACCTAACGATGGTTGCCATAACCATCTATATCAAATAGATCAGTTGGAAAATTATTAATGTTAGATAGTAATACTTGAAACCATATAACTTTACAAATTATTTGTATTAAGTTTCTTGAAACTAATTGTAAATTATTAATTGCCCTTTTAGCAAGGACTTAAAATATATCAATCACATCCCATAAGGTGTAAGATCCCCTTAAAAAAGGTCTCCTGGGTATATCACTAAACTGTACTTGGGAAGAGTGGAATACTCCTTCATTACTGCCACAGCTATATTTTCTGTATTAAGCAAGTTTTTCTACTGTTGAACTTGTTAGTTCTTAAACTGATGCCTTAGTTTTTAGTTACTAAGGGATTATACTACTTTGTGTGTGTATATATATATATATATATATATAAGCCCCTGAGGTATGGGTTGCATTACTGATTGAATCTAAAAAGTCAATGTGGAATGAATGTCTTCAGTTCCAGAATCCGTAAAAACTTTAAAATTTAGTAGCTTTACATTGATATCTTTTTTATAATTAAGCGAACTGGTCAATTGTAGCAAGTGATTGTTATATCATAATGTAAGATTCACTAAGGCTAACTCCAGGATTTCTTAGAATTTCTGAATAAAAAAAAAAAAAATTTTTTTAATATACTTAGACTGGATTATTATAATATACTCTTTCAGTTAAATTTTTTTTTTTTTTTTTTTTCAAATTTGACTTGTATTTTCCTTGACATTTTATTGGTTAATTGTGTTCCAATGAAAAGGCTGCATTGTTATTTAAAAACACCTTAAAAGAGGATGTATTTCAATAGTATTGTTAAAGGTCAAGTTCCAGTTGACTCTGAAACTAAAATTAGTTTGCATTCACTCTCCCTTATTCTGGGTAGAAAGACCTCCCCCTGCCTCCCTTGTTTATCTTCTGATAATGTTGCAAATAGTTAAAATGATAGAAACTTTGAGTATGAAATTTAGACCTTTTCATGAAGTGGCCTTCTTAATTGGTAAGCATTTCTTTTTTGCCTTTCTCCTATTACTAGACATAGAAATTCTGTCGCTGGAAACCTATCTGGTTATAAAAGGCTCATTGCTATATTTTGGGCTAAACACAATTCTGCTATATGCCATAAGCTTGATATCTCAGGCTTAATGTTATTTTACTATAAGTGTGACGCCTAATATTTCAGGTAGCATGTTGCTCTGTCAGCAGAGCTTAGAGTACTCTGTATCTAGTAAAGAGACATAAGGGCTGTTCTGGATAAGACACTAAACTGCAGAGGCTGTAGAATATGCTGACTGCATAATATGATGCTAAACTGCGCCTAATGGTGAGGCTCCAGTCCTAGAGCTTTGGGGAATGTAGAGTACCCATTCATTGCCATTACTCTATGGTTCTTTTGGGCTCAGAATGGTAGTACTGGTTAGGGTTCTAACTAGGTCAAATAGATCTAACCATTTAACGAATGATTAGTACCCAATAGAATTATTAATATTAGATAAGAATACTTGAAACTATTTAAATATCCAAACAAATAAAATGTAGCTTGTTTAATATTGCCTACAAACTTTGTTTACAAATCATATCTAATTTATATATATATATATATAATTGACAAGTAATCCAAATAGAAAGTAGGGATTTATAGAGAAACAGTCAACACTATAGCGTTTCGGTTTTGCTGAACCTTCATCAGGACTGTGAGGGGTTTTATTAGTGATGTTAAGTGTAGATGGATGTATAAAAAGTGTAAAAATATATAAAAATTTGGAAAAGTTGTACAAGAAAAGTTGGCTGTTTATGACAAGAAAAATTGGCAGTTTGATCAATGTCATAAACTGCCAACAAATGAGTTGTAACTTGTTGAAAAATGAAGTTACCTACAAACTATTCACTTACAAATCACACACACATATATATATATATATATATATATATATATATATATATATATGGGTGTGCCCTTTGCAAAGAGATAGTGTTTAAAATGATTCTGAACTGCATTATTACATTGGGACTAAGCCTTAAAATGATTGTAAACTATTTAATTGTTAATTCTTTGTATTAGATAGGAATATTTAAAACTGAATAATTGTGTACTAATTATTTGTATCAGGTAATTATTCAAAGCCATATAAAAGCTTACAGATCATTAGTATCAGATAAGAATAGCGACTTGAAAGCATATAATTATTTTAAAAGAAAAAAAACTTTGGTATAAAATAACCCAACAAGGGTTGACATGCTGTAAAACCAACCAACTAACTAAATATTTCAGTAGGATCTTTTTTACAACACATCATGACATGTACTTAACATAAGTTTTCATTCTAGGAAAAAGAAATGGTCACTTTGAAATCCTGGACAATACTATTGGTGTTTCACTCCACACTAATTCCCTTAAAAGAGGCATAAATCCATCTGTTCTTTTTCTATCTATAAGTAAATAGCTGGGCAGATTGGTTACCTAACCAAAGTTAAAGAATATAGAACACAAACTCTGAATTCAAACCCACTTTACTCCCCTTAATAATTGACCTTGTGTCACACACCCCTCCCCCCTAAACAGATGTGGGGGGGTTGCTTGTCGCATGATGGTTATTGTCATAGAAAATGGACTCTTTTACCCAAGTTCAAATCCTGGATGACACCTGCATTTCACATAGTGCAAATACTTTTGGGAAATTTATGCATCTATCCTCCCTCTAGTTATGGGTAAATAGTAGGGTAGTCTATGCTCTTTAACCTTGGTATAGCAACTGCTGTGGAAGAAAAATTCTCAATTCAAATCAGATGTACTCTACTTTGAAAAATTACCTTGTGTTGCATCCTGATCATGGCAGAGGGGTTGAGTAAATACAAACGAACTATGAAACTAATTTTTCAGGTTTGGGACGGTCATGTCAGATACTAATATTAAAAGGCTTTAAAAAGAAAGACTATTCACAGCCTTTCTTTTAATAGAGTAATTTGGTAGCTTTAAACAAAGATGTTTGCACAATTGAATAATGTTTTGAATGTGCTTTTTCTTTTTTCTTACCTCACTCAAACACGAGGTATCTGAAAGGCAAGATACCATCTGTTCAAAGTGTTAGATTGGTAGTAATGTAATGGCCAAACTAAAAAAAACTGCTCCAGAGTTTGAAGAAAACAGAATGCAAAATGAAAGTTGGAAAAAGGGCCAAGAATCATGGGCTTTTGCAGTATCCTTAAACTTATAGGAGAACAACCAAGCCAAACTGGCTATATCAGAACTCTGTTCACACGAGTTCAGAAAATGGAATTTTATTGCTCAAAAAGTTGGATCAGGTATATTTACAGGACAATTTCCGAAGCAGCAATTGAATTTAATTTTCTAATTCAATGTTATCACAGAAGATGAAGGATATTCACTTGAATGAATGAGATTATCTAAAACCTCATGATCAACAGCTTAGAGCCATTTTAGTGCCCCCTAATGAGTGTCCTGGATATGACACTAAACAATCTGATGGTGAGGTTCCAGCAGTGCTGGAGCTTTGGAGAATGCGGAGTACCCCTTCATTATCATCACTCCCAGGTCCACTCTGGCCTGGAGTGGTAGCACCTGATAGAGCCCTATCTATGGGTTGAATAGAACTAGCAGCATATTTATGCTAAAATGAATTGAGTAAACTGAATAACTTGAAATAGAAACGTTATTGACACTTAAACCGTGATTACACTTAAACTGCGTGCTTATGCTTAACTGAATTATTTGAAATAGAACTGTTTTTCGACATTAAAACTGTATTTACACTTAACTTAATTATTACACATAACTGCTTAAATACTTTGAAATCGAAATGTTTTCGACAATTAAACTGTGTACTTATGCTAAACTTAACTGTTTTCAATAGAATTGATTATTTACATAAAAATGGATTTGGTGTTAAATAACCTACAAGGGTTGATATGCCATAAAACCAACCAAACCATTTTAGTGTTACCAATAAAGGAAAGCTTTTATTCCTATAAATAGAACTTAACATATTGAAAGACAAATTGACAAATAGAACAGAGATTATTCTAAATAACTTTTTTGTGACTACTTAACAAAGCTTACAATTTTTTTTTTTTTTTTGCCAAGTGAAAAGCCATCAAACAGGAGCTCTTAATACACTTGATACTAGAGCGAGTCTAAAGTTTTGCAATATTTTGATATGTGCTTGTTACAAATTCAAACAGGACTATAATACCGCAACAGCAATGAAAAGCATTTGCTGTGTAAAAGGTGGAGGTGAAGTACAGCAACCAGATGGTTCAAGGAATTTGGCTTGGGTTGCAAGAACCTCAATGATCTGGTAATGTCCAGTATCCCTAAAGTCCTGGATTCCGCACCATAAAAACAAATCTGGTGAGTAACACTTGGGAGTATCAATCGAGCTCTTTATCTCACGGTCCAATGTGGTTCATCACAACATCAGCAAAAGTATTTGGAGCTACTGAATTATGCTTAATGTTATCAAAATTTTGGGGAAAAAACTCCCCCTCCCCAATTTAACGGTTGAAAAAGACGATTCACAGCATCCTTTTAATAAAGTAATTTGATAGTTTTTGATAGCTGCCTTTCGATGGCTGAATGTCTTCCTCCCTTTTTTTTTTTTTTTTTTTTTTTCTTTATTCAGGCACAAGGTATCTGAAAGCCAAAACTATCAGTTCAGAGGATTAAGGATATTCACCTGAGTGATTATCTGAAACCTCATGATTAACAGCTTAGAGGCATTTTCATGTCACCCAATGAATGAAAGCTTTTGTTCCTATAAATAGAACTTAATGTATTGAAAGATAAATTGACAGACATAGAACAGATTATCTGAATTTTCTTCTAAGGCTTCTTAAAGCTTTTTATCACTTAGACTATTCAGACTGTTTGTCGTCTTCAGCTTTGTTAAATTCAAAACATTTCTGTCCATGTATCCTTTGGCTTTCTGTAGATGTTTCTTGTCAAACTCGGTAGCCTACATAGTACTTCAAATCAAACCTGTTATTTAATCCTTGGAAGGTAGATTCTTCTAGTTCTGTTAACCATACCTGGTTACAAGGTTTAAGCTATAGTATTTCCTTGTTATTTTTACCTGTTGTCAGGATTGAACCTGCAACCTCCAGATGATTTCACATAGAAGTTCAGTAACTGAATGTCTCTATTCATTATGCTATGTGTCCTGCTGAATAATTCGGAGTAAATTTTTTGGACTTATAAACTTAGTTTTACCAACACCATAAATTAATATCCTGTACGATTTTGTTTTTTTACCTTAGCTTAAATTGTAATTTTTTTATCTAGCCTTTTTGATTATTTCCTGTATCATGTCGATCTTTATACTTAGTCTGCTCAACAAGTCATTGTAGCCCAACATATCCACTGTTTTTTTATGACGTCTTATTCTTTTAATGTTCTTCTTGATCTATTATTTTGACTCCATCCTATAAGGATAGATGGTTTCCCTTTCCTTTCAATGTATGGTCAGCCATACCCAACTTTTTGATTTCAACTTATAAGTAAAGTTGGTGACCTCTGTTGAGAGTGACCCAAAGGCTCTTTCAATAGCTACTATATCAAGGTGTAAGGGAGGACGCTACTCCATTCCTGGGATTGCTCCTCTTTACCCTTGATCTTTTACCTTATAGTGCTGAGTGTTAAGCAAGATGGCATCAAGTACTTTTTTTTTTTTTTGTATGACTCTACCTAGAATTGAAACCTGGTCTCCAGGATCATTGGCAAATGTGCTACTCATTAGGCAAACTACTGCTTTTTAATGTTCTTCTCAATGCTGTATACTGTGGGATGGGATATATGCAATTTTTGGTCATGTAGTCTGTAATAGTATGGCACCAGTCTTGAAGGGAGACTGAATTCAAACAGCACTACTACAGTGAAAAATTGACCTTGTGTCACGTTCTACCTGTGGGGTAGAGAGATATGTATTTCCTTTTTCATAGTCAGTATGGAAACGGAATATAATGCTTCGTGTGACTATCACAAAATTTTTCATTACTTTGTCATTAGATCAAATGAGTGACATATAGTCACATTGTTCCACACACATACATGCACACATTATATATATATATATATATATATATATATATATATACCCACCCAACACCAAGTTTTGAGTTGTTACATGAATTAAATTTTGAATAAATGAAGCAGTCATTCTATTAATTTTTAAGTATGATTCATTAAATTGTATCTGTTGAATGAACAAATATATTATGATAATAATAATACAAGAAAACCTGTGTACTTATAAGTACATAACCTTTCTATAAATCATGGCCAAATCATTAGTTATTCTTGGCTAGGACCCATAATTAAGCATATATATATATATATATATATATATATATATATACACACACACTCACAAGATATCACCTAAAAGATCAAGGCAATTTCCAATGTAAAATGGCTTCTTCAGAAAAAGAAATTAATAGAAAATGATGTTCTTTGCTTGGTGAGACAAAATTGGAGAGTGGGTGGCAAATGCTGTCTAACCTGACAGATTGGTGAAGTTGTCAATATTGTAAATAACTTAAAGAATCATGTGAGTGAGTTAGGCCAGAATCCCAGGCAAACAATATAGCAGCATGCAAATATTTCACTCTCCTAACCAGAAGCTGATTAGGGGCTCAAGTTCTAATGTTTTGAGATTATTTTAGCTGTAACATAGTTGACACTAACAGGGACCACCTTCTCCTCCTGTAGATTCTTCCTGTGTTTCTTCTGTATATGTTTTGAGGAAGAGGCAAAGATCCAAGACATCAGTTTTGTTTTTGTTTAATCTTGCAACTGCTATGTGTCAATCTCCAACAATTTTTTACTTGTCACAAAATTTTATACTCAGTAAAGTTTATGGGTTGATTTACTTGCTCTGCACCCACTAAGTTTGAATTTAATTTTTCCTTCCAAACTCCCATTCTTTCATTTATACTTTTATGATTGATTTTTAATGGGATGTTAACCTATCTTGAGTTATTTTATGCCTAGAGGTTAGGGAATCATGTTCCTTGTATATATTTACATTTTTTTGTATAATTGTTACTTAGGAATACTTGATAAAACTTTGTGCAAAAAATTCTTATCTAATACAAATAATTTGGGCAGTTTATATGGTTTCAAGTATTCCTATCTAATTCTAATGTTTACACAGTTATATGGTTTCAAGTAATTATCATGTTTTCCTATGGTTATATGGTTTCAAGTAAATGATGATGATAATAATCCTTTGTAAACAATTATAAGTCAAAGTAAAGTTGGTGACTGCAGTCGAGTGACCCGAAGGTTCCCTTTTCAATAGCTATTACACCGAGGTGTACAGAAGGGTGCTACTCCTTTCCTTGGATTGCTCCAGTTTACCTTTGATCCATACCTTATAATGCAGTGTGTTAAGCAAGGCAGTATCGAGTACCATTTTTTTGATTCTTTGGTATGACTCGGCCTGGGATTGATCCCAGGTCTCTCGGACCATTGGTGAAAAGTAACTATTATTAATACATAGTTTAGTTATATGGTTTCTAGTATTCTGATCTAATATTTATTTTCAGATCTATTTGATTCATTGATAGGACCCTAACAGGTATTATTACAGGCCAGAGTGGAACTGGGAGTAATGAACAGGTACTCCATGTGCTCTCTAACTTCAGAACTGGAGCCTCATAATCAAATACAGTTTGGTGTCATACCCAGGACAATTTTTTTTTTTTTTTTTCTTTTTTTGTGGGGTTGTCTTACTCTTTTGCAGTGGATACACTCAGCATATTTTAACTCTGCGAATAGACAGCTGTAAATTTTTTATTATCACTCATAAATAAATTCACTGTAATGATTTTTTAATAAAAAAGTTAATTTTTTTTCTAAACTAGAAATACTAGGATTTTATAACTAGAGGAAAGTTGTACCATCAAAATGGATATTATTAGATATTGTTTAAACTTGGTTTTGATGACTTAGACCTGGCTCCTGCGCAGGTACAAACTATTTATTCAACAGACAACTTGATCATTTTAGACTTTGTGATATTTTCTGATGGCTAACAAAACTAGAATTCAAATAGAACTGTTTGATATCTAAACTGAGTGTAAACAAATGACTTATACTAAATTTAATTGTTAAAAATAGAACTGTTTGATCATTTAACTGTGAGTAAACAAATGACAGATGATTAATTGAATTGTTAGTGATACATAGCAATACTTGGCATGATTTAATCGTGTGCAAATGAATGTTGAATAGAATTATTAGTGTCAAATAGTAATACTTGTAACTACTTCACTGTGTGCAAACAAAGGATTAATATCAAATAGAATTATAAATGTTTATAGCAATAATCAAAATTATTTAAGTGTGTAAAAACCATAGCAATACTTGTTTGCAAACAAATTACTGATGTTAAATTGTTACTTTCATATAGCAAAACTGAGAGCCATTTAACTGAAAGCAAAAAAAATTAGCTCAGTCTTGTTTAAAAATTTTATCAACAAAATGTTTACAAATCACACATACATATATATATATATATATATATATATATATATATATATATATATATATATATACACACACACACACACACACATAGAGGATTTGGTATTAAATAACCTAGAATGGTTGATATGCCATAAAACCCAGCCAAACCTGTCTACACCCTATTATATATGGATGAGATTTTTAAGGTTTACCCGAGATTATTTGGAGGGTGTCCTTGTGGTGTAATGGTTAAAGCGATGGACTGCAGAATCGTAGTATGCGAGTTTATACTCCAGTCGCGCTATTACGTTCACTTTCGGGCAAATACCCTTGGGAAAGGTATGAACTCCCTTATCCTCCCAGCTATGGGTTAAATAGTATCACTACTGTTCTTCTAGGAGAATGGCTTTGGCATTAAATAACCTACAAAGGTTGATATGCCATTAAACATAGAAACCAAACCTAGATTATCATAACCTTGCTCAGGGTGGCAATTAGGGTTCTTTACTTTGGCAAAGGGCCACTTTATTCTTGCTACATTCATAACTAACACTGAAATCTGAAGGCCATGATAGGTAGTTTTGTGTGTGTATGTATATATATATATATATATATATATATATATATATATATATATATAGTAAATCTGACTATCTGAAGAAAATAGAAAAACAAAGTATTCCAAATGTGATGTATTTATTTATGATCGTAAAATCAATGTTGAAACGTTTCGGTTTTATTTTTTTAATGTTGACTTTACCATCATAAAAAAATTCATCACATTTGGAATACTTTTCTATTTTCTTATATACAAGGATCAATAAATAAGTAAAGTCAACATTAAAAAAATAAAACCGAAACGTTTCAACATTGATTTTACGATCATAAATAAATACATCACATTTGGAATACTTTGTTTTTCTATTTTCTTCAGATAGATTTACTATATATATATATATATATATATACATACACACACACACAAAACTACCTATCATGGCCTTCAGATTTCAGTGTTAGTTATGAATGTAGCAAGAATAAAGTGGCCCTTTGCCAAAGTAAAGAACCCTAATTGCCACCCTGAGCAAGGTTATGATAATCTAGGTTTGGTTTCTATGTTTAATGGCATATCAACCTTTGTAGGTTATTTAATGCCAAAGCCATTCTCCGAGAAGAACAGTAGTGGTGCTATTTAACCCATAGCAAGGAGGATAAGGGGGTTCTTAGTCTTTTCTCTTTCTTTTTCCCATACTGTTAATCTCCCATTGTCTGCCCCCCTTATTCCCCCCTCCGTTAGTCTTTTACCATCGTCCTTAGTCCCTTATATTAGTCTTTCCCACCTTTTTCCTTATACTTTTTACCCTAAGTCTTACCCCTCACTTTATCTTTCCCATTAGACATTTTTCCCTTACTTTTACCCCTTTTAGTCATCTCCCTCCCTCCTGGTCCCCCCTCATTGTTTCCCACTGCCTTTTCTTTTCCTAGCATTAATTCCCCCCTAAGTTTTTTTCTTAGGTATTCCTCCTCTCTTCTCCTCATTAATCTCTCTTCCTTTAGTTTTTTCTCTCCTAGACCACCCCCTCCAACTTCTCTGCTCCAACTTCTCTGCTCCAACTTCTCTGCTCCAACTTCTCTGCTCCAACTTCTCTGCTCCAACTTCTCTGCTCCAACTTCTCTGCTCCAACTTCTCTGCTCCAACTTCTCTGCTCCAACTTCTCTGCTCCAACTTCTCTGCTCCAACTTCTCTGCTCCAACTTCTCTGCTCCAACTTCTCTGCTCCAACTTCTCTGCTCCAACTTCTCTGCTCCAACTTCTCTGCTCCAACTTCTCTGCTCCAACTTCTCTGCTCCAACTTCTCTGCTCCAACTTCTCTGCTCCAACTTCTCTGCTCCAACTTCTCTGCTCCAACTTCTCTGCTCCAACTTCTCTGCTCCAACTTCTCTGCTCCAACTTCTCTGCTCCAACTTCTCTGCTCCAACTTCTCTGCTCCAACTTCTCTGCTCCAACTTCTCTGCTCCAACTTCTCTGCTCCAACTTCTCTGCTCCAACTTCTCTGCTCCAACTTCTCTGCTCCAACTTCTCTGCTCCAACTTCTCTGCTCCAACTTCTCTGCTCCAACTTCTCTGCTCCAACTTCTCTGCTCCAACTTCTCTGCTCCAACTTCTCTGCTCCAACTTCTCTGCTCCAACTTCTCTGCTCCAACTTCTCTGCTCCAACTTCTCTGCTCCAACTTCTCTGCTCCAACTTCTCTGCTCCAACTTCTCTGCTCCAACTTCTCTGCTCCAACTTCTCTGCTCCAACTTCTCTGCTCCAACTTCTCTGCTCCAACTTCTCTGCTCCAACTTCTCTGCTCCAACTTCTCTGCTCCAACTTCTCCTTTTTAGTCTTTCCTCTTTTTAGTCTTTCCTTCCTCAATAAAAGTTTAAATTTTGTCTTCTCCCTCTTCTTATTTACTTTGCCCCATGTCTTCTTAACCCCATTTTGTCTTTTTTAAGCTTAGTCTTTTTGTTGCACTATATGGGTGGCCTGAGCAGACAATTCCTTTGTCTGTTTTGGCGCGAAACCAGACAAAGGATTTTTGGACCTAAAATCTCGGCGTATCCGGAAGTGGTAAGGGGACGCGAAAGAGAGTTGGCTGGACAAAGGAGCTGGCAGGCAGTTGACGACGGGACCCGGACGAGAGCAGTTGGCGACTGGACAGCAGAGAGGCGGGACAGCAAACAGTTGGCGTGGAACCACGGACAGGGGCAGTCAACACCGGACTCCGGAGACAGTAGCAGAGAAGAGGGAGTCCAGCCACGGCGAAGAAGATCGACTCAAGATGTCTGCATTCGAGTTGCTTGTGGAATTTTTGCTAGTAACCCACGCTAGCAATAGTCCGCACATGCATGTACTGTTGCAATACCTCCTTCTGCTCTTGGTTAACCCCAAGCTTTGTTCGTGTTTGTTCATCTGTTTTATTTTCTCCTGTCCCCCCGATCGTATTCTTGTGTAGCGGTAAAGAAATGTGCATTGCCCCCTCAGCCACTAGTTGATCACCGGCCGGTTGAGAAGAGGAATGGTTAGAAGAAAGTTAATGTGGTGGGGGTGAGGGCGTAACGTTACATTTTGCCCAGTTAGCTGTGGTTGTAGAGCACACCGACTGCTTCTCTGCAAAGGGGTAAGACCCCTCCCACCAATAAATATCCTTGATATGATACTAAACAATCTGATGGTGAGGTTCTACTTATGCTAAACTGAATTGTTTGAGATTGAACTGTTTTTGTATGCTAAACTGAATTGTTTAAAATATAACTGTTTATATTTATTTGGCATTAAATAACCTACAATGGTTGATATGCCATATAACCAAACCAAACTTAGTCTTCCCCAACTTTTTCCCCATTTTAAGTCTTTTTTTTTTTTTCTTCTCTTAGTCATTTCACATTTCTAAATCTCATTTCAGAACGACATTTCTTTCCAAGAATATCCAACTGGATGGAACCACATTTAAATTTCAAATCTGGGACACTGCAAGGCAAGAACGGGTGAGTAATGTCTCTCTCATTATTCTCAATTTTACTAAGTTTGCTTTATTTGGATTTTCTAGTATCGATAGATACAAGGATAAATCATCAAACAGAAATAAGATGAGAAAAAACCTATTGGGTGTTTTGATTATATGTATGGCGAAATGGTAAATTTTGGTGAATGGACAAGATAAAAATAAGTGGGGAAAGTAGATAGATCCAACAATTTATTTTTTTTTAATTACACACACACACACACACACACACACACATATATATATATATATATATATATATATATATATATATATATATATATAGTATGTGTTAGGGCTTACTCAAGTTCTGATTTAAAGGATTCACAAATAGTGTGAAGTGAAATATTGTTTGTAATAAATTATAATTAAATGAATTCAAAATTTAGTGAATGTTAGGGATAGATTTAAAAAGTTAGAATAACAAAAACATACATCAGAATAAAAGGAATATCTTATTCTAATATCAATTGGCCTAGTTGGCTGGGACTGAAGAATACACCGACTGCATTTTCTGCAGAGAGGTGAGACTTGCCCAACAAGTGTCCTGGATATGACACAAAACAATCTAATAGTGAGGCTCCAGGAATCTCCCTGGTCCACTCTAGCCCTGTTGGCTGGGACTGTAGAATACACTGACTGCATCTCCAAATGTTCTGTATATGATACTAAACAATCTGATGATGAAGTTGCAGTAATGCTGGACCTTTGAGAATGCAGAGTACCCCTTCATTGCTATTGCTCCCAGGTGCTCTCTGGCCTAGAGTAGTAGCACCTGATAGGATTCTATGGGTCAAATGGAATTGGTTAACATTTAGCCTCTAATTTGACATTTAAACTAAGTGTAAACAAATGACTTATGCTAAATTGAAATGTCTGAAATAGAATTGTTTGATCATTTAACTCTGTGCAAACAAATGACTCATTGTAAACTGAATTTTGTTAAAAATAGAACTGTTTTTACTTTTAACTGTGTGCAATTAAATGACTGATGTTAATTGAATTGTTAGTGATACATAGCAGTACTTGAAAACATTTAGCTTTGTGCAAATGAATGATTAATATTAAACAGAATTATTCATGTTAGATAGAAATAAGGGAAACCATTCAACTTTGTGAAAAAAAAGATGAGCTCAGGCTTGTTTAGAAATCATATAGTATATATGTATAAAAAGGGTTTGGCATTAAATAACCTACAAGGGTTGATATGCCATAAAACTAAACCAATTTAATATCATTCTTACAAGAAAAGGTGATTGGTTACATATCAGTTGTATGAAAGAAGAAAAATTTATTTTGTAGAAAAGAGATGTCCAACATGTACCAAAAATGTCCTGATCAGTTGTAGCCTATTGTCAGTCTTTTGGCCTTGGTTTAAAAGGAGTAAAGATAAGGTTTACTGCCAAATGCCTTATGCTCCCCCACCCATAAGTAGGGAAATATGGATAGGAATAAGTTTTGCATCTTCTGTCTGGAAGGCAACCCTGTTCATCATCATCTATTCAGACTCCAAAACAGTCCTCCAAGCTCTACAGAACAAAAATACATCAACTCCTCATCACCAGACTCTGAGATAAAATGAACTCTTTTCCAAAAATAAGAGCATCATTCTTACATGGGTACATGGAAATAAAAAGGCAGACAAAGCTGAAAAAAGGCACTCCTAGCCGACATATTCAATACAAAAATCCCTTAGAATGATCTAAAACCAATCATTAACAAATTTGTCTTGGGGTGTACAAGAAACCATAGGTGATTGGCTGGCAGATTACAAAAGAAATAGAAAAGTGATATTCTCCAGACATTGCATTGGCCAGATCCACATTACCCACTCACATCTCCTAAAAAGGGAAGACATCCCAATATCAGAGTCTATCTTGTTGGTTTCTTTTGGAAAGCTCCTTTCTGTTAAAATCTGACCAAATATGATAAAACCCCTAAAATACATGCAAAAGACAAAACCAATATAAATCTATTCTGGGATTAAATGAGCCACAGAGGTTGTGATATGCTGTTGAACAAAACTCCCTCAACCCTGTTCTATCCTATCATGGAATTATAGGGTAGATCAATACATATCCCAAGGACTTTTTCAGATTGAGTTAAGATTATGATGCTATTATACTTCAACGTTGAGTTTTATTCTTTTGTGGGGACATTGATTAACTAAAATTTTGGTGATCTTCTCTCAATCCCAAATGAAAAATTTTCAAGAACTAATAAAAATATCTACCATTTTGAAATGATGTACAGACATGAAAAGGTATTTTCTGTTCTGAAATGGATCAAAAATGATGAGTTCATGATCAACTGATGCTGTTTTCAGTAAACCATTTAATTCTCGACATTTTAATTTTGAAATTAAAACAAATTCAAATCTCATTCAAAAGCAAAATACTTCTGTTGTTTTTATACAAACTATTTAATATAAAAACAAGAAAGACTTGCTCATTAGATACAGTCCACTTAGCTGGGGCTGTGGAATATGTCAATTGCATCTCTACCAAGGGGTAAGACCCCACCCTTCCCAACAAGTGTCAGAGATATGATACTGAACCATCTGATGGTGAGACTCCAGTCCTAGGGATTGTGGAGCACCTTATTTCCAGGTCTACTTTGACCCAGAGTGGTAGTACCTGTTAGGGTACTATCTATGGGGTCAAATCAAATTGTTTAATCATTTAGTATACTTTTAAACCATTTAACTGTTTGCGCACAAATGATTAATATTAAATTGAATTATTTTTGTTCAATAGGAATACTTGAAACTATTCGTGTGTTTGCCCAGTCGGCTGGGGAGGGGGCTGTAGAATACACCGACTGCTTCTCTGCAGAGGAGTAAGACCCCACCCCCACCCCAACGAGTGTCCTGGATATGACACTAAACAATCTGATGGTGAGGTTCCAGCAATGCTGGAGCTTTGTGGAATGCGGAATACCTCTTCATTGCCATTTCTCCAAGGTCCACTCTGGCCTGGAGTGGTAGCACCTGATAAGGGTCCTATCTATGGGTTAAATAAAACTAACAGCATACTTATGCAAAACTGAATTGTTTGATTAAACCAATTAGCTTAAAATAGAAATGTTTTTGACAATTAAACCAGGCCCAGCGGTTAGAGTGTTCGCCAATGGCCCGGGAGACCTGGGTTCAATCCCAGGTCGAGTCATACCAAAGACTTTAAAAATGGAACTTGATACCACCTTGCTTAACACTCAGCATTATAAGGTACGGTTCAAGGGTAAAGTGGAGCAATCCAGGGAATGGAGTAGCGCCCTCCCCTACACCTTGGTGTAGTAGCTATTGAAAAGGGAGCCTTCAGGTCACCCTCGACTATGGTCGCTAACTTTACTTTACTTTACATTTAAACTGCGTGCTTATGCTTAACTGAATTATTTGAAATAGAACTGTTTTTCGACATTAAAACTGTATTTACACCTAACTGAATTGTTACATATAACTGCTTGAATAGTTTGAAATGGAAATGTTTTTAACAATCAAACTGTATACTCATGCTAAACTGAATTGTTTTAAATAGAAGAGATTATTTACTTAAAAATGGATTTGGCGTTAAACGACCTACAAAGGTTGATATGCCATCAAACCCACCAAACCAAACTATTTGTGTGTAAACAAATCAGCTCTGACTCCTTTTATCTACAGACTACTTATCTACTGACTATTCATTTTCAAATCATGTATATCTAATGAATGTATAAACAGGATTCTGTATTAAATAACCTACACACATTAGTATGCCATAAAACCCAACCAACTGATTGCCCAGTCGGTAGGGGCTGTAGAAGACTCCTCCTCCCAACGAGTGTCCTGAATATGACACTAAACAATTTGATGGTGGGGTTCCAGTAATACTGGAGCTTTAGGGAATGCGGAATACCCCTTCATTGCCATTGCACCCAGATCAACTCTGGCCCGGAGTGGTAGCACCTGATAAGGGCCCTTTCTATAAATAGAACTAACTGCATACTTATGCTAAAATGAATTGTTTGAATTAGAGCTCTTTGACTAAACCGAATAGCTTGAAATAGAAATGTTTTTAACAAACCATACTTACATTTAAACTGCATGCTTATGCTAAACTGAATTATTTGAAATGGAACTGTTTTTGATATTGAAACTGTATTTACACTAAACTGAATTGTTTAACATAGAACTGTTTTGAATATTAACCATGTATAAACAAAATCTGTACTTATACTAAACTGAATTAGCTGAATTAGAACTGCTTGACTAAACTGAATAGCTTAAAATAGAAATGTTATTCACAATTAAACTGTACTTACATTTAAACTGTGTACTTATGCTAAACTGAATTGTTTGAAATGGAACTATTTTCATTAAAATGGATTTGGCATTAAATCTACAAAAGTTTATATGCCATAAAACCCAACCAACTGGCTTGTTTAAAAATTGTTACCTACAAACTATTCATTTACGAATAATAGTTCATGTATATGTATAGATAGGATTTGGCATTAAATAACCCACAAAAATTGATACACCGTAAAACATAACCAACTGTATTTGATAGTTGTAAGATAGTCAATGAAAATAAGTGTTCAGTCATTTTTAAAGTTGAGGATAATTATAATTACCTTGGCAATACTCTTGTGAATTTTAGGAAACCCTCTATTCTCCCAGATATGGGTTAAAAGTACCACTACTATTTGTCTACAAGGATGGATTTGGCACTGAATAAACAAAGGTTGATCTGTCATTAAATAAAGAAACCAAACCAAACTATACCTCAGTAGCAATATCACATCTACTGAAAGTGATGTCAAGATACTCATAGGTAAAGCATGGATAGCTATTGACAGATTAACGACCGTATGGAATTCTGATCTTTGATGAAATGAAACTGGAATTCTTCCCAGCAGTAACCATGTCGGTATTGCTGTATGGTTGTACCATTTGGACTCTCATGAAATGATTGAACAAAAAACTAGATAAGAATGTGTGTGTGTGTGTGTGTATTACATAATAGATTGGTGGGATCAATTATTGACATGAAGTGTAGCAATTTATAAACCATTAAACAGTGACAAAACGAGTTGTTTGAGTGACAGTGAACCTAGAGTCTGTTTGAATCCACTCTGATGATTAGTTAAGATGTCACGCGATCAGATGATTAGCTACCATTACCATTTGCACCACACAAGTGACAGTATCAAATGTTGGAGGGTTTTTCTGCCACGCTGTTTTTTTGTTTTTTTTTCTAATTCTCAAAGAATTAATGAGAATACTAGATTGTGGCCTATCTTGTGAATATGTGTTAAGAAAAATAGAGGAATGACCTGTGAAAGTATGGCCACCTTTGTTGTCAAGTATCCTGCTTTAAATGAAGTTTTATTTCCATGACAAATGCACAAAGTGTCCAATAATCTCTAAATTTCATTTACACAATCACTAAAACTGAATTTTTTTTTTTTGGTTAAATAAGTGTTTAGATATCAAATTTTAGTAAAGCATTAAAGAATTTTTTTTTTTTTTTTTTTTTTAAATAAAGGAGCTTCTTTCATCTTGCCTTCATCAAAGGAACACACATATATTGAATTCTGAATTATCCCGAGTATTGCACTAAACTGCATCTGGTGGTGAGGCTCCAGTTCTGGGGGGAGGGAGATGAAATCACTTGTTCATAGTCATTACTCCCAGGTTCAGTCTGAGCAGAGATGGTAGTTAGTCACATCTATGGGTCAAATGGGCCTGTTTGAATATTCTCTATATTAGATAGGAATACATGATACCATATAACTGTGTGCAAACAAATGATTATCATAGAATTATTAATGTTAGATAAGACTTGAAATCATTTAACTGGACACAAATTATTTGTATTAAAAAGTTACTAGAAGCGATAATTGTTTACTAAGATTATTACTTGAAACCACGTAATTCCTTGAAATTTATTGGAGTTAGATAGGAATACTTGAAACCATATCATGTCGTGCCACTAACACGGATATCCCTGACCATCTCTCACCTCTTTTCCCTATCATTCATCGCCTCTAGCAGGTCTTCAGGGCTACATCCTGTATCCTCACAGAGCTGCTGAATGTATGTTCGTGCTGGTCATCCTGCTTTTGCCAGGCCATATGTATGGGTCCATAGGAGTACATCACGTATGAGTTCGTCCCTGCTTCTCCAGCAGTGTCCTGCATGTCTGGTTCATCTAACTTGGATAGTTTTCGTGATGGGAGGCAGGTGGCCGTATAGTTGGTGTCTTATGGGGTGTTGCCACCAGGACTTGTTCAACTGTGCAAAAAAAATGATTAAGTAGGAATCGTTTAAACCCTATAATTGTATAAATTAATATTGAATAGAAATGCTTGAAACTTTACAATTGTGTAGATATTTGTATTAGATAGGAATACTTGATATAACTGTTGTAGTAAGATTTGGAGGTACGTATATTTGCATGCATGAAAGTTGACTCTTGAGAGCTTTAAAATCAAAAGCTATGTATAATGACAAAACAACTGATAACATAGTAAGTGAAGACGAAGATAAAGAAAATACTGATGCTGCAGGAAATGGTACTGAGAACAATGATGTCTTTCCAAGAGATGTATATTAAAATGGTGAAATAAAAGATGAAGATTTTGGGACCTGAAAGAAAGAGCATGAAAACTCCATATTGCTAAACCTTTTGCCAATTATCAAGCATAACATCCAGTCAACTGTGTGTGTGACATGCATATAACTTGCCTGGAGGCACCATGCCAGACCTTCAAAACTATCAATAACTGTGTGCAAACAAAATAATTATAGACAAAAAATGCAATTTAAAGAAAAATGCAATGGAACATTAAAAATATAGTTATGATTGTAGTCAAACATTTAGAAATTAATCAAATTTCAGCATTAAATTACCCATAAGGAGTTGATATGCCTTTAAAGAAATAAAAGTAAAGTTGGCAACCTTAGTCAAGGGTGACTTGACAGCTCCCTTTTCAGTAGCTACTACACCAAAGTGTAGGGGAGGACGCTACTCCATTCCCTGGATTGCTCTATTTTACTCTTGATCCTTACCTTGTATTGCCCAGTCGGCTGGGGCTGTTAAATACACCAACTGCTTCTCTGCAGAGGGGGTAAGACCCCCCAAAAAAAACGAGTGTCCTAGATATGATACTAATTAATCTGATGGTGAGGTTCCAGTAATGCTGGAGCTTTGGGGAATGTGGAGTACCTCTTTGTTGCCATTGCTCCCAGATCTGGAGTGGTTACACCTGATAAGGGTCCTATCCATGGGTTAAATAGAACTAAACTGTGGTTTGATTTTACTGTTTTTTTGTATATAAACTGCGTATTTATGCTGAACTGAATTGTTTGAAATAGAACCGTTTTGACATTTAAAGTCCGTACTTATGCTAAACTGATGTTTGAAATGGAACTGTTTTTTACCTTGAAACTATACTTACACTAAACTAAATTGTTTAATATATAACTGTTTTGACATTAAACCGTGTGTAAACAAAATCTGTACTTATACTAAACTGAATTAGAATTGTTTGAATAAATTGAATAGCTTGAAATAGAAATGTTTTTGACTATTAAACTGTATTTAGGCTAAACTGAATTGTTTTAAATAGAACTGAATATGAGCATAAAAATGGATTTGGTGTTAAATAACCTCTAAAGGTTGAAATGCCATAAAACCCAAACGACTTGTAATGCTGAGTGTTAAACAAGGTGACATCAGATACTTTTTTTTTTTTTTTTTTTTTTTTTAGTCTTTGGTATGACTCGATCTGGGATTGAACCTCAGTTTCCCAGACCATTGGTGAATACTCTACTGATTAGGCCAATGGCCCAGTCTTTAAAGAAATAAACCTAATTTAAACTATTAATTTCTGAATATCAACATTTTCTGATGTACATTCTTGGTTCATATCAAGTGTTTTAGGAGAGTAAAAAAAATGAATCTGTTTTTTGGTATTTAATTATTTTATTCTATATAATCCGTTTATTTTCAATAGCACCATTTTTACCTGTAATTTTATTCATAAGTGAAACCTAAGCTCCTACGAAGAACAGACTGGTTATGGTACTGAGGAGTATGGAAAGATCCATGCTGGAAATGTTGTTGCATGAGCACATCCAAAAGGATTTAATTCAAGAGAGATGAATGATGGATGTGATTGTGGATTAGCAGAAGTTCTCCTGGACCAGATACATCACAAAGACTGGAAATAGCCTATTGGAAGACCTTGATGATGGTGGGAAGACAAAACTGTCAACTGATTTGGACAGAAATTGTAGCCAGCGATGTGAAAAACATGAATAATGTGGACAATAAAATAAAGATGATTAATATTTATTGTAAAATTGAGTTTGAGAAGTGTATTTAATTCATCCACGGGCCCTTTTTGATTGGTCATACCTCTTGTTTTTACCAACACTCGTTGAAAATTAAAAAAAAAATTGGTTGCTACTTTGTGGCATATCAATTCCTGTGGGTAATTTAATGCCAAATCCTGCCTTTTATATATACATATAAATTTATGAGTGAATAGTTTGTTGGTTACTTAATTTTTAGAGCTCATTTGTTTGCACACAGTTAAATAAGAATTCCTATCAACTTCTATTTAATATTAATCATTATTTAGCACACAGTTAAATGATTTCAAGTATCACAATTTGATATTAGTAATTGTATTTATATATTCCTAAGTAATACAAATAATTTGCTCTCGGCTGCATGGTTTAAATAATAATCCTTTGTAAGTGATTGAACAGTTCTATTTGGCTCATGAATGGGACCCTAACAGGTACTACCATTTTGGGTAAGGGGACCTGAGAGTGATAACAAGCAAGAGGTACTGCACCTTTCTCAAAGCTCTAGGACTGGAGCCTCACTATTTGATGTGGTTCAGTGTCATACCCAGGATATTCGCTGCCCTGTCAAATGGGGCTGTAGAATGAGCTGACTGCACCTCTGCAGAAGGGAAAATACCCCCACCCCCCAATGTGGCCACTTGTTCGCTATACAATGTAGAGAATGGAGCAATATATACCCAACCCATCGCGATGTTACAAATCCCCAAAATATAACCACCATGAGGATAATTGTTGAGGGCGAGAAGTGTGTGGGGGAAATGTAGTCAGCAAAATCCTGACCACTGCATTAATGATTGTCAATTCCTATATAAATGTGCCACTTGTGGCGGCGATCATCTGGTGTATGCAAGATCTTGAGAGTTGGAGGCAAGAGAAGGAAACACCTGAATAATATTCCTTGCTATGAAACCTGTAAATTAGTAGTAGGCTCTAAGACCCCTACCTATTGCCAAGCAGTTCAGCATAATAAATCTCCATACAAGTATAAGATGATTGTTAAAACCTTAATCCAATTGGAGCTGGGCGATAGGGGAAAGTTTCATCAGTAAAATCAAAGCCTTGCTTGACACCAGAGTTGCAGATGCATCAACTACATCGGTGGATCTTGCAGAAAACAAAGAGGAATCATCTGCTCAAACACAGACCTGATTAGGGAAAACCGATACTGAGAAAAAGCAGCAATAACACCAACCACATGGCCAATAAAATACCCTGTAACAAAATCAAATAAAAATCGATCAAAAGATGAGATTCCTAATTCGACCTCTCGCTTCTACAGATTCCTCTCCAAATAAAAAATAAAAAAAATTAAAAACAAACAAAAACCTATACCAAAACCAAAAATACAAGAAACAGAAAATATGGAAACAATGAATAAAATTTACTCTTAGAAATGATGGAAACAGAGAGCAGTCCCTCCCCCATTAACTAAAACTAAAACCCAAAAGAATAAATCAACAAACAGCCTGGAGCAAAGAACTAATAATGAACCACAAAATAACTCTCTGGAACTGCCTGGATCAATTACAATAAAAAAACGTCAAACAAAATATCAAATGGAACTGTAGAAGAATTAAAGCTAATTACAAAGAACTGCTACTACTCCTAAATAAATATAACACCAAAGTTGTATGTCTTCAAGAAACATTCCTTAAAGATAAGAACCAGTTCAACATGGAACACTTACAATCGTATAATCACCTATATAAAGATGGACACACGGCTTCTGGAGGTGTCTCTATCCTCATTAAGAAAGACATATCCCAACAGCAAATCAACGTGGAAAGTGAACTCCAAGTGATTTCTGCCAAAAGTACACTTCACAAACCAGTAAATATCTGCTCCATTTATTTACCTCCACATAATCCCATAAACGACCAAAAAGTTAGTAAACTAATAGAACAAATTCCTAAACCCCACATATTACTGTCGGAATACTGCTGCAATGAATTTCGCAAATCAGTTTCTCAACGATGTTAAGTCTTGTGGGTGTCAATACGAGTGCTTCCTTTTCCTCGTTTCCTTTCCTTTTTCTTCTCTCCTTCTCTCTCTTTCCTTCTCTCCTTCCTTCAAGTTTTAACAGACTCTGTGCGTATTTGTCAATTGATTCACCGAGAAAAAAAATGACACCTAGCTGTCACCGTGTGTTTATATGCTCGCCCAATCTCGAAAGAATTTGCATACGCGCAAATCGACTCTTGCTGGTTCGAGATCACCCAACGTTACATATAGTGCTTGAAGCAGCCATATCTGTTTCTTTTTTTACTCTGCTGGCCAGACACGTCCGTGCACGCTTTAAATTTCCAGGTACGTTGCATCCATTACAATTACTAGGTGACGTTAAGTCACAATACTACATGGGGTGCCTGAAAACCCAACAAAAGAGCACAGATCTGGAGAAGGTAATCAATAGCAACAATCTCTGTATCTGAAATAACAAATCTCCTACTAATCTCAACCCATCTACTGGCTCCTACTCGGCTATCGACATCACTCTATCTGACCCTTTAAGCTACATGGATTACACATGGAAGGTCCATCATGATCCTTGTGGCAGAGACCACTTCCCCATAATACTGGAAATCACACTACCAATCTATGTCAACGACAGACCTCCCAGCTGGAAAACAAATACGGCCGACTGGCAACAATTTAAAATCTTATGTAATAAAAGACTGGTTCAAGACCCAAACACCAGTTCTAATAAAGCATTTTACTGAAACATTAATCGCAATAGCAAATGAAACTATACCAAAAACCTCACCCTCAAACAGACGCAACACACCCTGGTTTAACAATGAGCACAAAATAGCAATCTGACTATGAAATGCTGCCCTCTGCAAATTCCAAAAAGTACCCTTAACAAGCAATCTAAACTCTTAAACTGCTCAGAGCAAAGGCAAGGAAAATCATTAAACAAGCAAGAAAAGATCAGTTGGCAAAATTTTATGTAAATAAACTTAATTCGTCCATCAAAACAGTCTGGAAAATGATCCACAAAATTTCTGGCAAAAACCAGTCTATTCCTCTGAAACACCTCATTAAAAATGATACTCAAGTCACTTGTATAAAAGATATTGCCAACACACTGGCTGAGACCTTCTCAACAAATTCCTCCTCCAAAAACTCCACAGAATTTCACAAAGAAGAAAAAAAAGCTCAGATTTAAATCTGACTACACTGAAAGTTACAACAGATTCTTATAATCAGAACTAAAAGAAGCCATCCAAAAGTCCCGCAACACTGCAGAGGAAATTCACTAAGAATTTCTCAGACAATTACCTCCAAAATCCTTTGAATACCTACTTTACTGCATTAAACAACATCTGGAAAAATAGCAAACTCCCAGAATCATAGAAACTAGCTACGATCATCCCAATACCTAAACCAGGAAAGAATAATCTTTACACATTAAACTCGCTCAAAAGCCTTAACAAGTTGCCTGTGCAAGACCATATAACAAATGGTCAATAAAAGGCTAGTTTGGTTCATAGAATCCAATAAACTTTTTACCAACTTCCATTGTGACTTTAAGAGCCAAAGATCAACAATTGATCATGTGGTCAGATTAGAAACCTCCATATGAGAGGCAATCATACAAAAACAAAATCTCGTAGCAATATTCTTTGAACTAGGGAAGGTGTACGAGACTACTTGGAGGTATGGTATCATGAATGACCTACACAACATGGGATTGAAATACAGACTTCCAAACTTTATCCATATTTACCAACCCCTCCGCTCGGACAGGATATGACGCAAGGTCAATTTTTAAGCAAAGTTTAACAGGTTTGAATTCAGTTTCCTTCTCCTAGACTAGTTACCTCACCAAGGCTGAAGAACCTAGTCTGCCCTACTATTTACCCATAGCTGGAGGGAGAATAATTGGATTCATACCTTTCCCAAGGGTATTAGTACTATGTGAAATGCAATCAGTCTCGTCCAGGATTTGAACTCGTGTCCCTGTGTCCATTTCTTACAATAACCATTACACCACGAGCACTTCCAAACTTTATCAAAGCTCTTCTTTCAGATGGAAAATTCTGAACCAGTATTGGTTCAACCTTATCAAACATCAAAATCAAGGAGTTCCTCAGGGGAGTATACTATCAGTTACCCTCTTCAACATAAAAATCAATAGCATCACCAATTACCTGAATACTGGAGTTGAAAAGTATTTGTTCATTGATGACTTCTGCATCACCTCTACATCCAGATATATACGTTCAGCAGAACATCAACTGCAACAGGGCATCAACAAAATAAACAAATGGGCAATGATAACCGGCTTGAAAATTTCCAAAACAAAAACTCTGTGCATACATTTTTGTCAACTAAGAAAAATGCACTACAACCTTAAATTAAATCTGGATGGATCAGAAATTCCGGTCATTGACCAATACAAATTCCTTGGCATTATTTTTGATAAAAAGCTCTTTCATCCCACATATTCAATACTTTAGAGATATGTAGCCAAACATTAAAATTCCTTCGTGTAATAGCCCACAAAGACTGGGGTGCAGACCAGCACGCCTTGCTGAAATTATATAGTCTTAATCCGCTCAAAAATTGACTATGGCTGTTTCATATATGGAGCAGCTAGAAAATTCTACCTCAAATCATTAGACAGTCCACTATGAGAGATTGAGACTTGTCTTAGGGGCTTTTAGAACATCTCCAATGGAGAGCCTTTATTCTAAAGCCTATAAACCACCTCTAAAACTTATTCACAAAATTAGGTCTGCAGTACTACAGTAAAGCTAAAATCACTACTATCCAATCCGGCTTATGACTGCACTTTCAATCCCAAACAGCAAAACCTATTTGAGCATAGTGAAAAGACTATAAAAACATTTTGTCTTCACATGAAACACATTCTGGAAGACACGGACATTTCACTCTCAAACAATCATGATACCATACAACTAAGCTCTCCTCCTTGGCTACTAAAGTAACTTGTGGTTATCATTGATCAAAACAAGCTCCCTAAAAATAAAACTCATCCCCTAATCTACCAAGAGAAACTAAACAACTTTCAGGAGAGATATCCCAATCATTAACACATTTTATGGATGGCTCCAAAAGCAACAATGGAACCAGATGTGGAGCAGTTCTCCAATAGAAAACCTTAAAAAAATGCCTCCCAAAAGAGGCCACCATATTTTCTGCTGAAATCTGTGCAATAAATTTGGCACCTAAACTAGTTTCAACAAGGAAAAATTCATCATTCAGATTCCATCTCTGTTCTACAATCTCTTAAACACAAAACTTGATGATCCCTTCATTGTGAAGCTTCGGAACTGACTCAACTCCATGAACCATAGCAAAAAGGTGATATTCTGCTGGATCCCAAGCTGTATAGGAATCCAGGGAAATGATTCATTAGCTAAAGCTGTACCCAATAAATAAATTTAAAAAATCAAAAACCTTATACTGACCTCAAACTGAAAATCAGGCGAATAATTCCAAAGAAATGGTAACAATTATGGGAGAAAAATCCCCACAAGCTCTTCTAAGCCCAGTCCATTTTAAAAGGAAGGTGGATCCTAATAATACCAGAAGAGGAGAAACCACTCTTGCTTGGCTACGCATTGGACATACTAGATTAACTCACTCCTTCATTCTAAAAGATGAGCCTCCCCCAAATGTCCATGTGGAAACCAGGACACTATAAAACACATCTTGATCAAATGCACAAAACTAATCAACATTTGATGAAGGTTTTATAATGTTGACAATATGAACAAACTATTTAGAAAAATAGACTGAACTTTCTAAAAAGAATTGACCTATCAAAAGTATAAACTGATGTATTTTCGATACTCGCAATCACTTAACAATGTGGAAACAAATTACTAGCATTAGATAGAAATACTGGTGTTAGCTAAAATAGTTTCAAGTGTTACTGTCTGTGTGCAAACAAGTGAGGCTCTGGTTTGTCTAAAAAAAAAAAAAATTTAACTAGGATAAGAAATACAGAAAAAAAAATTGCTCTACATTGCCCACTTTCTTGTTTTTTTTTTTTTGTTTTTTTTTTTTTAACTAAAAAATATTTTTTAAAAATAGAATTTCCCGATATCATCATAGTATGCCAACAACATATATTCCTTTATCTTGACCAGTCAGCTGAGGCTGTAGTATACACAGACTGCTGCTCTACAGAGGGGTAAGATAACCCCCCCCCAATGAGTGTCCTGGATATGACACTAAACAATCTGATGGTGAGGTTCCAGTGATGCTGGAGCTTTGGGGAATGCGGAGTCCCCTTTCATTGACATCACTCTCAGGTCTACTCGGGCCCAGAGTGGTAGCACCTGATTGGGACCTATCTATGGGTCAAATAGAACTAAACTGCATATTTATGCTAAACTGAATTGTTTGAAATAGAACTGTTTGACTAAACTGAATAGCTTGAAATAGAAATAGTTTTTGACAATTAAACTGTATACTTAGATTTAAACTGCATACATATGCTCAACAGAATTGTTTGAAATGGAACTGTTTTTGACATTGAAACTATACTTACGCTAAATTGAATTATTTAAAATAGAACCGTTTTGACATTTGACAGTGTGTAAACAAAATCTATACTTATACTAAACTGAATGGCTTGAAATAGAAATGTTTTTGACAAACTATGTACTCATGCTAAACTGAATTGTTTGAAATAACTGATTATTTGTATAAGAATAGATTTGGTGTTAAATAACCTATAAAGGTTGATATGCCATAAAACCAACCAACCTTGATTCAATCGCATTATCCATCTCCATCAGCCATCACTTTTGATGGATCCTCTTGACAGCATCTAGTGTCCACACAACTAGTGAGTGTAAGTTTTTGCTGGTCAGCCATTGAAGAAATTTGCTTATGAGTTCACCCTTACTTCTCCAGCTGTGCCCAATGTCTTGCTCATCTTACTTGGATGGTTTGTGAGATGGGAGGTAAGTGGCTATACAACAGCTGTTTTGTTGTGTGCTGCTTCCAGCATCTGTTCAAAACAGAATGTGGCAAACTTTTTTTCTGTGCTTTATTAGTTCAATTAATACAACTATGAACCTTTTCATCCCCACCACCTATGGGTACTGTTCTTCTATAAGGATGGCTTTGGCATTAAATGACCCACAAAATTTGATATGCCATTAAAATAAACCAAGCCAAGTGGTGCAACTATACAATAGTACTCACCTGGCTACAGCTTGGACAAATTCCTGTGTTATTTTTCAACATTTCACACTTATTTTCAGCATTTTCCATTTGAACCATTAAAGGGAATTTTAAGACGGTTTTCACAACCTTGCCAGAATTGGGGGAAAACATTTGTTGTTGACATTGTTCGTCCTAATGAAACTTAATGCTATGTGATTTAGATTTCACTTGTTTGGCTTGGTTTCTTTGCTTTGATGGCATATCAACCTTTGTGGGTTATTTAATGCCAAAGTCATCCTTGCAGAAAAAGTGTTGGTACTATTTAATCAATAGCTGGGGGAATTAGAGGGTTCCTACTTTTTCCAAGGGCATTAGTCCAAAAGTGAATGTAATAGCACAACTGAAGTTTGAACTCTATAATATTGCAGTAGGTGAGTCACTGTACCACAGCCCAGTCGGCTGGGGCTGGAGGATGACGACACTCTACAAAGTGGCAAAACCCCTCCCCACTCTCCACCCCAAGTTATGTCTTGGATATGACACTAGATTGTCTAATGGTGAGGCTCCAGTCCTGGAGCTTTGGGGAATGAGGAGTACCTCTTCATTGCCATTACTCCCAGGTCTACTCTGATCTGAAGTGGTAGTAACTGTTGGGATCCTATCTATAAGTCAAATAGAAATTTTTAATCATTTTGTATATTTGAAATCATTTGTTTGCAAACAAATGATCTTTGGCTCCTTTTTAAGATTGTTATCTACAGACTATTCATTTATAAATCATATGTAAACAGGATTTGGCATTAAATAACCCACAAGGGTTGATATCACTTAAAACACACCGAACCAACCACTACACCACAGACTTCTCCCACCACCATTTCAGTTGTATACACAAAGATTTACTCTCAGTACTTTTACTCACACCTCGTAACTTTTACTATCTCTGTTCCATAATAGCAGTAACGTTTTGTATTAAATTTATGTGCTAATATTACTCATATTAACAGACAGCTGGAGTATTACTGCATATTATTCTTTTATTGGCTAGGTTTTCTGATGTTTCGTTCATTGCTACCTTCAATGCACTTCTATTTGGCTCTTGCTCTTTTCTATGTCAGTCCAAATCACTGGACAATTTTGTCTTGACATCATTATCAAGGTCCTCAAATTGGCTGTTTCTGATCTCTTGGGTACCATTCAACAACTGTGACATGTTCGACCCAGAAGAACTCCTGCTTTTAGATCTGTGATCACATCCTTCACTCCTCTCAGTTTCCCCTGTTTCAGATGTGCTCATGCAATGATATCCCCAGCATGAATCTTACTATAGTGCTATAACTAGTCTCTCTATTCTTCCTTTGTGGTAGCCCATGTTTTGTCTGCATACAATATCACAGGCAAAGATGGACATATAGGGTCTTGGCCATTTTTGCCTTGAATACATCTTTTATTGTGATGAATTCTTTTTCACTTGGATCTTTGCAAGATTTCCTCATCTATGTCTTGGCACATATTTACCATCCATCCTAAGTAGATTGAATCCTTCTCAATTTCATCACTTCCCATCACAAAATGGCTCAATGGTACATCTTTGTAACACAGTGGTAACTGATCTCTTATTTTTGTCGTTCATCTCTAATCAACTTCATTTGGGAACAAAGACTTGCTAAAAAGTTCTTGGCCTGACGAAAGGATTATGACCAACAGCTATGAAATGTATATGCTATTCCTTATATTAGTCCTGCATTCCAACCTACTTGACCTTTTTATTTCTTAAGTTTCATTAACTAATTGTGTGTATATATATATATATATATATATATATATATATATAATATGGGTTTTTTTTTTCTTAAGTGTCAAGCCATCTAGGGTTATTTTATGTCTATAGGTTAGGAAATCATGTTCATATTTACATTTTTTTGTGTAGCTACTCAAATTTTTTTCCCATAGTCCTATCAAATAAAATTTTTTAAACAGATCTATTTGACCCACAGATGGTCCCAAACAGGTACTTCTACTCCAGTTCAGAGTAGTTTGATATATTCCTTGTAGATAAAAGGCAGAGAAACTACTGTAGTCATCAAACAAAATCAAATATCAACCCTCTGCTCCACCCAATAAGTTTTTTGAGCCCTCATTTTTGGATAGCCCAGTTAGCTGGGCCTGTACAATATACCAACTGAATCTCTGCAGAGGAGAAAGACTGCCTCACCTCCCAAACAAGTGTCCTAGATATAACATTAAACAATCTGATGATCAAGCTTCAGTAATGCTAGAGCTTTGGGGAATGTAGAGTTCTCCTTCACTGCCATCACTCCCAGTTCCTCTCAAACCTTAAAGCATCCTTGCCCACTTGGCTGGGGCTGTAGAATACACTGACTGCTTCTCTGCAGAGGGGTAAGACCCCCCCCCCTTAACGAGTGTCCTGGATATGACACTAAACAATCTGATGGTGAGGTTCCAGCAATGCTGGAGCTTTGGGGAATGCGGAGTACCCCTTTATTGCCATCGCTCTCAGGTCCACTCTGGCTCGGAGTGGTAGCACCTGATATGGTTCCTATCTATGGGTTAAATAGAACAAAACCGTGCTTCTTTCACTATACTGATTTTTGCATTTAAACTGCGTATTTATGCTAAACTGAATTGTTTAAAATAGAACTGTTTTGACATTAGAACTGCGTCCTAGTGCTGAACTGAATTGCTCGAAATAGAACTGTTTTTGACGTCTAAACTGTGTACTTATGCTGAACTGAATTATCTGAAATAAAACTGACATTTAAATCTGTGTATTGCCCAGTTGGCTGGGGCTGTAGAATACACTGACTGCACCTCTGCAGAGGGATAAGACCCCCCCCCAACGAGTGTCCTGGATATGACACTAAACAATCTGATGGTGAGGTTCCAGCAATGCTGGAGCTTTGGGGAATGTGGAGTACCCCTTCATTGCCATCGCTCCCAGGTCCACTCTGGCCCGGAGTGGTAGCACCTGATAGAGCCCTATCTATGGGTTAAATAGAACTAACAGCATACTTATGCTAAAATGAATTGACTAAACTGAATAGCTTGAAATAGAAACGTTTTTGAAAATTAAACCGTACTTTCACTTAAACTGCGTGCTTATGCTTAACTGAATTATTTCAAATAGAACTGTTTTTTTCGACATTAAAACTGTATTTACACTTAACTGAATTATTAAATATAAGTGCTTGAATAGTTTGAAATGGAAATGTTTTTGACAAACTGTGTACTTATGCTAAACTGAACTGTTTTCAATAGAACAGATTATTTACATAAAAATGGATTTGGCGTTAAATAACCTACAAAGGTTGATATGCCATAAAACCCACCAAACCAAACCAAACCTTAAAGCATCCACATGCAGAGTCTGACTTGAATAATGACTCTGATCACTCTTTTCCCCAAATTTATAGTGCTGGAGTTGATGGAAGTTACCCCAATCACTAAGTTGTCTCTTTATTATTGAAAAAACTCTTGGCTCTCTGATAAAACCTAAATCTATCAAAGAACTAATAAACAATACCTTACTGGTAGAAGTACCAAAGAAAACCTCAGACTTTCTACTTAAATAAAAATCCTTCTATAGCTTCAAAATAAAAATACTTCTATCACCTCAAAATAAAGGCCTACAACCACAACTCCCTGAACTCATCAAAAGGTGTTGTGAGAAGTCTAGATCTCTCTCTCTCTCTCTCTCTCTCTGCACTCAAGATAAAATAAAAACTAACCTCTGCAAGGACGGTGTCACTGATATCCAACAAATATCCTTAGAAAAAAAAAGATTCAATCCTAACAAATTGAATTACCATGACCAGAAAATCTGGCAAACACTTGCGCGTGACATATGGAACCACTAGACAGCTGTTTCAACTTAATTAGGTCTGGAGATCGAACCAGCAACCACAGAATGTAGAGCTGAAAGAACCACTGGTCCCCATTGCACACAAGCGATGCCAATTTTATTATCTAGAAAATGTTTAGAAATCATATTTAATATATAAGTTTAAAAAGGATTTGTCATTAAATGACCAACAATGGTTGATATGCCATAATAAAACCAAACTTAACCAAAGAGCCCTGCAGCAATGAACACTATGCAATAATAATGGAAAACTCTGCAATAAAAAAAAAATCAGAACCACAAACACAACCCACAAAATGGAATTTTAAAAAAGTAAACTGGCAATCCTACAAAAGACTATGCCTTACCACACTTAACTACAAATCAAGAAGAACCCATAATAAATTTTACCAACACTCAATTCATGTATGACAAAAGTTGTAGACCCAAAATGAAAAATGACAAAATTGCTCAGTGGTGAATTGAATTGTCACAATTCAAATGCAATATCAAATATCGACCTGGGAAGAAGAAGAATTCAGTGGCTGATACATTTTCAAGAATAGCTGCAATAAATCATCCTCTTTCTACACTCAGAGAACTGCATAAGAATCTCTGCCATCCAGGAATGACACATCTAGCTCACTTCGGCAGAACTTGGAATTTGCCTTTCTGCCATGAACAAGTAAAAGTCATCACTGATTCATGCGGTTCCTGTCAATACATCAAACCAAAATTCATAAAAGGAAAGCCGGGAAAACTCATGCAAGCCATTTTGCCTTTTCCAAGACTCAGTGTTGATTTTAAGGGCCCATTGCCAATATCTGCAAATGGCAACAGGTACTTGTTGACTATAATAGATGAATATACATGATTTGTCTTTGCTTGCCAAGATAAATTGTTGGTTGGAATAAGATTTAGTTCTCCTGGTAATGAGGAAATTAAGGTTTGGGTTAGGCTTTTTGCCACGATTGTTGCCTTCCATTTGAGTCAATTACTTGTATACAAGAAAAAGACCATTCCATTATGAATAACTGGTAAGTAAAGGAAAGACTAAATAATTTACATAATAAAACCACACCTTCCCTTTCCTACAAAGATTTCTTGCCATTTTACAATACATAATCTTAGAAACAAGCAGGAATTTTCTGAACAGGCCCCTATGGAAGGCCATTGAAGTGACTTTGCACTCAAGAAAAGTGAAGCAGTGGAGTTGGGTTTTTTTTTTTTCGGATGCCTTACAATCCTTACTTTGTATTGCTACCAACACCACGCCTGAATACAAATGAGTTCAAAGTCAAATCCACAACCACTTCCCCAATTAGTTGTGCCTTGCAAGTTGGATCAGCCAGAGAAACACTTTTTGATCTCAGTGTAACCATCAATTTCAGTTTTTCTGCAGCATTCTTGCAGATGAATGTTCAACAGCTGCCTGAATCAATCATAGCTTTGAGAGGAGAGTTGTTATTTTGCTAGAAATATTTATGTCTGGACCACCTAGACATGGCAGACTCAAAAAATTGTTGTCTAAACTTGCAATACTGGCCAATCTTTTTCCTTGGCATATTCTCGCCCAATGACCTTTCGTCTTGCATTTGTACTGGACACAAGTGTCTGACATGCTTTTGGTTGCCGTAGAAGTAACATTTGGGCTATTCAAGGGTTTCTTTTAAGTGGTAACAGCAACATAATCGTTAGATGAAGTGACTTCAATTGTAGCTATACTATAGCTATCATATGAAGTGGATTGCTTTTGGGCCTGCTCAAGTCCCCTGGCTTGTTGATACACATCTGCCAAACTCGATTTCTGGTTTTCAAGAAACGTTTAATGTATACAGAATTGATACCATTGATGAAAGCATCTCTAATGTACTGTTCTTAATTCTGGTTAGTGTCAACAGCTTCAAAGTTAGTCTTGTGCCAATTTTTTTAATCCATGCATGTTGGAATCTATAGACTGCATTTGTTCCTGTTTACTAATGATCAGCAAATGCCTATTGTAGATTATATTTGTTGGTTTTATAAATGCTTCATCTAATTTCTGCATTGCTGAGTTGAAATTGTCTACATCACATATCAGTTTGAACACATTTTCAGACTCGCTGTTCATGAGAGTATGGTGCTTCTTTCTATCTAGCGAGGCAGGACTGTCTCTTGATGTAGCACCTTCCAGGTTATTCTCAAAGGTTTTCTTTCAGGCTTTGTATTCCCTTTCTGTATTCAGTGTTTGGTTTAGCATCAAACCTAGATGGTCTTATTAACTTGTCCATGTTTTAAGAGTAATTGTGGCAAAAATTGCTGACTGGAATAAGATATAGCAATACTAACAGTCAGTTGGAATAAGATTTAGCAGTACTCCTGGTAGCAGAGATGTAGGCTTTTGCCACAATTACTTCCTTCCATTTGAGTGGATCACTTACACTCCAGAAAAAGACCATTCCATTCCAAATAACAGGTAAGTAAAGAAAAGACTAAATAACTTACATGATAATACAACAGTGCAGAAGTTATTGCTATTGACTGAGCCATAAATATTATAGCTAACCACAAACTCTAAATTTATCATTCACTCAAACTCCAAATCAGTCCTCTAAGCTCTACAGAATAAAAATACATCAATTCCCCTCATCACAAGACTCCTAGACAAAATGAACATTCTTTCCAAAATTGATAGCATCATTTTCATCTGGATACCAAACTACTTTGGTCTACATAGAAATGAAAGGGCAGACAAAGCTGAAAAAAATGCACTCCTGACAGATTTATCAAATACATAAATTCCATACACTAACCAAAAACCAATCATTAACAAATTTATTTTTTTTAAATGGCAAGAATCTTGGGATGATAAATCACAGAACAAGCTTTACCATAGGTAAGTGGCTGGCAGGCTACTGAAGAAATAGAAAAGTGGTAGCACCTGATGGGGTCCTATCTATGGGTCAAATAGAACTAAATTGTGTAATTATGCTAAACTGACTTGTTTGAAATAAACTGTTTTTACATTTCACTAAGTAAACAAAAACTTCTACTTATATAGGACTGAATTGTTTGAAAAAGAACTATTCATATGTATCAAAATGGATTTGGTATTAAATAAACTACAATGGTTGATGTACCATAAAACCAAACCATCTTCCAAAACATCAAACCAGATGAAATCTCGATCTTTTTAAAAAGAAACCAACCTCTTCCTCAAAATCTAACCAAATATTTAAAAAAACAAAAAAAAAACCTATACCCTAAATCCTAAAACCTACACAAGACAAAATCAATCTTACTCTTCTGGCATTAAATGACCCACAGAGGTTGATATACTATTAAACAAAACTCACTCTTTTTTTGGAATTGTCAGAATTGCATTTTATGTATCTTATCAACAATTCAATTTCAATGGTTTTTAATTCTTCCAAAATTAACGCTGGGGAACATAAAAATTGGTGCCTGAGGTTACTTTTTTGATAAATTTTGGTTGCTGATTCTGAATATGCCATCAGTTTTTCTCTATCATCTCTGGTTACTAAAATATGATACACCCTTAACTGTTAAGCATACAATTGGTCAAGTACAAGAATTGATATCTACAAATCATTACTTTTTGATTAATAGAACCTTTGTGGACCAGTAAAGGGTCCGAAAGAAAGACGCGAACTCGGGTTTACATGGTACAAAATAGATTAACAAAAGTATAACACAACATAGGTAAAAAGGTCTTGAACGCCAGTCTGACTGCCAAAGTGTTAGGCTGGGAAGAACTTCACCGCCGTGATGAATATTCTCCCGGCATGAATAGTAACAGGAAGAGTTAGTCTGCAGGTTGGGTACCATAACAAGAACAATTTGATTCCTGTAGATTTTATTGATAATCAAATTACATCATAGAATCAGGTAATTGTGAATAAAGCATAGAAAGTTATTGATACTGTCCATTTACTCGGACAAGAAAGCGGCATTTTAAAAGACAATCACCAGTAATCTGCCATCATCCAAGTATCCCAGTGTTCTTAAATCTAAGTGGAATCATTCACCTTGTTTCCTATCACAGAGACAGATGAAACAAGGATACTCAGTGTATCCATTTTGCTCACACAGGAGAAAATTCACCATCTTCAGGTTAACCACTGGTGATCATGGAATGAGATCTGTAGAACTAGGACAATTGTTTTTTGCTCTTCAGTTATTTGTTGAACAACCAATTAGGATTGATTTTTTTTTTTTTTTTTTTTTTTTTTTTAATACTCCATTGAATAAAAGCAAATATTCTAAGCTCTGCTTAAAACTATTTATGAACAAATATTATTCACTTGGTACATGTTTTGATTGGCCTATTTTCATCAGTCAGCTTTGAACATTGTTGCAAAAACCAAAATTCCTTTTTCCTGATAAGAATGGCACTAAATCTATTTCTCTTTTATGATTTTGGTTCCTGTTTGCAATTGCCCAGTCAGCTGGGGCTGTAGAATACACCGACTGCTTCTCTGCAGAGGGGCAAGAGCCAATGAGTGTCCTCTAAATGATTTGATGGTGAAGCTCCAGTAATGCTGGAGCTTCTGGGAATGCAGAACACTCCTTCATTGCCATTGCTCCTAGGTCCAGTCGGGCCCAGGATGGTTGCACCTGATAGGGCCCTATTTATGGGTTAAATAGGACTAAACTGCATACTTATGCTAAACAGAATTGTTTGAAATAGAACTGTTTGACTAAACTGAATAGCTTGAAATAGAAATAGTTTTTGACAATTAAACCGTGTACTTAAATTTAAACTGCGTGCTTATGCTAAATGGAATTGTTTGAAATGAACTGTTTTTGACATTGAAACTGTACTTACACTAAACTGAATTGTTATATATAGAACTGTTTTTGACATTTAACTGTGTGTAAACAAAATGTGCTTATACTAAACGGAATTGTTTGAATTAGAACTGTTTGACTAAACTGAATAGCTTGAAATAGAAATGTTTTTGATAATTAAACTATGTACTCATGCTAAACTGAATTGTTTGAAATAGAACTGATTATTTGCATAAAAATGGATTTGGCATTAAATAACCAACAAAGGTTGATATGCTATAAAACCCAACAAACAAACAAATTGTCTGCTATTGAAGTAGAGAATTCATCATCTTCAGGGAGCTCTTAAAGAGGAATAAATAATGAAGATATCACAGCTGAGCGAGTGTGCTACAAATCATTTTGCTGCGTTTAGGTCAGGATAAGTCCGTCTATTTCAATTGTCCATAATTCTCTTTAGGTTAACCCGAAAGAAGCAACATTTTTTTTTTTTTTGTTTCCCACTCTGATTCCTGTTCTCTCCAGACAATAGCTATGCCTAACTTCACACATTTCCTCTTACCATTAGTCCATGGCTAAAGTTGCTTAAAACAAGTTTTATAATTCATGGAGACCACATCTTTATCTTGGATCTCTCGTCTTATATCCCAAAATCAGGTATGGATTTTCTGTTTCATGAAAGGTGTATTCTCCTCCAAAAAAGGAATTTGGATGATTCAAGCACTTTGTGAAGAAGATCTGTTATCACCTGCAAATGGGCAAAATACTGTTCAGTGAACATTTATTGATAATTGCATTATGTAAAAAAAAAAAACTGGAGCTGTTTGAAAGAAATAAAGATTATATTCTTATTCAATGGATTTGAATATATCAAGAATCAAGTCTAAAATCTGAAGCATCAAAAAAAATTTGCCCAGTCGGTTGGTGTGTTGAATACACAAACTGCTTCTCTACGGAGGAGTAAGATCCCCCCCCTTCCCAATGAGTGTCCTGATATATGACTCTAAACAATCTGATGGTGATGTTCCACTAATGCTGGAGCTTTGGGGAATGTGGAGTACACTTTAATTCCATCACTTCCCGGTCCACTCAGGCCCAGAGTGGTAGCACCTGATAGGGTCATATCTATGGAAATTTACTAAGCTTTTTGCTTAGATGTGGCACAAGGCCATATGAAAGGGGCACCCAATGAGACTCGAACTCACTCATGTAGGTTTGCTAGCCGAGCTTGCTAACCATTACGCCACCAGAGGCACCTAGGGTCATATCTATGGGTCAAATAGAACCAAACTGTACTTATGCTAAAATGAATTGCTTGAAATAGAACAGTTTTGACATTTAACTGTGTCTAAACAACTAACTATACTTATACTAAACTGAATTGTTTGAAATAGAACTGTTTATATGTATAAAGATAGATTTGGCATTGAATAACCTACAATGGTTGATGTGCCATAAAGTAAAAAAAGTAAAGTTGGTGACCATTGTCAAGGGTGACCCAAAAAGGAAGGCGCTGCTTCTTTCCCTGGATTGCTCCACTTTACCCTTGATCCTTATCTTATAATGCTGAGTGTTAAGCAAGGTAGCATCAAGTACCATTTTTTTGAGTCTTTGGTATGACTCGACCTGGAATTGAACCCAGGTCTCCCGGGCCATTGGCAAACACTCTAACCATTATGCCAATGTAAAACTTATTAAATTTATTCCTCAGCGTAATCTGTCCTTCTTTCCATCGAATAGTCGTCCTCCCAATCACACCTAATTGTTACTTTCATCTACCCTCACCCCCATCCCAAAGATTCCACTTTTTGCTTTGACCCAGCAGAAGTCACACTAAGCTTGCAGCTGCTGACTAAGAATCACAGTCAACTTTCTATTGTTCACAGAATCTCATTTCCTTTATAAACATGAAACAGTTTGTTGAGCACATGATAGGCTACACACATTGACTTCCTCTAAACTTGAGTTGGGTACAGCTTTTGCTTAAAAAAATTAAATTAAACAGCCACCTTTGTTTTCTGTACCTATAAAATTAACATAGCAGCTTTTTGTTTTTTGTTTTTTTTAACTGGGTTGGAAAGAAAAACGAATAAAAATTGTGCTTGGAGCTTTATGAAAATTAATTTGATAATTCTCCCTTAGTCTATCTGCAAAATTATCAGGCTTACATTCAGAGTCCTTGCCCTCTTCCCTCAGGCAACGGCTAAATACTAAAAGATGTTGCCTGAAGTGCCTCATAAAAGGAAATACCAATGTAGATAAGCTATTTTTGGCACCACCAACAGGAATGTCCATACTAAAGTTTTTTTGTACCTTTTATTTTCTCCGTTATCTATTTTTCTTATTTGCTTAAATGTAGAAAAACTAAAAATGTTTAGTCAGAGGAAGTTCTTGGAATAAAAGAATGAAATATCACTACTGCTAAACCTTTGTAAGTGTTTGATTTATCTATTTTCCACTTATTTTTATCTTGTCAGAATCACCACAATCTATCATTTTAACATACACACACACATATATATATATATATATATATATATATATATATATACTCTTTCCTCATGTGATACACACTGATGATAGGAATAAATGTATTAATATATAGATGATACTTTTTCAGCAGAAATACCAATTTAGGTGTCAATATATAATCTCGGTTTCTCTTACGTAGACACATCTAATTTGTATGAATGACAGTAAAGATATTTATTTTTCAACATGTTCTCAGTCCTTTTCAATGCACTGGTGAATGCTAAACATATAAAGTGAATATTATACAATGAAAATTTCAGGTTACAGACTTATTGGGCTCTCTTGTACCTCAATCAGTCCAGTCTAATAATGTAAAATAACTTATTTTGCATTAAAAAAATACTTATTTCTCTACATAATTGCTTTTAAAATGGTGTTATGTATAAATTGATATTTCTTCTACAGATCAATGTAGTATCTGTGCACTCTGCTTTGGGTCAATTTTGGATTTCAGTCTTGGAGCATATGGCTCACCAGTCTTTGGGCTGGAATTCAAAGTCTGTTACTCTTCCTTAATATTTACTATGGTGAGTCAAAAGTTTTGCAATGTTTTTTTAGTATGTTAGTTTGCAGCACACGTCCCACAACTGAAGCAGTTCTGGGTGCGGTTGGTGGTAATTGGTCTATTGACGAGTTGTGCATTGCGTCACTTCATATGATTTGAAAGCCTTTGAAATGAATGTGAAATCTAGTTACTTCAAACAGGGCCATAACACTATGGAAGCAATCAAGGTTAAGGCATGATCATCTCAGTACAGTAACCAGATGGTTGAAAAAATTTTGCTCAGGTTGCAAAAACCTTGTCGATCAGGCAAGGTCAAATAGGCCTGAAACTGGATTTTGGCAAATTTTTTGAGGTTGTATATGTAAATTTACAATAATCAAATACGATTAAAAAAAGGAATTTAATGAATTTATGAAGTGAATATTTTAACATGCATACAACTTCAAATAAACAAAATTTGAACTAAAGATTAAAAATAATACAACAAAAATAAAAAAAAAACAAATATTGGAATAAGTTTTTTTTTTTTTTTTTTTTTTTTTTTTTTTTGTGCAAACTATAAGAAACCTTGTCTTATGTGACCAAGTAATGACATCCTCTTATGGGAGCTCAAGATGTATTGGTATAAAATGACTTTGGCTTATTTAATCCCCAAATCATCCTTCTATAAGGATAGTAGTGGTACTATTTAACCTATAGCTGGGGTGGGGTAAGAGTTCATGCCTTTCCCAACAGTATTCATCTGAAAATGAATGCAAGACTGTGACTGGAGTTTGAACTTTATTACTACAATTTCACAGTCAAGCATCTTAGCCACTTCTCCACGAGGACTTCCCATGCCACATTTACCCTAACAATGAAATTTCATGACTTTGTGTAGGTGACTGTCTACAAGGTAGATTACTTGCACTTTGAATAGCCTGATAGAACATAGAATTAGAAAACAAAACTTTAAGGACACTTTAAAAGCTAAATTAAGTTCTAACAATTCTTTTAGAGTTATAGGCTTGATATTATAGGTTACTCAAGCAAAATCTTTTTTTTTTCTCCTATAAGATTCTTCAGTACACAATTACTCATTTAGTATTTGACTGTTAATACTGGTTCTCTTCTCTCATGCCTTTTTTTTTTTGTTTGTTTTCAGTTCCGGTCCAATTGTTCCAATCTCATTCATGGTGCCTCAGCCATTGTTATTGTCTACGATGTCACTAATAAAGTAAGTTTGTTTTGTTTTTTCCAGAATTGTACCCCCCACTCACTTTGCAAATCTCTTTAATATTTGCTCTTTCCTTTTACACCAAACTCTTGAAAAATGGCTAAATTGGATAATACCAAGATGGACCAAATGTTTGACAGTATTTTTATACATGATTATTTGTAGTTTATGGTGTGTATATCATATGACTTAATGTTTAAGAATGTTATTAGTAAAATGTTTACAAATCGTATGTATAACCATTTAACTATGTGCAAGCAAATTACTGATGTTGGGTTGAATTGTTAATATTATGTCCTATGTATGCCTTTACCCAGCCCCTCTACATGGAGCAGTGTGTAACATTTGGTTAATTCTAAAGTTTGGTTTGAATTCAGTTTTCCTTCTCCTAGACGGGGTTCTTTAGCTTGCATAAGGCAACCTATCTGCCCTACTATTTATCGATAGTCAGAAAGGGAGATTGGATTTCTGATTTTCCCGAGGGCATTAACTCAAAATAAAATGCAAACTCCCTTGGTTAGGATTTGAACTCGTACCACATGTGCTTCCTAGTTTCTTGGTGTTGAGGCTCCTGATCTTGGCTTCAGAGAGTGTTGAGTTACCCACCCTACCTACATTGCCATTACTTCCAGGTCCACTCTGACCAAGACCAATGGGTCAAATAAATCTGAAATAATATTTAAATGATTATGAACTACCTTATTGCGTTGATTTTAATACATTGTATGAAGTATTTACGGGTTTAAAAGGATTGATATTTTTTTTTGTACTATATATAACTGAAGACCATAATTGTTAAACTGACTTTGTTTGACCCAATTGGCTGGGAGGTGAGGGGCTACAGAATGTACCAACTGCATCTCTGCACAGGGGTAAGACTCCCTTGATGAGTGTCCTAGATATGACACTAAACAATCTGATGGTGAGGCTCAAGTAATTCTAGAGCTTTAGGAAATACAGAATACCTCTTTATTGCCATCACTCCCAGGTCCACTCTGGTCTGGAAAGATAACACCTGATAGGGTCCTATCAATAGGTCAAATAGAACTGTTTGACATTTAAATTATGTACTTTGGCTAAACTGAATTATTTAAAATAAAACTGATCATTTAACTGTGTGTATATAAAAAAGAAAAATTGAATTGGTAGTAATACATTGCAATCTTTTGGAAATAGTAAACAGTGTGCAAACGAATGATTAATGGTAAATAAAATTATTTGTATTTAATAGAAATAAGTGAAACCATTTAAGGCAGGGGAGCTCAGGCTCATTTAAAAATATTATCAACAAAATGTTTAGAAATCACGTTTAATATATGTATAAAAAGGATTTGTCATTAAATGACCTACAATGGTTGATATGCCATAAAACCAAACCAAACCTGACTTTGACATAAAATAATCCAACAAAGGTTGACATGCTAAAAAACAACCAATATCATCAAAAGAAAAATGTTGTCAAAACCATGGCATAATGGTTAGACAGGCTATCAGACCATTATTAGTGATTTCCCTTCTCACAAAGTACCTCATATTTTGGGCCCTGTGGCAAACTAACATAGAAGAGAAGTCTTTTAAAATCTATTTAAATTGGTGAATTCTAATCTCTGGGAATTAAGACAGTTTGTTCTTTTCACTCTTTTTTATTGAATTCAATTTGTGTATTCAATTCACATGGCGCTCAACAAAATTATACCAAGGAACACATTGTCAATGGGACCTAAAATATTCTGACCACATCCTTTGAAGAGGAATTAGACACCCCCCCCCAAAAAAAATAAAGGGTGCCTTGAATATGATACTAAACTGCATTGGTTGTAAGACTCCTGTTCTTGAGCTCTGGAGTGTCAAGTCTCCTCTTCATTACTACCAGGTCCACTCTGATTCAAAGTGGTAGTACCTGTTCAGATCCTATGGGTCAAATAGATCTGTTTAAAAATTATTAGGATTAGATAGGAATACTTGATACCATATAACTGTGTGCAAACAATTATTAAATAGTAATAGACCACAAACAGTATGTCATTTGGATTTTCTAAACTGCCTTCTTTGATCTGTGTGTGTGTGTGTATATATATATATATATATATATCTCCAGTTGTTGTCCAAAGACAAAAGGTGTGGATTATTTGTGTATAGAATATAAGGAATTTCTTAGAAATCTATGGGAGTGCTTGATGTATGGCTATTGTTATATATTTCTTTTCAGGTTTATATAACAAAACTCACATACAGTGTATGATGTATAATGGAACTGAAAGAAAACTTAAACCTGGTTAAATCATCATAAATTTATTTCAGCAAAGAATATTATAATCTTCGCCTCTTCAGGTGACTTACACACTTGATTTGAGGGTGAAAAACAGCAAATAGGGATTTGTGTGTGTAAAAAAATTTTTAAGAGGATGATAGCCCTAATTAACTTGAGGGATTTAACACATGTAAATGGAGTAAACAGAAAAATATAAAAAGATAGTTTGCAAGCTTACATTATTAAAAAATTACATCGGCTCTAAAAAAATCTAGCACATGTTCAAATTTGGATGGGACAATTTACAAGAACACCTTTTTTCTGGTTTAATTCTAATATTTTTCTTTTTGCCTGAAAATTTAAAAAAAACAAATTTAGAAATAGTATTCTATTTCCATAATAAACTTATTTCACTTATTCAAGCTTGGCAGATGGAATTATATATTTTTTTTGTTATAGGTCCAAAGAGAGAAAGAAATATTTTAAAATGAGTAGGTCCACCGAGTGATTTTTTTTTTACTTATCTATTTATTTATTTATTTTAAGGATTTATTTATTTTTGTTCTTGCATATATGTATGTTTCCAGCTTGTTGCTTTTGTCAGAACATATGCAGCACAAAGCCTTGTTAATTGGGGTACTCAATGAGACTTGAACTCTCTAGTGTTTGCAGTTTGAATGGTTTTCAGTTGGTTATGGGTTTATATGGAGGTCTCTTCTTTTTTTTTTTTTTCTTTTTTTTTTTTCTTAGAGTGTGTTTACCTTAGTCTGTGTTACCCCTCATTTGCCTTTAATATTTGATACGTTTTTTCATTGCGGTATGTGAATGTATCTTGAGATTTTTTGTGTGTGGTTGTGTGATTTGAAATATACTGGTATTATTTTTTTATTAATAATTTGTGTGTTTTTATATATATATATACACACACACACAAATATCAAAGGCAAATGAGGAGTAAAGTAGACTAAGGTAAACACATTCTCAGAAAAAAAGATGACCTCTATATAAACCCATAACCAACTGAAAACCATTCAAACTGTAAACATGAGTTTAAGTCTCATTGAGTACCCCATTAACAAGCCCTTGTGCTATAGGTTCTCTGAAAGCAGCAAGCTGGAAACATACATGTATGTAAGCACAAAATAGATAATTCCTAAAAAAAAAAAAAAAGATACAAATCTTTGTGGACCTACTCACTTATATATACTGTAATTCATATTTGCAGTTTTTCACCTTCAAATCAAGCATGTAAGTCATCTGAAGAGACTAAGATTATAATATTATTTGCCAAAATAAATTTAACAATTTAACCAGGTTTTTCTTCCAGTTACATTATATATATATATATATATATATATATATCTTAAGCAGGTTTCATTAAAGACCAGACAAGGCTCTTTTAAACCGATTTTTCTTTTATCATCTGACCAGATTTATAACTTTGGCTACTGTCCGGTTGTCAGGGCTAAGAATATACAGACTGTATTCTGTGCAGAATATTCCCTTCCCACCAAAAATGTGGCCTGGGTATGATACTAAATGGTGTCTGATGGTACAGCTTCAGTTCTGGTGTGGATGGAGTACCCTTTCATTGCCATTACTCTCAGGTCCACTCTAATCTGTTAGGATCTAATCTGTGGGTCTGTTTAAAAATTTGTATTTAATTGGGTCATCTGCAAAAAAAAAAAATTATACAAAAATATAGATATTAATGTACGATGAATTCAATTATTTAACTTCAAAGTATAGAATAATCCTAGATCGGTTGACATACCATCAAAATGAATCATTAAATTTGGTTAATTTTTAAGAAATTTTCTCCCCAAGATCTTTTTACCTTTTTTTTTTTTTTTTTTTTTTCCTTAAAATTTAAAATCTTTGAGATACTTTCTGTCAAGTGTAGAAAAATTTTGAATTTTTATAGCTTTTCTCTCTCTACACACACACACTTTTCAAAAATATCCCATTCATTTATGAACTGTTTAATCATGTATTTATTACGAAAGCAGGATTTTTTGTCACTATGAATCCTTTATTTTCTTGGTTAAAAAAGGTCATTGTTCAAGGTAGGTAACTCCTACATCAATTGTTATGTATGAGTTATTTCTCTTGCATTATGAAAATTGCGAATTATTTTTTTCGGTTTATCTATTTCAGAATTCATTTACAAACGCAACAACGTACTGGTGGAAAAAGGTACAGAAACATGCTGAGTCTAGTTTAGTGGTGGCTCTTGTTGGAAATAAATGTGATCTTGAAGCCAGCCGAAAAGTGAAATCTTCAGGTGAGGGTTCTCTTCATAACTTGATACCTAAACATATTCTATTTTATATATGCAGATTAGTGTGTGTGTGTGTATATATATATATATATATATATATATATATATATATATATATATATATATATAGTAAAGTTTGAAATGAAAACAGAATAAGAAAAAAACTTTGGAAAATCACATTAGCATTTTTTGGTAGATTCTGATGACCTATAGCAAAATACGTCAACCTGATTTTCAAAACCTTATGTCTCTCTCTCTCCCCACACATGCACACAAATAAGAGGGAGAATCCCTGTGGCGTAGTGGTTAACGTACTGCATTGCAACATAGTTGTGAGTTTGAATGCCAGTCATGTTATTTTCACTTTAAGACTAAATATTTTTGCGAAAAGCATAAATCCTTTTTTATCCCCCCCCCCCCCCAAGCTATGGATTAAATAGTACCACTACTGTTCTTCTGATGGATAATTTTGAGATTAAATAACTCATAAATTTGATATGCCATTAAAATAACCAAATGCTAAAAAATAATTGGTTCATCTCTTGAACTTTCTCATTTTTTATCCTTCATTCTCAGCATAAGTAAAAAAAAAAGAAAAAAGACTTCAATTTATTTTAAAAGCTCTTACACCATTACAGCAACATATCCAATAAGCATCAGTAAATAACAACATAAAACTTAGAATAATTTTTTTAAATTGTTTCTGAAGGTTTTAATAAAACTCACTTTTAAAATTGAAAAGACCAAGTTAAAATGGTGTTTTTTATATTTTTTTTTCCTTCTTCCTTCAGAAGGACAAACTTTTGCTGACAGCATTGGAGCTATGTTCTTAGAGACAAGTGCTCTAACATCTTCTAATCTTGTTATATTGCTGGAAGAAATTGGTAAGTTTTCCTGCATTTTATTTTGGGTTGATTGGTAACTAAACTGTAACATTTCTTAAATTCTAGTTTCTGTAGCCTAAAAGTTCTTTTAGTAAATTTTTTTAGATTTCAAAGATTTTGAAGCAACCATAAAAAAGTTATATTGAACAAGTCAATTAAAAAGATAATGTTACACAATGGTACCTTGATTTTTTTTTTGTCACTGAAAACATTGATTTGAAACAAATTTTTATGAGGGTAAGTCAAGTTTTGCAATATTTTGGTAACATGACAATTTAGTAGTAGCTCTGGATGCTTTTTGCCAAGGTCATGAAGGTGACAAACTATGCTTGACTGAAGATGCCAAGCTCACCTGATCCTCTGAGAGTTGGCCTCCATGGCTTGGAGAATTGCCTTGGAATCCATTGTTTCAGATCTACCTGACATTGCCTGATTATCAAGGTCCTTGCAACCGGAGTGAAGAGTCCTTGTAGAATATACCAACTGCATCTCTGCAGAGGGATAAAAAACCCATCCTTAACAAATGTCCTGAATATGACATTGATTTGATAGTGAGGCTCCAGCCCTGGAGTTCTAGGGAATGTAGAGTACCCCTTCATTGCCATTACTCCCATATCCACTCTGACCCAGAATTGTACCTGATAGGGGTCTATCTATGGTTTGAATAGGACAGTTTGATCTTTTAACTCTGTGCAAATAAATGAGTGATGTTGAATAGAACAATTAATGTTGAATAACAATACTTGAAACTCTTTAACTGTGTTCCAGTACATAAAATCATCCTACCACAAATACCACCTTAGAACATTAAAAAACCACAAGTAATCCTCCAATTAAACAACCCCCCCCAAAAAAACGCATCCCAGCACTTATCTGGAAAATTTCACACTATCCTCTTGAACCATCCTGACCATCAATATATATTTACGGATAGCTCCAAGGATAGCAATAAAACAGCATATGCTGCTGTTCTCAATAAAACTATTAACAGGAAAGCCCTTCCAATGAAAAGTTCCATCTTCACTGCAGAAGTATGTGCCATTGACCTTGCTCTCAACATCATTTCTAAGAACAAACATAACAAGTCTATCATATTCTCTGACTTGCTCTCTGTATTAACATCACTGAGAAATAAAAAGCTGGAGAACCCATTAAGTGTTAAACTGCTGAGTAGACTAGACTCAATGTTTAATCATAAAGAAATAATTGTGTTGAATCCCAAGCCACATTGGAGTGAGAGGAAACAAAAGAGCTGACTCAGCAGCCAAATTGGCCTTAGATTTGAGCCCCGACAATATCTCCATTCCATATACTGACTTGAAACCCCAAATCAATAAATTCTTTCTTACAAAATGACAACAATGCTGGAATAACAACATTAAAAACAAACTCTTCCAAATAAAGCCCACTTTTGGAGAATGGAGACCAGCCTTCAGAAAGTCAAGAAAGGAACAAGTCATCTCAATTGCACATTGGCCACACAAGTCTCAATCATTCTCTTATACTCAAGCAGGAACAGCCACCACAATGTTTGACATGCCAGACACCTTACACCATTAAACATGTGCTAGTGGAATGTGGAGCTCTAGCTATCATAAGAGAGCAGCATTTTAAAACAGATAATATGAGAGAGATATGTTTGAGAACGTCGTCCACATGGATGATGTCCTCCCTTTCTTAAGAGATACCTGGTTATACCTAGAAATATAACACTTTTCATAATTCTGGAAAATTCTGCCATCCAACTTACCAACCAACCAAGTACAAATAAATTATTGTTGAATAGCAATACTTGAAACTATTAAATCTCTGCAAGTAAAACTGCAGTGAGAAATAACTACTTGGCTGCGCAAACAAATTATATCAAATAAACTGTCTCATGTTGGATAAAAATACTTGAAACCATTTACTTGTGTGTGAGTAAATGAGCTATGTAATTTTTTTATTTTTTTTTTAGGTATGTTCTCTACAATATATACATTTGCAGATCATGTATATCTAATATATGTGAACTGGATTTGGCATTAAATAACCCATAATGTTTGATATGCCATAAAACCAAACCAACCAACCTGTTCCAAAATTGAATTATTAGTATTACTTGGAACCATTTGACTGTGTGCAAATGAATGAATTGTTGAATAGAATTATTAGTGTTAAATAGCAATACTTGAAACCACTTCACTGTACAAACAGCAATTCTCAATTGTATGGAAACAAATTAGCTATATCTATTTTAAAAATAAAAATTACCTACAAAATATTCACTTACAAATCATATATTGTGAATGTAATAGACGCAACGTACCTGGACATTCGAAGCGTACACAGACGTGTCTGGCATGTAGAGCGGAAGTGAGAAACTGGTATGGCTGCCTCAAGCACCATATGTAGCGTTGAGAGATCTTGAACCAGCGAGAGTCAATTTGCACGTATGCAAATTCTTGCGAGACCTCGCGAGCGTAAAAACGCACGGTGACGGCTGGAACACGTGATTCTTTCTGAGCAAGTCGCCTGACGTGCATGCTCAAAAGTGTTATTACAACTTGAAGGAGAGATGGAAGGAAAAGCACAGGACACAAGGAATAGAAGTGCTCAAGTTGATACACCCAAGCTTTGGGAAACCGGCTTGCAAGATCCATTGCAGCATTCTGACACATATATGTATATCTATTTAATTGTGTGCTACTGAATGACTTGAATTTAATTGTTATACTATTACATAGCAATACTTGAAGCCATTCAACCATGTACAAAAGATGATTAATAGTAAATAGAATTGTTCGATAAGACTACTTGAAACTTAAACTGAGTAATTGAGTCCTGGCTTGTTTAAAATCTTTCCTAGAAACTTTTTGTTTACAAATCATATAAAACAGGATTTTATATAAAATAAACTTCAATGGTTGATATGCCATAAAAACCAACCAACCTGGTTGAAATTTCTTCAACCATCTGGTCCTCTTTTTGCCCAGTCAGCTGGGTCTGTAGAATACTCAGATTACTTTTCTGCTGAGGAGTAAGACCATGAAAATTTCTATCAATTCATTTTACTTGAATCATTAGAAGAAACCCCAATCACCAAACTATCCCCATTCCTGATTTAAAAAAAAAAGAAATAGAAAAACACTGCAAACCAATCAATATAAAAAAAGCTATGAACACCATTATTATACAAACAAATCAAAAACAATCAGAAAAAAATTCTAAAATGGAAACAATTTGGAAAACTAAACATAACATACCCTCACACAACCCTAAACTTCTTGAAAGGAGTTATAAAATCCCCAGACCTTGCATTGTGTTCCCTTGAAGAAATGACTACATCTTAAAAACCACAAGGTGTAACAGACATGAGAATCTCCATACACAAAGAAACAAGAATCATAAACACAAACACATACTAACATTTAATAAAGCCACAACTCCAACCAGCATTAGAATAGATACAAAAATAGAAACTTACATACCAAATCCTCTAAGACGCCAAAAATGCCAAAAATATTGACATCCTAAAGATAAATGCACTAGACCACCGAGATGTGCAAAATGTGGAAAATCAAATCACACAGAATTAGAATGTCAAAATCCTGTTAACCACATCAACTGCACAGGAGAACACCCTGCATATTCACAGGAATGGGAAATGTGGAAAAAAAGAGAAAGGAATTAGAGAAATAAAATCCATAAGAAACATCTCCTTCCCTGAGGCCAGAAAAATAGAACACACACAAGAACAACCTAGTTGTAACAAAAAAGGAAACGAGGAAAAGGAAGATACAAAACCAAAGCAGGAAGAACTGAACAAACTGATTAATGAATTAAAAAATCTAATAGAAATACTAAAAATGATCAAGAGACAATCAAGGAACACATTTCAACAGTTCCAGACGAATGTGAGACACACAACCAAAATCAGGAAAAAAAACCTCAGCAAAGAAAAAAAATCCAAACTAAACAAAAAACACTAATAAATGAATCAATCCCATTATCCAACAGATTCAGCCCAATGGACATAGAAGATCCTGTTAAAACAACCATTGAAGATTCTGATGAAACAACCACCCACATCAAAACAGACACCATAAAACTCCAAAAGAGACTTAATAAAAAAAAAAATAAATAAATAAATATCAAAGACAACCCAACAGAAAATGAAACAAATTCTACCAAAAAAATGTAACAAGCTACAAAAAGTAGACAGATCAACTTCAAAATCAAAGAAAAAAAAATCAAAAACCAACTCCAAACCCCCATAGAAACTAAAAACAAATTTAAAATTGAAATGGACTCCATGCCCACAATCAAAAAGCCAAGGCTGGAAGAGTACATACAAACACCTAAATGATCAGTGAAAGACCTGGAGGCACATTTTAAACTGCCCCCAGCCAAATTTGATGCAGTCCCTTCACCATCAAGAACCAAGTCACCTATGGGAATGAATAAACAGTCCAATGCTCATGGATCAACTAAGATCCTACAGTATAGAAAGCATGGATAGTGACACAATCTGCCTAGTTGCCAGCCTCAATCTGGAAGGTATAACAAATAACTACAAGATTTGAAACCATTTAACTGTGTGCAAACAAATGAACTCGATCTCTTTTTTTAAATGTTACTTACAAACCATCCACTTAAAAAAAAATTAAAAACGAAATTACTGACAAACTAATCTCTCATATCCTGTATATTTATTTGAATGTGTGCAAACAAATGACTTATGTTAAATTGTTGCTGGTACATGTCAGTGTTCAAGACTGTTTGACTCTGTGCAAACAGATGATTAAAAGTGATTAGAATGATTTGTATTGGATGGAGATACTTGAAATCATTTGGCTGTGAAGAAAAATAAGTTTGAGCTTGTTGAAAAATATTATTAGCAAAATGTTTACAAATTTTATGTAATCTCTTACAAATCGTGTGTATAGTTATTTAACTATGTGCAAACAAATTGCTGATGTTGGGTTGAATTATTGGTGTTGTGTTGGCGCGATGCTTGGAGCCATTTGTTTGTGTACAAGGCAGGTGGACACTGGCTTATTTGGAATATTATCTATTAAGTATTTGTTAGTAAAGTTTAGGTTTAATGTGTATAAACAAGGTTTGATATTAAGTGGCCTACAGGGGTTCTTGTGCCATAAAACTAAACTAGAGAACATCTTGAGTCTTCCAAAAAACCTCACTCTCACTGAAATCTGACAAAATCAACCTTTTCACCAATATCTGGCCAAATAGAATAAAAAAACTATCAAAAAACCCATACCCTAAAACCCACATAGAAGACAAAACCAACCTAACCTTCTTTGGCATTAAATGATCCACAGAGGTTGATATGCTGTTAAACAAAACTCACTCCACCAATTGCAAGAGTGTTTGGGTCTTTTTATATATAAAATTCACACAAATGAAGAAAACACTTGACAAAATTTTTAAGGCTGGTAGGCAGTATTGATAAAGATTTATTAGCCTACAATATTCATTTGATATTTCAAAGTATATAAAACAATAAGAGATACCCATTAACATTAATTGATCAATGAACATTAATCAACTGAGAAAAATAGTCTAAAGTTTTCCTACATGTTTTCTCTGTAATGATAATGCTAGATATTATTATAAATAATTTAATAATTATGAATAATATATAATACTAATAATCATACTAGATGATATAGATATATTGTAATATATAATGAACTAAATGAGGTGTATGTATATTTGCATTTAGCCAACCCCTCTGCATGTGACATAATCAGTTTAAGATTTGAATTGTTTTCTTTCTCCTAGACTGGTTGCCATACTTATCAGGTTAAAATACTCAGTCTGCCCTACTATTTACCCCTAGCGGGAGAGAGAATAGTTGGGTTCATACCCTTTCCCAAGGGGATTAATGCTATGTGAAATGCAAACAAACATCCAGGATTTGAACTCTGATCACCGTATCCATTTCCAATGATGACGACAACCGTTGCATCATGATGAAGATTATATTGACATAGTAAATGGTGCTTGGTGACTGTTGGTTTCTTACCTACGTGATCATCAGATCAAGATGCTTGATAATATAAATGAAATAAATATATAATGAATTAAATGATGTATGAGAATCCTACTCTATTTTTCTCTTCTAGCCAGAAAATTACCTGCTACAGCCAACGAGGAAGAGAAGGTGGCACCAACTGGACCCAGTACAATAGAAAAATCTCAACAGAAAAAATCCAATTGTCAAATTTCCTGAACTGTCTCCTCTTCATCACTGCTGTGGCTACAACTGAGAGATTTGATGACAACCGAAAAGAAATTGTCAGATCCTTTTTTTTCTTCTTTCTCTTCCTTTTCTTCCTTCTTTTGGGGCCATTTGTTTTTTTTTGTTTTTTTTGCTTTTTTTACCTGAAGGAAAAACAAAAAAAAAAAATCTTCATCCTTGTTGGCAAATCCTCCCAAACTCCCTCTATAAAAAAAACCCTTAAAAAAGAACTATAATTAGTGAACTAAATGCTTGTTCATGCTGTAAAACATTTGTTTTGAGCTTATTCGAACAAAAATACCTTTATCCCATTAGAGTTGTTACATCTATGTAACATCTATTTTGGGTTAGGGGTCAGATTTTATCTTTGTCCCATAATACTTGGGACATCTTCATATAAATTTCATACACTAAATGTAACATCTATTATGGGTTGGGGGGTAATATTTTATTTTTGTCTCACGGAATTTCCTATACTAGATATAACAATTATTATGGGATTGATGTTATTAACTTAAGCAGCAGTAGTTCAATCTGCTAAAGTCTCTTGTGAAACAAAAATGTCCACGCGCACACACACTCTGAAGGAAAAACACTTTTAAAGTATTCTATCACAGTTATTTTTATTTATTTTATTTATTTTAATATATAATTTTTATTTTTTTTTTTTAGAAAACGTACATTATCTTAAAAAAATTTCCTGATTGAGGACAATGTAATATAAATTGAAGAGGGTAAAATTTGAAAGATTTCAATTGTATTCCCATCCCCAACATCAGATTTAAAATCTCAGCAAACTCCCCACACAAAAAAAAAAAAAAAAAAAGAAACATTATGAAAAAGATAACTTTAAACACATGAATTCAACAGCTGGGCTGTTGATAAATATTTTTTTTTTTTTTTTTTTTTTTTTTTTTTAATAATCAAATGACAAAGAATCTTGTGGGGTAAAATTTCAAATACGAAGTTACCTTTCGGATCCATTGAACTTTGCCTCTTGGATCCATTGAATCGAACATTGATTCATCCAAAAAAGAATTTTTTTTTTTTTTTACACTACACCATCAGATATCTGTGGTATTTTACTATGGGTTAATATTAAGTTCTTATCTTTTTATATAAAATTAATGTAGTTTGTTGGGGCGGGAGTCACAAAAATTTATAAAAAGAAACATCTTCACAAATATTATTGCTGAGTGTTGACAATTTGGAGACAGACCGATGAAAGGATGACCTCAGGAAAAGAAAAAGTCAGTCATGTGGTCACAGAAAAAAATACTACTCATTACATTACTGTTTTATTCCTCCCTCCAGACTGGTCTCAAAAACGGAGAAATGAAGTGTTATTTTTGAATAGGTAAAGGAATTGCTAAATAATAGCCAACCCTCCAATGAGGCAAGGGGTCACTAGCTCTGAAGTTGTTCCTTGTCGACTGCTGGTTACTGACTGATTGAGCCCTTTTCAAAACTCCCCACCTATTTCTCACTCTTACTGCAAGGGTTCTTCTGGTTGATCCTTTGTTGTCAGTCACCAAGGGTAGTAAGTGCCCACTGCATTACACAATTTAATTTTAATCAAAAACAACAATTTACTTTCCATTTTTATTTTAATACATTTTTTTAAAATAGATAATTGTTAGTAAATAAATTATCAAATTAGATTGTCAAATTCTTTTGTCAACTTTCGTAAATTTTTATGTTAAAAATAGATTTATATTTAAACATGAAAGATCTTTTTAGTGTAAAAGAAATGAAATATTTAGTTACTGTATATACCATATGAGGTGTGTGTGTTTTGAAAATAGGTTCTCTCTCCAGTGAAACAATTAAGCCTAATTTTTAAACCTGAAAGGAATTTAGGATTCCTTGACAATTTCTAAGAACTGCCTCTAATCATTTCTTTCAACTCTAGAAAACCTAGATCTACAAGGAGGTGCTGAAAAGTCTTCAGCTTTACCAAGAGCTGGCATGGGCAACCTTTTTCGAGATGTGAGCTGCATTGAGACATGACTCATCAGGTTGGCTGCACTAAAACAAAAAATTTTAGGTAATTTTTCGTTTAGGGTACCTCAACTATTTTTACTACAGATAAACATCTACGTTGGAAATTGGGAAAAGCTCTTTTTATTTGTTTTTGGTTTTTTATTGTAAAGAACTTTTCTGTAAAATTGAAAACTTAGACAGGCCATTTAGAAAGTACCATGGGCCGCAGTTTGACCATGACTGTTCTAATTCATCCAGATTTTTTTTCTTCTCGGATAATTTGGTGCCAATTTAAATATTATTACCTTTTCGTCTCCCCAACCCAAAGTGTCAGGAATGCCCCTTCTAAGGTCATTTTTTTTTTCCATTTTCTTTTTAAAAAAATTACTTTTCTATTAAGTATTAAAGTATTGATATATTATTACTTTAATCAATATGATTAAATATGTTGCTGTTGTAATACAATACAGAATAATTAAATGAAAAAAAAAAAGAATGCTTAAAAAATCAATGTATTCAATATGAATATATGATTTGTGTATCAAAGAAAAAATTGAATATTTTCATAATCCATCAATCAAAATTTTATTAAAACTATTTTCTTCAACGGTTCATATTTAAGAATCTGACAAATAATTTCATTTGTCATTTTTAAATTAAATGGTAAAGTTGATATAAAAATACATAATAAAAATGTACATAAAGATAAGAATGGTTTCTAATTTATTCATTTGACTATACAAAAAAAAAGTGAACAAGTGAAAACGAAATGAGACAAACGACAAAGTTTTAATAAACTTTTTTCCTCCTGAAATTGGGTGAACTATTCAGAAAGTATAACAGACAGCAGTTTGCCCATGACCGACCTAGAAGAATGAAATGTTTTCTTCAATGTATTCTCTCCCCACAGTTCAATACTCTTAACATATCTTTTTTCCAGTTCCTTTGAAAAAAAATGTCATTCTCATCTTAGTTGGGCAAAGAACTTTACAGCACTTCTCACATATTTGTGTTTTTTAAGAATTTTTCGAGCATAATTTTGGGTTTCTTGTATGGATTTATATAAAAATCCCAAACTTTAAATTTCAATGAGTTTTATATAATTTCGTTTCTTAAATTCAGTCTATTTTGGTGACTGCTAACTTACAAAATACTTATGTCCTATAGCAAGTTTCACAAAACCAATGAAAGTTTTCTGGGGATTTTTTTTTCCTCTCACCTCATATTCTGTTGATGGGATTTATGCTTTGTGATTTGATGATTGCTGTAGATAAGAATCTGTAAAACAAGTATGAAACAAAGTTGTGATCAACTGCTCGATTTTTCGTCAAAAAAAAGTCCCTTCCCAACTATTTTTCTGTTTAGGAAAACCATTTATCCAAATGTCACATGTTCTGGATGCATTCCTTGCTCCCCATCCTGAGCTGTGTGAAAATTGGGAGCAGAAAAACTTTTTTTTTAATCTGAATTTTGTGTGTGACTTTTTTATTTTTTCATGTATAAGATCCATGATTTAACATTTTTTCGTAAGTTTTTTATTTTTATTTATTTTTTATTTTTTTTAATTCTAAAAAGATTTTTTTTAGATGAAGCCCTGTCAATCATCATTAATAATTTTGACTAGTATTATCCTTCATCTTTCTAATTCTCTTAGCTTTTTATTGAAAGTTACTTGGGTTGTCTACTTGTACAACAGTTGGTATGTAATACTAAGCTTCCTCAAGGCAGAAGATGTGAATTTGACTCTCATTGAGAGCTTATCCTTTATTCTTGTTTGAGATGTGGACTGTTCTTCATTCATAGAAGTTGTGATCCAATTGATTTTAATGTTATGTCTACCCATCAGGGTTATTTTATGTCTAGAGGTTAAGGAATTACATATGTTTTATATTCATGTTTTTTTTTTGTGGGGTGGGGGGTACATACAGTTATAAAATATCAAATATTCTTGTCAAATACAAATAATTTTCAAGCTGATCAATTTTGAGTCTCATTGTTTCAAGTATTTAATAATGCTTATAGCCCAGTCAGATGAAGCAGAATACACAGTCGGCATCTCTCAGAGGGTAAGACCCCTCCCCTCAATGAGTGTCCTAGTATGACAATCAACAATCTGATGGTGAGTAATACTGAAGCTTTGGGGGGGAATGTGGAGTACTCCTTAACTGCCATTGCTCCCAGTTCCACTCTGGCCTAGAGCTGGTAGCTTCTATGGGTCAAATAGAATTGTTTGACATTTAAACTTTGTGCAAACAAATGGCATTTGCTGAATTGAATTGTTTGAAATAGAACTGTTTAATTATTTAACTGTGTGCTAACAAATGAGTGTTTAATTGAAATGTTAGTGATACATAGCAACACTTGGAACTATTTAATTTTGACTTATGCTAAATTGTCTGAAATAGAACTGCTTGATCATTTAACTGTGTGTAAACAAATGACTTTAGTTGAATTGTTTGTGACAAATCATATCTTTATTTTCATATATATATATATATATATATATAGCCAGATTCAAGTGATTATCCTTAGTACAAATGATTTACAGTTATATATAGGGTCTCAAGTATTCCTATCAAATACAAATAATTTTTAAACAGATCTATTAGCTGAGACCCTAAAAATACTACTATTCTAGTTCAGAGTGGACCTGGGAGTAATGGCAACAAAGCGATACTCCACACTCTTAGATCTCCAGAACTGGAACCTCACCACTAGATGCAGTTTAGTGTCATATACTCTGGACACACTTTTAGAAAGTCTTATTTCTCTGTTGTGTATATTCTAAGCCTCACCAACAGAATGAGTTATAATCAAAGTACATTTCAATTAAAAGCTTTAAGATTTTAGAAGATGAAGGATAATAGTCAAGGTTAATTTTCCCCACCCTGCCATTTTACACACTTAATGCTTGTGATATACTCTTTTATGGTCACTTTAATATTTTGAAATGTTCTAAATAATTTTTTTTATTCTTTAAAGATGGTTGGCATTGTGACTTCCTTTTGAACATTGTACACACTACCATGCCAATTAACTCAAGAGAAAATAACTTATTTTCAGCACTTGTGTGCTAAGAAACTCCTAAAGTGATCAGATTGGAGTATTATAATCTAGAGATGTATAGAATTGACTGAAATTCATTTCCCCCTGTTTCTTCTCTTCTCTCTTGTTTTTCTTGTCTTCCATCTTCTATTCATCTTTTTCTACTTTTTCTCTTTTTGCCAACAAAGTCTTGTTGAAATATATACTTGGCACCCGTGATAAAAGTTTTGCTTTTACTCTTACTGTAAAAGCAAATTAACTATTTAACAATATAGCCTGTTTGAACGGACGGCTCCACTTCAAACTTGGCTCCCCCCCCCAATTAAGATACCCATCCCACAAATAATTCAGATATGTTAAACTATTTTATCCTTGCTTACTTTAACTATTTTATACTAAACCTAACATAAGCCCTGATCAAATGTTATATATATATATATATATACACACACACACACACGACTGCCACATTTTGACAAATGATAGCCAACTTTATCAGCCAAATTACAATTTAAAGATTCTGATTAATAACTAATTGAACTTGTAAAAAATATATACAATATGTGTAAAATAAGGTAGTAAGACATCTGTGCATCACTGAATGACAGGGACATATGCTTGTACAATATTTATGCCATTTTCAGGGTCTACATAATGACAGCTCAGTGACAAGCATAGCAAGATAACTGATGACTCTGCAAACTGCAGGTTTTATTTCATAGTACCTTCTCTTAGACTTTTCTCATCAAAGATAACTTAGAAGTCAAGTTTTCAGGTGGGTGCTTCCTTCTTTAGTTTTTATTTTGAAGTTAACTTCTCCCAGTTATGTTGCCTTTACCATGGCTTTGTCATTAGACTAGAGCCTCTTCTCTCGCTCTCTCACACACACACACACACACATACACACACACTTGTGTATGTGCCTTTTTAAATCTAAAGGCAATTACACTGTGTGTGTGTGTGTATATATATATATATATATATATATATATATATATGTTATCTTTAATTTACATTAGTGTTGGATAAAAAAATTTTCTCCATTACACACCAATTAGAGATGAAAATCAAGATATCACTTTATTTCTATTTGAAGAAATCGGTTGGTAAACAAGACTGTTCTTTTGTTGTTCAAAAATATTGTCAATGAATGCTGAGCTTATATGATTTAACATTGAAGATTGAAAAGTCTGTTTCGGTTTTTCTTTTTTCCTGGAAAAAGGTAGCTAAACTTAAACTTTTGATCATTTCAGTAAATATCTATTATACTCGGGTGAAGTATTGCAATATTTTTGTAATGTGAGGCACATTTTGGCAGCTCCAGATACTTTTGCCATGGTTGTAAAAGTGACTAACCATACTAGACTGAACCAAGCTCACCTAATACTCTCTCATTGCTACTCACTGGATTTGCCTTTATGGTTTGAAGCACAGTCTCAGATTCCTTGGTTTTAGGCCTTTTTGACCTTGAATAATTGTTGACATTCTTACAACCCAAGCAACCTTTCTTAATCTGGTTACTCTGTGATCAACAGTGCCTTCATCTTTCACACAAATTATTTTTGGTTGCTTCCACAGCGTTATGGCCCAGTTCAAACCTGGGAAGTATATATTCTCAAATTAGACTGAAGCACATTCATCTGTGTAGCTTTGAAATCACACACAGTGAAGTAATGCAGATATCAGCACACTAACAACCAGGATACTACCAACCATAGTGGGTACCTTCCACAGCTTAAACAGCTTTGGTCACTTGATACATGCACCACAAACTAGCACATACGAGCAAAATATTGCAGAACTTTTGACTCACCCTAAAGTTAATCTTTTTTTTTTTTCTTTCAGTTTTTCTTTGCTTTTATTGCAGTTCATAATAATCTCTATTCCTCCTCCTATTCTTCTCCTCTACCTCTTTCTATTTCTTTGAGATTTCAAACGCCCTTTAATGTTTGCCTTTAAAACTCCCCCCCCCCACCTTCATCAGGGTTACAAGAGTGAATAGTCAACTTTATACATCACTATTATTATAATCTTTTGGCCAGTCAATTTATTTAAATTTTCTTTTTTTTTTTTTTTTTTTTTTTTTTTTTTTTTTCCATGATATTTTGGTAAATTTGATATAAGCATTATATTAGAATGTTCCATTCTATTTTTCTTTTTGTTGGTGAGAGGATTCTAATCTCATGACAAATTTGCCAGAATTAACTGTTTCCAGTTGAAGATAATCCTACCAAATGCACTTCACTGTGAATATTCATTTCTGGATTGGAAACTACAAGTTTACATTCACTTTAGTTAATTCATCTTCATAAGCATGGCTAATAAAAAGTGATATAAATGTCCAAAACTTGTATAAATTTTAACTTCTGTCATAATTTTATTAAGATTGAAGAAAATTGTGATATAAAAATTATTTGGTGTCTTTGATATGAAACTGGAGGTATTTGTATTTGAAAAGTTTACTATGTATAAAACATATGTAAGAAGTTGTATGTGAAAATTCTTGGAAAAACATCCAGATTTTAAAATCTGCTAATTTTCTCTGATTTCAATGAAATTTTTCGGTACTTTTCCATTTATGAATGAATTTATTTATAAAAGAGTATTTTGTAAGAACAGTTTGTGGAAATAAATTTCTCAAAGTCAACCAAATGCCTTTTATTTAATTTTCTGAAATTTCAAAATATCTTTTCAATATTAAAAACTTTTACATTTCTATACAAGTTCTTTTGGAAATTAAATCGGTGAAAAATTTTATTCAAAACTTGAGATAGAAAATGTTATGAATCAGAAAATTAGAAGGAAAAAAATCTGAAAAGAAATTTTGTAATGCTTTAAAATTCTTCCTATATTTCAACTTGACCCTGCAATAATCTTAGATTTCACAATGAATGTGTAATTTAATTTTGGATAACGTAACAAGAAAGTTTTTTTTTTTTTTAAAAAAAAAAAAAAAAAATTCTTTTAAAATTCCTCTATGTACAAAAACGTATTAAATTGCATGCTATATAGTAACAAGGTCTTCTATCCTTGGTCAACTATTTATACATCATTTGCATCTTACATACAATGCAACTCCCTAATATTAGGCTAAAATTTGGGAAAGGTATGAAGCCAATTATACTCTCCCTCAAGCTATGGATAAATAGTAGGGCAGACTGAGTTCTTCAGCCTTGGTGAGGCAACTAGTCTAGAAGGAAAACTCTGAATTCAAACCTGTTAAACTCTGCTTAAAAATTGACCTTGTGTCATATCCTGCCTGAGCAGAGGGGTTGGTAAATATGATTAGGCTAAAATTTACATCTCAAAGTTGCATATTAAAGTATATCTTAGTTTCCATTATGTTTATATTTCTTTAATCACAATAGCTAGGCTTGGAGACCATTAGCAGCGAGTTCAATTCTCAGTGATTATCTATACTTCTGGCTTTGTGCTACACAACTAAAGTTAACTTAATAAATAATAGTTGACCTCCAAATCAAAGTGCCCTGTGACTTAAAGACGAATCAAAAAGAGAGAAATCATTTTATCATATTAAAAGCGAATTTAATTTCATGAGTCTTAATCATTAAATTAAGTGTTTAATGATATATTTGATAATATTTATAATCAATAGCCTTTAATTTGTCAACAAGTATATTGTTGAAAATTTTTGTTTCTCGGTTTGTGAAAAAAAATTGTATGAACAAGGTTGTTTTTATTTTCATTTATTTATTTATTTATTTTATTTTTTTTATTTTTATTTTTTTTTTTAACTTGAGACTTAAAGGTGTAACCCACTTCATTTTTCCTTGATTTTAAGAAAATATTTTATGGTATAACCTAATCAGTCCTACTTACTGATATGAAATAATTTTTTAATACATATGACAATATTTTGAATTCATGAGTAATTTGCTGTTGTTAAAAAATATAGAGAGATTTCTCTTCTTTCCCTCGTGTGGATACTCCTTATATTTCCTTTGTTTAAATGTTCTGTCTTGAATTAATAACTATTAATTTGGTTGAATATTTTGTCTGAATATAGATGAACTTTCATATTTTGCAATTTCTTTCTAAATTGAGCTTGGGCAAGCTTTTTCAAGAAGCAGGCCACATGAGACCTGGCTCATCATCAAGCAGGCTGCATTACTAAAAAAAAAAAAAAAAAAATTGAAGGTAGATAAATTTTACTACAGAAGAAATAGATAGTTGATTATTCTTCCTCACATTTTTTTTTCTTTGCGGGGAGCGGGGGTAAGAAGTTCTTTTTCTCAAGAAATTTAAGTCTTAGGTGGGCTTTTGGGCCACTATTTGCCCATGATCTAATTCTTCCAGAACTTTTTTATTCTCAGATATGTGCTACAGAAATTTTTGTTCAACAAAAATAATCTGAAAATTTGGTGCCAATTTTTTTTTTTTTCTCTCTTTTCTCGTTTCTATTAACCGAAAGCGTCATGAACGCTTTTTCTCACGTCTCTCACACTTTCTTTTTAAACATTTACTTTCCTTGCAATTTGTCTCAATTTTAAAATCCAAGGGAGACAACTTTTATTTAATTTTTATTCTTTTTGCCGGGCATTTCTTGCTTAATGATCTGTCTACACTCAGGATTTGTAATGGAAGATTTTTGTGGTATATTTTAAATGCGAGAAGAAAAAAAAAATGCCACGTTTTATACATTTACTGCCGGCTTTTATTTTCTCTCACTAAAAAAAAAAAATTAAAAAAAAAATAAAGACTGTGATATTTTTGAAAACGAGTTTGTTTTTTTTTTTTTGTTTTTTTTTATGTGTGTGTGGTATTCTTTCAATTACATAAAGTTTTATTTTTATTAGGAAGAATGTGGCATATCAATTATTGTTAGTAGGAAAGGAATGTAGTAACCGGAGTTCAAATCCTGGACAAAAATGTTTTTCATTTTGTGCTCATGCCCTTGTGGAAGGTATGAATCTATTTCTCTTCTGCCCCCACAATCTATGGGTAAATATAATATGGCAGATGAGGCTCTGGGTACAGCAATCAGTCTAGTAAAATGAAAACTCTGAATTAAAAATTGACCTTGTGTCACATGGGTTGAGTAATTACATGAAATCTTTTATTTTCTGAATGTGCTTTTTAGGTTTATATTAGACTAGCTGAAGTACTTGTCTCTCTCAGTACATGGATCACAGCTGGTTATTTTAGAATTGTTCTTGTCAAAACTTTAAATCCAAAAGTTACAAACTTTATAGTATGTTAATATTATGCTATGAAAACTTCAATATTTTGTCAGGAAATGTTGAGCAAGACTCGGGATTTATTGATTTTTTTTTTTTTTTTGTCTATATTTGTCCTAACTAAGCAATAATTCAATGTAAAGTATGGGACAAAAACACAACACAATGAAAAAAAACTGAACTATTTCACGATAAATTTTATTGAAACTTCAATGGCTGAGACACACATAGGAAGTAATTATTTTCCTTGATTGTCAAAATTCCCTTAGTTGTAGTGAAGTCATTTTCCAAAAAGAAAAAATATTTTCAGAAAAAGAAAAAACTTCTAAGTACAAATTAGAATATCAAATCCAAGTCCTTTGCTTGCAAACAGTTGTCTGAGTTTGAAAAAGATTAAATTGTGGCATGCAATGAGTGTGGACTGTCACTTTGTGATGTTGTAAAGAAATTGAATCACCATCATTCATAAACTCACTTAAAATAAGAGATAATATATCTAAATTATTTCGTACTCTAATGATATAAGGACACATCTTTAACCTTTTATGTGTGACATAAACACCCAAGCCAGTCGACATGCCCTCAGTTTGTTTACTTTTCAATATCTGACCTTCAACCTATAAATTTGAAACAACCTGTCAACTTTATAATCTGCTGACAAGTGTACCCTATGACCTTCACAAATTACACTTCCATTCAAAGTTTCTAGCTGCTTGGAATGTATCAATACAAATGAAATAATTACCTTATATAATTATCAGCCTTAATTATATTACATATATATAATAGTTTATATATAAATGTGATAGTTTATAATGGTTTCTATATGAATTAGGAAAACAAGCCATTTCATTTTGGGTAGATAAATACCCAAAAATACTTCCTCACCCTAGATTTAACAACAAATTTATCACAGACGGTATAGAACTAATCTTGAATAATAACTCTTTCCAGTTCAATAACATTACATCCAGACCCTAGGAACAGCTATGGGAACTAAAGTGGCACCAATATACACCACCCTAACCTAACCTTAGCATATGTAGAAGAAAATCTATACAAAGTCATGGGTAAAAATACAATATAAAAAAAATTTACTCGGTCATGGAAAAGATAGATGATTGTCGTGTATTCTGGAAATGCCCACGGAACAACATTAATGACTCGCCCAACTTACTCCAAAATAAAATTCTCTGTGGAATACAGCTTTAAAGAACTACCATATTCATTTTTTTTTTTTTTTTTTTTTTTAGACATCCTCATTAAAAATGGAAATGGACAAACTGTCTCAGACATTTACTACAGACACCTGACAATACCTCCACTTTAATAGTCATCACCCCCAAAACAGCATGAAATCCATCCCTTACACTCTAGCATGTAGAATATGCACCATAGTCGTTAATAAAAAACCTCAGAAAAACTTACCTAAGGATACAAAAGTAATAAATAAGGGATTTGAATTAGCAGAAAAAATACCATTAAAAGAACTATGAACCCCAAGAAAACATAACGAAAAACCCTTAACATACATCACAACCTACAATAAAAACAACCCAGAACTATTCACAGAAATAACAAAAAATCTCAAAGAACTTAAAAACATGACAAAATCAAGAAAAATACAAGACATTACAAAAATCATTAAAAGCCAAGGACAAGCCAAAAATCTTTAAAAAAAAAAAAAAAACCTTTTCTACATTCAGGGAACACAAAACATATGGAGTCACAAAATGCAAGAATAAAAGATGTGGAGTAGGTAATATGATTATAAAAAGAAAATCCTATATCTTAAAAAATCCCAAAACAACATTCATAATAAATAGAAATTTAAGCTTCAATTCGAAAAACATAGTCTACATAATTGAATGTAACAAATGTAAAAAAGTATACATAGGATCTACGCAAGGTCTCAAAACCAGAACATCACTCCACAAAAGCAATATTACCAGGAAATAGAAAACTAAATGTTTCAAAACACCTATACGAATGTAGCAATGGTCTGCTAATATACCAAACTGATGACTACATATTACTTCAAATATAAAAAAAAAACTTCATAGAAAATCAAGCCTACACTAAACAGAACTTAAAATACACTCACACACAGAAACAAACGCACACACTCACTCAGGAAGAAGGTACGAGTTGAATTTTAAAGCACAATAGCATTAAACAGAACTAAATTATACACATACAGAGAAAAAACACACACACCAAAAAAAAAAGTAGTAGTCAGTCGGAATTTATAGCATATCAACCATCACAGACCACTTTGCTAACACACACACACACACACAATGACCCAGAGAAGAAGAAACTTTATGGTATATCAACTATGAGAGGCTAATTAGGCGGAAGAGAAGTATCCCCACATAAACACAGAGAGTACACTCTTGTAAAAGGAAGAAGAGAACCAACACATGCAAAGATGAAAATCTATCACAGAATTAAAAAGGTACAACAATCCTATCAAAACAGTTACCACTATATAAACCAAAGATGATGAGTAAAAATGAATAATTCAAAAGAAAAAAAACTCTCTTTGTGGACCTATTCATTTTAAAATATATAAACTATATATAAAAACTATTTTTTTGTGTATGTATATGTGTATATATATTTATATATATATAATATAATGATAATAAATAAATATATATTAGATATATATATTTGTATATTTAATCCATGGTAAATATTCTGCAACCTTAGGTTTCATGAAGTTTATAAAACAACATTCATCAGGCAGTTAAGAAGAAGGAATGAATTGAAAATCGAAAATACAAACAAAAACTGTTAGGATTCGTTTGTGAAATGAAATCCTAATGGTTTTTATCATATTTTCAATTTTCATTTCATTCCATCTTCTTAACTGCCTGATGAATGTTGTTTTATAAATTTTATAAACTTCATGAAACCTGAGGTCGCAGAATATTTTCCATGGATTAAATATTATATATATATCTAAAATATATTTATTTATTATCATTATTATATAATAGCTCTATCCTAGATATTGAGCACTCTCCATATTATATTGCACTTGGTTCGACACATAACCACAAAGTGATTTACTGACGACCAACACTCTTATAATATATATATATATATATATATATATATATATACATTCTATTAGAGTATCTTGGTTAGCCTATGAACTTTTCAGCCCACATTCATATATGTCTAACACCTCAGCTTTAACAGGTCTTGCTTTTGTTATTAGTTGCTATTTTTATTCTTAATATGGCTGTAGCTTGAATTTTATTGGAGTTAGTTTTCCATCATAATTGTTTTGTTTATTGGGATCTAGTGTTGAATTCTATCTCGAATAATACCAAAATTTCCTTTATCCATATTTTTGGAATATGAAATAAATTTAAAAAAAATTAAGTAGAAGCACTACTAATGAACTGCTCTGTCAAATGAAATACTAAGACAATGAAACTATTGAGTATCATATATATCTAAAATTGACTCTTTTCATTTTTTTCTTTTTCTTTTTCCTCCTATATTTCTAAACAGTATGTAACTCCATATATTTCTCTTTCCTTTCTTCTTTGTTATTGTACTCTCTCTCTCTCTCTCTCTCTCTCTCTCTTGTTAACATTCCTCTTTCTATATTTCACTCACTCTCCTTTTCTTTATTGTACACACTCTTTCTTTTTATTTGTTGACCACTCTCTTGTTCTTTCTTATACACTCTCTTCCTCATAATTCTTATTCTGTTTTTCTTTCTTTTCTCTCCTTTCCAACACACATACACAATTTTTACCACTCTCTTTCTATCACTTATTTTAACCCTGTTTCTCCCCTTTCTTCATTTCCCTTTTTCTCCTTGTATTTCTTTTTTTTTTTTTTTTTTTTTCAGGTTTATCAAGATTGACTCTCCCCCCACCACCACAAACCCCTGCAGCCATCTTTATTTTCTCTTGCTCTGTCTGTTTAAGTTTTTCTCTCCCACCAATTCCTTTTTCACACCCAAGTGACTTGCCTATTTGAACCAGATGTCCATTAGCTCAAATTTCTCACTTGTGATATTGGAAAGAGAAATAAGAAACCTAGTTGATCAGAGACATATTCAAGATAACTCATCTTCCTCCTTGCAGGTTTTCAACATCTTTACTTTACCTCATATTACAAAAACCTTTAATGATATCAACGCAAAGACTTATTGATTGATAAATAAGACCTTCAATCCAATAAAACAAATTTTATATCAGAAAGAATAATGAAACAGCTATAAAAATGAAGTCAATTCATTTTTTATTCTAAATAGCAGATTTATTTTACAACATAGTTACCAGAAATTTGCTGAAATACACTCGTTTTGCTTCTACTGTGATTTTTTGATATATCAAATTTATTTCCAAGAATGAACATTTTTCCCACCCATATAACCATTGTCATAAACTATTTTACACAAAAACTTGAAAATAATACACATAATTAATGTATTTTATTACTTATTGCTGTCACACAATGAACTGAAACATATTTGAACAGGACTTTACATACTACCAAATGCATATTCAAACATGTTTCTATAAGTTATTATTATGAGTAAGGCCAACTAAGCACGTTTGACATTTCTTGAAAGTTAGAAAAACAAAAATAACAAGGCGTGTTTACAACAGTCACATCCAAATTTTGCTCTAATTGCTTATAATTAAAAATATTGTGAATAAGAATGTATATATATATATATATATATATATATATATATATAATGGCGAGAATTCAATGTCAAAACTATCTCCAAATTGCAAAATCTTTTCAGTGGTCAATACACAAAAATTCAGAACAATATCGCAATATTTTGACAATTATAAAAGATGTAAACTAGATGAATAACCCTTGACTCCAAGTTTCACATCTTCAATCATCAGGTGAGGTGGTAATTCTTTATTGTAATATTATAATACAAGCTAACTGGTTGATCAAATAGGGGAAAATCATGTCATAAGTTATTACCATGCCTTACATATTTTTTTTTTACAATTGTTGATATATATATATATATATATATATATATTGCCATGTGGGAATGATATGAGATACTGGTAATTGAACACCAATCACCAGTGGATGGAAGTGGCTGGCCTCCAGATAATATGAACAGAGGTACCATGTTGTTAGGATGAGACATTAGTTTGGTGGACATTAGTTGAATGACAATCAGTCAGATGGACTTCAGCAAGAAAAGACTTTCAGTAATAGCTTGGCAGGCAGTGTTATTGATAGTAACTATCTTTGGTCTGTTGATGTTTTATTTCAGTTGAACAAAATATTTATGATTTTGTTAAGTTGTCGGTCAATTATTTTCTCTTCTTTTTATGCACATGTGAGCGTTACAAAATATACATATAATATTGTATTATATTTATATATTATACTATACAATAAAATTATTCTTTCAAATGGAACACTTTAAAAAATATAAAAGATAAAAAATTGAAAGGAAAATACAATCTCTCTCTCTCTCTCTCTCTATATATATATATATATACGGGGTGCAGAAACAAAATTAGGAATATTCTTGTATAATAATAAACACCTCTATTATAAAACAAGATTAATTTTAACTTTAGAAAATAAACAACAAAATAAGAAGATAGATGCAAAACAATAAATTTACTCAATGTGGCTACCATTTTTTTTTCAATTACTTTAACAACACACCTTTGAAACGATTTGCATGCCTTCAAAATAAATTCTTCAGATATTTTATTCCATTCCTCCTCAATAGCAATCTAAGTGAATCAATAGGAAGTTGCATTTGTTTTGTTTTCTAAAATGCCCCATATTACATAATTAAGGAGGTTATGGTCTGGGCTTGATGAAGGACATAAAGAAACTCCACTTATTTCAGAAATTTTTTTTGACTTGATTTTAGCATTAAGCAAATCATAGATTCTTTGTGGTTTCTTTTCTTGCTCACTTATATTGGGCTGAATTTTAATGAAAAATTGCGTGAATGATAGGGCTATTCATGAAAATTTAGATTTATCACATTTTTTTTTCAAAAATTGCACTAATCAGACAAAAAAAACTTTTAAAAATTATTCCATATTTTGCTTCCACAACCTGTATATATATATATATATATATAAAAGTCAGGTCATTGGAAACTAAACTTGTTCCCCCAACTGTCTTGAGTGATGACGAGGGTAGCAAGTTACCTAGCAGAACCAAAAAACTAGTTGAAGGGTGGATGAATTCCCTCTTGGGATCAATGTCCATCTTGCACATGTTTACAACTAATCTAACATCTAATCCATTCCATAGTGTGTGCAAGTACAGGTAATGTTAGTATGGTGGGGGGAGTGTGCATTGGGCAGCACAAGCAATGACCACTTAAAACAATTTACAAGTTATTTCGGTAATATGTACCAACTTTCTCTGTTTCCAGCATAAGCTCTTGTATGATGAGCAGATTACAAAATCGCATGGCAAAGAAGAGTTAGCAATGAAATGGGGGTGGATGATACACCTGGGGGCACTCAATTCAAATTCACACATTGGTGGTAAGAGATAGATGATCATAAGTGAGTAATTCTTGTGTTAATATCCTTATTTCACAACAAAACAGCCCTTTTGTAGGTATGGCACAGCTTTATCCACATGGGGAGTGATCTAGAAAGGGTGACCCTTAAAAAACTTCCATATATACGTCCCTGTCATTAAATGTGAATGGTTGGGCATGCAATTAACTACCCAAATTTGCACAAAAGAAAAATCATGAAAAAGCACATGACTGAACTTACTGAACCCTCATCCATCATTCTCAATGGGAGTGTCTGCTATATATATATATATATATATATTAAATAAGTTGGCGACCGTAGTCGAGGGTGACCTGAAAGCTCCCTTTTCGATAGCTACTACACTGAGGTGAAGGGGAGAGCACTCATCCTTTCCCTGAATTGCTTCACTTTACCCTTGACCCTTATCTTAAATGCTGAGTGTTAAGCAAGGTAGCATCAAGTACCATTTTGGAGTCTTTGGGCTATTGGCGAACTTTCAGGTCTCCCGGGCTATTGGCAAACTTTCTAACCCTTATGCCAGTATATATATATATATATATACAAACATACATATATATACATATATAAAAAAAAACAAAAAAAAACAAAAAACAAAACGGGAGGTGCCCGTGGTGTAGTCGTTATCGTCATAGGAAATGAACATGGCGACTCGAGTTCAAATCCTGGAGGAGACTGATTGCATTTCACATAGCACTAATACCCTTGGGAAAGGTATGAATCCAAAATATTCTCCCTCCAGCTATGGGTAAATAGTAGGACAGACTAGGTTCTTCAGCCATGGTGAGGCAACTAGTCTACGAGAAGGAAAACTCTGAATTCAAACCTGTTAAACTCCGCTTCAAAATTGACCTTGTGTCATATCCTGCCCGAGCGGAGGGGTTGGGTAAATAGTATTGGAGGTGCCCGTGGTGTAATGGTTATCGTCGCAGGAACTGGACACGGTGACACGAGTTCAAATCCTGGGCTGATTGCATTTCACATAGCACTAATACCCTTGGGAAAGGTATGAATCCAATTATTCTCCCTCCAGCTATGGGTAAATAGTAGGGCAGACTAGGTTCTTCAGCCTTGGTGAGGCAACTAGTCTAGGAGAAGGAAAACTCTGAATTGAAACCTGTTAAACTCCGCTTAAAATAATTGACCTTGTGTCATATCCTGCCCGAGCGGAGGGGTTGGGTAAATATGATATATATACATATATAGATATGTATATTTAGGCAGCATTTCTTCGTTAATGCAAATTTCATTAAACGTAATAGACATTTTATGCCGACATATTTTCTTCTGGATCCGTTCAAATTCCCGTATTACTTTTATCGTATTCGGGAGGAATTGATTTAGGTATTGTCCATAGTTGTATGTATCCCTAGTACTTTCTGCCTGACTTTGGGCCATCATCAGGGGAGAATCTATTCTCCCTCCAGCTATGGGTAAATAGTAGGACAGACTAGGTTCTTCAGCCTTGGTTAGGCAACTAGTCTAGGAGAAGGAAAACTCTGAATTCAAACCTGTTAAACTCTGCTTAAAAATTGACCTTGTGTCATATCCTGCCCGAGTGGAGGGGTTGGTAAATAGTATCAGGGGAGAATCTATTACAAAAGTGATGTAACTTTTGTTTTAGCAAATTACTACTGTGTAAGGACGTCTTTGCCATTGAAGATTATGGCATTTGCTTTTAAATGTAATTCTGTAAATAGTGCCAGTAGCTAAGGACATTAAAGTACATTAGCACTGGTTTGAAAATTAATTCTATTAAGTGCTGTTTGCAGGTTTCTAATATATAGTGCTTCGAGAATCTGAAGTTTTTGTTTATTATTTTGATGTTCGAGTATTGTTGTGTTGTCGGTGAGAATTTTTTGTAGTTGTGTTGTTAGGCATGAATGTTTTTTTAAATGCTGAGCTATTGAACTTGTGTCAGAAAGGTGCATTATAAGTCTCCTCGACAGGGTAGTTGAGGTTAAACCAACATATATATTATTATTATCAGAGATACAATCTCCTAGGGGACATTTAAATTTATATATAACGTTGGTTTTTGTAGATATACATACATTGATATACGTACATATATATATGCATATATATATATCCATACATATATATATTTCCATACATATATATAAATATATATATACATACATGCATATACATATATATATACATATTGGTCTGGTGGGTAGAGTATTCGCCAATGGTCCGGGGGACCTGGGTTCAATCCTAGGTCAAGTCATACCAAAGAGTTAAAAAATGGTACTTGATACTTCCTTGCTTAACACTCAGTATTATAAGGTATGGATCAAGGGTAAAGTGGAGCAATCCAAGGGAAGGAGTAGCGTCCTCCCGACACCTCGGTGTAATAGCTATTGAAAAGGGAGCCTTCAGGTCACCCTTGACTACAGTCACCAAATTTACTTTACTTACTTATATATATATATATAAGTAAAATTAGCGACTGAAATCAAGGGCTACTTGAAGGGATACTCCATGTTCCACAAAGCTTCAGGACTAGAGCTCCCTTTTCAATAGCTACAACACTGAGGGTTAGGAGAGGGCATTACTCCTTTTCCTGAATTACTCCACTTATCCTTGATCCATACCTTATAATGCTAAGTCTTAAGCAATGCAGCATCAAGTACCATTTTTTAAGTCTTTGTTATGACTTGGCCTGGGATTGAACCCCAGTCTTCCTGACGAGTGGGGAACACTCAACTATATCCCACCTGCTATGAGTAAAATAGCAGTAGAAAAAAGGGAAATCTCTGAATTCAAAACTTGAGGAGTGTTGTTGAGGAGAATTTGTGTCACGTTGGTGCAGCATGCTTCCATTTTTAGCTTTTCCAAGAAATATTTGGCTTATTCTGTTTATTTGTTAATTGCATATCAATCTTTCAAGAAAGCCACAAACCTTCACCGCTATAAACAAATAGCCAGTGTAGAAAGATCAACAATTCATATCTTTATCTGAACTATCATGCTCTCATATATCAAGATCAATGGGAGTGTCTATTTTATATATATATATATATATTTCTGTCTGATGATAGTGTAAACTAAATGAAACTTTAAATAAAAGACTTTAAGAATACATAATTTAGATTTTATACTAACTCTGCCATAGTTGTATGAAGCACTTTTTATGCATCTTTTGTTTGCATTTTATCTTCTTATATATATATATATATATATATAAGAAGAAGAATACAATATATATATATATATACATACACACATATATATATATAGTATACCAACACATATATATATATAGTTTACCAACACCTCCACACAAGCTGGATGCAATACATGGTCAGTTTTTTAAGCAGAGTTTAACAGGTTTAAAGTTTTCCTTCTCCTAGACTGGTTGCCATACCAAGGCTAAAAAGCCCAGTCGACCCTACTATTTTACCAATAGTTGGAGGAAGAATAATTGGATTCATACTTTTCCCAAAGATATTAGCACAGTGTGAAATACAAAGTCTCATCCAAGATTTGAATTCGAGTCCCCATGTCCATTTTCGATGATGATATCCATTACACCACAAATGCCTACTATTATATATAGTAATGTATATCTATGCTGCATTTTCTCTTTTAAACATGTTTGGTCAAATTAGATTGACATTTCGTACCTGCTTACTTTGTCATTGATCCATTCAAGTCTACATATAAAATGTATATGAAGAAAAGAATAAATACTCCAAATTCTCAATGCCCTCTATAAAAAGATTAACAAATCTTCATTAAACAAGACTAAACTATGGATATAATAGCCACATTCTAAAATGCCTATAGCACATTCCACCAATTCTTCCTTTTACCTTAAGTAAAATTCTTATCTTCCATATATTTATCTCCCACTCGTTCTTCCTCCTACTCTTCATCTAAATTTATATGACTCATCATTGTTTTTCTCATTTCATTATTCACTCCCTTGAAGATGGCTCCAAAAGTTCTAAGAAAACATATGGAACCTTCTTTAATTCATTCCATCCAATAGTCAAATGATTTATATGGAAACTTAAAGAGATTAACAGAATAGGCAAATACAAATATAATTAAACTTATTCAATTAAACGTATTTAATTAAATTTAATCTAATGAAACTTATTTAATTAAACCTTTTTAATTAAATTCAATTTAATTAAACCTATCTAATTAGACTTACTTAATTAAATCTTTGTAATTAAATTTAATCTAATTAAACCTATTTAATATAACTTATTTAATTAAATCTTTTTAATTAAATTCAATTCAATTAAACCTTTCTAATTAAACTTACCTAATCAAACCTATTTAATTAAATTTAATTTGATTAAACCTATTCAATTAAACTTATTTAATTAAATATATTCAATTAAATTTAATCTAATTATACTTATTCAATCAAACCTTTTTAATTAAATTCAGTTTAATTAAACCTATTTAATTAGACTTAATTAATAAAACATCTAATTTAATTTAATTTAATTAAACCTATTTAATCAAACATATATAGTAATGACATATAAAATAAAACAATGTGATCAATAACATTGATTGTTTTATAATGAAATATAAAAGTGTCTAATCAAAGAACAGAGCATCTAAAAGCTGTGTTATTTTAAAATATTACACCCAAAATTGAATTTTTAGTGATATATATATATATATATATATATATATATATATATATATATAATGTATTCTAGAACTTTGGGGATGCAGAGCAACTCTTCATTGCCATCACTCCCAGGTCCACTCTGGCCTGGAGTGGTAGCACCTGATAGGGTCCTATCTATGGGTCAAATAGAACTCATCATCATCATCATCATGTCGTGCCACCAGCACGGATATCCCTGACCCTCTTTCGCCACTCCTTTCTATCGTTCATCGCTTCTGGCAGGTCCTAAGGGCTACATCCCGTATCCTTACAGAGCTGCTGTATGTAGATTCGAGTTGGTTGTCCTGCTTTTGCTCGGCCATATGAGGGTGTTGATAGGAGTACATCACTTATGAGCTCATCCCTGCTTCTCCAACAGTGTCCAGCATGTCTGGTTCATCTAACTTTGATAGTTTTCGTGATGGGTGGTAGGTGGCCGTACAGTTGGTGCTTTATGGGGTGTTGCCTTCAGGACTTGTTCAAAATTGTTCACAGCATTCTTGCGTAGTTGCCGTCTAGCTTTTTCTCCAGCCGTTTAGCTAGTGTCCATGTAGTGCATCCATATAGCAGTATCAAGATGACCGCTGCCTGGAAGAAACTGTGTTTCATTTTAAATTGAATTGTTTGAATTGTTTTTACATTTAACTGTGTGCAAAGAAAAACTGTGTACTTACACTAACCTGAATTGTTTGAAATAGAACTGTTTTTACATTTAACTGTGGGTAAACAAAAAACTGTATTTAAACCAATGACTAACTATGTGTAAACAAAAAACTATACTTATGCTAAACTCAATTGTTTGAAATTAAATAAAACCATTTAACTGTGCACAAAAAAATTAACTCAGGCTTTTTTGAAAATGTTATCTTTGAAATGTGTTAAGGAATCATATATTTAATATATGTATAAAAAGAATTTGGCATTAAATGACCTACAATGGTCGATATGCCTTAATACCAAACCAAACCAAACCAATATAATGTATTTATTATTAGATGGATGAAACATTCTTAATTATTATTCACTATTTCAGCCTCCATTATAAATGATTGGATTATTTACAGATGAATTGGCATTTCTGCTTGTCTCTGGGCTTCAATATGTGGCCATTAGTCACGTTAGCAGTTTGATAACGCAGGAGCATCAGTTGATGAAAAACCTTTCAAATCATTTGATTAAATAGAAAGAAGAATAAAGTGGAAAAAAAGAGAAATTGAAAATGCTAAAAAGAACAAAAAGTGACACAAAGAAAGAAAACTGAAGTATAAAAAGTTATTGTGAAAGAAGAAAACAAAATAGAAAGAAAGATTAAGTAGTTTAGTCAACATAGATATTACCTATAAACAAAATCATGGATATATTTGTATTTCTAAAATGCTTCATGTTACTATGGTAATGAAATTTCTCATTTGTCTGTCGTAAGACCAGATTTTGTGACTAACAAATACAGCATGTCTCAGAAACACTGATAACCTTTTGTAATCTAATAACTTGAATAATCCTTGTTGAAATGATCTCAGATTTTAACAGAATGTGTAGAAACAACTCAAAATTCTGTTTAATGTTTAGTTTTTTCTTTTCAGGTATAGAAATGCCATTTACTAGAAAAGAAAAGGAATTAAAACATTAAACGTAGAATTTTGAATTGTTTCTTCAAATGCTGTTAAAATTTGAGATTATTTTAATAAGAATTGGTCAAGTTACTCCATTACAAAATGATATTAATTTTTTTATTGGTTAAAGTGTTTGCCAATGGCCCGGGAGACCTGGGTTCAATCCTAGGTCAAGTCATACCAAAGACTCAAAAAATGGTACTTGATACTACATTGCTTAACACTCAGCTTAATAAGGTAAGGATCAAGGGTAAAGTGGAGCAATCCAGGGAAAGGAGTAGCGCTCTCCCCTACACCTTGGTGAAGTAGCTATTGAAAAGGGAGCCTTCTGGTCACCCTCGACTACTACACCTCAAATGTGATTAAATTTTTTAAAACTCTCAGTACATATAAAGTTACATTATTTTTTATATATTATAAGTAGTTTTGTTTTGTTTTCTTTTTTTTTTTTTTTTATATTTCTTTTATTTTAGTTTCAGGTGCTTTTTATCAAAAGTTCTCAGAGCATCAGTCTACCAAAGTTAGTAAACAGTGTAGATGGGAAATAAAGAAAGTTTCTAGCAAAATCCTAACACATTTTCCTCGGGAAGCCTGTGGCAGCTACTTTACCAATTTCAGCTTCTGTAACAAGTGGCTTTTGTATGTTTATCAAGAAAGTTGCAAACACAAGACAGGCTTTGTAAAGAAAAAGAAATGCAAGTCTCTCAGAGAAGTTGTGATAAAAAAACAAATGAAATTAAGAAGAAAGAAATACTTAAAATAAATTTTGTCTTGTATTTCTATAACAACAAGAGACAATTCTTATCGGTGATAAAAAAAAAAAAAATAAGCACTCAGTGAGACTCAAACTCACATCCATTTTTGTATCTGAAAACCTGGCAGCTATTTTGATGTGGCTTAGAATATGCCGACTGTACCCTCGGCAGAGCAGTAAGATGCCCCTCCCCAGAAGAGGTATATTGTGTATAATATCAAACTACATTTGATGATGAAGTTTGAGTTCTAGTGCTCTTAGGAGTGTAGAATACACCTTCATTGCCAGACACCCTCCACACGAGTGTCTTGTACATGACACAAAACTGCATCTGATTGTGAGGCTCTAGTCCTGGAGCTTTGGGGAATGTGGAGTATCCCTTCATTGACAGAGCCCACCCTACAAGTGTCCTGCATATGAAACTAAACTGCATCCAACAGTGAGGTTCTTGTCCTGGAGCTTTGGGGAGCGGAAAATATCCCTTCATTGGCATTATGCACAGGTCCACTCTCATCCAGAGTGGCATTACCTGTTAGGATCCTGAATATTTGTCAAACTGTTTAATTATTTAATATACTGCAGACCATTTAACTGTGGAAAAAGGAATTATCAATATTCAAGCAATACTTGAAAACATTTAACTATGTGCAAACAAATGAGCCCTAACTTGTGTAAAAATTATTATCTACAAACTATTCATTTACAAATAATAATTTAATATATATGGATAAACAGGATTTGGCATTAAATAAGCTACAAGGGTTGACATATTGTAAAACACAACCCACCAACCAACCAACCTTCATTGCCATTACTCCCAGGTCCACTCTGACTCAGAGTGTTTATACCTGTTATTCTCCTCTCTATGGCTCAAATAGATCTGTTTAAAGATTATTTGTATTTGATCGGGCCATGTGTCAAAAAACAAAACTCTTAAGAAACAAATACACAAAAAAAAATTAAGTATGAACATATACTGAACATAATTCCCAAACCTCAAGGCATGAAATAACCCTAGATAAGTTAAAATACACTTAAAATCAATTAATCAAAATCCGGGTCAACCAAAAATTTATCCGACTACCCACCAGGCCATATTTGACACAAGACTCATGAATGTCCATCACAAAAAATGCTTGAACCTCTCTGCAATCCTCTTTAGAGCCACCCTAGGTGCCAAGGGATAAACTTAGCTCTGCTATGCAGGTAGTACCAGTGGGTAAAACCACCCTGAAATCAGGCTAAAATCCCGGTTATCAATACCAGCTGCTTTACCATGCTTTGGTCAAGGAGGGGAGTCTCCATGAATTAATAATTAACATGCAAGACTGCAATATCATAGGAAGCAAGTTCAAATTCCAGTCACATTATTACGTTCACCAATACTCTTTGAAAAGGTACGAACCCCCTTATCTCCTCAACTTTGGGTTAAATAGCACCACTGCTTTTCTTCTACAAGGATGAACTTGGCATTAAATAACCCATGAAGGTTGATATGCTGTTGAAACAAAGAAACCAAACCATGCTTAAATCAAAGCAAAAGGAATGTGAATTTAAGTCTCACTGAGTACTTATCATTAATCATTGTCTCCCTTATATGATCTTCCACATTATCATTGGAATAATGATCTGAATAAACTTTAATATAAAACAATTAAAATTTACTGACAATGCTTCATCTAAAAACATAAAGAAAGAAATTGGAGTAATGTCAGCAATTGAGGAACCCCACACTGGATGCCATTTAGCATCACACCCTCCGCAAGGGTCATATAATCAACGTATTCTTGGCTTCACCAACAGATCAGTGTCAAATTGTCTCACACAAGTGGTGTAATGGTTACTGTGGAAGGAAAATGGATATAGTGACTCAGGTTCTAATCCTGGGCAAACCTGTTTACATTTCACATAGTGATAATACCCTTAAGAAGGCTATGAATCCAGCTATTCTACCTCCAGCTATAGGTAAATAGTCAGGCAGACTGGACTCTTTAACCTTGGAATGGCAACTAGTCTAGGAGAAGGAAAACTCTAAATTCAAAACTTTTAAACTGTGTTTAAAAACTGACCTAGTGTCATCTGCTGCTCATGCGCAAAAGTTTAGTAAATACACACATATATATACACAAGGTAAGGCCTTATGATATATATATATATATATATATATATATATATATTGTATTGTAAAGATTTATGGTTCTTACAAGTTCACTTGGTGAGTTAATGGAGGACTAAATGTTGCTGTATTATTAAATATTGCTCAATATCAATTATAGACCTTTTATACATATATATATATATATTTGTTGTATAGTGGTAAGGAAAAGATACACAGTGAAATAAGGTTAATTGTTTAACTCAGGTGGTACAGTTCAACTAGTATTATAAGTCTCACACTGTTAGTGTTACATCCGAAGTTGGTCTACTACTGACCAATGTCCTTTCAGAGCCCTGCTTCTCTCTGCTTCTCTCTCTCTGCTTCCTTCTGTCTGCCATGCTTGAGAAACAAGGCATCTTTTATACCTCTGCAATACTGGAAGTCATGTTGTACAGGCCACTATACAACAATATTATTTTGAAGTGTTTGTGATCCTGGGTTTCACGCTTTACACATTCATTTGACAAATATATATATATATATATATATATATATATATATATATATATATATATATAAAATAAGGCCTTATTTCGTATCATTCCTGTGACTGAGAGATAGAAATCTTTGATATCTAGTTGTATAAATGCACAGTTTTATTTGTGTTTTATATTACAGAACCACTCTATAGTTGATTTGGTATTCTTCAGTTGATTTATTTCTAGCCTTTCTCTTAGTTTGGTATTATTAGCATGAGTCAAAAGTTTTGCAATATTTTGATAACATAAGACACAATTCAACAGAACCAGATGCTTCTGCTGATGTGAAGGTGACAAACTAGACTGGACTGTGAGATGTCAAACTCACCTGATATGCTCCAAGCTAGATCTACTTCAATGACTAGGAGCAGGGCCTCAGAATTAGGCCTCTGACCTTTCCTGATTGTCAAGGTTCTGGTAACCTAAGCAAAATTTCTTCAACCATCTGGTAACTGTACTATGATCAATTGCACCTTCAACTTTCACACAACAAATATTTTTTTGTTGCTTCCGTAGTGTTATGGCCCAGTTCGAACTTGTAAAGCATAAGTTCCTGAATTAAACAACATTAAAAATTTATCCGTACAACTTTCAAATTAACCACAAAGGGAAGTAATGCACAAAATGTCAGCACATCAACTAGCACGATACTACCAATCACTGCAGGTACCTATCACAGATGGGGTGCCCTCATGGTGTAATGGTTGAAGTGATGGACTGCGGAATCGTAGTAAGTGAGTTCGACCTCCAGTCGCGCGATTACATTCACTTTCGGACAAATATCCTTGGGAAAGTTATGAACCCCCTTCTCCTCCCAGCTATGGGTTAAATAGTACCACTACTGTTTATCTAGAAGGATGGCTTTGGCATTAAATAACCTACAAAGGTTGATATGCCATTAAACAAAGAACCCAAACCAAACCTATCACAACTTGAACTGCTTCACATGATATCATCATCATCAGGTCGTGCCACCAGCACAGTTATCCCTGACCCTCTCTCGCCACTTCTCCCTATTGTTCATCGCCTCTGGCAGGTCTTCAGGGCTACATCCCGTATCCTCATTTAGTTGCTGAATGTATGTTCGAGCTGGTCATCCTGCTTTTGCCCAGCCATGTGTGGGTCCATATGAGTACATCACTTATGAGCTTGTCCCTGCTTCTCCAGCAGTGTCCTGCATGTCTGGTTCGTCTAACTTGGATAGTTTTCGTGATCTCAAACTAGCTCATACCAAAATAGTGCAAAATTTTTGACCCACCCCAATAATTTCTTCTAATATAATTTAAAACAAAACGCAACTGAGAAATGAAAAAAAGGCTGTATCCTCACCTTCCCCAAGAAAGGTGACCCCAGAATTAGTAAGAATAACAGAGGCATCACTCTTACTTCTATAGCTGCTAAGGCTTACCATGCTCTGCTTCTCAACCATATCAAATTTGAAATCAAGAAAATTCTTCAGAAAAATCTGAATGGTTTTTAGAGAAATCAATCCACAACTTTACAAATTCTGACTGTTAAATCTTTGAGGGCAATACTATTGTTCCTAGATTCTTCCAAAGCATTTGATTCCATACATCGAGGTAAGATGAAGCAAATACTACAAGCTTATGTTCTTACCAAAGAACATGTTACAGCTATAATGATGTCCTACAAAAAATGAAAGCAAAGGTTTGCATATATGATAGCAACACTGACTTCTTTGACATTGTTGCTGGAGTTTTGCAAGGAGACCACATGAGTGCCATATTTGTTTATAATCTGCCAAGATTATGTACTTCAAATGTCAGTAGAACTAATAAAAGAAAATGGCTTTACACTAAGAATGGCAAGCAGCAAACAATATCCTGTAGAAACTATAACGGATGCCATCTACACAGTTGTTCTAGCACTTTTTGCAAATACACCTGTGCAAGCCAAATCCCTACTGCATAGCCAAAAGAAAGCAGCAGAAGAAATTGGCCTCCACGCAAATATAAATAAGTTTGTTTTTAAAAAAGGAGCTCTTTCCACTTAAAATGGCCAACATCTAAAATTAGACAAGTTTACATAAATTGGCAGTTATATCTCATCTACTGAATGTGATGTCAACATATGCCTAGTGACAGCATGAACTGCTATTGAAAGGTTATTGATCATATGGAAGTTTGATCTATCCAATAAAGTAAAATGTTTTTTTTTCCCCATTTCAGCTTTCACTAGTATTTTGTTGGAGCTTTTCAGAGCTTGTCAGATGTTTCAGTAAACCAATATATAATTTGTTTTCTATGCTACTTAGTGAGAATAGATGAAATTAGCACAGGGCAATTCCATTGGAGATAAAAACAGTTTGATTTGAAGAAGTAATATTTATGTTAAAGAATATTCAATTGTTTAAACTGTGAAAAATAAAAAGAAGGAGCAAATATTAATAAAAGAAAATGGCTTTACACTAAGAATGGCAAGCAGCAAACAATCTCCTGTAGAAACTATAACAGATGCCATCTACACAGTTGTTCCAGCACTTTTTGCAAATACACCTGTGCCAGCCGAATCCCTACTGCATAGGCAAAAGAAAGCAGCAGGAGAAATTGGCCTCCATGTGAATGCAAACAAAACAGAGTTCAAGGGTTTTAAACAAGAATGTGTCAGTGCCTCTAGAATTAGTAGACAAGTTTACATACCTCAGTAGCAATATCTCATCAACTGAAAAAGATGTTAACATTTGCCTAGCAAAAGCATAGACTGCTATTGATAGGTTATTGATCATAGGGAGGTCTGATCGATCTGATAAGATAAAATGGGAATTCTTCCAAGCTGTGACTGTGTCAGTACTACTGTATGGGACACTAACAAAACAAATGGAGAAAAAGCTCAATGGGAACTATGCAAGAATGCTATGAGTTGTTTTGAATAACATCTGTACAGTCTGTTACCTCCCATCAGTAAAACCATCCAAGTAAGATGAACAAAACATGTGAGGATACTGATGGAGAAGCAAGGACAAACGCCGAAGAATGTTCTTATATGGGCCCCTATACATGTCAGTCAACTAGCAAGAAGTTACTTACATCAGCTCTCTGCAGACACTGGATGTAGTTTGGAAGACATGCCAGGAGCAATGGATGATAGGGACAGATAGAAAGAGAGATTCAAAGAAATCTGTGCTGTCAGCACAACTTGATAACAATGATGATGATGATAATTTTAACTATTTTACCGAGCTCTCGTTTTGTTGGGTTCATTAGTCTGTATGTGGGGTTATTTCAACATTTTTTTGATCGTCTTTTAGTGTTATGAAGGCTTGTGTTTTTCCTAAGCAGTTTTATACAGGTTGGTTGGTTGGGTTTTTTATGGCATATCAACCTTTGTAGGTTATTTAACGTCAGATCCATTTTTATACAGTCAGTCAGTTCTATTTCAAACAATTCAGTGTAGCATGAGTACACAGTTTAATTGTCTAAAACATTTCTATTTTAAGCTATTCAGTTTAGTCAAACAGTTTTAATTCACACAATTCAGTTTAGTATAAGTATAGATTTTGTTCACACACAGTTAAATGTCAAAACAGTTCTATTTCAAACAATTCAGTTCAGCATAAGTATGCAGTTTTGATGTCAAAACAGTTCTATTTCAAGTAGTTCAGTTTAGTATAAGTAAACAGTTTAATTGTCAAAAATATTTCTATCTTAAGCTATTCAGTTTAGTCAAACAGTTCTAATTCAAACAATTCAATTCAGCATAAGTACACAGTTTAGTTCTATTTAACCCATAGATAGGGCCCTATCAGGTGCTACCATTCCAGGCTAGAGTGGACCTGAGAGCGATGGCTATGAAAAGGTGCTCTGCATTTCCCAAAGCTCCAGCATCACTGAAACCTCACCATCAGATTGTTTCATGTCATATCCAGGACACTCGTTGGGGGTGGGGGTCTTACCCTTCTGCAGAGCAGCAGTCGGTGTATTCTGCAGCCCTAGCCGACTGGGCAATAGGCAAGTTGAGTTTGACAGCTATTTTTCTAGCTTCTAAGTTGATGTCCTGTTCTGTTTCTATATGTTTTAGAGATATTTTCTTAGTAATTTATTGTTGTTTTGGTTTTAGCTTGGATTTGTTCCTCATCTGATAGGCTGGAATAAAGATGTGAGGTGATTTTTTTTAATCATATTTGTATCCTCTTTTAGTTTTGGTTAGAACGAGTCGAGGATGTTGTGAAATTTTATGTTTTTCACTGAGTTAGAGAGCTCCTTCTCCAAATTATCTAGTTTGTCTATTTGTGGTGAGTTCGTTCTAGTTTTCAATAGAAAAATTTTTTTGTATGTGTTGTTAATATTATTATTGTTTGAGATAAAATGGGCTTTCTATCTCAATCTTTTTTTTATAAAATTCTGTCCAGTGACTCTACAGGCCCCAACTGGACATGCAAATTATCCAAAGAAGATAAATATTTGACTGTTGAAATTGTGAAAATATATCTTTAACCATTAACAATTAATGGTTAAAAAGAAACTGTTTTTTAATCTCTTTCTCTCTCTCTAAATATATATATATATATATATATATATATATATATATATATATATATATATATAAAGATAAAAGTAAGTTGCAACCTGTATGAAAAAATGGTCTTGGGTCAGATCCAGCAGATAGTCCACATGTTTGACACTCATTTTCTCGATGAAGTCTTGGGGGCCAACCCTCCCAGTGGTCAAATGGCCAAAATAAGCTTTGCTGCACAGAATACCTTTCTCACACTTGACAGCATTAGTGTGCTAGATAGCCATTGACCCCACAAGAGAATTTATTGCCTCTTCTACAGGTCTTACTTTTTGCCCTGCCAGGATTGTTAGTGTGTTCAATTCTCAGTAGCTGCCCATTACTAATGGCATTAAGGCAAGCTAAGCTTAGTTTAGTAAATGACAACTTTAAACTTTTACATCAACAACCTCACATTGATTTATACAAGGGGTGGACTGAGCAGTTGGGTAATCAGATGGTGCTCGAGGGCCGAAAATACTAAGGAGCCCAAGTAGCAGCAGTCTAATCAATAACTTCTACTAGTAATCATATAAATGTAAAAAGTTAAGTTGGCAACCATAGTCAAAGGTGACCCAAAGGCTCCCTTTTCAATAGCTACTACACAGAGGTATAGGAGAGGGCACTACTCCTTTCCCTGGATTGCACCACTTTACCCTTGTTCCTAACCTTATAATGCAGAGTATTAAGCAAAGAGGCATCAAGTACCATTTTTTGAGTCTTTAGTATGATTCAACCTGGGATTGAACCCAGGTCTCATGTGCCATTGCCAAACACTCTAATCATTATGCCAATGTCTGGTATTAACTTAAATGTAGATGATAGTAATTGTAAGAATTTTATGTTATTTTCATGAATGAATAAAGAATGAAGTATAAATTGACCCAATCACTCCACCATGACCAGAATGCGACACAAGGTCAGTTTTAAGTAGAGTTAAGCTAGGTTGAATTCAGAGTTTTCCTTTTTCTGGACTGGTTGCCAAACCAAGGCTAAAGAATCCAGTCTACCCAACTATTTTCTTAGCCAGAGGGAGAACAGATGGATTCAGACCTTTCCAAGGAGTATCAGTTTGAATTGACAACCTTTTCCAGGATTTGAAATCTGGTTGACAAGTTTGTTTATTCAAGATACACATCCAAAGTGAAGTAGGATCTAAATAGCTTGTTTTTTTAATTGTTCATTTTTGAAACACAGAGATTAAGAAATAAATGTCTAGTTAAGACTGTCCATGTCTGTATGTATAGTAGGTGAGATTGTTTAAGGGGCTCTAGACAGGTGGTGTAATGGTTAGCAAGCTAGACTAGCAAACCTTCATGAGTGAGTTCATTTCTCATTGGGTGCCCCATTCATATGGCCTTGTGCCACATCTAAGCAAAAAGCTATGTAAATTACCACTGTCTTTCCTCCTAAGGGTCCTTATAATAAAATAATTGGTTCTCAATTGGTGTACATCTTTACGAGACGAGCAATAACCTTCAATTCCCAATCTGCGACAAATAACCTAAAACAATAATTAATTCTTTGTTTCAATGGATTTTTCTTTTGCTGATACTAAAAGAGATTGTAAGAAGTAGCGACTTGAAAATTAATGGCGACTCGAGCATATGGTTCGAATAGAAGAGTTAGTCAAGCATAAAAAAGGAAAAGAAACTGCCTTGGCAATTTAGCAATGCTAGGGAGAGAGAGAGAGAGAAAAAAAGACGAATAAGGGCTTTTCTTTCTTTCTTTCTTTTTTTTCGTTATTGTGTTTGTAGTTTGTAGTTTTCCACTGGTCTGACTGACGTTTTTATTAGCATCTACAATTATTTACTTTATCTCATATTGTGAAAAATGCCTAATTCTTGGCATTTAAAAAAAACTGAAGTAAAAGTTTGGATTAAAATTTAAAAAATTAGTACTTGTCCAAAATATCCTGCTGAGAAAAATGTCTGCTGAAATGTAAAAAGAATTATGTAGAAATGTAATTCTTACGTTCAACATGCAGACAAGAGTAAATTTTAGTGATTTAAAAAAATTTTTACATTTAAAAAGCATCTTCAACTCGCTACAATTCACCCAGCCACTTCAGTTTTTTCTTCCCTCCCCTAACTACTAATAAGATGGTAACTTACGACCAAGTGTCGTCATATGATTTGAGGGATTAAAATGTAATTGTTTAGTATATAAAAATCAAAGAAATCATTGAAACTTGGTCTTATATAGATGTTGAATATAAATATTCCATTTCTATATGGTTTTTGTACATTACTGCAGACATTTTCTCAGTGGAATATTCTGGACTAGTACCCAAAAATTTCATATTTTAAGGATGTGGTGGGGATATTAATCTAAATTTTTAGTTAAATAGTTAACATTGAATCGGGCTGTTAAAAGTGAATAAAAATTGATCATTCCCCAATCGCCATATTTGATGACATTTGTATAAAAATATTTGAATTAAAAAATTAAACTCTCTGATGAAAAATCAATCAAATAATTAAATAATCGTCAGGTCTTTTGATACGATTTGATTAATAATTTTTAAAAAAAGTTCCACTATTTATATTAAAAAAGCGTTTAATATAATACTTCTTAAAACAAACAATAGCAAAAAAAAATGCTTTTAGACAAATGGAAGTTAATGCGTTTATCAAAAAAATTGTAAAACATAAAAAAGTGTTGCTTTGATTTTTAAATGAATAGACAAGAAAAATTAAATCAATAAATAAAATCAATTTGAACTATAAAATGTTTGTTTACCCTTTTAATTTTGATTTGATTTTTTTCTTCCGATAATTCAATCAAATGAGGGTAAACTTCGATACAAAATTTGAAAAAGAACCCCCATGACCCCTCCCTAATTTCTTTAATTGAAAAATTAAATGCAAATCATTAATTCATTAAAAATATTCACAAGTCTCCAATTTCATAAAAAGAGATGACCCTAAAGGAATGTGGTGATATACGTGGTGCATTCAATAAGTTTCCAGACTTTTTTTGTACAGGCATTTAAAATTGTCGTAGACTCTTGAAAATTCATTATGTTATTGCTATATATCTTATAAGATGACTGACCAATTTTTATGATTTCAGGTTCAAATGAACAGCAACAACAGGAATTGGAATACACCCTACTAAAGCCTGATTGTCACAGCTGGTGAATTTCAAAAATGCAATCTGGACGTGAGGACACTTTAGAAGAACGATATGCAATAAAATTCTGTTTTAAACTTGGAAAAAATGCCACAGAAACGTATGGAATGCTTCAGACTGCTTATCGACCATCTTGCATGAATCGAGCAACAGTTTTTGGGGAAGGCAGGGAATCTGTGAGGGATCATGAGAGTTGTGGGAGGAGTAAGGAAGTCAATGCACCTGAGTTGATTGGCCAAACGGTTAGGGTTAGGGTTACTATGTCGTGGTTTTAAGGGAGTTCAGCAAGAGATTCTGTCGGAAGAGGCCAACACTCTTCAAATCGGTTCAATGGCATTTTCACCAGGATAATGCACCAGTCCACAACTCCATCCTTGTCATAGACTATTTGACCAAGATGGGCATCAAGGCAGTTCCTCAGCCTCCCTATAGTCTAGACCTTGCTCCCTGTGACTTTTGGTTATTCCCTAAGCTCAGAGGCTGTCGTTATGAGACAATTGAGGAGATGAAAGAGGCTGTGACGAAGGCCATTGACACGCTCCCACAAGAGGACTTCCCTGGGGCCTTCCAGAAGTTGTTGGAACGGTACAACAAGTGCATTGAAGCCGGAGGAGATTACTTCGAAGGGGACAGGAGTTTCACGTGTGTACTATAAATAAAAGTGTCATACGAAACAAGTATGGAATCTTATTTAATGATCCTCGTATTTGACTTCAATGCAAAAATAATGGAGCTAAGATCAAGGGCGGCGCAAATTATCTCCAAACCACTCGACCCGCGAAAGGCGGGTTTCGTATATTTTCTATTATTACTGCTTTATAAAAATTGACATGTAGAGAGGAGGCCCCTTATTACAGATTCAGTTGAGAGGGGTCATGAGACCTTAGCGCAGGCTGGATTGCAGGATTGGAGCGTAGAGCAGATTTTGATTGGATCTCATGGCATATCAACCAGTGTAAATTATTTAATGCCAAATCCTCTTTATACATATATATTGAATATATATGATTTGGTTTGATTGGGTTTTATGGCATATCAATCATTTTAGGTTATTTAATGCAAAATCCTATTTATACATATATATCAAATATATATATGATTTGTAAACATATTTTGTAGATAACATTCTGAAACGAGACTGAGCTCTTTTTTGCTCTCAGTTAAATGGTTTCAAGTATTGCTATTTAACAGTCACAATTCAACATCAGTCATTTGTTTGCACACATAGTTTGTTCTATTTGACCCATAGATAGGAACCTATCAAATGCTACCACTCCGGGCCAGAGTGGACCTAGGAGTAATGTCAATGAAAGGGCACTTCACATTCCTCAAATCTCCATCAGATGGTTTAATGCCATATGGTTTAATGCCATATGCAGGACACTCATTGGGTGGGGTGGGGGCTTACCCCTCTGCAGAGAAGCTATTGCGGAGCCCATAAGCACGTCGACCCCGCAAATGCTTTTTAGGTAAAGCGTGCGAGTAATGACAGCCAAAGGCAATCAAGGAAACAAAGGCAAGGCGACAGATACAACAAAAGTGACAATTTATTGTCAGATTTACAAACGTGTGTGTAAAGTCCGTGGCGGTTGTATTTGGGCCTTCAGTTAGATGGGTGATGTCGATAGCTGGTATGGTCGAGTCGGAGATGTGCGCAGCTGGATGTTCGATGAGGGTAGCTGGCGTAGGTCGAGTCGTGGAGATACAACTAGATGTTTGATGCGAGTAGCTGTCGGTTGAGTCGTAGAATGCAGCTGGACGATCGTTGCGGGAAGCCGAAGTCGGTCGAGTCGTTGAATGCAGCGGGGCGATCGTTGCGGGTAGCTGAGGTCGGTCGAGTCGTTGAATGCAGCTGGACGATCGGTGCGTGTAGCTGAGGTCGGTCGAGTCGTTGAATGCAGCTGGGCGATCGTTGCGAGTAGCTGAGGTCGGTCGTGGTTGGTAAATCGATGTCCCGGTTTTAACAGTACGTTGCGTTAACCGGGGGTGTCGATCTAGTTGCTAGCCCGTACAGCGAGTCGTACATTGGCTAGTTGTTGCAATGCTAAGGCAATCCGTAACGGCGAGTCGTACGTGGACTGAATGCTGCATTGCTGGAGCGTCGTGGTCGCAGTCGATGTTGGCAGTTTGGTCGTTTACAGTCGAGCGAGTTAGTGACTAAGACTGAGCCGTGTCTTAGTACTACGGACCAAGTGAACGGATGGGGAAACTGTGGCAAAGGTTGGCCAGGCCTTAGCATATACGAAGTCGAGCGAGTGAATCGATGAAGCTAAGGCTTTGTCGTGCCCCTAGCTGTGCAGGCATATCGTTGACGGTAGCTATGGCTTTGCCGCGCCGAAGCTGTGCGGACGAGTCGGGACGGTAGCTATGGCTGTGTCGCGCCGAAGCTGTGCGGACGATTCAGAGACGGTAGCTATGGTTTTGCCGCGCCAAAGCTGTGCAGACGTATCGGGACAGTAGCTAAGGTTTTGCGGTGCCAAAGCCCTGCACTATCCAGTGAACAAGCCAGGGGGCCGTGGCTAAGATTGGCATTATCTTAGCGCTGCGCAGATAGCGAAGCTGTAGCTAAAGACTAACCTCTGCCTTTAGCGCTGTGCAGCCAAACGGACGAGCAGAACCGATCGAAATGATTAAGACCGGGTGGTCTTAGAGTCCTCTTCGTGTTTGCCTCCGGGTCGTCTACTTCGACCTCTGGGCCGTCTACTTCGACCTCTGGGCCGTCTACTTCGACTGGTCGGTAAGGACCGTCAGAGATGCTCCAACCCGCAGAAGGAGACCTCTAATGGTCTTTAAAAGGACCTTTTGTGCATATCAATGAGATGGGAAGGCGAATGCAACCACAAGTGGGATTCAGCATTGAAGCAAGGCGATTCGTTGAAAAAAAAGGAACATGCCGAGGTGTAAGGCGAATGCAACCACAAGATGTAGGATTCAGCCTTACGGAGCCTCGCTTTGAGCGTCGTGAGGACCTATGAATTTTTCGCCGCCGAAGCCTTTTTTATATAAAGGGAACGAGTTCCTCTCTGCTGCGCCACGTAAATTGAAAGTTCTATAAAAAATGGACGTAGAAAGTAAGTCCTTCTTTAGCCTGATATAGGCTAGCGAAGATAATTAATTCCATTTTTATAGAGTTATTTCTGGCAGAAGTGTTTTGTAAATGCTGTTAAATATTATTTATTCCCTTTTCTTAGCTGTAACGGCAGGTTAGAGACGAAAAGGGCTTCGTCATTTCCGACCGTACCCGGATGTAATTTTTCCAGGGCGAACGAGTAATCCGATCTGTTTATGTTTGTGAGCAGGTCACGGCAATGCAGTCGGTGAATTCTACAGCTCCAGCCGACTGGGCTGACTTAGAGTAGAGTCGACGCGTAGAAAATGGGTTTATAGGATGTACACTTCTGTATTTTTAAATGGGTTTATAGGATTTACATTTCTATATTTTTAGAAATTCAAAAATAGGGTCAAAAACTCACTTCTTCCCGAAACAACAGTGGTGGGACATTAGTAGATTAAATAATTTTGGGAACCCGATTAAACAATGTAGTCATGTACTGGTTTTCAACTACGTCAGCGCATTTTTGTCCCGCGCAAAAATAAATCTTCCGTTTGGTGCCGGTCACGTGACATGGCTACCTATATATATATTCTACGCTTTCAATAGCTCGCTCTCTTACGTTCTGACTCTCAGCTGGACATATTTCGTTCTCACGCGCTCGCACAGCCTCAGACATTTCGCCACGTACAGATAGAGACAACAGCCAACGTGGGAGAACATACGGCCAACAAAAATAAGATCAGTACCAGAATGAAATCAGTATGTTTGCCACTTTCCAGTGTTTTGGACTTTGCATGGATGTCAAAATCGCCTCACACATACAAATACACACTTTTAGCTAGCAACCAAACGAATACTTTGCTGCTATGTACTGTCACGTGATGGCTCACGGAGACGAGGAGGTGGGAATGATACTCCCCCCCCGTTGAACTAAAATTATCTAGCAGTCAAAAAGTGACCGTTAGAAATGAATGTGGGTCACACAGATGTTCGCACTTAAGTGACCTTGGGTCGCCGGACATCGGAAGGGGAAAGAGAAAATGAAGCCAAATGATTGGTGGGGGGACCCCAAACGGAAGTGGGGTTCCCTTCCCCTCAACGGAAGTAAATACAGAAAAAGGTAGTTTTTGGACAAGTCTCGTGGCAGACAGACGATAGCCATTTTACTCCGGGCTAAAGACAAAAAGACTGAGACACGAGGGACTCCAAAATCCTTCAAGCCAGCATTAAAAACAGTACAAAGTCTGTTAGCCCGTGAAAGAAGAGAAATTCTCCAGTGGAACCCCGTCAAAAAAATAAGATAAGTAACTTTGGGACATTTTTCCGTTACACCCAAATTTTGTTACCACTCTCTCTCTCTCAATTTGGAAAAGGATAAAAGCCAGGAAAAGACATTTATATTCATGGACTATCCTATTATATATCTTTGACATTTTGAACGTATATATATATATAACCGTAGTAAAGAACCTATGTATTTTCATTTTACCATGTGGTCTATGTTATTATTTCATGCTTTCCTTTCAGCTTCTATTCGCCTTACATTATCTTGCTTAGAACTGTCCTATTAATTCCTAAAGTATCACACGGGAGACCGGAGTTGCCGACTATATCAATATTAATATTATTACAACTAAAACCTATAGGCTCACTTTCTTCCATTATCTCGGGGAAAGAAGAAAGCGACCTGGTGGGTATGTGATAGTGTGAAATTTGGAACCCCTTGCCAGTGGCGGTCAGTCTGGTCCTAAATTATTCCCTCACGTAATATGCCAGTTCTTATCTGCCTGAGAAAAGAACTCTGAACAGGACTTATTTCTGTAGGGGATCAAGTGCCAACCTGCCCCGTCTTCACACGTGCGAAAATAAAGTCCCGTTTAGGGATTTTAATCAATTTCCCCGTCACAGTACCTTTTAGTTTTTCAACACATGTACACAAAGATATGTTCGAGCAAAACACATTTACATTCGCATAATATTTGTATCAGTCACACCCACACCCACACGAATATAGAACAAACAATATTCGAACATTCTTCTTACTTTGTATTATTTTTTGCTTAGTTCTTTAGTATATAAAATTGTTGTCTGTTATCATGTTGGGAATTTTCTTTTGTCTGCGTTGTTCATGTCTTTGTGTTGTAAATTGTGGAACAATTTTCGAAGTTTTATTTCTAACAAAACCTCGAGGAAACTAAACAGCCAATTCACTCCTTACAGCTTCGACGAGCCAAGTTCAAATTCTGTACGAGGTTGTTTGCTCTTCCATTGGTGCTATTTGAATACTCTATTAGTTATTGGAGACGTCACAGGTATTTGGTGCGTGGGGGATATTTGTTTGTGTCTCTACTCACTAAGATCCAGCATTACCTAACATTAATGTATCCCTTGATACACAAACACTGAATAAACAGAAAGGAAAGACGATATACACAAATATAAACACATAAGATATTTAATGTATACATATATTAAAATGGTGTAATGGTTACTATAGAGTACTAATGTTAATGACTGAAAAGACAATATTAACAACAGTGCAACAAAAAATAAAGAAATTTATTTCTTTGTTGGGAGCTGAAATATAGAAGTGTATACAGCGATACGTGTATCAAGTCACGACCGTAAAGGCCAGTTCTGGCAGCAGCGTGGATAAGGAGCTTTATCCAACTTGAAATTGTCACATGACACCGTTGTTTGAAGATCAAACGAACACGGCACCGCTGAGAAAACAGTTAGTACCTATCACTCCGGGTTGGCGTGAGTAACTGATCTGTGTTGTCTGGAAAATTGTATGTTTTTATAGCATCAAGGTGAATCCCGCGCACACGCGTTGACTTTCGAAAATTCTTTGGGCGCGTATTTTAGAGACCTCCTATTGGTCCTAAAAACCATTTTCAATTGTTTGTTTTTAAAACATCTGCGTGGGCGTTTGTTGGAAATCTTTGCGCCAATTTTGATCCGGTTTTTCCCGAAAATTCTTTTGACAAGGAAATTGCATATATCCTATAGTTACCATCGTAGGAAATGGGCATGGCTACCCGAGTTCAAATCCTAGACGTAGCTGTTTGCATTTTATATAGTGATAATACCCTTGAGAAAGGTATAGATCCAACTATTCTCCCCTCAGCTAGGAGCAAGTAGTAACTCTTTAACTTCGGTATGGCAACCGGTCTAGGAGAAGAAAAACTCTGAATTCAAATATGTTTAACTCAGCTTAAAAATTGACTTTGTGTCGCATCCTGCTCGTACAAAGGGGTTGGGTAAATATATACATATATAAAATATGTTAAATTATTACAATAATTAATAAAATTGTATAAAAAGATGAAATGTACTTATTGTTCTATAAATGAATTATGTGCAAAAGAGGAAAAAAATGTGCAAAAAAGTCTTACTTATCTTTTAATGACATTCATAACCATCGGGGCTTATGTATCAACGTCAAAGCGAAACTAACGTCTATCGCTGGGACTGGAGACAAAGTCTCTCTTCTGCTCCACGAACAGTGGCGAAAAGCATGTTCAGGAGCGAGGGCGAAAAATAAGTCTAATACGTTCAATGAATGGGAGTCAAAAGAAGCTGAGTTGCATTATAAGATTGAAACGTGATATCAAAGTCCTTCCCCCAATGCAAGGGTAGACAATTATTCATTGTTTACCTACAGTGTTGAGGTACTTGCATCTCTCCTTTCAATTATGATTAAATCGCAAGACACACTCTCAAAAAAGACTGAAAAAGAAAAGATTTATTCAATCCCATTTCAACGAAAAAGCTTTCCCCAGTTCCCTCATTTTTTAAAATTACCATGCTACACCAAAGTCAGGGCCCGTTTTAAAAAGAACGTCCATCGCGAACTGAATCCTTCTCTTAAAATTGATAAAATAAATAAGTAAAAGTAAAGTTGTCTCCCTTTAGTCGAGGGCAATCAGAAGGCTCCCTTTTCAGTAGCTACTACACCAAGGTGTAGAGGAAGGCGCTACTCCTTTCCCTAGATTGCTCCACTTTACCCTTAATACGTACCTTATATTGCTGAGTGTTAAGCAAGGAGGCATCAAGTACCATCTTTTAAAATCTCTGGTATGACGCGACCTGGGATTGGACCCAGGTCCAGAACTAAATTTGACAAAAAGCTTCAGATACACATATCCCGAATCTTATTCGTAGACGAAGAAAACCATATAAAAACTGAATTATCAATCCTTGCTTCAACCATATTTCTATCACACACACACACACACACACATTTCTCTTTCTCACTCTTTCCATATATATATATATATATGAAAGAGTCTAAAAATAAGAACACCCTTTATATTTATTTATGCAATTTTATTTTTCTGTCCTTGGAGATAATTGTAGTAATTTACGAAGGTCTTTACTTCGATTTAGCACAAGGCCAAATGAATGGGGTACCCAATGAGACTCGAACTCACTCATGTAGGTTTGCTAGTCTAACTTGCTAACCATTACACCACCAGAGGTGCCCCTTGGAGATAATTGTAGTCAAACCGTAAGTGATAAGGCAAAGGACTTGTAAAAAAGACTACAACAATACTTCAAGTGAATTCAGATGTTAAGTCGGTTCAATAAGCTGAATTTTTCTCTTTTCTTAGCAACACACGGAGAGGAGAAAGAAATCTAAGGGATCAAAAAGAACAATATACTTTGAACAACTGTGTAAATGAAAAATGACGGAGAGACATTTAGATAAATCAAATAGGTTTCATTTATAAACAGTTATGTACAAAATAAAACTTGTAAGAAAAATATGCGTTGTTAATGTTCATTTTATTGTCCCACAGTAAGTATCAAAAGTTCATAAATATCTCATTCAAGTATGTATTTACCCAACCCCTCCGCCTGAGCAGGATGTGATTCACAAAAATAGGGGGGGGGTAAAAAGAAAAGAAATACTAAGTGTGTTAGTGAAATAATTCTGACAGGTAAGACCCGTGGAAATTCCTCGGAACGAAAAAATCAAGAGGTATTATTTAAGTAAGAAAAGATGATTCCTAATTTCGTTACATAATAACTCTATTTGAAATAAAACAAAAATATACAATAACAGCTAGGCATGTACAAAAACCGGCAATCTGACGATTTTTAAAAATTTTAAGTGGCGCGGTACTTTAAAAGTATGAATGAACAAAAGCACAGTAACCCGAGTTTTTTTATGCTAATAAATTTTCGGAAAAAGGTTCATTTCCACGTGACGTTTTTTTTACATTGGTTCTCTGGCGGGCCACCGTAGAAAAAATATCTTCCGATGAAAAGCTCTTTCCCCAAAAAATAAAAGACTAAAAACATATTTTAATAAAATACTCTTTTGTTTATTCCGTATTTTAACATTAATTAACAAAATACCAGTCACAAGCAGTGAGTGGACGTATTTAATCAGCAAACTTAATATACATGTTATTTGTTAGTATGTAGCAGTCAGAACTTCGTATTTTTGTTTGGCGCGTAATTTAATTTGACCGTTAGGGTCGCCGAATATTTTCACCCAATCAGGATGACTTATCCTATTCAGCCCGGTCCATCTTTCCGAGCAGATATAAGAATTGGGAAAATTCGCCAAAACCCTTTCTCTTCCTCAGAACTCTTCAATAAGAACAGGTGTCTTACTGTCTGCTCTTCAATAGCGGCAGCAGCATCACACCACAATGAGGGAAGCCGTCTAATTTATGGACCCCTTGCGTCTATTCTTCTAAACCAATGGTTCCTAGTTGAATATGAATTAGATGATACTCTATAACAACTTCCTTCCTTCTTTCCTTCGTACGAGACTTGCAGCATACCAGCATAAACCCTTTATTTCATGCTGCCATTAAAACCTTCATATAAAACCTAACGGCATCTTCGTTCTTCTCCACTACCTTTTATTTTTCTTTTAGCGAGGGGATAACAACCAACGAAACACCAACATAACCTAATAATAATATCCCATCACTAAAAGTATTTAATTCTGTCAAAACCACAAGATCAATGTATAGTTTGGTTTGGTTTGGTTTCTCAATTTAATGTTATATAGACCTTGGTGGGTTATTTAATACCAAAACTGTTGGGTATCACCCACCTTTCTCCACACAATGAACTAGTCCATCTGCCATATATAGCAGTAGCTACTAATACCAGGGCAGACTAGAAGGTGAAGAGCAGCTTCTTATAGGAATAGCATTAGAGCGTCGGAGACTGGAGATCACAGTAGATCACTTTACTCGCTACCGTAATAACGGAAGCCAATACTATCGTTGGACTATATCTTTATTCTGTATTCAATAATCCTATGTTCTTGTCTACTAATAGTCTCTCTTTTGTATATACTCTTTTCCTGAGAATATATCTCTATTTCCTCTCATATCGTGGTTTGTCCTTTATTTGATATTACAAACGTTTGTAGAGAAGAGGAAATTTTCGTATTTTGGTTTGGCGCGCAAATTTAATTCGACACTTAATTTCAACCAATCAGGATTACCTATCCTATTCACCCCGGACCTTTCATTTCCGGTCAACAAATCGGGTAAGCTGCCAAGCCCATTCTCTTTGGCTGGAGAAAACCAACCAGTGCAGACGTCCCACTGGCCGTTCTTTAATAGCGATGCTTTTTAGCTGGTCAACGCCGCCCAGTGCAGACATCTCACTGTGGCTCTAAAATAGCAGCCCCAGCAGCAGCATGGACAAACGAGTGAACCCATCTAATTTATGGATTCCTTACGAGGAATCCCAGTTGAATATAAATTAGATGCATTCAACATGCCTCGCACAGGCACAACTTTATGTCACCCCAAAATTGACGATATGTCGATCTGAGCGTAATCCCGCTCTCGACGCACTAGCTCCCAATTCACCTCTGGGCCACTTCAATGGAGTCCCACGCACGCTTCTCCACCAGACGGACAAAAACCATGGTGACTCCAAAACACAATCCCTCACACGTCCAACGACACACGCTGCCATCTCAACATTCTCAACTTCTCATAACGCCATTTCTTCTCAATACTCACAAGCTTAAACACCACGAGTCTTGCAGCACCAAAAGCAAATCCAATATTACATGCTGCAAATAAAACCTTATTCCAAAAACACCTTTCGACCTTCGCCATCTTACTTCTTCTTCATCATCCTCCTTTCATATCTCACAAACTTAGCGAGGGCCTTACAAACTAAGCGAGGAAACAACTCAACGTAAATACACACACGTTACAACCTATCCTCGCTAACAAACAAACTTTCCCTCGCTACTAACAAACCAACTTCTCTGGCTAAAATCATCCTACAAAAACTCTCGCTAAACGTTCACTAACCAGAACGCAACAAAAACCACCCTTAAATAAGGCCAGTAGTGGTGCTATTTAACACAGAGAAGAGGGGTAACGGGGTTCATACCTCTCCCAAGGATATTTGTTCGAAAATGAACGTAAAAGTGTAAAAGATGAGTTGTTTAGTTCTCTCGAGGTTTTGATAGTAAGTTCGAGTGTCGTTCCTCAATTTACAACAGAAAGAAATGGACAACGCAGATAATAGAAAATTCACATGATCACCTAAAACAGATAATTTTATCTAATAAACAACTAAGAAAACACAATATAAGGTAGAAAAAATGTTCGAAGATTGTTTGTTATGCATTCGTGTGTGGGAGTATGTCTAATACAAATAAGATGCGAATGTAAGTGTTGCAGAGGCTAGATAAATATACCGGTCCCCGCAAACTTTTGAAATATAAGTGATTGACAACGAACTAGGCAAGAATGACAAAACAAGGCCAAAATTTATTATGGCGAATCAAAAATCGGAAAAGCGTACAGAGAACAATCGCCGCGGCTGGATGGTGATCGTTAGAGCGGGACCTAGTCGCGGGATCAGGTCTGGATAGCTGGTACAAGACTGGTATTCGTTGGATAAGTGGTCGCTAGTCTAGGACTGGTTTCCGCTGGTGCAGGAAAATGGTCGCTGGTTCAGTACTGGTAGTTGCTGGTGCAGGAAAGTGGTCGCTGGTTCAGGACTGGTAGTTGCTGGTGTCTGCTGGTGCAGGAAAGTGGTCACTAGTTCAGGACTGGTAGTCGCTGGTGCAGAACTGGTAGCTGCTGGTATCTGCTGGTACAGGAAAGTGGTCGCTGGTGCAGGGCTAGTAGCTGCTGGTGCAGAACTGGTAGCTGCTAGTGCAGGAAGGTGATCGCCGGTGCAGGACTGGTAGCTGCTTTTGCAGGGAAGTTGGCCGCCGGTGGAGGAGTGGTAGTTGTTGCTGCAGTGAAGTGGTCGCCGATGCAAGAAGGTAGTTGCTGGTACCGTCTCAAAAGGGTATTAGGTTAGACTTTCTGAATTAACCTGAAAAGGCTGTTAGATTGAGAGGCTGGTAGTTGTGTCTGCAGCATTGTGCCATCTCAGGAGGTGTTTGGATAGACTTTCTGAGTAGCCCTGAAAAGGCTTTTAAGTTGAGAGACTGGCAATCTTCCTGCGTCGTCTGCAGCTGGAATCAGGACGTCGGCTTTAGGGGAAGCCTTGAGCAGTCCTCGTGAGCAGCTGCTGCTGATTAGGCTTGGGTCATAGAACAACCAGGGGAGAATCTGCTTTCTCCCGCATCCTTGGCTGACGTCCAGCCAGACTGATTTGACCCGGTTTGATACTGCTGCTTTTATAGTTACTGTGCGCTACAATGCCTTGTAGTCTACGTACACTGAGTTTGCAATTTATTTCTAAATAATGGTGAGAAGCTTCATTCTACTTCGATCATGTGTTTTTTTATTACTACCAATTTTGCCCATTAGTTGAGGACTGTCCTTAGAAAGACAGGCTGAATTTAATCTTTAAAAAAGAACGTTCTGTGTGGAGTGATTTAGTCCCTTAATGACTCGTTCCTTAATACTATTGGCTGACGACATCAGTGACTCATCACTTCTTGGAATGGGGTTTGTTTGTTTTGTTTTTGTTTGGTTTATAAGTAGTCAGTTGACTACGATATAAGTGTTTGAACATGTCTGTGTGCAAGTGCGACGAGGAACTAAAAAGTACATAGAAGCGAAGTATTCGTCTGCCCGGTTGTTAAACAGTTGTATCTGAATGTTGAGGTAATTTTGAGTTTCGTGTAAAGTTCAGAATCTTGAAATGTGGCAAATATTCTAATCTCATTAGGTCTAGGAATGCATTTTTGGTGGCTCCCATTTTAGATTGCGTGTTTGAAGTTGTACGGGGCAAAATGTCTGACCTTGAAGGCATGAGAACAGTCAAATTGTCTGGAGCGAGGTGTTGCTAGTTGGAGAGAGAGAGAGAGAGAGAGAGAGAGAGAGAGAGAGAGAGAGAGAGAGAGACTATCAAAAGCGTAAAATATATATAGGTAATCATGTCATGTGACCGGCCCAAACCCAAGATTTATTTATGCACGAAACAAAATCAAAATGTGCAGACGTCATTGTACTGTGACGGCAAATTAGAATATTAAAGATCCCCGGATGAGCAACCATTTTAAAAGCGTATGGGAACTGGTGCATTTAAATATTGTTATCACCAAACGGGGAGTTTATTTTTCGCACTTGTGAAGACGGGGCAGCCTGGCATTTGATCCCTCGTAGAATAAGTTCCAATTAAGATTCCCTTTCTGGGCGTAGGAAAACTGGCATATTATGTTGGGGTTAATTTGGGGCTAGACTGACCGCCGCTGGCAAGGGGTTTCCAAATTTCACGTTACACACACTCCCACCAGACCACTACCTCCTCCTACCCCTAGGATAATGGAAGATATGGGCCTCTAGGTTTAGATATAATAATATTAATTATAGTAGTCAACAATTCCGGTTTTCCGTATAATATTTTTAAACGAAAGAATAGGGCAATTTAGGCGAGAATAACATGAGGCGAACGAAGCTGAAAAGAGAGCATGCAATTGACAACTTGACAGGCAGACAACACAATGAATAAATTTCAACACGTGGGGACATTAAAATATGACAAGGTTTTTTTTACTACACGTGGACACACGTATTTAATGTATCTGCTATATTATCAGTGGATAGTACATAAATACAAATGTCTTTCTTCCTTTTTTTTCTTTTCTTTCTTCTTTCTTTAAATTGAGAGAGAGAGAGAGAGAATATGTAATTGCAGTACTTAGCAAGGGTGGAGGCAGAAAGTCTTAATGTTTACTTAGCTTTTGACGGGTTCCTTCTGAGTGTATTTTCTCTTTCACGGGCTAGCGGAGTTTTTATATATAGCTCGGCTTGAATGCGTCTGTCATCTTGTCCAAGAGCTTTATGTCACTTCTTCACCCGGAGTTTGGCATGAGACTCCGTTCACCGCGACCTCCGTTCCAAAACTGATATTCTTTATCCCTATTTCCGCTGACGAAAAAGGGTGCTACTTCCGCTTTAGGATTCTAGCCAATCATTTAGCCTCTTTCTTCTTCCCTCCGGTCACAGAGTGCAAACATCTGTTGGCTTTCATACTGACCTGGATTTGTTACTTCGGCCGCGAAGAATTGACCTACATTCTTTTCTTCCTTCAACGGCCGACCGAAGTTGACCTACATTCCTTATTCCTCTTTTAACGGTCAGTCTTTGGCGGCCTGTTAATTCAAACACGGAGGGGTAGTAGAAATTCCTTATTTCTCTCCTCTCAGTGGTAGACCACGTGACAGTACGCAGACACACGTGTCTATTCTGTCCAATCAGGTTCCCGAAACTATTTAATTTATTTTTGCGCCTATTTGTCGCGGGAACAATTTAGTTTTTAATCCTATTTCTCCAGAAATATTTACTCTACGGGATTCTCGCTGATGTTTTAAAACATAGGAATGTAAATCCTATAATAGTATGACTGGAAAACAAATTCGCCAACTACAAAGTTATGGGGGCTGAAGAAGGTTAGTTGGTTATTTATTTGTTTAGTAGTAGTAGTAGTCGTCGTTGTTGTAAGCCGCCAGTCGTTGATTTTGGGTTTAAGTATCTCACTTCTTTGTTCTTAACCGATAAACTTGTTGGCGTCTTTGTTTACGGAAGGCTTCAAGAGATTTTAAGGGAGGAAGGTAAGAGAAGAAGATACCTTTTAACTCCAAATTTATTTTAGAGTTTAACGACCATTCTGAGTGCGAAAAAAATTCCTGAAACCAGTGGAAATAGTCGCGTCTCCCAGACTAGGCGTTAAAATTTATTAGGGTCATTTTTGGTGGGTGATGAGTTTAAAGTGGTTATGTCCAGTAGGTGTTTTTCAATAGAGACCATTGCCACAGGAGACTTGGTGAACCTATACGCTACTTGCCGGCAGCTAAGAGGAGGATGTCCGTCCAGTACAAGGAGTATGGCTGAAATAGTAGCATTTCTCTTTAGCGCCCAGAAGCGCCTTTTCTTAGGCATGCGCCATTTTCACTTACTGTCAGAGAGCTTCAATGTTGGAATTATTTTATTGTAATAGGAACATCTTCTTGGAAGGGACTTTTATGGTTGTCACCGCCGGAAGGAAATAACAGGATTTTTTTTGGAACTGACACAGCCTGCTGAGAGAATAATCCTGTTTTCGCTTAAGCCACGAGGCTGTCAAGACGTCAGTTTTTGTTGTACAGAGAATTTTCGCAGGATGTGCAGGTTTTTAAAAATTGCTATTCTCTACAGTTGAGGGAAAATAGTGAATAGGGAATAAATCCCTCAAAGAATTTTGCTGCTGTGCTGGACGTCTCCTACTGAAATATGCTGTTATCTATATCTGTGAATTTGTGCTGCCTCGACTTTGTCCACGAGGTGTTCCAAAACTGCTGTGCTGTATTCTTCCCAGCGAAATGTGCTGTTGCCTATATAAGAGAATTTATGCTAGCTTGACTTTAACCACAAGGTGTCCATTTGAATTTGCTGTCCTATACAAGTGCTGAAAGAATTTGCTGAATACCCACCCCCGTGTCTGCAGTATTCGCTGTATTCTTGACGGAAAAGTGAACAGGTTTTTCTAAGAGATGTTTTTCGCCCTAAGATACTCATCCAAATCTTTTTTTTTTTCATTCAGACAACGCCCTTTTTTTGCGTTGTAAGTACCAGCTCCTTTGTTCGTTGAAGACATCAGTTCCTTGTAATTCATGAGTGGCCCAGTGTTTTTTCGAAACAATTTGTAGCATTATTATTTAATTCATTTTTTTTTTGACTGGTCGCTAAAATAGCAATTAATTTTAGCGACTAGTGTTTTTCTTCAAAACGTTGTATCTCCTTTTTATTTATTTTTATTTACTTCGTAATAGATAATTCTTAGTTGTACGTACGAGGCACGTTTGTCTTTTAATTTTTTTACTTACTTTTTTTCTAAGTGTTATTTTATTTTCGATGAAAGGATTCGTTTTTTTTTTAATAAAAAATAATCCTTTTATCCGGTAACTGCAACATTTTAAAAATTTAATCAATTTTATTTTTCACTTTATCTTTTTAATCCCCACAATGTCGCTGTCCGGTACCTTATCAACTTCGCTAAGGAGATTCACTTCGAGATTAATATATAGCTGCTTATTCTATTTTGTGAATAATGTTATTGTTGGTACCAAGCAATCTTCAGAGCTCTTTCTCTTTTTTCTTTTTAGCTTTCAACAGTACGTTGATGGAGCTTATCAGAACTTATAGGGCACATGAAGATTTTTTTCGGTTATGTGTTGAGTAGTGTATATTGTTGGGAAATTATGAAGTTTATATCTGACTCCTTTTCCTTCTCACACCACTCACTGTATATCTTCCTCTTGCTCGTCGAAGTTGCAAAGGAACCAAGGACGGAAAAATTAAGGACACCATAAAACCCAAATTCTACTTTTGGGGTTCATGAATACTTCGTGGTCAGGAACGCTTTACCGAACCATCAGAAACTGTGTTTCCCAGCCAAGGCGCCGGAAGAATATCATAGAATCACTTTTGGCAAATTGTAAATTTGAGGGTTCACCATATGTCTCTGGTTCAGTGGCTACATTCAGCAGAGGCTGTTACTAACAGTAGACACAACGTGCTGCTAATCTCTCGGGCCCCTGCTCGCATGTGCGTTCTCACTTGCAGCTAAGAGAAAAAGGTACGCCCGTCTCAGTCGAGCTGGTTAAGGCTTCTGAGAAAGAGTTTCTCTTTGGCGCCAGGAAGCCCCTCTTTTTAGGCATGCACCAATTTCGCTTCCTGTTAGAAACCTTCCGAGAAACCGTTACTTTTGGAATTTTTTTCGTGTTATTGTCCCTTTCCATTTATCATTCAATCCCCACAAACTTCAGAGCTCATTGGATCATCGGGACTTATCAGATCTTCAGCAAACCATATAACAATAATAATCAATGTTTATTATTTTACTCGGCCCAGGAGACCGGAGTTCGATTCTAGGTCAAGTCATACCAAAGACTCAAAAATAGTACTCGATACCTCCTTGCTTAATGCTCAGCACAATAAGGTACGTATTAAGAGTAAGGTGGAACAATCCAGAAAATGAGTAGCACCCTCCCCAACACATCAGTGTAGTAGCTATTGAATATGGAAGCCTTCGGGTCACCCTCGACTAAGGTCACCACCTTTACTTTTATTTTATTCTACTTTGTGAGGATTGATGAAGTCAGCACAAAGCAAGTCCATCGGAGATAAACACAGTGTTTGATCTGAAGAAGCAACATCTATGTTGAAGAATATCTTAATTTACTGAGCGTGGAGGGGGGGGAATATCCTATTTGGCTACGGGAAGGATATGTGCATGAGCGTTTCGTCTGAAAATACGGACGACAAGCAGAATTATGCTGTAGATACATTATTAGCCTCATGGATATAGAAATATGGACATGACAAAGAAAAGAGATTCAAAATTAAGAAAAACTCCAATCAATTTTAAAGAGCTTCTTTCAAACGTGATATTTCACATACACACACACACACACACACACACACACATCAATCTATATATGATTTATATGTGAATAGGTTGTAGTTAATATTATATCATATATATATATATATATATATACGTATATTTGAGCAGAATTTCTTCGTTAAGGCATATTTGATTAAATAATATAGACATTTTAAGAGCAACAAAATAACAAAGACTACAGATACTCGAAGCTCTACACATTAGAAACAAACATCCTAAAACCAATAGAATTAATTTTGAATCCAGTGCTAATGTATTCAAATGTCTTTAGTTGCTGCTGCTATTTATAGAGTTCAGTTTCAAAACGAACGCTACGAAAATCCACCGGTAGAAATAATAAACACTTAATTCTTACAAAGCTGTAATGTACGTGCAAAGGTATCGTTTTTACAATACACATGCCCCTTGATGATGGCCCAAGATAAAGCTGAAAGTACTAGGGAACCGATTGATTATGGAACGTTTATTTATCAATTCCGGCCGGATATCATAACGTCGATACAGTAACTTAAAAGGATAAATGAAAAATACGTAGACAAAATATATTTATCGTTTATCAAATATATATATATATATATATATATATATATATATCCGCCCTGTCGCCTGTGGCTGTAGAATGTGCCGACTGCACGTCTGAATGAAGTTAAGTCCCACCATCAAACAAAACTACCTGTTAGCCATGGGTGGTGACCTGTAATCCTTGAGGAGATCCTGGTGGCAGTGTAGTCCGCAACCCAGCAACCGAAGTGATCGCATAACTAGTAGCACTCCACTTTGGCCCATATTGAGGTAGACGGAGTCGGAGTAGCCTAGTCCGATCAATCAGCTGGTCATGTCAAACCCTTGCAACTTTAAAGGTAATCGGCTGCAACATAAAAATGTATGAACTTCATCATTATATATATTTATGCCATGTGATTCCTATTGAGGTTGGTTTTCATGGTTTTCTAGGACACTCAGTCATTTCGTTTCTTTCAAAAATAGGAATCACCAGCCGCAGGTTGAAAGTTGCCTCAAATCGTCTTCAGACCACGACGCAATATGCATCAAGTTGGATTTGGTCGAAAGCGAGAAAGTTTTCAGCATGAATGAAATATACGCGGAACCACCACTGTCATGTGATTACGTAAGAAACGGTTACTGTAAACGCGTAATAACATCAACGGCCGAAAGTAAACGCGTGTTTTTTTTATTTTTTTAAATCAAAAACTGCACACTAAAAATGAAGATGGACGTCCAATGTAGTCTCTGCTCTTAATTAATCTGGCGTATATATATATATAATTCTTTTAACCCCCTGTCCGATGGCAAAAGCAGCTTGGTAGCGCCACGAGTGGCAGTACCGCCATGAGCTACAGAAACTGTGTTATCACCCCTGGTTGGCGGCTGATGAGGGCAGGGTATCGTAGGTGCTTTCACACGTTGTATGATGAAAAAAAATATATCTACCAACTCCTTCGTCATGAGCAGGATGCGACATTAGGTCTATTTTAAGCGGAGTTTGAATTCAGAGTTTTCCTTTTCCTTGGTTGGTTGCCTTTACCTAGGTTATCGAAAACAGTCTGTCCTACTAATTACCCAAAGCTGGAGGTTGAAGATATAAATACATTCTTCTACCATGGATATTAGCGCGAGATGAAAGCCAACAGTCTCGACCAGGATTTGATCTCGAGTCACTGATTCAGTTTCTTTTGATGATAACTGTTAAATCAAACACGCCTCCTCAGTCAAATATACATGTGTAAGTGCGTATGTTGGAGAATACATATGTAAGCCAGCATGTCAGGATTGTTTAAAAAGTGCTAAATCACAGCTGAGTTTAAATTCCTCATTTTTTATTTTTTATTTTTTTATTGAAAATATTGGTTACAGAAGATGCTTTTTGGTTGTCGAGGTTTGTTATGAAATACTGAGGTTTAGTAACTGACTCCTTTTTCTTTTTATCCCCATTCACTTGTTATCTTTTCTTTTGTTCGTTGAAGCTGAAAATGAATTAAGGACGGTAAGGGAAACGATCGGAGTACTTCTAACTCAATTTTTATTCCACTGGTCTACAATTATTTCGTGGAGGAGAATGTTCATCTCGAGCCAGGAAAAATATATCTAATCCATAGAGTGGAGTAAAGAGGTATGAAGAAGAGTTTCTTTTTGGCACCAGGAAGTTCATCTTTTCAGGTATGCGCAGATTGCACTCAGAGGCCTCCGGGGAAATTGTTATTTTTGTACTTTTTAAATTTTATTTCGTGTTTTTTTTTTTTTTTTTTTTTTTTAGTTATTGATTTTTTTTTCATTCTTATTTAATCCCCACA
>OY757918.1:9604116-9746616 GCA_963585895.1 Sepioteuthis lessoniana | reverse complement strand
ATTTGTGGTGGGAATAATTTAGAGAGCAATCTACTGAAATAACCAAATTACATACTCCCCCCACACATGCCTTTAATCCATGAGTCCTCTACAGTCATCGTACGTCCATGTTTTACAATATATCTCCTTTCTTTACAAATTCGATACTAAGAGAATGTAGGATATTAAAAGGCGTAAACAATTTTAGAAGAATGAATAAAATTGATCAATAAAATTGAAAATCATCATCATCATCATCATCATCATCATCATATCGTGCTGGCAGCACGGATATCCCTGACCCTCTCTCGCCACTCCTCCCTATCGTTCATCGCCCTAGGTAGGTCTTCAGGACAACAACCTGTATCCTCACATAGCTGCTGAATGTACGTTCGTGCTGGTCGTCCTGCTTTTGCGCGGCCGTGTGTGGGGATCCATAAGAGTACATCTCTTATGAGTTCATCTCTGCTTCTCCAGCAATGTCCTGCATGTCTGGTTCGCCTAACTTGAATAGATTTCGTGATAGGGGGCAGGTGGCCGTACAGTTGGTGTCTTGTGGGGTGTTGCTGCCAGGACTTGTTGAGGATTGCACGCAGCATTCTTGTGTAATTGCCATCTAGTTTCTTCTCCAGCCGTTTTGTTAGCGTCCATGTAGTGCATCCATATAGCAGTATCGATGTGACCGCTGCCTGGAAGAAACTGCGTTTCATTTTATCGGTTAGGTCTGATTTCCATATAGTCGATAGCCTATTGATAGCTGTCCATGCTTTCGTTAACCTCGTTTCGATGTCCTTTTCGGTTGATTCGACGCTGCTTCCTAGGTACGTGAATTTGTCTACTAGTTTAAGAGGGGTTCCTTCTAGAGTGGAGATGTCCCCTGTTTGGTTATAGCACATATATTCCGTTTTGTGTGCATTAACATGGAGGCCTATGCTTGCTGCTGCTCGTTCCAGGCTATGCAGAAGTGTTTCGGCTTGGTCAGGTGTATTTGCCAGTATCGCTATGTCATCGGCGTAGTCGGCGTCGGTAATTGTTGTTGCGGGATATCTTCTGCTTCTTTTCTTCGTCAGTTCGAAGCCATTCTCTTTGATTTTGTCAATCGATGTTCTAAGTACGTAGTCTAGACAAATGATAAAGAGATACGGAGCCAGCGTGTCCCCTTGTAGTACTCCTGCTACAATGTCGAAGTATTCTGTGTCTCCATCTGGTGATCGTACTTTTACTTTAGTGTTTCTATATTGAAAATAATCGAATAAAAATGATCAAATGGTTCGTCCATACGTTCCATTATAAGTGTCTCTCCTTTGCAATGGAGATTTTGTTTTTGATAATGAATTCCTTTGCATTCTAATGACGCTAAATCTCTAGTGAAACATGTCAATATAATTTATTTCAAATTGTCTTCTTTCTCATGGTATGTTTATGAACATTCTAATTAATTGTTCAGATGTTCTACAGAAATTAATACACTTTTAACAGCTTTAATGTAGATTTCGTTTTTAGTAATGAACGCTATACCGCTTGTGAAACATGTAAATATAATTTTCCAAACTATCTCTTGTATCATTTTACCCCCAACTTTACCCACAAACCCTTGTGTTGGCGTTACAAAGAAGTGGCAAACGATAACCTTTTTTGTGTCGATGGTGTAGCAGTCACAGATCAATTACCTCTCACAAATCAATGCCCCCGCCAAGCGATTCGGCCACACACTGACCAATCAGGGGCTGAGCGCATTGATTCCTTCTTCCTCTCTAGAACTATTTTTCTACCCCTTTTTAGACATCACGACAAGTCAGAAAGCACCTAGTTAGCAGCCAAGACAGTCCTCTCTCGCGTCCTCTGCTACGGACATTCCACATGGAAGTCATACTGAAAAAGTGCGTTGACCCTGTAAGAAAAAAATAGTTTGCTGGTCGCCGCCTGGAAGAGAAAGAGCCTGTTCCCCCTTGTCAGGGGGTTGCTTTTTCCTGTCAGGGACCTCTGGAATTTTCTGCAAATTTAATAGTTTTTTCTTTTTTTTAATTCAATTTAATTTTTTTAAATTTATTTATTCGTTCCCTACAGGTTCAATAGTATCACTGCCGTTCTTCTACAAGGGTAGCTTTGACTTTAAATAGCCCATGAAGGTTGATATACCACTAAAAATTTATCTAAATGAAACTTTATGAGAAGAAAATTCAACAATTAGATCTACAAAGTGAGCGAGTTTCATTTTTTTTATGTGTGGCAGAGATAGATGATATTTTATTAAGTTTGGGTTTCAATAAAATGAGTTAAATTTGAGTTGCTACAAGGGTATATGTGCAATTAATAAAGACTGCAGCTGAAGTTAACAGCTTCAATGGGTTTTGCCAAACGCAGTTCAATGACAGCAAAGTTTATTAAAAGCAGACGATATCGATAATTTATTTGGGGAAATTTATCGAACAGGAAAGTATTAAGGAAACTGACTAGATATTCAATACAATCAAATGAATAAACAATCAAATGAATAAATTGATCGTAAGGCCTAAAAAAAAAACAAAAAAACAATCAGTTTTGACACTATAAGTTCTGTCCCTAGTTCTGCAGAGGAGTAAGACCCCCGCCAACGAGTGTCCTGGATATGACACTAAACAATCTGATGGTGAGGTTCCAGCAATGCTGGAGCTTTGGGGAATGCGGAGTACCTCTTTGCTGCCATCGCTCCCAGGTTCACTCTGACCCAGAGTGGTAGCACTTGATAAAGGTCCTATCTATGGGTTAAATAGAACTAAACGGTGGTTGGCGTTTACTGTTTTTATGCATTTAAACTGCGTATTTATGCTGAACTGAATTGTTTAAAATAGAACTGTTTTGACATTAAAACTGCGTACTAATGTTACTGAATTGCTCGAAATAGAACTGTTTTGACATTTAAACTTTCTACTTACGCTAAACTGAATTATCTGAAATAAAACTTTGACATTAACTTTGTGTATTGCCCAGTCGGTTGGGGCTGTAGAATACACCGACTGCACCTCTGCAGAGGGGTAAGACCCCCTCCAATGAGCGTCCTGGATATGACACTAAACAGTCTGATGGTGAGGTCCAGTAATGCTGGGGCTTTGGGTAATACGGAGCACCCCTTCATTGCCATTGCTCCCTGGTCCACTCTGGCCCGGTGTGGTAGCACCTGATAGGGCCCTATCTATGGGTTAAATAGAACTAACAGCATACTTATGCTAAACTGAATTGTTTGATTAAACTGAATTGCTTAAAATAGAAATGTTTTTGACAATTAAACTGTATTTACATTTAAACTGCATGCTTATGCTATGAATTATTTCAAATAGAACTGTTTTTTGACTTTGAAACTGTATTTACACTAAACTGAATTGTTCGACATTTAACTGTGTGTAAACAAAATCTGTACTAATACTTAACTGAATTAGCTGAATTAGAACCGAATCGCTCGAAAAAGAAATGTTTTTCACAATCAAACTGTACTTATATTTATATTGCGTGCTTATGCTAAACTGAATTATTTGAAATTGAACTGTTTTTGTCATTGAAACTGTACTTTCACGAAACTGAATTGTTGCATATAACTGCTTGAATAGTTTGAAATAGAAATGTTTTTGCCAATTAAACTGTGTACTCATGCTAAACTGAATTGTTTGAAATAGAACTGATTATATACATAAAAATGGATTTGGCGTTAAATAACCTACAAAGGTTGATATGCCATAAAACCCAACAAACCAAACCAAACTAGACCAAACCAAAATTGAATTATTAGTATTATATACGAATGCTTAATATCATATGACAGTGTGCAAACAATTATAATTGACAAATAAAGAATTGCGATTAAAAAATTTTTTGCAATGGAATTTTAGAAATATAGTCATCAGAATAATCCAACATTTACAAATGAATCTAATTTTAGCATTAGATAACCCATAAGGGGTTGGTAAGCCTTTAAATAAACCAAACCAAATAAAATCAAAATTAATTAAAACTGTATGAATTTAATTTTTCATTCATCATTATAATTTCTATTATTAGTTGTCCAGAATATCCCGCTGAAGGAAATGGCTTCTGTAACTTTACATAGAAATGTAAAACAATTACCATCCAGATAAAAGTTAATTTCTGTCATTAGTTCAACTTCTTTTTTTATGAAGTTAGTAATGTTCCCACATTACAAATCGCTCATAACTCGACATATTCTTTGTGGTCGGGCCGGGAAACACTAAAGAAATATGAATACGTGTACAGAATACCCCATTCAGAAAATATCTGTATTGTAATAAAAATCATATAGAAGCTTATATTCACCATCCAGATAAAATTAAGTTTCAGTCATTTGCAACTTTTTATTTATTTATTAAATGAACATTTACCAAAAAAAAAAAAAAAAAAATCATGTCGTCAACTCGCCACAATTCACTCAATTATTGTATTCTTTAGTTTTTCTCTCTTTAGCACTAAGAAGATGGTAACTTACGACTGATTACCGACAGGTAAGCTTTAGGATTAGAATTTGAAAGTTTAGTTAAAAAATACCAGAAGGCTCCCTTTTCAATAGCTGCTACACCGAGGTGTAAGGGAGGGCGCTACTCCATTCCCAGGATTGCACCACTTTACCCTTGATCCCTGCCTTATAATGCTGAATGTTAAGCAAGGTGGCATCAAGTACCATTTGGAGTCTTTAGTATGACTCGACCTGGGATTGAACCCCGGTCTCCCGGACCATTGGCGTACACTTTACTCATTAGACCAATAAAGGAAAAAAAGGTTGAAACTTACTCTTATCTGTGTGGTGAATGTAAGTATAATATTTCTCTGTTTTGTATATTTCCACGGACATTCCCATAGTGAGATGTTCCGGATAAGTACCTATTTATTTGTTTAATTTATATCGCTGATAAGACAGCAACAATGGCTTGCGAGATGTATTGAGTCATTTTACGAGGTTCAATATCTAATCTTCTCAAGTAGATTGATTGGGTTGTGGTTAGTGTTTTAAGGCACACCAACCCTTATGGATTATTTAATGCCAAGAATAAATCCTGGAATCGACAGCCCACTTGCCTCCCTTTTTCACAAACCCTCCAAGTAAAACAAAAATGACAAGCACCACTGGAGAAGTAGGGATGAACTCATAAGTAACATTCTCTTATGGCTTCCTAGCAAGGGTTTACATGCATCAATTCTGTACGGACACTGGATGCAGTCGAGAGGACCTGCTATCAACGATGGACGATAGGGACTGCTGGCAGCAAAGAATCAGTAAAATCTGTGCTATCCGCACGATTTGATCGTGATGATATATATATATGTGTGTGTGTGTGTGTGTGTGTGTGTGTGTGTGTGTGTGTGTGTGTGTGTGTGATTTGTAAGTGACTAGTTTGCAGGTATCTTTATTCTTAAACGAGAGAAGGTTCATTTGTTTACAAACAGTTGAACGGTTTCAAGTATTCCTTTCCAATACTGATAATTCTATTTAATATTGATCATTTGTTTGCACACTGTTAAATGGTTACAAGTATTCTTATCTAACACTAATAATTCTACTTAATGTTAATCATTCATTTCCTAGCAGTTAAATGGTTTCAAGTATTGCAATTTAATAATAGCAATTCTATTTAGGTATTCCTAAGTAATATAAATAATTTGCACTGGGTTTCAGATAACTAATAATAATAATCCTTAATGATTGAACAGTTCTATTTAACCCATAGATAGAACCCTAACGGGTACTACCACTTTCGGATCAGAGAGGATCTGGGAGTAATGCTAATGAACAGGTACTCCACATTCTCTGAACTTCAGGATTGGTTCCTTACTATCAGATGCAGTTTAGTGTCATTCTAGGACGTTCGTTGTGGGGGGGGGGACTTACCTTTCGGCAGAGATGCAGTCGGTGGAGTCTACAGCCCCAGCAGACTGGGTGACCAGATTGATTGATTGATAGATTGATTTTAACGGCATACCAAGGGTTATTTTATACGTAGAGGTTAGGGAATCGCGTTCATTAATTGTTTCTTAAGAGTTTTTTTTTTCGCACTGTTCTATTCCTATCTAATATGACTAAGTTGCACACATTGGCGTGGTTTGTAGTATTCCTATCTAATACAAATAATTATTTGATTTCAATATTTTGTGACAATATTCGTCTGTGGCGGTGCGTGAGGGGTTAACCAAAAAAAAAAAATTGAATAGCCAATTATAATTGCCAAGAAGTGTGGAGTTGAAATTCAGGGAAAAAGAATCGAAAATGCTGTGACCGAGTTTTTTTTTCTTTTGTTGACAATAGCCAAAATTAAAACAAAGAAGTTGACAGGTACGGAAGATTAAGTTGTTTACAGAACTCAGGCAGAAATCGAGAAAGAAAAATATTGTGATTAAAAAGGTGAAAACAGTAACGATACTAAGATAATTTTCGAGCCTGGAAAAAGTTAATTTTTAAAGGATTTGACAGCACAAAGATTCAGATACGGTGTGACTTGCACTCCAGTTAAAAGGTGGGACTCAGAGCAAACAAAGAAGTCTTTGTCAAGATAAAGAAGGCCACCTGGCATTTGGGGAAATACCTCAGCTAAGGGTTGAGAAAATTATCCAGAATTACTTATCAGTGTTGAAAGGGAATTATTAATTAGCCTGAGGATAGGCCAGTCTTTTCGCCTACGTGGAATTGAAACCAGTTCCATCAAAGGTGACAGTCCAGCATATTTGGGCAAAAAGGGGTTGGACCCTTTCTGACGTCATGAGCCATAAAATGATAGAAACTATGTTGGTAGGAGGAAAGCTATCCTCCTGTAGTCCTCACTATGAGGGTAGTGAGAGGAACAACTCTGTGGAAGAAGTGAAAAGAGGGTTGGACCCTTTCTGATGACGAAAATTAAAACAAAGACATGAAGGATGTCTAATGAGTTGAAAATGACGTTAGGGAGATCACCCATGCCTCAGTCAGAACCTACCCCAGAATATTGGCAATTATTATATAAACAGGCTGATTTCCGAACTCTGCAGTTGGTGGCAGGAGAGCGAAGCAGTTCGGTTCCAGACGAAGCAGACAAAGCCGACGAAGACCAGGCAGGGACCAACAGATTGGAATTGTGCTTTGCGCTACCAGCTCATATATCACCAGTCCGCCGCTGAGATACATTGTCGTTAAGAAAACTTAACCCTCGTCGGGCCGCCGCCTTAGACTATTATATGTCACACCCGCAGATTTTTTTTTGTCGCCACCTGTAACTTTGAAGTTTTATAAACCCTTTTCTTATCTACTGCAGAAATCGGAGTTATTATTTTTTTTTGTTTTTGTTCTGCAATATATGTACCCCTTTGGAGTCCAGTCTTCAGCTGCCAGTAACCCTCTCTTCCTTTCAGACAGGGCCATCGGCCTTACTTTTAAAGAATCACAACGTGGGGCAGGGCTGTGCATGGTCACTTTCCCTGGAAGGAAATTTTGATCTGTTTTTTTCCCACGCTGTAGCACAGAAATTGGAGGGAGGCGGACAAGGTTGTGGCAAAGAGTTACCATAATAGGTATAATCAGCGCTGTGATCGAGGACGGGGCGAAGAGGGTGGTATATTTTTTTCTATTTGATAATAGTTATTTATTAGTACACAATTATATGATTTTAAGTAATCAATAAATATCCTTAGTAAACGACTAAAGCTTCATGTATCCACATACAAACAATTTATTGTCATATGATATCAAGTATTCCTATAAAATACAAATAATTTGCCGACTGTTGTATAGTCTCAAGTATTCCTAACTGATATCTATAATTATATGATTTCAAGCAATTATTTCTATTTAATAAATGATTAGTTTTCGCAGTTGTGGTTTCAAGTGACTAATAATAATTCTTAGTCAACAATTATAGCTTCAAGAAAGTATTCTTATAACAAATAATTTACAGTTATATATAAAGTATTCCTATCAGATACAAACTATTTGTTCGCAGTTGTATGGTTTCAAGTCGTCATAACGAATACGAATGATTTTTAAACAGATCTATTTGACTCATAAATAAGACCCTAACAGATCTATTTGACCCGTAGATAGGACCTTAACAGATCTATTTGACCCGTAGATAGGACCTTAACAGATCTACTTGACCTGTAGATAGGACCCTAACAGATCTATTTGACCCGTAGATAGGATCTTAAAAGATCTACTTGACCCGTAGATAGGACCCTAACAGATCTATTTGACCCGTAGATAGGATCTTAAAAGATCTACTTGACCCGTAGATAGGACACTAACAGATCTATTTGACCCATAGATAGGACCTTAACAGATCTATTTGAGCCGTAGATAGGACCCTAATAGATCTATTTGACCCATTGATAAGACCCTAACAGATCTATTTGACCCAATGATAGGACCCTAACAGATCTATTTGACCTATTGATAGGACCTTAACAGATTTATTTAACCCATAGATAGGACCCTAACAGATCTACTTGACCTGTAGAAAGGACCTTAACAGATCTATTTGATCCGTAGATCGGACCCTTACAGATCTATTTGACCTATTGATAGGACCCTAACATATCTATTTGACCCATTGATAGGACCTTAACAGATTTATTTAACCCATAGATAGGACCCTAACATATCTATTTGACCCATTGATAGGACCCTAACAGATCTATTTGACCCGTAGATAGGACCCTAACATATCTATTTGACCCATTGATAGGACCTTAACAAGTGCCACCATTCCGGGTCAAAATAGACTAGGGAGTAATGGCAATGAAGAAGTACTCCACACTCCCCTGGATTTCCAGAACTCTACACGATTCCGCCCTGTGTCTTACCCAAATACACTTCCTTTTTTATTGGGGGGAGTAGGGGAGAGGTCTTACCCCTCAGCAAGGAATATAGTCAGTGTATTCTACAGCCTGCTAACAGGGCGATTTTCTCAAATGAATTGATCTGTTGCTATATAAAACAGAAATCCACATATCAACACTTAATTTTCATATTCTTTCATAGAAATTTATTTTGTATATTTTGGGGATGTACAAATCATATTTGTTTCTTAATGTTAAAATGTGTTCATTTCATTCCAGTGCTCTTTGTTCTACAGCTTCCTACTTTACCCCCCGCAGCGGGTAAAAAAGGAGTAGAACAAATGCCCCCTTTTGACCTCTTACGTGTTGTTATGTTGTCATAGCGACCGCCTTTCTTATATTGTAATAAGATTAGTCAAAACCCGCTTAACGCCAAGCCCATCTATTCATGCTAACTACCAATTTATTTGCCATACACAAAAACTTAACAATATAACCTGGCTGTTTGTAGCCTACCGTTATATTAAGTGCAATTTTGATTCAGTTGGGAACTTGGTAGCAATAGTGTTGGGATATCGTTCGCGCTTACTTACATCATTGTAATTTCTCACACGAGCTTACAATTAAATGTTCATTATAGAGTACTTCCCTTATTTTATTCACAAATAATTATGATATATATTCTATAAGTTGACTGTGACGTACATGGGTGGATTGAACGGTCGAGACAGATGGACAGTGTCGTAAGGTCCAAGACAAAAAGGCACGAAGGGGTTCATGCTGCAACAAGGTACTTTGACTAGTAATTATATAAATGTCGATAACTGTAATTATAATAATCAAAATATATTTGATTGATTGATTTATTTATTTTAAAGGCATATCAATCCGTCAAGGAATATTCTATGCATAGAGGTTAGGGTATCTCATTCACTGTATATTGATATTTACATATTTAGTTTCTAAAGAGTGTTTTCTTTGTTTCACAAGGTCCTATCGAATATGAAGGATTTTTAGCAGATCTATTTGATCCATAGGTGGGAACCAAACAGGTACTACCACTCCGTGTCAGAGTGAATCAAGAAGTAATAGTAATGAAGGAATGATTTCTTAATTGATCTATTTTGATCCATAAGTGGGACCCAAACAGGTTCTACTACTCCGGAGCAGAGTGGACCTGGGAGTAATGGCAATGAAGGTGTACTCCACACTCCCCAGATTTTCTGAACTGGAGCCTCTCCATCAGATGCAGTTTAGCGTACTACTCAGGACAACCTTTTAGTGGCGGGGGGCTTTACTCCTCGGAAGGGGATACAGTCACCGTATTCTAAGTATACTCTATTTGATATTTTCGTGTATAGATAAAAAGTTTTGTATAACTTACGGAGCTTTTTTTTTTAATTCTTCATTATATTTCAGAGATTCGGAGATTTAGAAACAAATGTCTGGTTAAGATTGTTCATGCCTGTATAACATAGCTGGTAAGAGGAGATGGGTTAAGGGGACTATGGGATACATATTTTTTCTAGTCTTAAAATAAGCAATAAAAACATACTTAAGAACATTCTAGAAATTTAGGATCAAAACCGTATTAGCATTTAAGTTACATTTTTATATTTTTCAACCAATCAGCTAAAAACATAGAATAGAACATTCTAGAAAAATAGGATCGGAAGTCAACTAACGGAAAATATTTAGGCTCGAAAATAAAATAGTAAAATACAAATCTGATTGGTCAATAAATGTCTACGCGCCAAAATTTTAGGACGATTCTTTGATCCACCAGTAGGATATAAATAACACAGAGTTAGGGAGCCAAATACACAGACTAACACACAGACTTACACGAAGACTAAAACACAAGCCACTAAGCCAGTAAAGCAGTAGGAATTATTTACGGACTCCGTTAACATGAACATACACACATCTTTAAACAAATTTATTTTCTTCTTGTCAAACTTTATTTTCCAAAAGGCCATTTACACATCATGTATTTTGTTTATTTTCATATTCTGTTATATGCATATTAAATTGTTCGTTGTTTAATGTTCGTTGTGTTCTATTCCATTTCTTTTACGCGATTGTAATGTTTTGTGTTGTATTTGTGGTGGGAATAATTAAGAGAGCAATACCCGTAAAGTATGAATGCACATCTACTGAAAATACTAAATACTCATACAACCCCCACAGGACCAAAAACTGTTTTTTCCCAAGGGTGGGGCAGATCACTATCATTCCATTTCTTGTAACTTAGATACTCCTCGATAACACAAACATACGATTGGGCAACTTGAGGCCAGGGAAAATACAGAATCGAATCTCCTCTCTCGAAGGACCAATTTTAGCATTAGTATACCCATGATATACTAACACTGTACACGATGGAAGGAAAGAAAATAGTAACGGATTTGTACATTCTAAGAATAAACTTTTTATATTCATAATAAACATACCAAAAGTGGAGCAATTCAGGGAAAGGAGTAGCGCTTCCGCTACACCTTGGTGTAGTAGCTTTTGAAAAGGGAGTCTTCGGTCGCCCTCGGTTACAGTCGCCAACTTACAACAACTTTATACATACCAAATGGTATTAAGAAGAAAGAATACACCAACGTAGCCCAACAACTAGAAATACACACATGTTGTTCTGTGAATAAATAGTATGTAGAAGGGGGACAAAAATGGAAAAAAGGCTAACTTGATGAGTGTCAGTGTGACACTGGACTCTTTGGGAAGGTGAGGTTTAATCAATCTAAAATAAGTAGATGAAGTGAAAAAAGTAAGAATTGTACTTTTAAGAGAATCTCAATTGTTTAAATATCATTTGCACAAAGAAAAACATTTGGAAACTCAAAAGATAGAATGAGCTATGTGACATTGTCACTTAAAAGAACGTTAATCAATTGAGGGCAAACAGACCAAGTGAAAAGTGGTATGGTCGTAATTTTGTGAAAATCTAAGATACTTGACAATGAAAACCTTGAAGACCCAAAAGTCAGACTGCGAGACTACGGCGGAGGTGATCTAATTGTTGATGAAAATTATCAGAGAAGGAACAGGTTGTTTGCATAATAAGGAGTTCGGATGAAGGGTCTGATAGGAGATACTTTATAGCTTAATGTTTTCTGAACAAAGAAATTACCTAGAGACAAAAACTAAGAAAAATGACCAGAGAGACAGAAGAGACCATTAGGGCTATTTCTGAGATTATCAGAAAAGACAAAGTTGGTTGCTTTAGAAAATCTGGGTAACTGACATAAGACAATTTGGAAACTTTCCTTCCCATACACATTTTGAAAATCAGATTCGTGACAAATACACAGTTGTGCTCGTCTAGAGAGGAGGGCTAGGTTGAATATAGCGAGAGTGGGAGGTATAAGGGAATTCTAAGACTATGTTGATATCAGGCATGGGTGAGAGATACAAATTAAAGTAGGTTGGAGCTGAGAGGGTGCATCCAGCCTTCTGGCCACTAATACAGGGTGAGACAATTCTCCAAATTTGGAAAATCTGTTTTAAAGAAAATTGGAATAATAAGAAATTGACATTAAGGATGAGCAAATAATACAGCCAGCCGGACTCGATATATGCTGGAGTTTTTGACATCTCATACAGAGAGTAGGAAGAGAGCTGAAGAGGGTCTGAGAAGAGTTGGAAGAGAGAGAGAGAGAGAGAGAGAGAGAGAGAGAGAGAGAGAGTCGGTCTAATATTGCTCCTAACCCAGCTCAGACCTTGTGTCAGACTTCGAATACTAAAGTATTCAGTATCACTGAACTAGAAACGAATGGGATGTGTTAAAACCGCTGTATACAACAAACAATACAACAAATAATACAAACACTACAACAAACAATACAATAAACACTATAACAAACAATACAACAAACACTACAACAAATAATACAACAAACACTACAACAAACAATACAACAAACACTACAACAAACAATACAACAAACAATACAAGCAAAAGGTTTTGTCACATTTCTAACCCATGTTGTTTGTTTTTCGGGTGATCTACATTATTTTGATGTAAACTTTTCTAAGTTTACATCTACAGTAATGTAGTTATGTGGCTTTACCACTCCCTAGTAGGGTAATAAACAACATCTCTACTGCTAAAAAAAGCAAAAAGAGGTCGAGAATGGGTTTCTGGGACTGTCGTGTGACAAGTCACGCGGCCTCCCACGGACATAGCAATTTTTCAAGGAAGATAATTATTTATTGTGTCTCTACATTACAATAGAAACAATGTGGTATATCGCATACTACAAAACATCTATTTAATGACTAAAAATTACACAGCTGTTAAACATCACTCACTAGATTAACATACACCGTTTTTCAACGAACGCTGCATCGTAGACACGCGACAATCTATTTTTTTTTAAAATCTAACGTAATAAAACGCCATGTAAAAAATACTAAGATTAAAAATCTTTCGACGCTCTAAACAGAAAGACTCGGATATTAAAAACAAATGTTCCACTTGACTTTAAAGAAAAATAACATCTTGATTACGCTATGGACATGCTTAATACTAAGTAAGGTTCCCCACTCATCAAGGACCAATGTTAACATTAGTATATTTGTAATATACTTATAATAAACACAACAGAAGGAAACGCACTTCTTCTTTTTTGATGAAAAAATAAACTCTAAAGCATACATGATTTCTTGCCTAGAAGTGAAAAAAAATAAACTCTAAAGCATGCTCTGACGAGGCTCAAAGCAAGAATCCGACGAGTGAAACCCAACTTACTAATTGATAATATCCTCCGTCTGCATGACAATGCTCAATCACACACAAGCATCAAAACAAGGGAGACAATCAGCTTACACGGATTGACAACTTTACCGCATCCCCTATACTCATCAGATTTAGCGCCTTTAGACAATCATCTCTTTGGTCCTATGAAAGAGGATTTTGCCAGTGACGAAGAGGCTCAAAGAACAGACAACAGAATTTTACGAAGCAGGGATACATGCTCTCATTCGAAGCTGGAACATTGCTATTGAGAGAAACAGTGACTATGTTGAGAATTAGGGATGTGATCCACAGAAGACCAGCTTCATTTTTGATACATATTCCTCTGTAGGTAATTATTCCTGTACTAACCAAAAAGACATTACTTTTTCAATCACCCTTGTATTTCAGAATACAAAAACGTGTCTCAACATCTAGATATGGGAACATATAGCTCAATGAACAAACAGAATACAGAAGTACAAAAATTGGATAAGTTTACAGATATAGGAAAGTAAAATAGCCACGTGGCTTTACCGTTCCCTGGCAGGATCTAAGACAATGTTACTCTTAAACAGAAGCAAAAAAAAAGTCGGGAATAAGGTTATGTGACTATCATATAAGCACCCGACAAGGTTCCTGACGGACATGCCCATTTCCTAAGGGAAATGATATTCATTGTCTCCCTACAATGCCCTTCAAAATTACTTATGGTGGTTGAAAGCGGTCGGAGAGAAAACTTAGAACAATTTTCATGCAAAGTAGTACCAAATTTGTAAGACGACAAGAAAAAAAACTTATTTAAAAAAACTTAAAAAGAACTTTGTCTGTGAGTTTTAACCAAAGATGCTGAAAAGAAAAATTGCTGCCAACATATATTTCATTGAAATATTTTTTTCAAAGTAGTTTTTCTGAATAGACATGTGATAGTATAGAAAAATTTAATAAGAATAAGAAATAAAATTAAAAAGGGAATTTTAAGAATAAATAAGTAAATAAAATAAGTAAAAAAAAAAAAAAAATAGAAATAAAGTAGGAACTTATGCATCTATGTTACCGCGATAAAGCCGAACTTTTACGAGCATTTCCGGGCCGATAACGAAAAGAATCGGAATATCCCGAAATTCCTAGCCCATCAAATTTAAGCAAGCAGACGATAAAATAATTCAATCAATTTGTTGACAAAGTTACGAGAACATTATTATTCAAGCAATTTTAAACAACATGAATTTATCGCATAAGCGCCAAACTACAATCTGTGGAGAAGGTGATACAATTCTGCCAAGAAAAAAAAAAACTGGTGCTTATGCACTTATTGTACCAGGATATTTTTAGATAGTTTTTTCAAGTTAAATTCAGGTGTTACGATATCTTTTTTTTTTTATTAAATTGTTAGGTGAAAGTACAGAATAGTTACAAAACCCCCTCCACTCCCCATGTTAAGAATGGGTTTCTAAATAATCACGGTATTATTTCAGCGCGGTACAATAAGTTGTAGGGGGTGCATGTTATTTGTTAGATATGTTTGGTCCCCCAAAATTTAGGTTGCGTTTTGGTATATATATATTTTTAAACAAAACAAATTTATATCTTAATATATACAATGAAAACATTTAAAACATTACTATGGTTCTATTACTGTTCGCGAAAATATTCTGTGTGTGTGTGTGTGTGTGTGTGTGTGACTAAAACAACGAAAAAACTACAAAAAGGACTAAATGACAAAGTGTACGATGCATGTTAACAACGTATTTCTAAATGTTCGTTTCATTCTGTGATTCGACGCAATTGCTGTTTTAGAGGCTGGAAAAAGTCCCACAGACAAGGTATACTGAAGAAAGGAATGTTTGCATGGCTTATACATTTTGTGGCGTTTGACGGCTGTTGGTGAAGAGAGTGATAGTATACTCTCTGGAAGTCACACTGGAGAAAATGTGAAAAAGAGAAAGAGAGTTTGAAGACGAAGGATTTATAGAAAATACATGTCTTCGAATCGGCACCAAAAATCGCGCGACGAAATTCAAATGAGGACGTAGTTTTAAACACTGATCACGTGGTTTCCAGAGACTGAATATTTGCGTGCGTCCGCCCTCTTTGTTTCGCAAACAAGTGGCATACCGCCTAATTTAAATTATAGGAGGATAAGTCCTATAAAGTGCATAAGTACCCAAAAACTTATTGGCAAAATGAAAAGTTGCTGGATATGCGAGCATCCTTGCCATTCAAAAAAAATGAGAAAAAGCTATGCCTGGAGACGGTCTTCATGCATTTTGTCGGCATATTCCGATTCTTTCTGTTATTGGCCCGGAAACGCTTGTGAAAGTTCGGCTTTATCGCGGTAACATAGATGCATAAGTACTATAAAGTATATAGATTTTCATTTTTCTAGTTATGCAAGGGGTTTTACGTCACCTGACCCTCGGTTCCAAATTTCCTGTCAAGAACCATGCTTTTTCTTTTGTTTGTTGGTTTCTATTTCCTCTTTTTACTGCCAGCCTCGCTTCATGAAGAACATTTTTCTCAGCGGCACCTAGAACCCGAAGATATAGAAGTAGCACACAAATACCCCAACCCAGTGATATGTTGACCTGTGTTGGCTTGAACCTAAATTACCCTAACCGTTCACTTAAAGGAACTGAACAATAAATACCAAGAACATTTTTGCCAAGAAATATAAAATAAAACCGGTATATGAAAAGAAATGGTATGTTACCTTCTTTATTTGGGAAATTATTTTCTGTTTACCAACATGTGAAACGCACACCCATGCAACACATATCCCACAAACCCATAAATCTTTTCATCTTTCTCGACACAACACTTTTTTTATTGTGAACTCTAAATGACTGTAAATTGTTTATTAATAAAATAAAATAAGATAAAATAAGATAAAATTGTTGTTAATTAAATATCACCTTTTATCTTTTCTCAATTTCAGCATTTAAGTATTTCTCAGTGACCTTATGGGCTTCTCAAGTGGAAAGGTTTTTGTTTTGTTTATTTAGCCCATAAATTAATATTATAAAACTTACAGAGTATGAACTGCTCATTTTGGGGGTTTGCAAACGCACATGTTGTCCAGTAAAAAGTCAAAATACCGAAAAAAAAGTTTGTTCTTTTTTGCGCTGAAAGTTAAACTTTCGAATTTTATGATTTGTTTCATTTTCTTATCATTTTGTTTTGTTTTTCTAAATTTTAATTTTCTATTATTTATTTCATTTAATTTTTTTTATTTCAAACTTTATCAATTTATTCCTGCAACATTTCAAACAAAAAAAAATGCAAGAACTCATCGTCTTACACATGACACGATTGATCAAGAAATGGATCATGTATATCAGAGGTTCCAAACCTTTTCATTTCGATGGTCACAAATTTTAACTTAGGAGTCCCCAGGACTGTGATCCTAAAAGGACAGTTAAAAAAATGCTTCCATTCACTAAGTCGTAATCTTAATTTATAAAGGAGACATCTAACGATTGTAATCACAAAAAGATGGAATATCAGAATTAAATGAAGGGAAGTGATGCTTTGATGGATGTAAATTCAGTGCATTCTCGACAAACTTCATTTTGAAGAACGACTATTCCCAGCGGTATGAAGTACTAAATATACTTACTACTTGCTGGGTGTATGTGATAAGGTTGGAGAATCATCCAGATGGAAGCACGTGGTTCTTATAGAAATGAAGGATGTGGCAAGCAAGAAACTTGGACATTAAATCCACCGAAGACAGAGAATCAATGCATTCCATTTGCAGTTGAAATGGGTCTTCTTCACAGTCAACATCAAATAGAGAAAATTTTGAAAGTTAGGTTTATGGCCGCATGAATAAACCTTGAGGTCTACAGTTTGGGTACCTTTGATATATATGGACCACTTTTTCTTAGCAGAACGCCACAAAAAATAACATTTGTTGGCACATTAGCTTTAAAATGGTTTTAATTTGAGAATACACCAATTTCCCGATCATAATAGAGTTGCATCAGTTTATGCTCACTTCCATCATTATAATTAACCACGAAGCTTACCAGATGTTCATTAGAGATCACTTTCCTTTTATCTTACTTATTGACAATTAATTATAGAATTAATTCTATAAACAGAATGTGATTCGACATCGTGATTAATTGCTGCGGAAGACGGCATTTAAGCGAGTTACCAATAAAATAATCGAGTGTGGCAAATCAATTTTAATCCATCAGAGGGATATTAACGGGGACAAATAAAGGATTAGATTATCAATGAACAAAAAGGGATTTGTTTGAAAGACTTTTGGAGATATAAGATCTAATATTCACCAGATTGGGTGGGGAGTAACCCTCTTGGAGATTATTAGATCCAATATTCACCAGATGGGGTGGGGAGTAACCGTCTTGGAGATTATTAGATCCAATATTCACCAGATGGGATGGGGAGTAACCCTCTTGGAGATTATTAGATCCAATATTCACCAGATGGGATGGGGAGTAACCCTCTTGGAGATTATTAGATCCAATATTCACCAGATGGGATGGGGAGTAACCGTCTTGGAGATTATTAGATCCAATATTCACCAGATGGGATGGGGAGTAACCGTCTTGGAGATTATTAGATCCAATATTCACCAGATGGGGTGGGGAGTAACCGACTTGAAGATTATTAGATCCAATATTCACCAGATGGGGTGGGGAGTAACCGTCTTGGAGATTATCAGATCCAATATTCACCAGATTGGGTGGGGAGTAACCCTCTTGGAGATTATTAGATCCAATATTCACCAGATGGGGTGGGGAGTAACCGACTTGAAGATTATTAGATCCAATATTCACCAGATGGGGTGGGGAGTAACCGTTTTGGAGATTATTAGATCCAATATTCACCAGATTGGGTGGGGAGTAACCGACTTGGAGATTATTAGATCCAATATTCACCAGATGGTGTGGGGAGTAACCGTTTTGGAGATTATCAGATCCAGTATTCACCAGATGGGGTGGGGAGTAACCGTCTTGGAGATTATTAGATCCAATATTCTCCAGATGGGGTGGGGAGTAACCGTTTTGGAGATTATTAGATCCAATATTCACCAGATGGGGTGGGGAGTAACCGTCTTGGAGATTATTAGATCCAATATTCACCAGATTGGATGGGGAGTAACCCTCTTGGAGATTATTAGATCCAATATTCACCAGATGGGGTGGGGAGTAACCGTTTTGGAGATTATTAGATCCAATATTCACCAGATGGGGTGGGGAGTAACCGTCTTGGAGATTATTAGATCCAATATTCACCAGATGGGGTGGGGAGTAACCGTCTTGGAGATTATTAGATCCAATATTCACCAGATGGGGTGGGGAGTAACCGTCTTGGAGATTATTAGATCCAATATTCACCAGATGGGGTGGGGAGTAACCGTCTTGGAGATTATTAGATCCAATATTCACGAAATGGGTGGGGAGTCACCGCTGCGTAGTAGATGACGTGCACGACTGCAGCCATGTAGTAAGCGAGTTCGAACGCCAGTCCCATTATTATGTTCACTTTCGACGTAATACTCTTGCAAAAGGCATGAACCCCCTTATCCTCTCAGCTACGTGTTAAATTGTATCGCTGCTGTTTTTCTAGAAGGATTGCTTTAGCATTAAATAACCTACGAAGCTTGATATGCCATTAAACAAAGAAATGAAACCAAATCACCTGATGGATAGAAGTTGAATCTCTGAAATGTGTTAAAAAATGATACACTTGGTTATGTCGTTTTAATGGAGCTTTAGTGAGTATAGAGTACAAGTTCGTTACCAATACTCCCAAGTTCACACTGACTCGGAGTGGTAGTACATGTTAGCATCTCATCTAGGGGTCAAGTAGAACAGTTTTAAAATAACCTGTATTCAATTGGAATACTTGATGCCATATAACTAATTTATTTGTATTGAGAATAGTTAAATGAAGCTATAATTTTTTACTAAGGATTATTATGAGTTACTTAAAAACATATCATTGTGTGCAATGACTATTATTGAATAGAAATAATTACCAGAAACCAGATAATTATTAGTATTTGATAGGAATGTTTGAATCTATTCTACAGTGTACAAATTATTTGTATAAGATAGGAATATTTGATATCATATGACTGCAAAAAAAAAAAAAAACTCTAAAGAAATAACTACATAAAAATGGTAAATATGCATGTACAATGAACGCGATTCTCTGACCCCTAAGCATAAAATAGCCCAAGAGATGTTGGCTCTTCTTAATATTAATAATCTATAAACAATTGCATGGTTTCAAATAAAAACTCCTTTTTAATTAAATCATTTTAAACCACCTGCCTGGACATAGTTATACATTCAAGAATTTCTCTATTATACAAATCAATTTTAAATAATTCTTTTGAACCACTGATGGGACTCTAACTAGTACTAACCCTCCGGATCAGAGTGGACCTGGGAGTAATAGCAACCATGAACTGACTCCACACTCCTCAGAGCACCCTCACTATCACATGTAATTAATGTCGTACCCAGGACATCATTCTTTTTTACATAGATATTTTTATGACTTCCGGAAAGAACATGGCACAAAAAGAAAATAATTGTGTCCATTTCGATGGCGTTTTCAGTTTGTTAATGCTCGAATGAAATAGAGACTTATTTAAATGTATAAAACAAATGTCTGACAAAAGTCTCCGTGTGTGTGTGTGCAGTAGTAATTATCAGGTAACTAGAAAATCAAGCTACTGTCTGCTTACTGTACCGGCGCAAGGGGAGTGAGTCAGAGAGAGAGAGAGAGAGAGAGAGAAATGGGGGAGGGGGTTAGTTGTTGCAAATGAGCTTAACACTTCTACTGACTAACTCGCCTTTCCGTTCATATTTATAACATCTGGCTCGATCAAAAACTAAGAAAAACTGTTGTATTGTAATTGGCTCTTTAACCGTTTTAGCTGTCGTGTCTCCTGTTTTCTACAGCGTCTGCACAATTTGCAACAGTCATGAAAATATTTTCAAAAATCGACTTCTGGAGACTATTCAGTTTTGAGCGTTTAAACGTAACGTTGGGTGCTAGATTCGAATTTTGCCACCGATTTTGCGGTTGGTTATTTATTTATTTATTCTTTGTTTAATAATGACTTTAAAATATTTAAGAGGTAGAGTACCAATAAACTCTTAAAAAGCCTGTTTTTCAAAGACGCAAAGGTATATATATATATATATATATATATATATATATATATATATATTCATTTGTATCAAATGTTTTTTTGATTGTTAATAAATAAAGGTTTCGGCAGAATGATTTCTCGGCTTTTGAACGTAAATAAAAAAAGGCAACCTAATGTTATTTAAAAAGTTTGTTTTGGTTTAAGAAAGAACAATATTGTGTCATCACTATTTTAAAGATTATATCATCCAAATGCGTATCCTCTCCAGCTGTACATCCCTGAAACCTCACCCTGAAGTTTTTCAACGCTCTCTAGGTATTGACGCGATTTCATGACGAATACACTCTTTCAATTCGTCAGTTGTCAGCAGCATACGTTTAAAGACTTGAAACTTCAGGTATTCCCTGAAGAAGTCGTCATAAGTGAGCGGATGGGCTACAGGATGTCTCTTCATTGTGAGATGAGGCACCTTTAAAAAAATCTCTCTCAGAGTTTCCAAAGATACCCTGGTGCCATCTAAAATGGCATACCTACGACCCATTCACCTGAGCAGCGACGCTTTATTAAATTCAGAAGATTATACTGCCGGTACCAATATTATTTTGTTGAATTAATATTAACAACTTGTGTTACTTCCGTTCTGTTTCGTTCTTCAATACAATTTAATTATTAATGAAACTCAAGACTGGATTAAAATCACTCTATGCCATAAACATATGTAAAGATTAATAAAAAGAAAATTTTTCTTTTAATTCTAAAAATTCCAAAAGGTAGTGGTTCCAAGAAGCCCATGATAGGAACTAGGAGCGGCGCATGCTCCAAAGAAATGATCTTCTCAGCGCTATAAAGAACTTCTACTTAACTTAAACGGTACCTTTCAGACTGTAATGATACTTTTCCACTCGGCTGCCAGCAACGAACACATGTGTTGATCGGGTCTTGTGGCCTTACACTTAGCCATATCTGCTACTAGCAAGCCGACCCTGCTGAAACAAATATTACTTAAAACACCCGTTGGACATAACCACAGACTTTGGACTTATCACCCACCGAAAATGACTAAAATATTTCAACGACTTGTTTGGGAGATGCGACTATTTTCTAATTGTCCAGAAAGACATTTCCTCGCTACAGAATAGCCGTATTAAACCCCAAAATAAAGTTTTGAATTGAAAGGTAACTTTGTTTGTTTTGGTTTTTTTCTTCCTTCCTTCAGTACTTCTTTTGTAGCCTTCTACAGACAAAGAAGACGCCAACAAGTTAGATGAGGGGAAGAAAAGGAAGAACAAATGGAGTCAGATACAACAACCAACAACCTACGAAACTAAACCAAATAATAAACCAAATTTTATTCCTCATACATAAACCACTTATGGTGACTCATTGTTCCTCCTCACAACAAGACGTATATATTTACCCAACCTCTCCACACGAGCAGGATGAAATACAAAGTCTACTTTTTTAAGCGGGGTTTAACAGGTTTGAATTCAGAATGCTCCTTCTCCCAGATTAGTTGCCATACTAAGGCAAAAGAGCCCAGTGTGTCCAACTATTTTAGGTTGGTTGGTTGGGTTTTATAGCATAATCAACTTTTATATGTTATTCAATGCCAAATTCTGGTTGGTTAACTGGTTGTTTGGGTTTTATGGCATATCAACCTTTGTAGGTTCTTTAACGCCAAATCCATTTTTATGAAAATAGTTCTATTTCAAACACTTCAGTTTAGCATAAATGTGTGTTTAAATGCAAAAATCACTATTGTGAAGGAAGCACGGTTTAGTTCTATTTAACCCATAGATAGAACCCTTATCAGGTGCTACCACTCCGAGCCAGGGTGGACCTAAGAGCAATGGCAATAAAGGGTTACTCCACATTCCCCAAGGCTCCAGCCTTAGTGGAACCTCACCATCAGATTGTTTAGTGTCATATCCAGGACACTCGTTGTGGGGGGATCTTATCCCTCTGCAGAGGTGCAGTCGGTGTATTCTACAGCCCCAGTCGACGGGGCAAAATCATTTTAGGGGTGTCCTCGTGGTGTAATGGTTAAAGCGCTGGACTGCAGAATCGTAGTAAGCGAGTTCGAACTCCAGTCACGCTATTACGTTCACTTTTGGACAAATCCCCTTGGGAAAGGTATGAACCCTCTTATCCTCCCACCTATGGATTAGATAGTACTTCTGTTCTTCTAGAAGGATTGTTGTATACTCATATACATGCATAAACACAACGACACAATGAAGACGACGAGACAGTCCTTTTAGAAAAATATACCTCTCACTTTATTTGAAAGGGTTGTGTGTATGAGAGGGAGTTGGAGACCGAACAGAACTGCAACATATTGACCCCCACTCTTATGGCCATCAGTGTTGTGTCTCTCGTTCTCCAGGGCTGCTCAACCGGAGGCCCGGGAGCCCTCTCCGCTGGGTACTGTTCTCTCTATCGCATCTGGTCTCTAACTCATCTGATCTCCAACTGCAACTGCTCAATCAGGGGCCTGAGGGCCCACACTGCTGGGTGCAGGCTTTCTCTACCGCATCTTGTCTCCAACTGGTCTGGTCTCCAACTGGTCTGGTCTCCAACTAACTGACTTCCTGTCTCACTGAGTTATATAATAGTTCAACGTCCCCTTCTTCTTGTGGGCGTCACAATTGCACTCATTCAACCCATCCACGGTCAAGATTATAATTCTGATATTCCTCGACCGGATGCCCCTATTTTATCGATTGCTTGGGGGAGAATAGTTCGATTCATACATTTCTCAAGAGTATTAGCTAGGATTTGAACTCGGGTCGCCATGTACTTCGATGATATTCATTACGACACTAGCGACTCACAACTAGATATATAGGTTTCGTTTTGTTTGTTTGTTTGTTTGTTTTTCGTTTTTGTTTAATGGCATATCAACCTCCGTTGGTTATTTGATGCCAAATCCATCCTTGTAAAAAAAAAACAGTAGTGGTACTATTTAATTCATAACGGGGGTGAATAAGGGGTACGTGTTGTTACTGCTTTTAATTTAGTAATTCGAAAGCGTCATATCGTTAAAATATATAACGATTTCTATTGTAAATGTAAGTTCCTCAATTTTCAGTTCGGGAACTTGTTAATTCACACAATCCACATCATACCATACATTAAAACAGAAAATTCGTTGACAACCCTGTCGGCTGGGGCTGTAGAATACACCGACTGCACCAACTACAGAGGGGTAAGACCCCCATTATACGAAAGAGAAATCACCAAAATCGAAAGCGTGAAAATCAGAGTCGTGGGTTTTAAGCCTGTTATATATATATATATATATATATATATATACGTCTTTTCAGAATGAATCAGAGCACTCCCTTTTAAAAAATAAGACCATTCGGGTACAAAGAGGAAGTGAGTGCCTTGCAGTTGCTGATAAGAGAATCGCTGAGGATAATAAATTCACTGAAGTTGTTTTTTTTTCGTTCACAGTTAAATATTTGGCTACCATACAGTCATTTTCACTAGGTTTAAAGATAAAAAAAAAAGCTTAAAAGGCTATGTCTTCTGGTAAAAAGATTTTTCTTTAATTTGTCATACTAATGTAGCTAGATAGATCTCAGCAAACACCCACACCAAAAATAAACTCTGCTAAAATTATCTGTATGATTTTCCTACTGTAGCCAGTCAACAAATTTTATGTTTTGTACTTATAAAATCTTGAGGACTTACCAAGAGAAATTGCCGACAGGGACGGTTGGTGAGAAAGAGTTAAAGAAATCTGTGCGATAAGCACGGCTTAATGATGATGATGATGATGATGATCTATATCAATAACTGGAAAGAGTTCATCAATCTTTGACGGCTGGACCAGGTTGAGCAGAGTTTTCCTTCTCCTTGACTAGTTGCCTCACCAAGATTAAAAGAACTCCAGTTAGTTCGACTATTTAGAGCCGGAAGTAAGTATTTACTCAACAGACAATGTTATTTTTGCGAACAATACCCAACCAAGTACAGCCTGTCAAATGCAATCGCGTCATGAAAACAAAGATCATCCCGAAGATACCAATTCTACGGTTTTCAACCCTGATTATGTGAAGATCTTTTGTTACTGTCTCTGATGCGCACTTTTTCTCGCTGTCGTAGAAATTACAACCCGTGTGAATTCTGATAAAAATAAAACAACTATAAAAATATCAAAAATACACAAATTTATAAGAATAATCCTTTTTTTTTTTATTGCTATAAAAGTTACTTGTGGGTATGAATTTACCCAGCTACGTGCAGGATGCGACATAAGGTCAATTCATTATAATCAAACACCCCTAAAAATTAATAAATATTTGAAATAGATATTTCATTTTACTATTTTCCAGGCTTTGAAAGAGGTAGTATTAATCTAAACCTTTTTTTTTTTTTAATTTTTGGTTTCTAAGTCATTTTTATGCCGGATGATGGTTGAGATTAAATGGATTCCTTCTTGGTGCGACACCTGGTAACGACCAAGAGTGCATATAGGAAGGAAAAGTAAGGGGGACAGTAAGGCCTTGAGGGTGATAAATAGATCTCAGCGAACAATTACTTTGAGACGGACTCCCTAGTTTTAAAATCTTCGATGTATGAATGTAACAATTCCTGAAAATTTGATTGAAATTTGGGCAAAAATATCGGAGCCTTATTTCAGCAGACTGATGGACATTCGGTGAGTCGTAATAAGACTAGCTGAAAAATGTGCCTTCGTTTAAGATTTCAAGCAAATAACAACAAACTATGGTTTTGTTAGGAATCATAAGTTACCATCAAGAGATTAATGTTTAAGGTCCTCTGAAGGACATTGTTGGTACTAGAAAAAGGAACACAATTATCAAGTCTTGATTTTCTGGTGACTCAATGAAAAATCTTAGGAAAAAGTAAAGTGAAAAAGGTCTATATTAAGTTTGTTTTTAAATTATTGCTAAATGTGTGATTTATTCATGAATTAAATGTATACATGTACATATAGTGTATATAATGTACTCTACCTACTTGCGTCTTCCATACAAAAATATGAACAAGATGTTTGAAGTTGGCCCCATAAAAACCGTTGGCCGGGACCATATAACTTGACTTGTCCGTCTTTGCCCATCCCTGTTCACTTGATGACTAAAAGTTTTGATGTAAAGTTTCCAAGTTTGTGATTCATGCTCAATGAGCTTATGGGGATTACTTGCATTTCCTGCTGGTTGGGGAGGCGACATAATTACTTACAATAATGTGATATCCGGATACTTAAGGAAAAAGTCCCGAAAATTAATTCTCTTTTCATTCGACATGACTAATGAGAAAGATGTCGGTTAAAAGCATCCACGAAGACACCTCCTTTCAGAGACTTGGATCTCTGTTAATTGCCCATTATACATTACCAAAAACATTGGTTTGAAACTACTGAATATTAAAGAAAAAAGTCTGATTTCTATATCAGCTCTTACTTGAGTAAAATCCGTGATTACCACTAGTACTTTATCAACCGTAACAAAAAAAAATGCATGGTAATTCCTGGGAATTTTTAACTAAAACTTTACAAAGACTGAATGAAATTGTAGCAGAGAGCTATGATAGGTTGTCTTCCATGTATGTGTTATAACCGACTGATATTTGTCGCTGCCTCCCACCAGACACGACTTGACACAAGGTCAAAAGCCCGAAGGCCGATTAAAGTGGGGATAAAGGGGAGGGGAGGTCGGGAACGAGCCGAGACTCGAACCCTGCTTGTCTGTGCTGCTCATCGGCTCACTTAGTGCAATGTGAGCCTGATGAGGCAAGCAGTTTCACGAACCCAAATGTGGGTCCGGGCACGTATGCCAGTTAACGGCTTAAACTAGACGCTTGGTCTACTGCCGTGCATGGGGGACAAAGGAGACAAAAATGCAGCTCGCCCACCCGAAGGTAGCCTAGTCGAAACTAGGTGCCTAATTAAAGGCCCCAAGTCTGCCATTGTTCCTTTTCCAGGGCCACGCTCCGGACCGTGCTAATACTATTTGAGTGAGAGATTACAAATCGGACACTTTGTAGCAGAAGGAACATATTATGATTTAATATTTCCTCGTACAGTACAATGTAATAACAATTTACGATGTTTTAACACCATATTTTTATTGCTTGAACAAACTTACTAGTATAAATTCAAGTGTGAAAATGTCCTTAAAAAACACGAAGTCTTGATATTGGAACACGTATAGACTTGAAATATGCCTCCAGACTTTGAGGCGCCGAATTCCCGCGAACTTTGCCTCGTCATTGACTCCCAATGTTAATGGGAAAACAGCCAGTGGACGGCTTTAACGTGAAAGGACCTGAAAGAGTCAACTCCCTCAGACTGTAATGAAAAAATAAGTCGCCACTCGCTTCCAAGAGCAAACCTTGAAAATGAACTAATTCAACTCCAAGACAACCCACGAAATTATATATCAACGAAACACCCTTCAACAATAAAGAATTTTGTAGCACAGCTACCTTATTGTCACAAAGAAAACCACGAATGAATCAATCTACGACATCCTCTCGAATTTTCCAACTTGTAAACCGGACTCTGAGTTAAGTCTCCGCAAATCACACCAAAATTTGCAAAAACAATCCCTTTATCTGTCTTTCCATTTTTTTTTTTTTTCATATTAAATTTGCTGTAGAATTTATTCGTCTTGTCTTTTCATTCAGTGTCCGAACTTGAAAAGTGCGGTAATTTCCCTCACAAACGAGAATTAATCCTTTTACAGTTTTAATCCTCATACAAGAAAGACATGAGATACAAGAAAGTTCTTTAAAAAACGTCGTAGCAGAAATAAAGAATTTCAAATTATTATTTAGTGCGGGAATTACTTTAGCCGTTGAGGTTTCGATTTTATATTTTCGTCCAATGAGGGTGATTTAAGCCATACTACTCGGATGACTTTCCCGGGTAGTATAAAAGGACACGCAAACGCTCTCTCAGTCTCTTCTTCTCATATTTTTCGACTCTCTTCCTCATTCAATCTAGCAGCAGAGCCCCAACATTCAACACGAGGAGAGCGTCATTCAACCATGGGCCATTGTTCCTTTTGGAGACTAGTCCTTTGTCATCTATTCATTCCTCCAAGACCAACTGGACCATGAAACTTCAGGTTAAATGCTTAATTCCTGCTCTAAATTCGCAACTGTTGTTCTATTTGTACGACTCACAGTACAGGGGTTATCTTTCTGGCTGTCATTAAAGTTGTTGAAACTCATCAATATTCGCGTCCACATTCCTGTATTTTCCTTTCTTTTTAATGTAACGGGGAAGACCACAATTTACCCTTTTGCAAAAACGTTATATAAAGGAATCCTCAAATGTGGTTGAAAAGTCTTTACTGTACATACATATATGAGAAATAGGAGTTGTATGAAGACTAACATTAAGATATAGCGCACGTGGTAAGAAAAATTTGACATCACCGTTGCTTCCCTGAGAGACCAAGCTCACACGTCTTTGCCAATTCTCTACCAGGTCGAAGAGATTTTGACTTTGCTGAGCCTTTCTTTTATATGCAACTTTGATCATGCCACCTAGCGGCCAATAATTGTACTATTTGGCAGACCCAGAAAGTCTTTGGATATCTGCTTTATTGTTCCTATGGGAAACAATAAATAATTGTCTTCCTTTGGATCGTGGGTATGTACATTGGTCACGTGATAATTCGGAGCCTTTTTCGCTCTTTTTCGTCTTCTGTTGAGGATATAGTCGGCTGATAGAGTGTGCTTTACTTCGGGTGACTTTGAGTATATATATATATATATATATATATATATATATATATTAAGAAAAAAACGCAATATCAATTTTTCTTTCTTTTTAAATTCGCGTATAGTTGCAATGGGATACACAGGAGCAGGGCGCTGATCTAATTTTCAATTTCCAGGGGTAACTTTTTGGGGGAGGATTGTGTTTAATTTTTACTAATGGAAACATTTATCATTAGCTTTCCTTTGTCAAGTTTCTGTCAAGTTTGGCTTGGTTTGGTTTCTTTGTTTAATGGCATATTTAATGCCAAAGCCATTCTCCTTGAAGAACAGTTGTGTGACTATTTAACCCATAGTTGGGAGGATAAAGGGGTACATACCTTTCCCAAGGGTATTTTCCCCGAAAGTGAACGTAATACCGCGACTGAAGTACGAACTCGCTTCTTACGATTCCGCAGTCCAACGCTTTAACCATTACACCACGAGGACAACCCTTTTCTATCAGGAAAAAATTACTTGTTTATTCATTGTAATTATGCATATGCATTTTGTTCAATTTTCATTATAAAGCGTAATATTCAGGGCGCGTCAGGTATTTGAGAATGCATCTTTAGTGGGGCATAAATGAAAAGGTACATAACCTAATGATTCGCAGTGTACGCCAGGTTTTGGCATTTTCATTTCTTTTTCAGAGGTAACATAGCAATCAACAGCTTGGCCAAGGAAATAAAAAGATACGTCGTACTTATGGCACCAGCCACCAACTACACAGATTCGGAGATAGTCAGCTTCTCGAAAATGGCCTGGTCCTTCGTGTTCAAAGTTCGGAACGACCTGAACACCTTTGGAAGTGACGTTAGACGACGTAAGGACGGACAGAGATCGAACAGAAGTTCCGGTACATCACCAACTTCCGATTCCAGTAAATCGATAAGAGACATCGTCGAGCTGCTCAAAGTTATTTTTTCCTAAGTATGACATTAAATTGCATTTGATGGTGAGGCTCCAGTTCTACAGTTTGGGATCCGTGGTGTACTTCTTCATTACCATTACTCTCCAGGTAGCTTTAATAAAAGTTGACTTTTCCAAGCAGCTTTAATAAAAGGGTAATTTTCCAGGTAGCTTTAATAAAAGGGTAATTTTCCTGGCAGCTTTACTAAAAAAGGTAATTTTCCAAGGAGCTTTAATAAAAGGGCAATTTTCCAGGTATTTTTAATAAAAGGGCAATTTTCCAGGTAGCTTTAATAAAAGGGCAATTTTCCAGGTAGCTTTAATAAAAGGGCAATTTTCCAGGTAGCTTTAATAAAAAGGGAATTTTCCAAGCAGCTTTGATAAAAGAGAAATTTTCACGACAAGCTTTAATAAAAGGGCAATTTTCCAGGCAAGGTTTAATAAAAGGGGACTTTTCCATGCAGCTTTAATAAAAGGGCAATTTTCCAGGCAGCTTTAATAAAAGGGGACTTTTTCAGGCAAGCTTTAATAAAAGGGCAATTTTCCAGGTATTTTTAATAAAAGGGCAATTTTCCAGGTAGCTTTAATAAAAAGGGAATTTTCCAGGCAGCTTTAATAAAAGGGCAATTTTCCCGGCAAGCTTTAATAAAAGGACAATTTTCCAGGCAGCTTTGATAAAAGAGGACTTTTTCAGGCAGCTTTAATAAAAGGGCAATTTTCCAGGTAGCTTTAATAAAAAGGGAATTTTCCAGGCAGCTTTAATAAAAGGGCAATTTTACCGGCAAGCTTTAATAAAAGGACAATTTTCCAGGCAGCTTTAATAAAAGAGGACTTTTTCAGGCAGCTTTAATAAAAGGGGACTTTTTCAGGCAGCTTTAATAATAGGGCAATTTTCCGGGCAGCTTTAATAAAAGGTTAAGGCTGAAATGCATTATAAATAAAACATTTGGAGGTGCCCATGGTGTAATGGTTATCATCGTAGTGAAATGGACACGGCGACACGAGTTCAAATCCTGGACGAGACTGATTGCATTTCACATAGCACTAATACCCTTGGGAAAGGTATGAATCCAATTATTCTCCCTCCAGCTATGGGTAAGTAGTAGGGCAGACTAGGTTCTTCAGCTTTGGTGAGGTCTAGGAGAAGGAAAACTCTGAATTCAAACCTGTTAAACTCCGCTTAAAAAACTGACCTTGTGTCATATCCTGCCCGAGCGGAGGGGTTTGGCAAATATGATAAATAAAACATTCAAACAGAAAACAAATAACAGGAGGTTAAGTTCAACAGACTTCGTCTTTTTATGTATTGATATATTTTCATAATAATCAATAATTTTCGGGTGTCCTCGTGGTGTAATGGTTAAAGCGATGAACTGCGGAATCGTAATACGCGAGTTCGTACTCCAGTCGCGCTATTACGTTCACTTTCGGGCAAATACCCTTGGGAAAGGTATGAACCCCCTTATCCTCCCAGCTATGGGTTAAATAGTACCACTACTGTTCTTCTAGGAGAATGGCTTTGGCATTAAATAACCTAAAAAGAGTTGATATGCCATTAAACAAAGAAACCAAACCAAACCAATCAATAATTTTTAATTATGTTTACATGTGAGTATTAATTTTATACGTGTACATTGTACATATGATCGAAAGCCTAGGCTTTCGATCATATGGAAATCAAACCTGACCGATAAAATGAAACGCAGTTTCTTCCAGGCTGCGGTCGTGTCGATACTGCTGTATGGATGCACTACTTGGACGCTGACTAAACGGTTGGAGAAGAAGCTCGACGGCAATTATACAAGAATGTTGCGAGCAATATTGAACAGGTCCTGGCAGCCAACACGGCGCCAACTGTACCTACCACCTATCACGAAAACTATACAGGCTAGACGAACCAGACATGCCGGACACTGCTGGAGAAGCAAAGACGAGATCGTAAGTGATGTGCTCCTGTGGACCCCTGCATATGGCCAATCAAAAGCAGTACGACCAGCACGAACATTCATACAGCAGCTATGTGATGATACGGGATGTAACCCCGAAGACCCGCCGAAGGCGATGAATGATAGTGAGACGTGGAGAGAGAGGGGGTCAGGGATATCCGTGCTAGCCGCACGTCATGATGATGATGACATTGTACATAAATGTTTTTCTTTTTGTCTTATCTTTTATTCTATTTTTAATTACATTTTTGTGCGGCCCAGTAGGCTGGGACAGTTGAATACACCAACCGCGTCTCTGCTGAGGGGTAAGACCTCCTCATCAATGTGTGTCCTATTATGACATTAAACAATTTGATGGTGAGGCTCCAGTAATGCTGGGGGTGTCCTCGTGGTGTAATGGTTAAAGCGATGGACTGCGGAATCGTAATACGCGAGTTCGTACTCCAGTCGCGCTATTATGTTCACTTTCGGGCAAATACCCCCCTTATCCTCCCAACTATGGGTTAAATAGTACCACTACTGTTCTTCTAAGAGAATGGCTTTGGCATTAAATAACCTACAAAGGTTGATATGCCATTAAAACAAAGAAACCAAACCAAACCATCCAGTAATGCTGGAGCTTTGGGGAATGCGGAATACTCCTTCATTGCCATCACTCCCAGGTCCACTCTGGCCCAGAGCGATTGCACCTATCTGTGGGTCAAATTAAACTGTTTGACATTTAAATTTAACGCAAACAAATGAATCATGCTAAACTGAATTTTTTGAAATAGAACTGTTTGATCATTTAATAGTATGTAAACAAATAACTGATGTTTAAGTAAATTGTTAATGATAGATAGCAATACTTAAAACCATTTAACTTCGTTGACTGTTTGATCATATAACTGTGTGTATCTACAAAATGTGTTTACAAATAATATCTAGTATATATCTAAAACAGGAGTTGGCATTAGATAACCTACAACGGTTGATATGCAATAAAACCAATGCGAACGAACGCAAGCTTATTTATGTGTCTGTCATGATTTCCTTTGAGGACTAAACTTTGTTATCGTTCGTGAAATTCGGAACTGATATTTTAGTTCAGCACTTAAAGTACAAGAAAGATATATTGATTCTATTCTCTTTTGAATACTGGACTTTTACATATGTTGTAGGTTCGATAAATACGTCGACACCACAAACTTTTGAAAAATAAATGATTGAAGACAAACTAGGCAAAGATTACAAAGACAAGAGAATTAATTCGAAGAGCCAAGCTTTTATTTGGCGAATCGATAACAAAGAAATGGTTGTTAGTCCGCTCAAGAACCAAGATGCAGTTAGAGTTGCCGTGCGCGAATAGACTGTTATAAGTCTGGAAATGCAGATTCTGGTTCGCAGGTGTAGGAGTTGGTTTGGTAATGCTGGTGCTGATCAGGTGATGCAGGAACTGGTCTACTGATGTCTGCTGCTTAGTGACGCTGGAAATGATGTTGCAAGTGTCTGTTGTTTGGTGATGCAGGTGTCTGCATCTTGGTGGTGCAGGTGCTTATTGCTTGGTGATACAGGAACTGGTACTGCAGGTTTTGCTGCAGTTTGGCTGACTGCGTCGTCGTCATCACGTGTTATCAGCAAAGAGGAGTAAGAGAAAAGGTCAGAGGTGATCCTATGAAGACTTTCTGAAATTAGCTCTTAAAGGAACTGGTTATGACTTTCGGAAATTAGCTCTGAAAATAACAGAGAGAGAGAGAGAGAGAGAGAGAGAGAGAGAGAGAGAGAGAGAGAGCGGTGATTGGTTGGAATCTGGTATCGGCTGTGCTGGGTCTACGGCTGTCGGATGCTGGTCGGATCCCACGTCGGCTGCTGGTTACTGGGGGAGGTGCAACGGTTGAAAACGACGAAAAAGAACACTTGAAATGGTTGTCGAAGCATTTAAGGACAGCTGCAAACCTAGGAAAACATTGCCTGTAGACAGAGTAGAATTCCTAAGAAAAGAACAAAGTGAAAATGAGAACTTTGAAGACTATTTGTTAAATTTGAAATCGAGTTCTAAAGACTGTGAATGGAACAAAGTCACCGAGAACGATATGATCAAATTACAGGAAATAAAAGGAAACACTTTATGAGATATGGTATTCTACAAGAAGTTGTAAGTGATGGGAGCCCTGAATTTGACAACCAAATGATGAGAGAACTGGCCTACAAATACGGATTCAAATGGAATCCCAGTTCATCAGAGATGCCAAACCCCAACGGAACGGTGGAATCAGCTGTAAAATAAATGAAATACATTATAATAAAATATAACAATGAAAACAGTGATCCTTGTCTGGGCATACTATAATTCACCAACACACAATCAAAATCCACAGGAATGTACCTAGTGCAGAAATTATTTCGAAGACAATTGAGAGGTGTAATGTCAACGATGAAGAAATTCCTATCCCCATTTATTGCAGAAGAAACGAAAACTAAAATACGAAAGGCAAAACAACAGCAAAAGAAACACTATGATAAAAACGCCCATAACCTAACTGAATTAAGAAAGGGTGACCGAGTGACTGTGCAGCCATATGGCAAGAACCACTATTGGAAAAAGGTAACTGTCACAGAAAAGTTTGAATACCTGTGATATATGATCGAACTTGAAAATGGAAAAAGACTAGTGCGAAATAGGAGACACCTAAGACTCATAACTAGACCAAAACAAAGCAACATGACAGAAACAAACTGCAAACAAGATATCATCACCAATGGCAGTGAAGAAAACACCAAACCACAGCAACCAGACATGGCTGAAAGATAACCACGTCTGAAAAGAGTCGCTGAAGGCAAGACACCCAAACGCTATGGTGAATGGCCACTTACAAAAGTTTGAAATGTTCATTTTATGTATGTATGGAGAATGTTGGCCAACTTATATACATAAGCGACCAAATATTGTATCGGCTTGAAGGGGCCTTTAACTGCGGGACACTTGACGGACAAGATGGGGGAAACTAACACGTGCATTGATACACACACGTGGCCTGGAGCTATTTTTGCATAACAAAATCTACTATAGCACGGGTCTTTTATAATACCTAAAGATCGACTAATTGTCGAATCCTCAAAACTCTGAAAACAACATATTTTTTTTGTTTGTTGTGCTAACCCTACTTCGCGCATTTTGTTAATTTGACTGCCTTAATGAAAGTGCAAGAAAAATTTTTTTTTCATATTTTAAATATAACTCCATGGAGAATTAGATATTGTTTACATTTTTTGTAAAGGTTTGTGCATTTTAGTTGTACGAATGTGTTATTTTTTAAAATCTAAACAGCGGTAAAATAAGGAACAATACTGCTTTTCTAAGCATTTTCTTTACTTGATTCGTTTTTATAGATTAATGTTCAAAGGATGTGGTTAATAAAAGAGAAAAAAATTCAGGTTAAATATTTTTTTAAAGTTTAAAATTAACATCTGTAGATTAAACTGTTTCACTTATTGCATGTGGCTGGGATTTTTCATATGAAAATCCTGAATGAATAAATTTGACTGATTAGATAAAAAAAAAAAGAAGGTATTTTATCTAAATAATATATTTTAGTCTTTTTTTTGGGGGGAGGGGGTATTTTTAGTATGGTTTTTCATTGGACAATTTCTTGTACAGAGGCTTGCAAGAGATCCAACATAAAAAGCTTCACATAGGAGATAATCCTTGTTATATCAGCGTATGGTTGCAAGGAAAGAAATAAACACAGTTGCAAAAACAAAGAACACAAAGGCGCATAAAAATTTTAACAACTGTATTGGAAACAAATAGGTAAAAAGTTCAAATAGTTAGGTTTGTATAAACGTATTGATATGGAATTAAAAAGTAGAAAAATGGTCAATGCTTAATCATGGTAGGATTGTTAGACTTAATCAGATGTGATGAGTGCAGAGAGAAGAGGTGTTTGGTAATTTACGGGTTAGTCGCTTCCTTCAAAGCAGAGAAGAGGATAGTCAATGTGGGTTTCAAGTTTTGCTCCCCCCCCTCTCTCAGATGGAGTTCTGGTCAGCAGACTGTCGTCTGCCTTCTTTTGATCTGGCCCTGCTGTCGAGAAATTTGTCTTTTATATCGTTTTTCTCTTCTGATCGGATCAAATTGAGTTTTCTTTGTTTTTTACCGTGAAAGTCACGGATTAGCCGAAAAATTACTTTTAATTATTTTTATTTTTTGACAAATTTCATCGACATTTCGCTATGCGCTGATCCTGTGCGCAGAAACCCCTTTTTTCCATTTTGAAGAAAGACTCAGCACCGATAACATCCGGTGAATGCTCTCGTGGGCGCTAGTTGCAATCATTATTTTGTGTGTACGATAGATTAGAAGAGATCTCTTTCAGTCATATAGCACCCTTTTCCAAGAATTCATTAATATAAGAACACACAGGTTATTAACCTTTTGCTCATCCATACTTTAGAAGAAAAGGCGCAAGCTTTAAATAAAAAAATTATAACATTGCCGATAAAAAAATTCGTGTTTTTTGTACATACCTACCATACATACAGACAAACACATATGTGTGTTTTTTGGTGACATTTTTATGGGCTATTCTACACTGCACAGTATACGTGATACAGGTGTAGGGATGACATTTTGAAGGATTGCACCCCTTATATTTCAAATAGCACTTCTAATAGCTGCTAGGTGGCGTGACCAAAGTAATTTATAAAAAGAGTGAGGCAAAAGTCAAACTCTCTCTATTCGTTCCGGCCCCGACAACAAAAAGCACGCACGAGTGTGTGTATCTCCCAACAGCGGCTATCGCCCCAACAACCTCGTATCGTACCAAACACAGTGCAATGCTTTGACGTAAATTTCCACACAACTTTCATTCGATGAAGGACTCTCAATCTATATCAAAGGAATCTCTAACTGCATAATCTGTTTTTTCTAATATTTCATGTTATTTCTGTATCAAGTTTGGTCGGGCAATAAATATGTTGTCATTATTTTGTCGTGAATTGTTTTACATTGTTTCGTCCGAGCAAATATTAAACCATAACACATTTCCTCGGTTATGAATGCCCGAATTCAAACCCTCAAGACGTCGATACCAAAGCCCACCCGGTTCAATTCCCACATAAGCGTAGGGCAGTTGAAAGTTGGAGTTTAATGCCTCCAGACCTGATGCAAAATTGACCCCCTTTGACCAAAAACTAATTCATTCCCAAAGAACAGTTTAATAGATTTTCTTAAGATACGCACCCTTTAAAAATTTAATCCAATTCTTTTTTTAAAGATTTAGTTTTAATGAAAGTTCATATCAATCAACGGCTTGGGAAGAATACAAGAAGTAACGAAGATAAGAGAAAGAATCGAAACTATACTGACGACATAATAATAATAATGATAATAATAATAATAATGATGATAATGATAATATGCGGTGACAGAGACGAAACGATCAATCACATAATAAGCGAATGCAGCAAATTAGCACAGAAGGAGTATAAGGCGAGACACAACTGGGTCGATAAGGTGATCCACTGGGAAATATGCAAGAAATTTCAATTTGACCATACTAACAAATGGTATATACACAACCCAGCACCTGTCCTAGAAAATGACACGCATAAACTCCTTTGGGACTTTAACATACAAACAGATCACCTAATCCCGGCCAGAAAACCAGACCTTATAATAATCAGCAACAAAAAAAGAAAATTTGCAAAATTGTCGACTTTGCTGTCCCGCCTGACCACAGAATAAATCTGAAGGAATGTGAAAAGAAGGATAAATACCTCGACCTTGCTAGAGAATTGAAAAAGCTGTGGAACATGAAAGTAACGATTGTGCCAATTGTGTAAGGGGGCGCCCGTAGTGTAATGGTTATCGTCGAAGGAAATGGACACGGCGATACGAGTTCAAATCCTGGACGAGGTTGATTGCATTTTACATAGCACTAATATCACTGGGAAAGGTATGAATCCAATTATAGGTAGATAGTAGGGCAGACTGGGTTCTTCAGCCTTGGTGAAGCAACCAGTCTAGGAGAAGGAAAACTCTAAATTCAAACCTGTTAAACTCCGCTTAAAAATTGACCTTGTGTCATATCCTGCCCGAGCGGAGGGGTTGGTAAATATGGATTGTGCCAATTGTGATCGGTGCTTTAGGCACAATAACTAAAGGATTATTAAAAGGCCTGGAGGACTTAGAAGTTGGCGGACGGGTAGAGACTATTCAAATGACAGCATTGCTGAGAACGGCCAGAATCCTGAGACGAGTCCTGGAGACTTGAGGAGACTTGCTGTCACTCAAACTCCAGATAACACTGATGTGAAAAACTCTAAAGGAGTAAATAATAATAATAATGGAAGCGAAAAAATAGACAAAAGATGGACCTTGCCAGAGAACTAGAAAAAAGCTGTGTAACATGAAGCTGACAGTGATACAAATTGTAGTTGGTACTTTTGTAACGGTCCCCAAAGGCTTCGAAAAAAAGACTAGAGAGGTTGAAAATCAGGTGAAGAATAGAGATCAACAACATAATTGAAATTGGCTTGAATACTCAGAAGAGTCTTGAAGAACCAAGAAAACTTGTTGTCACTTGACTCCAGTGAGAGACCACCAGTTAAAGCAGTTGTTAAAACTTCATAAGAACTAAAATGATCATCACAAATACTGGTGTTTATACAGTGCCCCGAAATATCCCGCTGCATCCCTGATGGACCCTTTAGAAATAACCGAACATCATTCCTAGATACAGCCTTACTGAATAAACTAGTTTCAAAAACTCATTTTCATCTCTGATTGGTTCCATTTAAGCGAATAAAATCTCGAAAGGGTTTCGTGATCTTTAACTTTATACACTTCACGATAACACACTCATTGTAATTTCCATGGTTCATGCGAGAGAAGGGGGAGGAGGAGCTGTGTTTGAGAAAAAGAGACGAAAAGGGAAAAAGAAAAGAAAAAAAAAAAGAGGACATCAATGTTCTCAGGCCGGGACACTCACGTTTTAGCTTGAAGCTAAACTAAGTAATCCTGCTTGCTGAAAAGAACTAGCTCTCTAGTCACTGTAACGATACAAGGCAAGGCAAGCTAGCAAAGCTAGTCAAGCAGCGCAAAGCAAGCTGGCAAGGCAAGGCAAGGCAAAGTTAGTCAAGCAGTGCAAGGCAAGTTAACAAGCAAGATAGATAAGCAACTAATGAAGAGGCAATTTTCACTGGAGTTTATCAGAGGGATGTAAAGAAGAAAGAAAAGATTACAAAGGAAGTTACAAAGAAAAAAATAAGGAAAAAAAAGCTACCACTGTCAAGGAATAGTAATTCCCGAGGTCTCGCAAAAAGTAAAACTTTGGGTGTTAGTTGTCTGAATTTCTTAGACGAAGCTTGATGATTTTTATCATTAAGGGTTTTCGGACTATTGTCTTCGTCTTTATTGTTATTTTCACAAAGTTTCGGCCGATATGTCCTCTGGCCTTCTTCAGGTGTTTGTCGAACTCGGGAACCTACACGGAACTTCGAACTACGTCCTGTTCTGATTCCGTTAGCCATAACCGGGTACAAGTGTTAAATATTCCTGTATTGTTACTCGCCTGCAGTTAGGATTGGACCAGCAACCTCCAGATGATTGTCTCCTTAAAAGCTTAGGGAACCAATGCTTATAACCGTTACGCTATAAAAATTCAGGTGTGAGTTCCACAATAATTCAACACAAATTTGCACAAGCAACGTAGACACGAGGAATTTGACAAAAAAACAAGAACCTTAAAGAAAAACAACTTTATCAACTCGACAATCGCAATATACAAAAGGTGTTCGAATGTGTGTATATGTGTGAGTATGTCCGAATTAAAAGGAGAAGATAAGCTTGTATTTTTATACAAGTGTATGTGTATATATATGCGTGTGTCCTGGTATATATCAGTTTTCGGCCACTCTCCTAACCGGAGAGCATATTAGCGGGTTATCTAGCGTCTATCTATCGTACCGTGATGTGCCTATCTGCAGATCTGTCGGTCTCTACTTTGAACTAAAAAACTTCGCTAGTTATACTTTTGGGTAAAATAAAAGTTAAAGTAAAATATTCAAAGTTTATGACAGGTCAAATAAAGGTCAAATGCGCGAACGTCAGCGAAAACGCAACCCGTGACCTGTCTTAACCTATAAGATTCACAGAAATTACTTATTTATTTTGGAACCTATTTTTGTCTCTGTTAGAAATTTTTCTACGAGTTAGTTTTTGAAGAAACAATGAAATAAGAACATAAGAGATAGGAGGATTAAGCAAAAAAAAAAAAAAAAAAAAAAAAAAAGAATTTTTTAAAAAATCTGCTAAAATTTAGAAAGACAGTACATAATAGCGAGATTTTTATTAGGGCAATAAATTTCTAATGCATTTTGAGAATAAAGCGATTTTCAGTTTATTTTGCAACTGAATGATGATTTTGAGGTGTCAGCATTCATACTGAACGCCATTGTTTGATCATCCAAATTCCTAATTAAAATCCTTTCGCCATGCTGGCGGGGCTAAGACACCTCAAAAGAGGTATATTGGGTATGATAGTAAACTGCATCTGATGATGAGGCTCCAGTTTTGGGGAGTGTGCATTGCCTCTTCATTGACATTACTCTCAGGTAAACTCTGAACCAGAATTGTTTAGAAAGTTGTATGGTTTCAAGTATTTCTATCTAATACAAAAGAATATATGGTTTCAATAGTTATTTCTATTCAGCAACAGTCATTTGTTTGCACACTGTTATATGGTTTCAAGTTATCGTTGCCCACCGGGTCCTCACGACGAAAAGGTCTTGATTTGAAAAGACATAAAGTCATCCATGACCACAAGAAGCGAAATCTGATACCGACAAAAATAGCTGCGCTGAGTCGACAACAAGTAGAATTCCTACTACAGACACACTGTTTTTGAGAAAAATTAATTCTGCAGATAATCCCGAAAGTAATTCTTAACTTCTTAACAGAATGAACAGCATTTATGAACTCCTCTCATCCGTATAATGATGCATTTCGATATTACTCATATTTAAAGAGAGGCTTCCCGTTTCGACAACACAGAATTTTCGCCATTCACTCACGTGGTAGAACATCATATATGCTGCTTTCTCCGCTATATAAACTCAACAGTGGCTTACAATGCTAACACATTTGGCCGCGAGCCGGCCTTAAGGTGAGAGGTATACGTGTTTCTCTGGTCATTGCACACCAACCTAAGGCTTACCCATAGTAGTCGCTGCATAGTCCTGCTTAAATCAACGGAGTCCCTTCGCCACAGTTTCCGGCAAACCCAACAGCAGATGCCGAAACTGTTGCTATCAGCTGATACAGGATCCAACCAATCAACTGCTGCAGTTTCAAACAGCTGTTTTCAGAGCTACAATTCCGAAGGTTTATCCACAGCCTTTTTTAAGGCTAACTTAAAAGCCCTTTTCAAGGATAAATTACGAAAATCAGCACCATTTTTTTAAGTGCTTACTAACCAGCTTTTATCAGAGCTATTCTGAATGTCGACCGAGGACAACCTCTAGTCCTCTTATGCACAGCCCTTTTCAGGATAGTAAGACTTAACTGCACCCCTGGACACGTGGAGTAGCTACGACGGAGCAGCAGACTCGGAACCAGACTCGCAGTAAACCATTTCCTACTCCTCAGCACGCTGATGTCTACTGATTCGCAGCAGACCAATTCTTGCACCTCAGCACGCTGATGTCTACCGACCCGCACCAAACCATTTCCTACACCTCAGCACGCTGACGTCTCCAGCCCGCAGCAAACCAGTTCGCACGCTGAAGTTTCCAGACCTGAAACAGCTCTGTTCCTGCATCTCAACACACTGATATCAACAGCTAAGCAACAGCATCCACTCCGAAAGCAGACCAGACTTGCACGGCAACTCAGATTGCACTTTGGTCCACGAGAAGACCAACCAACACTTCTCGTGTATGATTTGCCAAATAAAAGCTTGGTATTTCAAATCTACCCTACTGTCTTTGTCATCCTTGCCTAGTTTGTTGTCAATCAGTTATTTATAAAAGTTCATGGGATCAACATATTTATCGACCTCGTAACAAAGTAAACTAATAATCCTAAGAAAACAATTATAAAAAGTAAAGTAAAGTTGGCAACCTTAGTCAAGGGTGACTTGACAGCTCCCTTTTCAGTAGCTACTACACAAAGGTGTAGGGGAGGGCGCTACTCCATTCCCTAGATTCCTCTACTTTACTCTTGATCCTTACCTTATAGTGCTGAGTGCTAAGCAAGGCGTCATCAAGTACGATTTTTTTTAGTCTTTGGTATGATTCGACCTGGGATTGAACCCCGGTCTTCTAGACCTTTGGCGAACACTCTATTCATTTGGCCAATGGTTATAGTAAGTACTTATTCTTAATGCAAACAATTTAGTCATATTGCATCAAGTATTTTTATCAAGTGAGAATAGTTTTTAAACAGATCTTTTGGAGTCACAGACTGGAGCTTATCAGGTACAACTACTCCGTGTCAAAGTGGAGCGGGGAGTAATGGTACTGAAGACGTACTCCACACTTCCCAGATCTCCAGAATAGAATCCCCACTATCAGATGCAGTTTAGTGTCATACCCAGAACATGCGCTTTTTTTAGGGGTGGAGGCTTACCCCATCCACAGGGAATACAATCAGCGTATTTTACGCCTCACTGACCGGGCCGGAAAAATGATAAACAATTCAATTACTAAAGAGTACTATAGAAAATAGTTGAGTGGAAGTCCCCCTACCCCTATCCCTATTCTCTTCAATTCCAGGTCTGGGAAATCGCCTAAAATTAGCCTAATCATATGTAGGCTAGGATTATGGTAAGTGCAGTGAACCAGTAGAGATAAAAGACCGGGGAGCAGTTTCTGAAAATTTTAAGTTCGGTTTCTTTGTTTTATGACATATCAACTTTCGTAGGTTATTTAATGCCAAAGTCATTCTTGTAGAAGAAGAGTCGTGGTACTATTTAACCTATAGCTGAGGAGGGGGGGGATAATAGGGTTCATACCTTTCCCAAGGGCATTAGTCCGAAATTGAACATCACAACGCAACTGGAGTTCGAACTTGCTTACTTCGAGTCTGCAGTTCAGCACGTTACCCACTGCGCCAAGGGGATTATACTCAATTACAGAGACTTTTTGAGGATATTAAAGAGTATACATATACAGTGTAACCCGGATATAAGAGACCCGGATATAAGAGCGATTTTCTCTGGTCCCAAATTAGAGCCTGTGTTAATGTGTAATGTAAAATAGACCAAACCCTGATATAAGAGAATCTTCTCTGGTCCCGACAATTCTCTGATATCCGGGTTACACTGTAGTGGACAGAGAAAAAAAGGAATATACATATTTTGTTTGTTATTTAATGGCATATCAATCTTCTTGTAGGCGTACTATTTAACCCATAGCCTGTTGGATAAGGGGGTTTCATACCTTTCCCAAGTGTATTTGTCCAAAAGTGAACGTAATAGCGTGACTGGAGTTCGAACTCGCTTACTACGATCCTGCATTTCAGCGCTTTAACCATTACACCACGCAGACACTCCCAAAGAGTATAAATATAGTGGGCCAAGACAAAAAAGTGTATATGTATTGTGAGCAAAGAAAAAACCCTGTAGGATGTTGAGGATGGAAGAGTTACTTTCTGCACCTTTTAGCGTCAAATGTCATCATTTGTGAAATCTCTGGAGAATGAATTTGATAGTCGTAGAGAGAGATAAACCCAAGAATATCGTGGTTATCGTATTTGTTACGATTAGCGTGAGGGATTCCTGGAAAAATAAGCCTAAACTTTCTCTCTCAAGCGTGAGAAGTTAGGTTGTCTTATTCAATAGCTAAAGAAAGAAAGGGAGAACTAAGAATAATTGAAATGAATATGACAGACAATGTAAGAATAACGTTAATATCGTGTACTCACATTATTTGTTTATACACACACACACACACACACACACACACACACACACATATATATATATATATATATTAAACGAGAAGGTCATGTACTCACATCAATTGTTTATACATATATATATATATATATATATATATATATTTAGCGATGGGATATTATTAGGTTATGTTGGTGTTACGTTGGTTGTTATCCCCTCGCTAAATGTTGATGGAAAATAAAGGTAGTGGAGAAGAACGAAGACGCCGTTAGATTTTATATGAAGATTTTAATGGCAGCATGAAATCAAGGGTTTACGCTGGTATGCTGCAAGTCTCGTAGGAAGGAAAGAAGGAAATGAAGTTGTAATAGAGTTGAAAAGGAATTTTAGCAGCTAAATGCCTGAGCGAATATGTGCATCGTTAGGTTAAGGCATTGTTGAATATGTGAGGGAGATATGTCGCCATAAGTGTAGCAAAAGTCGTGTTTGCTGGTTAAGGACAGAAATGATGTAGTCACCCATGAGTTTGTGGTTCTGGTTGTTTCGGGAGAAGCGTGAATGTCTCCAGAAGATGTTACCCAGGGATGAAGTGGCTGTCTGTCGGAGCAGTATTTTCATCGCAGTCGACATAGCCAAAGCTGGAGGGGACTTAAAATTGTTCCTGTGTGTAGCGTATTGAATTCATCTAATTCATATTCAACTGGGAACCCTTGGTGTAAGAGAATAGACGCAAGGAATCCATAAATTAGAAGGCTTTCCTCATGGTGGTGCCGCTGCTGCTATTCAAGAGAGCGGACAGTTATTACGTCTGTCCTGAACGAAAAAGTTCTGAGAAAGAGAGTGTTTGACGGCTTTCCCCAATTTGTGCTGCCCGGAAAGATGGTCCGGATTGAATAGGATAAGTCATCCTGATTGGGTGAAAATATGCGTTGACCCTAACCGTCAAATTAAATTACGCGCCAAACAAAAATACGAAATTCTTTTCTGCTACATATATTAAACGACAAGGTCATGTACTCACATTAATTGTTTATAAACACACACACACACACACACACACACACATATATATATATATATATATATATATATATATATATATATATGGTATCCAGTAAGGTATAAATGTAAACAAACGAAAGCTACTGCTTAATACCTTATAATTCCTGAGCTGGCTCGGCTCGCTGGTTGGCTGTGCGGTATGATACTAAGTCAAACGTAAAGTTGCGCGGGTTTCGATCCCAGCTTCAAGCGTCCTACGTGTCTAGCCACACTGAAGAGTTGTGATACAACGAAACAGTCTGTCTGTGGATGACAATATATATATATATATATATATATGTTTATACATATGTATATATTAAACGAGAATGTCATGTACTCACATTATATATATATACATATAACGTCAACAAATGATTTCAAATGACAGAGACAAGTTAAATTTCAGGTTTTATTGAGCGAATCGTATACGAAAGTTGTATGGGTGTAGAAGCGCCGTTATTGTATCAGGTCTGTGTGGTCTCTACTGGTTGTAGAAAGTCATAGACTCGGCTGTTCATTACTTTGTGGCGACAACGCGCCTAGAAGATGAGGATGGTCTCAGCGCTTGGTGCAGATTGTCGGTGTAGCAGTAAGGTCAGGTTGTAGACGTAGCTGAAGACGGTCGAAGATGTGGACACATCGGTTGCAGAGGCTGGATGATCGATGTTCCGGTTTATGCAATCCTTGGTTACCTGGGGAGGAGGTCGATGTGCCCTCGGAGTGCTGGTGCTAGTCCGAGCAGTGTTGTCGCTCGTGGAATAGGATTGATGCAGATGTCTGCTGGTTGGTTATGCAGGTATGACTGCTTGGTGGTGCAGGAACAAGTGCAGCAGTTGATGCAGGTGCCTGCAGCTTGGCGATGCCGGAACTAATTTGTAGTTGTCTGCGGCTTCGTGATGCTGGAGCAGGTGCTGCTGGTTGGCTGCAAGTGTGATTGGCAGCTGTGTCGTCATCTTGGGGTATCTGCCAAGAAGTGTAGTGAGGAGACCAGAGGTAATCCTTAAAAGACTTTCTGAAGTGAGCTCTTTGTGTGATCTTCTGAAATTAACCTTGAGAAGGGTTGTTTGAATGAAAGAGCAGCGATTGGTTTAGTAACTGGCATCAGCTGAGCTGGGTTCGCGGCAGTGATTGGTTGAATTCCCACATTGGGTGCTTGGTTTGGTGGTAAGGGCACAAACTTCACGTTTGGTAACTTGCTGCAGGGACAGGAATAAATACCTTCTCTCTTCCGGGTATAAATCTGGTCGCTCTTTTAGGTTCTCAGTCGCTGCCAGTTGTGTTTATTTGGAGGCAACCGCTGCTTCTTTACTAAGCGGAGTAAAGGGGCTTCTGTGCACGTGAAGTTTCTTTATCAAATATAAGTAATAATGAAATGCTTCATTGTACTTTGAAGAGGAACTTTTAAATATGATGTATTTTATCCTGTGGTTACAAACCGTTTCCGAACGAGCAGAAGAATTAATCCCTTTCGACAAATTGTTCGTGTGTTGATACTCATAAGCGCGGGCATGACGTTTTTGTTGTCTGACATCACGGGTGACTCAGCGTTTTGTAAGCCGGGGATTCTAGGTTTGAGTAGCCGGAACGTCTATAATAATACCAACATACGTAAAAAAAAAATCAGCCCAACTAAAAGCAAAAACTAATCAATAAAAACCACTTTTAGGCAAAAATAAAATTAATCGTTATACACTAGAAATTAAAATTTATACGCTAAAAAATAAAATTAATCGTTACCCACTAAAAAAAGAATGGCGCGACAACCATACATATCCACTAATTCAGAATGGGTTAAATAACATCAACTATAATGCACCCCATAACTGGAGATGAAACCTCACAGACTCCCATTGGGATGACAACAATAAGGTAAGAAACCTTTTCTTATGCAACCCAAATTACTCTAGAAATAATGACAACACAATGAGAAGCCATTTTATGCAATACAAGCCGAACAAAAGGACCAGACTAAGTAACATACCTCTATAGAATACACATTTTTTAATCTTAAAATAATGAACCCAAAAAACATACATAAGAACATTCTAGAAATTTCGGATCAAAATCGCATTAACATTAAAGTTACATTTTTATATTTTTCAACCAATCAGCTAAAAACACAAAATAAGAACATTCTAGAAAATCCGGCTCAGAAACTAATTAACAGAAAATTTTGGGGCTCTAAAACAAATAAGTAAATATACGAATCTGATTGGTCAAGGAATGTCTGCGCGCTTGAATTTTAGGATCCGCAATAAAACTATTTTTTGATCCACTTAAGTGACCCCAAAAAGTATAAATAACGAAGAATTCAATCAACCAAGTCATTAATTTTTTCCACTACGAGAGGTTATGAATAGACAGCAGAGAGCCACGCCATAAGACTCAAAGGAAAAAGGCATGTAATCTTCTATTACCAATACGACACATTGTTGCCAAAAATCGTAAAAAAAAAACGCACGTGCGAACTTAATGAAAGCAAAAACCCATACTTGCGGTCGATCACTTATATATATATACACACACACACACACATACACATACCCATGTATGTAAGTAAAGTCAAATTTTCATCTTCTTTACTTCGGCCAACTATGGACCCATTTATTTGATAGACTTTATTAACATGTAAACACACACACACACACACACACACGGGCGAACAATCCTATTTTCATTCAACTGGCCACAACTGTATTTTCTACACACACACATAACATGAATATTGTATTTTCTAATTATTTTTAACCTGTTTGTTATGATCATTAAATTGTTTGTTTCTTAATATTCGTTGTTGTCATATTCCATTTGTCTACGTGCTTGTCAAATTTGTGTTCTATTTGTGGTGGAACTGAACCTTAAAGTAATACCCGTAAAATACGGACGAGAACTCACTCACACTCACTCACTACAAATTGGAGAGTAACATATCCACTAAACAATTACACGTACCCACTACACCTCACAAAACCTACAACATAAAACCTCGAATAATTAATCTATCAACATATAAATTAGATATAAATCAGATTGAGTTATTAAAACTAGGTCTAAAATTTTGCCTCACCTCAAAAAGCGATCTAAGAGAATTAAAAAGAGACCTCAAAGAATTTGAATGAAAAGTGATAGAAAGAGAAATTCCATAACAAAGAAAATACAGGCAACCCTCCTTCCCAGACAAAGATAATAACAGTACATTAAAAATATTCTTTGAAAAGTTCTGGAATAATAACATAAAAATATACAAAACCTCTTGCCCAAACAAAGACAAACCTTTAAAAATATACTGGAAAACAATTCATGAAATCTCAAAATGCAAAAAAAAAAAAAAAAAAAAAAAAAAGATGAGGTGTTGTAATATAATCATAGAAGAAAAATCCTATAGCTTAAAAAATCCAAAAACAGCATTCATAATAAATAGAAATTTAAACTGCAATTCGAAAGGTGTAGTCTACATAATCAAATGTACTAACTGCAAAGAGATATACTTTCGATGCACTCAAGCACTAAACAACCTAGTCTCTTTACATAAAAACAACATTAAATTACCAAAAAATAGAGAAGTTTACGTATCAAGACAGCGTTATGAATACAGCAGAGACTTGAAATAATGTCAATATACCAGACTGATGATTACTCATTCCTCCAAATAAAAGAAAAAAACTTTATCAATGGATTTAAACCAACATTAAATAGAGCCTAACAAGTCCTTAGATTGTTGCATCTCCTTAATCTTCAATGTGGGCGAGTCCTCTTTCATCCTTCTTATATTAACACATAGAGTCTATCTATGTCATTTCTCGGACCTTGTATTTCTTTGACAATTTCCTTGTCCTTTGGTAAATTTGTCTGAGTTCTGCCCTTGTCCATTTTAAGAATGGTTCAGAGTATCTTACAAGAGGGACTGCTCTAATATTTATTCCTTTGATGAAATTTCTGCCGGAGAAAATGATTTTGAGTAGTTTTCTAGTTCTTTTAAGGTACTCTTTAATTACTTTTTCTTTCATTTTTGTTTGATAATGTCTGCTTCCGATATTCCAAAGTACTTGTAATTTTTTCAAACTATTCTGATGCTTTCATGATTTTGTAGTTCTATTCCTTTAATTGTTTCTTTTCTCTCCTTTTTCATTTACAGCATTGCACATTTTTCATTGCCAAATGTCATTCCTATATCCTGGATATATATTCAGTTTGTATAGGGTTTTTACTTCTTTTTCCATTTTGGCAAATATCTTCATATCCTCCATATACATAAGGTGGTTTATCTTGTCCTGTGACTGTAAATTGGTCACCTTAGATATATAATTGAGTGGCATCATTCCTATGGCAAAGAGCAGTGGCATGAATCTCCATGGAAGATACCTCTTTGGATTCAAATCTCTGCTTGACTTTGTCCTCTTCTGATCAATTCTACTTTCTTGTTTTCTATGACATTTGTGATGAAGTTTATGACTTTGTCGGATATTTTAAACATTTTCAGATATTCTATTACCCAAATTTGCAGGGCCTATAAAAGGCTTTTTTAGTCTATTTTTTTACTCCTTTGAGAGTTTTTCACACCAGTGTTAACTGATGGTCTTGTACTGGAGTTTAAATGACAGCAAGTCTCCTCAAATCTCCAGGACTCTTCTTAGTATTCTGGCCAATCTTAATAATGTCATTTAGATAATCTTCACTCATCCAAGTCCTCCAAACCTTTTATCAACCATTTGCTGACTGTTGCAAGTGCACCAGTTGCAATTGGTATCACTGTCACTTTCATGTTCCATAGTTTTTTCAGTTCTCTAGCAAGGTCTAGGTATCTATCTTTCTTTTCGCTTTCTTTCAGTTTTACCCTGTGATCAGCCAGAACAGCAAAGTTCATTATTTGGCAGGTTCTTTGTTTTTTGTAGACTATCACTAGGTCTGGTTGTCTGGCCAGAATTGGCTGATCTGTTTGTATCTCAAAATCCCAGAGGAGTTTGTGCATCTCATTCTCCAGGACAGGTTCTGGGTTGTGGCTATGCCATTTATTCATATGATCAATTTCAAATTTCTTGCACAATTCCCAATAGATTACCTTGCCCACCCAGTCGGGTCTAGACTTATACTCTTTTTTGTGCTAATTTACTGCTTTAGTTTATGTGATTGATTGTTTCATCTCAATTATCACATAACTTTTATTTGCTATTTTGTTGTACCTTATCTATTCTTGCTGTGATATAGTATATGCTTCCAAGTATTTCTAATAAATACAAATAATTAGCACACAGTTATATACCTAGGAAGCAGCGTCGCATCAACCAAAAAGGACATCGACACGAGGTTAACGAAGGCATGGACAGCTATCGATAGGCTATCGATTATATGGAAATCAGACCTAACCGATAAAATGAAACACAGTTTCTTCCAGGCAGCGATTGCATCAATACTGCTATATGGATGCACTACATGGACTCCAACAAAACGGCTGGAGAAGAAGCTAGACGGCAATTACACAAGAATGCTGCGAGCAATCTTGAACAAGTCCTGGCGGCAACACCCCACAAGACACCAACTGTATGGCCACCTGCCTCCTATCATGAAAACTATTCAAGTTAGATGAACCAGACATGCAGGACACTGCTGGAGAAGCAGGGACAAACTCATAAGTGATGTACTCTTATGGACCCCCACACATGGCCGAGCAAAGGCAGGACGACCAGCACGAACATACATTCAGCAACTATGTGAGGATACGGGATGTAGTCCAGAAGACCTGCCGGAGGCTATGAACAATAGGGAAAAGTGGCAAGAGAGGGTCAGGGATATCTATGCTACCAGCACAACATGATGATGATGATGATATATGGTTTCAAGTAATCCTATCTAATAAAAATAAAAATCACATAGTTATACGGTTTTAAGTATTTCTATCTAATACAAATTATTTGCACACAATCAAAAGGTTTTAAGTATTCCTAATAAAAATGATTAGCACACAGTTATATTGTTTTAAGTATTCCTATCTAATACAAATAATTAGCACACAGTTATATGGTGTCCGTAGTGTAATGGTTATCGTCATAGGAAATGGACATGGTGACACAAGTTCAAATCCTGCACGAGACTGATTGCATTTCACATAGCACAATTACCCTTGGGAAAGGAATGAATCCAATTATTCTCCCTCCAGCTATGGGTAAATAGGGCAGACTGGGTTTTTTAGCTTTGGTGAGGCAACTAGTCTAGGAGAAGGAAAACTCTGAATTCAAACCTGTTAAAGTCCACTTAAAAATTGACCTTGTGTCATATCCTGCCCGAGCAGAGGGATTGGTTAATATAGTTATATGTTTTTATGCATTCCTAATACTTACTAATAATTTGTACATAATTATATGTGGTATCAAGAATTTCAAACAATTATACAGTTTCAAATAGCTCATTTTAATAATTCTTTGGAAACAATTATAACTTCAAAAAACTATCTATTATATAAATAATTTGTTCACAGTGTTAAATAATCCTAATTCATGTAAATAATTTTCTTACATCTATTTGAGCCATGGATTGATCCCTAATAGGTACTACCACTCCAGGTCAGAGTGGACCTGGGAGTAATGGCAAAGAGCTCCAGAACTAAAGCCTCACTACTGGATGCAGTTTAGTATCGTAGCCAGGATCTCATTTTGGGAAGGTGCCATTACATCTCTGCTAGGTATATAGCTGTCGTATACAAAGTGCTGACAGGGAGTGAATCTAGCTGCAATAAATAACAAAGTAAAACTTATTTGCCCACATTTATGAATCAATTTTTTCATTAAAAGCATATACACACACACACACACACACACACACATGTACAGATATATATATATATATATATATATATATATACACACATAAAGTTGAGCTTTGTTCCACTATTGTATCATAATAATATTATCTCCCTTTATATAGAGATTGCTCTAGTCTATAAAAAATAATAACAGCATTAGCACTCACGGCCTAGAATACAATATATGTTATGACGAAAATTGTTGTATCTCTATATCCTTATTGGCAACATTCCAGTAGCTACAATTTCTCAGTTTACATCTATTCTTTTCTGCTTTTTTTTATATTTTATTTTGGTGCTTCTTTTGATGGTAAATTTTTGCCTGGATAATGATTTCTTTTTTTTATAAATGTTTTATACATATATACATACATTACTTTCTCTCTCTCTCTCTCTATATATATATATACATAGATACATCTTTCTAATGAAGATCAAACTTTCTATTGCATATTTGCAAATCAGCTTTCTGATCAATACTCTAGAAACCAACATCAAACTGAAGAGACAACTCATAGAATTATGGTGAAAGTGTTGCTTTCTTTTTTTAATAGACTGTTTTTCACATTTCTTTCTTCATACCTGCAACTGGTAGATAACTGGTGAGGAAATAATCCTGATTATTATTTACTACATAGCTATTTACTAATCTTAGCTTAGATGTCGCACAAGGCCAGAAGTATGAAGTGCCCAGTGATAAGTGAACTCACTATTGGCAGCTAATCTAGCTGAATAACCATTACACCCCATGAGGTGCCAAAGTTATTTAGTAAACTTAGCTTAGTTGTGTCACAAAGCCAGATATATGGGGCACCTAGTGAGAAGCAAACTCACTAGCAATAGTCTGTTAACTTATTAACCATTATCTCATGTGAGGTACCAAGGCTATTTACTAAGCTTAGATTAGTCCTGGCACAAAACTGGAAGTATGGTCCACCTAGTAAGTAAGTATGGTCTACTAACTCTTAGAAATCATTGCCATCAAAGAATAAATTGGTAGTCCTGGACCCATAACTAGTTAGAATTCTTGTTGCCTTTTTGATATTTTGTTAAAAGAATCCAGTGTTGGTAATACATAAGATATGTCTTTCTAGTTGAAAATATAACTAGGAATTGAGTATCTGAGTATTTGAAGAAAGTTATGACTGATCTTAAATGCTTACAGTCCTTGTTTCTGATTGGCCAATTTTTTATTGGAAGTGCCAGTTGCTGCCGGGAAATTTCATAAATAGGAACAGCAAGCCAGTACCAATTATTAATACTTTTTGATCACCAATCTCAGTACTTGTTGATCAGCAGTTTCTGGTAAAAAAACAGGATTGTGCAAATGCATCACCCTTTATAGCTCCATCTGACTTTTTCTTATATCCAAGACAGTCCAACATTAATAAGAGTCTGCTAATCTAGCTAGCTAACCATTATCTCATGTGAGGTACCAAGGTTATTTACTAACGATTAGTTCTGGCACAAAACCGGAAGTATGGTACACCTAGTAAGAAATGAACTCACAAACAATAGTCTACTAACCTAGCAATCTAACCATAATACCATGTGCAGTGCAGGCCTTAAGTTGTTGCTAAGTGTTCACCCATTTGAGTACTGAACAATTTCATTGTTGCTTCCATGATGGAAATTGGTACTTTCAATATGACTTTATAATGAGTCATAAAATGTTCTTGCTTACTTCTCTCTCTCTCTCTCTCCCTCCTCCCTCTCCCTCTCTCTCTTATTAACTCTTGCTAAATGATTGCTACATTCATACACTTGAATATACACAGAAGTATTTTTTATATCTCCAGAGTAGCCAATAAGAAATAAAGTAGGAATCAGTTGTTAACTAGATTGGCTATACTTTGTTTTGTGCTACATGTGCATGCTAGGTCTTCATTTTTTGAAAAGTTATCTATATTATCTACATCTATCAATAAGTCGATCTCAGCCTGTTCATATTCATCTATTTATTTATTGATCTATCAAGGTCTATTCATTATTTCTCTCTCTCTCTTTCTCTCACTCTCTCTCTCTAAATATATACATATATATATTTGTTCATATCTATATATGTTCATATATATATCAGTCTGTTCATATCTATCTATCTATCAACATCCTATCTATCTATCTATCTATCTATCTATGTCTGTTCATATCTATCTATCTATTCATATTCATATTTAAAGTGTATATATTTGGGCAGTTATTTTCTTTGCAAATAAGTCTTATTTGATATAATATACAAGAAATATCAATTTTTATTGGAACATTTATAAGTATGGAGTGTAAAAATTCTCCATAGTTATTTTCCTGTCAGTCCATCCACTTTTGATCCTTTCTAATTTTTAAAAGAAGTTTTACAAGTGGATTTGAAATTAAATTTTTTTTGCAAACAATTCCTCATTAATATACACCAATCGAAAAAAATTGCAACAGTTTGAATGTTTTAATTCCCCTGATAAAATGTACAGGTTCCAAAATAAGGGCTGTATCAATACTACTCAAACCCCCATACACACACACACACTGTACTCAAGTCAGCATTATCCTTCAGGGTGTTTCAGTTTTATTTACCTTCAGTAACAAGTTGAATCTTTCTGACTACTAACCTAAATTTTCACGTACCAAATTGAATTAATAGATTTTATAATTATATAATGATTTTGACATTTTGCCACATAAAGGGTCAATTTGCTTAGAAAATAATGATATATAAGCTTAAGCCCTGGATTACATCTTGATTTTAAAATTATAATTTTATTTAGATATTTTTCAATGTGCAATGATATGAGTGACAAGTTTGTGTATTCATACTACTATGACATGAAAAATGACCATTGGTCAGTTTAAAACCTCTGTCATACCCTGAATATTTCAATATAATCATTTACTCTAATATTGAATCCTTTAAATAAGGAAATCAACTTTATATAAACATTTCCATTTCATTAGATCTTTTAAAAGTTTAACTTCCTCCAAAATTCATCATTGTAAACAAAATACCCACATGTATTCTTGCAATTCATGTAATTAATATATTTTGAATTTTATAAAACCTTTGAATTTTTTTTAGTGTAAAGGGTTAATTTGCTTAGGACTGTTTTGAAAAAAGTAATATCATCCAGTTTTTATTTTGCGACTTGGTAAATACAGCTTCAGTGTTGATATGTTTTTGAACACTCCTCTTCGTATATATTTGTACTTCAACAAGTTAGTCATTCATTGATTTTTCTAATGAATTTATCATACGGACAATATAATTGCTGATAATTTCTATTTCAGTTATAGGATTATGATGTAAAATAAAATGTTTTTTCTTTTATTTGCTCCATTGGTTATTCAGTATTAACAAGAATGTTGCAAGAATTCATTTTTATTCTCTTGAATAGATCAGCTAAATATTTCTATAAAAATTCACATAGAATTGAAGAAATCTTTCACACACACACACACACACACACACACACACACACACACACACACACACACACACACACACACACACATGTTTTGCATTTTATCTGTAGTTAATGTAATAAAAAAGCCAAAGATAAAATCATCTAAGAGTGGAAATTCCATGATTTTTGCCAGGAAAAAATTAAATGAATTATTTTTCAGCTATCTTCTTCTTCTCTGTTAAGTGTAATTCAATACATTTTTTATCTCTTAAATGTATATCTCAAGAAAAAGTCAGATGGAGCTATAAAGGGTGATGCATTTGCACAATCCTGTTTTTTTACCAGAAACTGCTGATCAACAAGTATTGAGATTGGTGATCAAAAAGTATTAATAATTGGTACTGGCTTGTGCAGATGTCTAGACTGCAATCTAGACCTCTAGACATTATCACTTTATTTTTTAAGCCAAACAGCTGTGCAAATGTCTTTATTTATATCTTAAAAACTAAAATTTAAAAGATTGAAAGCTTTATTTTTGATACTTTTTGATTACACATTGTAACTTCAGACCAGGAATAATATGAATCATTGTTTTTGTAATTGCAATGTATACATTAATTTACATTCACACAGCAAAAATATAAATTCAAACATGCAGTTAGATTTGAAACTGTTATCTCATGCACAAAAAAAAATTAATTAAAAAAGATTTCTTTAATTTTGAAATAAATAAATGAACAAATAAAATAGAATCAAATAAAAAATGAAATAAAATAGAATAAAATAAACAAACTCTAGAATGGCAAATTTTCTTTTTTCTTGTATCCTTTTCTTTTAATTTTTGATTTCTTGTATATTCATTTGTTTGTCATCCCAAAAAATGCAAGATGTGGGTCAAACAAGATTTAATTGTCATCTTTTTACTCTCCAATGATTCAAGGTTGAGAATTTTTATAAAAACAGGAAATTTGGTACATCTATTATTCCTTCTCATTGCATTAAAAAAAAAAACATAGATATATTCTGCTTAATATAAATTTTCTTTCTTTCTTTCTTTCTTTCTTTCTTTCTTTCTTAAATTATTTTGTATTCTTTCTCCTTTCAACCTTTCTGCTTTCTTCCTTCCTTCTATCCTTAAATTATTTTGTCTTCTTTTTAGCCTTTCTTTTTTCTTTTTATTTTTGCTTTTTAAAAATATTTCTTATGATTTCACTATTAAGCCTTTCTTTCTTTCTTTCTTTTTTTCTTTTAAGTAATTTATATTTTTCTGTTCTTTCTTTCTTTCTGTCTTTCTTTCTTTCTTTCTTTGTCAGCCTTTGATTTTTATTAATTTCCATGTCCTAGATACGACACTACACTTTATCTAATGGTGAGGCTCCAGCTCAGCTCTAGAGTTCTGAGGAGTGTAGAGAACCCCTTCATTGTCATTACACCCTGGTCCACTCTGACCCAGAGGGGTAGCACCAGTTAGGGTTCCATCTATGGGTCAAATAGATCTATTTGAAAATTATTTGTACTTGATAGGAATACTTGAAACCATTCAACTGAGTACAAATTATTTATATTAGATAAGAATACTTGATATCATTTCTATTCTAAATACTTGAAGTAACATATTCCCATCAGAACCTACTCTGTCTGGAGCCTTATAATATGTTGACTGTATTCTTTGGAGAGGGTTAAGACCCCCCATACAAAAAAAGGAATGTCCTGGGTATCCGTGAAAAAAGCTCTTAAGAAACAACTACAACCTCCCACCAAAAAAAAAAAACCCATAAATATAAACATACAAAAGTATGCAATTCCCTAACTTTTAAGTATAAAATAACCCCAGATAAGTTGATTTGGCATTAAACTCAATCAATTAATCAATCAATCATTTTTACTAATTTCTTTCTTTCTTTCAGATTACAATAAAAGGCACATACATGGTGCTTTCAATAAGTTTCCAGACTTTTTTTGTACAGGTATTTAAAATTGTTGTAGACTCTTGAAAATTCAGTATCTTATAGCTATACATCTTATGAGATGACTGACCAATTTTTATGATTTCAGTTTCAAAGGAACAGCTACAGCAGCAATTGGAATATACCCTACTAAAGCCTGATTGTCACAGCTGGTGAATTTCAAAAATGCAATCTGGACGTGACGACACTTTAGAAGAATGATATGCAATAAAATTCTGTTTTAAACTTGAAAAAAATGCCACAGAAACGTATGGAATGCTTTAGACCACTTTTTGACCATCTTGCATGAATCGAGCATCAGTTTTTGAGTGGCATAAGAGAGTAAGGAAGTCAGAACACCAGAGTTGATTGGCCAAAGGGTTAGGGTTAGGGTTAGGGTTACTATGTTGAGGTTTTAAGGGAGTTCAGGAAGAGATTCCGTTGGAAGAGGCTAGCACTCTTCAAATTGGTTCAGTGGCATTTCCACCAGGACAATACATACACCAGTCTACAACTCCATCCTTGTCACAGACTATTTGACCATAATGGGCATTAAGACAGTTCCTCATCCTCCCTATAGTCTAGACCTTGCTCCCTGTGACTTTTGATTATTCCCTAAGCTCAGAGGCTGTAGTTATTAGATAATTGAGGAGATGAAAGAGGCTGTGAGGAAGGTCATTGACACGCTCACACAAGAGGACTTCCATGGGGCCTTCCAGAAGTTGTTGGAACGGTACAACAAGTGCATTGCAGCCGGAGGAGATTACTTTGAAGTGGACTAGAGTTTCACATGTGTACTATCAATAAAAGTGCTCATTTGAAAAAAATCTGGAAACTTATTTAATGATCCTCATAGTTTGATATACATGTCTTTTATTGCAATGTTTTAATGTCATGTCAACCCAATCTAGCATTATTTTATACTTAAAGGTTAAAGAATTGCATACATTGTATGTTTACATCTATGTTTTTTTGTGTAGTTTCTTAAGAGCTTGTCAATACTCCCTTGTCCAGTCTGCTGGGGGTGTCGAATACACAGACAGCATCTCTGCAGAGGAGTAAGACCCTCACTCCCAACGAGCATCCAAGATATGACACTAAACAATCTCATGATGAAGTTCCAGGTATGCTGGAGCTTTGGGGAATGCAGAGTACCCCTTCATTGCTATTGCTCCCAGGACCACTCTGGCCTGATAGAGCTCTATCTATGGGTCAAATAAAACTAAACTATCTACTTATGCTAAACTGAATTATTTGAAATAGAATTGTTTTGACATTTAACAGTGTGTATACAAAAAACTATACTTATATTAAACTGAATTATTCGAAATAGAACTATTTATAGATATAAAAATGGATTTGGTTAATAACCTACAATGGTTGATGTGTCATAAAATTAAACCAAACCAAACCAAACCAAAAATTCTAATGAGAAACTTAGTGCTGGATATGTTTTTATAGTAATTTATGAAGCTCTTTGCTTCAATGTGGCACAAGGCCGAATGAATGGGGCACCCAATGAGACTCAAACTCACTTGTGTAGGTTTGCTAGTCAAGCTTGCTAACCGTTACTCCACCAAAGGTGCCCTGGATATGTTTTTATAAAATTTCCAGTATTTGGATATATCTAAGATATTGTAATTCCTAATTGTTTCTGAGATGGTAAACAACATTTGACTATGCACATGTATAAATATGAAGTAATTAAGTTTTCACTAGTGAAGAAATATTAAGATTCTCTTTAAATGGAGGTGCCATTTAAGTAGTATATACTCTTGTTGTGGCTCTGTAAATACAAGGAAGGGGTTAAGGAAATATGGCCAGTTGGAACTGAACTTCTTCAAAGAATTGTTTTGACAAGTCATTTATATTGGTGGAAACAGAAATGGAATATTTTAAATTGTAAATTGTAAATCATTAATTATCATTAGTTAATTATTCAAGAAACCATTCAATCATAAGAAAGATTAAAAATGAAACAAAAGCAAAAAAATGTCATAAAGAGTTAATTACATCTGGTCTGTGGGATGAACGGTGCTTATGTTGTTATGGTTATTTTCTTCTTCTCTTTCGTAATTTTTTAATATAGTGAGTAATTTCTTTTGATTACTTTTTAGCTTTTGGTATAGTTTAATTTTAGGTACCTCATATAGTGTAATAATTTGCAAGCTAGATTAGTAGACTATTATTAGTGAGTTTGGTACTCAATGGGTAACCCATACTTCTAGCCTTGTACCACAACTGAGTTGAGGTTAGTAAATAACTACAGCTTAATTATGAAATTAGTAAAATAAATAAATGAATAAAATGAACGTTGTTCTAAATTTATATTAATTACAAAATGTTACACATGTTTAAAAGGAAGCCCTTTACTGCATAAAATTTTAAAAGTGTAACAATTAACGAATTAAAATAAATTTCATTTAAGTGAAAATAGCTTTAAAAACAACTGAATTGTCCGTATACATATATTCCTTTTTAACTTACATTTTATAAGCTTTCTTGTTATATTGGATATACTTTTCCTTTCTAACCTTAGGGAATAAAATAAAATCGGATATCATTTAAATTTAAATCTAATAGAATCAAGTTTATTTTAAAGATTTTTAGTGCCATAGAGAGTTAGCTGACCTTACTATTGCCAATGGCTGATAGAGGTCGCAACAATCAACTTCCGGCCGATTATTCCTGCCCATAGCTTGAAACCCGCTGTGCACTTTACTTATATACATATAAAACATATATATGTGATATAGGTATAAAATTTCGTATGCACGTATTTTTGTTAAAAGTGTGTACTGAAAGCATAAGGCGCATACGATGTATACAGCTCGACCAACGAAAAAAAGAACCATGAGAAAAATCAATAAGGTAAATGTGTAATGAGATTAAATTAAGTCTTTTCTTCTCATCTCTAAGGTGCGGTTGTGAACATTTTGTGTTTTGTGTATATTAAAAAATAAATTTTAATCTGTTATTATATGTATATAATCTTATATTTCATTTTATTATCTTAAATCAAAATTGATTATTTCGCCGTCTAGGCTGTCCGGGAAAAGTAGTTTAAGTTAATAAGTTATATTATTAACTTTAACTTATATATAGCAAGAAAAAAATCGTGTGCGTCGAATAAATTGATTTTTTGTGTTAAAAAATAAAAGTTTACTTTAATTATAAATTATATACGTATATCTTTAGTTAAATATTGTTTACTTTAAAAGCTAAAAAAAGAAGAAAAATAAAATTATTAATTTGTAATCAAATTATTTGATCAGAAAAATACGTGGCAGAAGGGGAAAAAATGATATAAAAAGTCTCATTTTCTTGAAGGATTTTTTTAGTAATACATTATTTATTTATGATTTTGACAGAGGAAAGTATTTTATAATTAAATTTATTCTTCATCAAGTTTGAAGTCTTTTAAAAGAAAAAGAATTACCTTTTTGTTTTTAAATTAAAGTTGAAAATTATTTTGATTTATTTTTTGACAGTTAAAAGACAAACAAACAAATAAATAAAACTAAACTTTATTTAAAAACAAACATTAAAATTGAAATCATCCGGCTTACACGGATTAAACCAAAAACATGTAAAAATATTTGATGATATTCAAATGGAATTTTCTTTTCAACATAAATAATTAAAAAAAATATATACTAATAATATGTAATTATTTTAAACTTACAGTTAACTTTTATTTATTTTTCAGTTTTTCTTTTATATTTAATTTTTTCACGCAAAACGGAGATTAATCACCTTTGTACACGAGAAATTAATTTTCGTTTTTATTTTCCTACAAGTATTTCAAAATATGTTTATTTTTTTAAACGTATTTTTATTTTCTTTTTATTTAAGAAAATAAACTTTTTGTTTTATTTTTACTTGTTTGATCTCAAACCAAAAAGAAAAAAAAAACAACATAAACATTCAATAACACACATAAAAAAAAGGTAAATAAATAAACGGCCTGGAGAAGCGTCCAAACTTTATTTTAATTTATTTTTTAAATAATCATAAATTTACTTAATTTTTAATTTCCACCTTTTTATGAATAGATCAATCGTATAAAAATGAATCTTTGATTTTTTTTTTCTCTTTTTGATATTCCATCTAAAAATAAATAAACAAACACAATAATCTTGTTATGAAAACATGACGATGTTGGGACTTAAACTTGAAATCCTCTGTCCCATAATAGTTGTGACATTTGTGTATAAATTTCAAGCACTAAAAATGTCCCAATCATTATGAGACAAGGGTAGTATATGATTGTTGTGTGTTAAATACGGTGAGGAATAACAACATTCAAGGCGGACATATCTCTTTAATGAGTCATTTTTGTAATAGAATTGAAGACCCAGATTGTTCCTTAAAAATGGTTAAGGGAATGATCCTTTTCCCCTTCCATAATCTTAGATTTATAATCCAAACTTCTGATAGGAGTGTAAATAAATATTATAACGCAAATCCTAATCGAAAAAAGAAAAGAAAAATTAAAATAATAACGATATGGTTTCGTTATTCTTTGTTGCATGTTTTAAAACTTTAATTTGTTGCATTTTATTTGATTTTAAAGTTGGTTTAAGTTTTACCTTTTGTTTTAAACGGCAGATACGTTTTTATGTGAAAAGTTTGTTTTAAAAATTAATAACCTTTTTTGTTCATTTATTTATTTTTCGAGCTTTGATTCAGAATTCACTTTTTTTAAAAAGATACTTTGTGCTTTGTTTTTAGGATTTGTTTATATATAATTCTTTATTTCTTTAATAACTACCAAAGAAAACATGTCGTTCTATTTACAGACTTGCATAGTTTGTGTTTTTATATTTGAATAATTTCATCAATACATTTAAAGTTAAATGGCGATTTGCATTTTTGAGGTCTTGTTTTTTTTTGTTTCTTTTTTACTATCACATAAAAATAACATTTGATTGCTTCCCTTGAAGTTCTTTGTGTATGTCGTGTAATTTTGTGTGTACCTAGACGACCCGTTAACCCTTTTGGGTTCCTTTTATGACAGTGATCCATAATGATATCGATGCTTCTATTTTGTACTGTCTCTCTTTCTCTCTCACACACACTTTCATTATGGGAATTATAGGTAGGTTTTGTGTATTTGTCATACCTCGTTTGTATTTACTTGGAAAATGATATAAAGGAAACCTTGTCTTTGAAAATATATTGGACTGAATTTTAATCCATGGGATCCCTTCGCCTTGGTCTCCCGGTTGATAATCTAATCGGCAAAAGCAATATAGAAATGGGAATTCCCCAGCCGGAATTCAGGCCACTCTGCTATATGCGCTTCTAGATAACAGCACAAATACCGGCCGCTCGGATCGAAAAAAAAAGTATAGTGTTAAAATATGGTGATCTCATCAATTCTTTTTCTTTGTTTATTTATTTATCTATAATTATAATATCTCTTACTAGTTTTTTCATACAAGTTTTCACTGATTTTTTTTTCACTGAACTCTGAGTGACAACAAACATTTTCAGGACTCTTTATAAGTATTTTAGCTGATTTTAAACAGTGCTGTGGTCTGGATGGTCTTTATTCTTCCTCTAGTTTCCAGTTCCATCATTCTCGTTTACAGACCCTTGGGCACTACTCCAAAGGTACCAACTACAATTATTTTTGTTATTACTTTCATGTTCCACAGCTTTTTAAACACTCTGGCAACATCTGAGTATTTTTCTATCTTCCTATCATTTTTATTCTATAGTCTGCTGGAATGGCAAAATATTATTATTGAGAGACTGAAGAACTACTACGACAACAATTTTTTTTTAACTATACAGTTGTGGTCCTATTTTGCACACCATCTGTTTTTGTTAATTCTCATATTCCTTTCACTACCACCAACCATCATGGCTGTCTCCCACCTTTTTTTTTTTTTTTCTTAAAAGTTAAAAACAAAAACTTGTACTCTTGGCTCAATGTTTGTTTTGTTTTCTTTCTTGGCAATCCCTATGCAGTACACGTGATAAAGTTGTTTATAAATAAATAAATGAACTTATTTTATAATAATCCAACTGTAATTGAATAAATCAAGGTGGTGGGAGGTGATAGTTTTAGCATTGGGGGATTGAAAGTCAATACTGTCACCCCCCCCCAAAAAAAAACATATCTTTGTACTTGTTTATTCTACATGTCATTCCCCCCCTCTTTTTAATCATTGATTTTAACTTGAGACTATTGGGCAGGAAAATGTAAACAATATAAATGATTGGGTTGAGAATAAAAAGTTGAATAAATTTTTCACTCATTTTGAAAATGCTTTAAATTTCATTTTCTTTTTTTCTTTTTTTTGTATAGGTTACTTACTATACCTGTTTATAGATTTGAGGAAATTCAGCTTAAAAACTTTTATCTCTTTTAAATTGTTTTTTTTTTTTATCATTAATTTCTTTGTTTGATTTCTACATTCTGATCTAATTGTTATGTAAACGACCAGAGCAATTTTTTTTCCTGATCATAAAAAGTCTTTCTTGGTTTTTATATATATGTGTGTGTGTGTATATATATATATATATATGTATATGTGTGTGTGTGTATGTGTGTATATATATGTATATGTGTGTGTGTGTATGTGTGTATATATATGTATATGTGTGTGTGTGTGTGTGTGTGTATATATATATATATATATATATATATATATATATATATATATATATATATATATATATATATATATATGATGTTGAATAAAATTTGTTTTTATAAGCTAAAAAAGTCTATAGACCACTGGATAGAACCAAAAATGAATGAATGAATTTTTACTCATCCCTCTAAGGTAGTCTCATTACTATCAGTTTCATGTACATAAAAAATATACAATCAATCATCAGATAAGATTATAATACATGCACACACACACACACACACACACACACATATATATATATAATATATATATATATATATATACATGAGAGAGTCATTCAATAAATAAGGTGAATTTTGTCTAAGGAGTTGGCGATAGGAAGCACTGTTTACAATTTCACCTTTTCCCAGGAAATCCATGGTGATAGATCCTGTCATGTCTGAAAAGACTGTCAGTATGACCTTTATTGATTGCTGTGCTTGGAACGTTTTTCTTTACTGCAGAGTCAGCATGTTTCCACTGAATGGACTGTCTTTTTGACTCGCTCTCAAAGTGGCAAAACCATGTTTAGCCCATTTGTAAACATTTTTTTTATTATCTAAAACCTGCTTCTCTGTACATTACACACATTCTGAAAACAAATATTTTTGTGAGTTTAAAATAATTTTTGCTGGAAAATAATTCCAAACAATGCAAAATTTACATTTATTGAAAAAAATTCATTTTGCTTTTTTCCAAAAAATTCTTATTTTATACCACCCTCTTCACCCCGTCCTCGATCACAGCGCTGATTATACCTATTATGGTAACTCTTTGCCACAACCTTGTCCGCCTCCCTCCAATCTCTCTGCTACAGCGTGGAAAAAAACAGATCAAAAGTTCCTTCCAGGGAAAGTGACCATGCACAGCCCTGCCCCACGTTGTGATTCTTTAAAAGTAAGGCCGATGGCCCTGTCTGAAAGGAAGAGGGGTTACTGGCAGCTGAAGACTGGACTCCAAAGGGGCACATATATTGCAGAACAAAAAAAAATAATAATAACTCCGATTTCTGCAGTAGATAAGAAAAGGGTTTATAAAACTTCAAAGTTACAGATGGTGACAAAAAATCTGCGGGTGTGACATATTATAGTCTAAGGCGGCGGTCTGACGAGGGTTAGGTTTTCTTAACAGCAGTTTATCTCAGCAGCGGACTGGTGATATATGAGCTGGAAGCGCAAAGCACAATTCCAATCTGTTGGTCATTGCCTGGTCTTCGTCTACTTCGTCTGGAACCGAACTGCTTCGCTCTCTCTCTGCCACCAACTTACAAAGGTCTAAGTTTTCTTAACGACAGTGTATTCCAGCGGCGGACTGGCAATATCTGAGTTGGCAGCGCGAAGCACAATTCCAATCTGTGGGGTCCCTGCCTGGTCTTCGTCGGCTTTACTTCGTCTGGGACCGAACTGCTTCGCTCTCTCTCTCTGCCACCAACTGCTGAGTTCGGAAATCAGCCTGTTTATATAATAATTGCCAATATTCTGGGGTAGGTTCTGACTGAGACAGGGGTGATCTCCCTAACGTCATTTTCAACTCATTAGACATCCTTCATGCCTTTGTTTTAATTTTCGTCATCAGAAAGGGTCCAACCCTCTTTTCACTACTTCCACAGAGTTGTTCCTCTCACAACCCTCATAGTGAGGACTACAGGAGGATAGCTTTCCTCCTACCAACATAGTTTCTATCATTTTATGGCTCATGACGTCAGAAAGGGTCCAACCCCTTTTTGCCCAAATATGCTGGACTGTCACCTTTGATGGAACTGGTTTCAATTCCACGTAGGCGAAAAGACTGGCCTCTCCTCAGGCTAATTAATAATTCCCTTTCAACACTGATAAGTAATTCTGGATAATTTTCTCAACCCTTAGCTGAGGTATTTCCCCAAATGCCAGGTGGCCTTCTTTATCTTGACAAAGACTTCTTTGTTTGCTTTGAGCCCCACCTTTTAACTGGAGTGCAAGTCACACCGTATCTGAATCTTTGTGCTGTCAAATCCTTTAAAAATTAACTTTTTCCAGGCTCGAAAATTATCTTAGTATCGTTACTGTTTTCACCTTTTTAATCACAATATTTTTCTTTCTCGATTTCTGCCTAAGTTCTGTAAACAACTTAATCTTCCGTACCTGTCAACTTCTTTGTTTCAATTTTGGCTATTGTCAACAAAAATTCGGTCACAGCATTTTCGATTCTTTTTCCCAGAATTTCAACTCCACACTTCTTGGCAATTATAATTGGCTATTCAATTTTTTTTTTGGTTAACCCCTCACGCACCGCCACAGACGAATATTGTCACAATTTATTAAATGACTCGTATATCTAATATATATATATATATATATATATATATATATATATATATATATGTGTGTGTGTAATGTACACATTCACTGATGAAACTAAAATTACAACACTGTAAAAAAACAATACTGATTTTAACCTGGGTATAGTGTTCGCCAATAGTCTGGGAGACCTGGTTTCAATTCCAGGTCGCGTCATACCGAAGACTTTAAAAATGGTATTTGATACCTCCTTGCTTAACACTCAGCAATATAAGGTACGTATCAAGGGCAAAGTGAAGCAATCCAGGGAAAGGAGTAGCGTTCTCCCCTACACCTCGGTGTAATAGCTATTGAAAAGGGAGCCTTCTGGTTGTCCTTGACTACAGTCACCAACTTTACTATAGTATGTGCATTCTAAGAAGTAGTAAATATTCTGATAAAATTTCAGTTTTTGGCCACCTTGGGATTTAGAAATATCCATACCAATGAACAGTCTGTGTATGTATTCAAAAGTTCAGTCTTATGTCAATATACATATTGTATACAAGCCCATATACAATGTATAGGATCCAAGTACTGTTGATACAGCCCTTATTTTGGAACCTGTGCCTCTATCAATGTGTATATATGATCATTGATTATCATATTACCTGTTCATTTTATCTTTCAATTGAAACACTGAAATTCTATTTATCAATGCAGAAATGGACAATTAAGAAAATTTCTTCAAAATATTCCTTTCCACATTCAACACATTTAGTCCTATTGGTTGAAACACTTTTGAAATTTTTCTTTTGATACAGTATAAAGCTACACTCATATTTTTGTTTCAATATCCTTTATATCATAAAATTTTATGATTGAGATGAATTCTCTGTTTATGAAACAAGAAAAACATTAGCATGGAGCTCGGTGTGGTAAGTATAGAGGGTGCTGCACTTACACAGTCTTGTGTTTTGCCAAAAAGTAATTGTCAAGAATTGATATTGATTCATATAAACTTTGTCTAGATGTTGTCATCACTTTATTATATAAGTTACTCAGCTGTGCACATCTTTATTTGAATTTTGAATCCAGTTGTGGAATTTATGAGTTGAATTCGTCTGACTTAAACATATATCTGACATCTTCATGTATATTGCTTCTTTGATTTTCCTTACTTTTCAATGGTATTTCCTATCTATGATTTAGATTTCATCCCAAAACTGTTTGAATTTCTGTGGAGAATAATTCCATTAAAAAAAACAAAAAAAAAAAACAGAATTAAGTTTGATATTCATTTCTATTTTGCACTATTAAAGAAAAAGATCAGAACAAAGTCCTTTTTTTTTTATTATATCTGAAGGTAGCCAAATGTATGGATAACTAAAATCAAGGAGAAATTCAGCTGTTTAAATAGTTCTTTGAATATGATTGGTATTTTGACATTGTAAGTGATTAATGGTTTTCAAATTGAAATAAACTTGATTTATATCTGATTTGTGCCTATATCTGTTGTAATTTGGTTCTTGAGTTTTAAGAAACTGGAAGTTCTAGTTCCACCATTGTTATTTTTAATAAAAAGATAAGACTTTCTCTTGGAAGGTAACATCTATATCTATCAACTCCATGGCTTTTAAAGGTATTTTTTAGGGAAATGTCCATGGATAGCAATTTTCTTTGGATATTTTTATTATTCAAACCACAAACAAATTTGTCTCTTCCAGCTCATTTTTAGAAAATGTTTTAAATTCACATATAGATAAAAAAAATTCTTTAGGTAAACAAAGAAATTAGAAACAAACTCACCCACTTCTTGTTTAGCATTATAAAAATGGAAACTTTGAGTCACCATAAACAGTTTTGGTTTGAAATGTTTTTGCAACAGATGTTTAATTTCCTCATAAGACTTTTCATTCAGTTTTTGTGGTGCTCACAAATCCTTCAAAATTCTATGTTTTCTTCTTGATGGTGCTGAATAAAAATGCCTTACATGGTCCAGTTAGGAGATATTTCAGGGCAGTACTCATCCAAGTATTCTAACATTGCTATGTCAGGAGAAAAATGTTTTCTCCTCATTGCCAAAATGTCACAATTGCTCAGTAAGGTAACTATAATAAATCTGACACAAGGCTCCTGTTGGATGTTTGCTCCTAAGAGAGATTGATTGATTTTAATGGTATGTAAACCTGTCTAGGGTTATTTTATATCTAGGGGTTCATTGTACATTTATATTTACATTTTGTGTGTATTGCTTCTTCAGAGTTTTTTTTTTTTTTGTTTGCACACAATTGTATGGTTTAAAGTATACCTATGAAATACTTTCAAGTAATTATTTCTATTTATTAAGTCATTTGTTTGCACACAGTTATATGGTTTCAACTAATAATAATCTTTAGTAAACAATTATTTCTTCAAGTAACTATTATTAATACAAATAATTTAGAATTATATGGCATCAAGTATTCCTAGTGAATATTTATAACTGTTAAACAGTTTTGAGTTCCACTCCAGGTCAGAGTGGACCTGGGAATAATGGCAATTAAAGGTTACTCAGACTTCTTAGAGCTCCAGAACTGGAACCTCATTATCAGATGCAGTTTAGTGTCTGTAGCGAGAGAAGAAACTTACCTCCTGGATCAAAGCACATAAGACTATGCCTTGTGTGCCAAGCACTAGAAAATATGTCCACTTCTGGAAGCAGAAGTTATAGTGGGCTGATCTTATCTCTCATGAGAAGAAATCTACCATACATGTAAATTTCTATATGCCGGAACTTGCATAAAAGAGCATGCCAGCAGCAGGAGGCTTGTTGTTGTTCTTTGTGAACTGCTTTTTTGACTGACAGAATGAACAAGTTGACCAGAGGTGTACTGAGGAAGGGCTGCTAGTCGCGTGTTATTTTTTGTCAACTTATGCTACCCAATTGTCTGAGGACTGGGCTACTGTTCTTCTACAACAATGTCATATCCAGAATACCTACTTATTTTGTGAGGGGTGGTCACAGGAAACAGAGTTAGTGTATTCTGAATTCCACTAGTAGGACGGTCTCGAGAGTGTCTTCCCACCTTTTTATTGACAAATAACAATGGTGGAGCTGTTACTTCTGGTTTCTTAAAACTCAAGTACCAAATTACAACCTGTAAATCTTCTCCCCCCATGAGTGTATTATGTATTATTTGCAGGACATGGAATTCCATCGAATGAAAAAAAAAACAAAACAATTGAAGCTAATTAAGCAAGAAAGGATGATTTGCAATTCCTTGACCATTTCTTTTTAAGACATTTGTTTTCCATTCTGTTTTGTCTGAGATTGTGCTTTTCTTCAACATTCATGTTTTCTATTCTAAGTCTATGTGCATCTCTCTGCCACTCAAGAAAATATGCTCATTCCTTCTTGTGGATATGATCCCTCCTTTCTTGTTGGCTAAGTCTATCATGCTCTTGATATACATGATATTGCATATTATCTCTTCTTTCCTGTTGTCTAAAGTTAGCCTTGCTCTAAGACAATATTCCTCCATTCATCATTCAGTTCCTCATGTCTCTGTCAGTTTCATCTTCTTTCTCCATTTTTTTTTTTCTTTTTGCAGTTTGTGTTTGATCTTCACTCTGTATCTGTGCATCTTTTTATCAAACAGCTTACAACCATCATTCTTGTGAAGCTTTGGGCTTGGCCAAAAATTCTCAAAAAAGAATATCGAGTTAATATCTTATTTGCTTGAATTTTGAAATATAAAAGAATTGTACATACAAGTGTTTGATCTGAAGAAGCAACATCTATGTAGAAGAATATCTGAGATTGGTTGGTTGGGGGGGATATCCCACTTGGCTGTGGGGAGGGTATATGGATGAGCATTATGTGTGAACAGACAAAACCCAAGCAAGATGATAATATAGATTAAATCAAATGTAACTGTAAAAGTTCAACTTGATTATTGAATTCAATTGTAAGTTTCTTGCTTTAATAATTTATTTTATCTAAATAATGTTATTCTGTTGTTTGCTTAGGAAACAAAGTTTTGTGACTTCACATACAAAAAAACCCAAACATAATGTAAATTAAAAATAACAGGTGCACTTGATAAAATATTACTGACTAATAATTAAAAAAAATAGCTGAGGAAATTTTGTTAGAAATGTTATAAGTTAAAAAAATCTAGGACAAAAAAGAAAGTAAGTACCCATTTATACTTGATATAAAACTTAAATAATGTATGTATTTACCCAACCTCTCCGACATGAGCAGGATGTGACACAAAGTGAATTTTTAAGCAGAGTAAAGCTGGTTTGAATTCAGAGTTTTCCTTTTAGAGTGATTACCTAACTAAGGCTAAAGAACTCAGTCAGCCCTATTATTTCTCCATAGCTGGGGTAAAAGAAATAGATTCATGCCTTTTCCAAGGGTATTAGTACAAAGTAAAATGCTAACAACCTTGTTCAGGATTTGAACTTGGTTCATCAATTCTATTACCTACAACAATAATCCTTATGCTAAGTGCACCCCCTAAGCATTTTTGATAATGTAGACAAAGTAGGACTAATAGTAACAGACAAATATTAAAAATCCTTTCTGTTTATTATTATTCTTTACATATTATGGACTGCTATACTCTCCAGCTTTTTTCAGGTGCCTTTTGTCATATGCTGTCTGGGAAGGCCACAAAGTACAGTGTCCAAAATGTGTTGAGAATAATGATAACAATGCCTCATTTCAGAAATATAGACAGATATCCCTTTTGTTTATTTCACTTTTCTAAATTATTTTAAAATCTTGGCCATCAATTAAAAATTTACTCTTAATAGTTACAAATTGTAATTGTTATTTTAGAATATAAATCCACATAACAGAAAAAAGGTTTACCTATTAGATTTTTTATATTGTGGGCAAAATTTTCATGGAGTTTTATCAAGAAATATATCTAATTTAATTGAAGGGAATTTAGAAATTTATCAATTTAAGTTTTTTTAAAAAATTTTCTCTGATTGTTCTAACTTGGCAATAGTATTATGTAATTATTTATATCTCTTGCTTGAAGAACTATAAACTTAATTAGTAGTGTTTAATTAAATAGGAATAATTACGAGGGGCATACGATAAGTTTCCAGACTTTTTTCGTATGGACATTTAAAATCGTCGTAGACTCTTGAAAATTCAGTATGTTATTGCTATACATCTTATAAGATGACTGACCAATTTTTATGATTTCAGTTTCAAATGAACAGCTACAGCAGCAATTGGAATACACCCTACTAAAGCCTGATTGTCACAGCTGGTGAATTTCAAAAATGCAATCTAGACATGAGGACACTTTAGAAGAACAATATGCAATAAAATTGTGTTTTGAACTTGGAAAAAATGCCACAGAAATGTATGGAATGCTTCAGACTGCTTTTGGATCATCTTGCATGAATCGAGCATCAGTTTTTGAGTGGCATAAGAGATTCAAGGAAGGCACGGAGTCTGTGAGGGATGATGAGAGGTGTGGAAGGAGTAAGGAAGTCAATAAACCAGAGTTGATTGGCCAAAGGGTTAGGGCTACTATGTTGAGGTTTTAAGGGACTTCAGGAAGAGATTTAGTCAGAAGAGGCCAGCACTTCATATCGGCTCAGTGGCATTTCCACCAGAATAATACACCAGTCTACAACTCCATCCTTGTCAAAGACTATTTGACCAAGATGGGCATCAAGACAGTTCCTCACCGTCCCTATAGTCCTGTGACTTTTGGTTATTCTGTAAGCTCAGAGGCTGTCGTTATGAGACAATTGAGGAGCTGAAAGAGGCTGTGATGAAGGTCATTGACACGCTCACACAAGAGGACTTCCATGGGGCCTTCCAGAAGTTGTTGGAACGGTACAAGTGCATTGCAGCTGGAGGAGATTACTTCGAAGGGGACTAGAGTTTCATGTGTGTACTATTAATAAAAGTGCCCATATGAAAAAAAGTCTGGAAACTTATCGTATGCACCTTGTATTTTAGCAAGACAATCCTTTGATTTTTTTTTTGGATTTTTTTTATTTTATTTGTTTTTTTTTTTTTTATCTCAAAATTTAGAACTTTAAATTTTGTAGGTTAGCGAACATTCCTTTTCTCTCCTGCCTTTTGTTGTAAAATGGGCTGGTCGTGATTATTAATAATTCCTGTTTTACTAACAACTCATAAGGTTTCTCTGCTTCTGTCATTTATTCATTACAATTTATTCTGCATACATCCTCTCTTAAAATGTGGACAAAATTCTGTGACCTCAGTTATTTTAAACTCTTCCCAGTTCAAGTAATGCTGTAAAGTATTGGAGACACTGACTTGCTACTTTTAAGAATTTCCTGCAAAATATAGAACAATACGCCCTTGACCGATGAACAGTCCTTCTATACTTTATAGGCCCTTCAGTGTATGAATAAATGTCTTGCTGTCCAGACTGCAAGAGAATTGTCAGTAAACTCCAGCAATTATATAACAAGCCTACGAAGGAAATTTTTGCCAAGTATATACTATCAACGTGCTGGCAAAAACCAGAAGAGACGCTAAACAAATATCTTGTAAATTTGAATTGTTAAGCGAGGATTGCAACTACAAGGCAGTCAGTGCTGAAGAAGTGGACTTCTGTCCATTAATATTCAATAACAAAAATTTAACCCTGGATCTCACCACTGCATTTGACCAAACCAGAGCTCTTGACCAAGCTCAGAAAAGTTCAGTCCTATTCTTTCTCACAGTTTCTAGTACTGCAGACCCCTCTGAGGGTGACCCCTGTGACCTGAACAAAAACATAACATCTACAGCAGCTTCTAAAACTCAGAAGTGTTTCTTTTGTGGAAACAATAGGCATCTTCACCATGACTGTCCAGTTTGGAACATGACGTGGCAAAATCAGCCATTATGCTAAAGTATGTCATTCTGGGATTTTCACTACTCTTCACTCTTCTAATTCTGCGGTGATGGCTGCATCATTTACTGATTTGTTTGTTGCAACTACCCCTATAACATTAAATGAGAAGAAGGTTAATGATCTTGTGGACACTGGGAGTACTGAGAGATTCATATGGGAATTGCTGGTTCAAAAGCTTCATCTGCCTACTCTACCAAAGAATAATACCATGTCAATGGTGTCAACTTCTCTGATTGCCCAGTCGGCTGGGGCTGTAGAATACACCGACTGCTTCTCTGCAGAGGGGTAAGAACCCCCCAACAAGTGTCCTGGATATGACACTAAACAATCTGATGGTGAGGTTCCAGCAGTGCTGGAGCTTTGGGGAATGTGGAGTACGCCTTTATTGCCATCGCTCCCAGGTCCACTCTGGCCCGGAGTGGTAGCACCTGATAAGGGTCCTATCTATGGGTTAAATAGAACAAAACCATGCTTCTTTCACTATACTGATTTTGCATTTAAACTGCGTATTTATGCTAAACTGAATTGTTTAAAATAGAACTGTTTTGACATTGGAACTGCATACTAGTGCTGAACTGAATTGCTTGAAATGGAACTGTTTTTGACATCTAAACTGTGTACCTATGCTGAACTGAATTATCTGAAATAAAACTGTCTGACATTTAAATCTGTGTATTGCCCAGTCAGCTGGGGCTGTAGAATACACTGACTGCACTTCTGCAGAGGGGTAGGACCCCCCCCCAACGAGTGTCCTGGATATGACACTAAACAATCTGATGGTGAGGTTCCAGCAATGCTGGAGCTTTGGGGAATGCGGAGTACCCCTTCATTGCCATTGCTCCCAGGTCCACTCTGGCCCAGAGTGGTAGCACCTGATAGGGCCCTATCTATGGGTTAAATAGAACTAACAGCATACTTATGCTAAAATGAATTGAGTAAACTGAATAGCTTGAAATAGAAACGTTTTTGAAAATTAAACCATACTTTCACTTAAACTGCGTGCTTATGCTTAACTGAATTATTTCAAATAGAACTGTTTTTTTCGACATTAAAACTGTTTTTACACTTAACTGAATTATTACATATAACTACTTGAATAGTTTGAAATGGAAATGTTTTTGACAATTAAACTGTGTACTAATGCTAAACTGAACTGTTTTTCAATAGAACAGATTATTTGCATAAAAATGGATTTGGCGTTAAATAACCTACAAAGGTTGATATGCCATAAAACCAAACAAACCAAACCAAACCAATCAACTTCTCTGAGCTCTCAAACAACTAGATATTGCCTGGTTAATGTGGAAGGGGATAGGCAAAAATACTTTGATGTTAAACTGTTTGTGCTTCCTGATTTGTGTGCTGTTGTCTTTCTTGGTCAAGATTTTATGGGCAACAAGAATTTATTGCTACTGAAGTAAATAGACTACTTTCCAAGGAATTATTGAGCCCAGCACGTCTCTTTGGTGAGCTGAAGTCGTAGTGACCACTAACAAACAACATAAAAAGAGAATGGTAGTCGATTATTTTCAGATGGTTAGCAGATTCACTATGCTTTACTCAAGATCGAGGAATTGGTAAACAAAGTGGCACAATGCAAAATTTATAGTATTGTAGATTTAAAATCCACTTACCTCCAGGTCCCATCATCCAAAAAAGACAGAATTTATACTGCCTTTGAAGTAGATATCAAGCAATATCAATTCTGCAGGGTACCATTTGGAGTAACCAATGGAGTTGTTTGCCTTCAAAGGATAATTGATAAGTTTATAGCTGACAAATCACTCTCCTATACTATTGTCTACTGAGACAATATAACTATCTGTGGTAAGAACCAAGAAGAGCATAATGAGAACCTCAATAAATTTACAGAAGCAGCCAAGAAGTTTAATTCAATTTACAATCATAGTAAATGCTCTTCCTCCAACTCTACAGTGGACCTTCTAGGCTACACAATATCTGAGAGTACAATTAAACCTGACCTTACCCCCCTCCCCACCAAGAGACTTATGGCTTAAAGAACTTCCCCTTCCTTGTGATATTAATTCTCTTTGTTGTTCTTTGGAAAACTTTTCTTATTATTCCCAATGGATTGCCAAGTATTCTGAAAAAGCGACCCCTCTCACACAAGCCACTTGCTTTCCACTACCCAAGACTGCTGAAAAAAATCTTTGAATACCTGAAAGCTGAAATAGAAAAACAAAGTAGGGTATTCTATTGATGTAGAGACTGATGTTTCATAACACAATATTGCAGCCTCATTGAAACAATCTGGTAAACCAGTAGCCTTCTTTTTGAGGACTTTTAAGTATCAGTGAACAAAAACACTCTTCTATAGAAAAGGAAGCCCAAGCTATTGTGGAAGCCTTACATAAATGGAGGCAATACTTAACTGGATGTCACTTCATTCTGCCATTGATCTCTGATCAGTAAGTATTCATGTTTGATTCAAAATAGGCTGAGAAGATAAAAAATGATAAAATTCAAAAGTGGAGGGTCAAACTTGCCTGTTATAGTTTCAATATTAAATATTGCCTGGGGAGAGATAATGTCATTGCAGATAAATTATCTAGAGTTCATTGTTCTGCTGTAAGTTTGGACGTCCTAGAGAAATTACACAATTCTCTTTGTCACCCTGGTGTAACAGGAATGATTCATTTTGTTAGGTTGAAGAACCTTCCTTTCTCCGTGAAGGGTGCAAAGAGATTATCTGCCTCTTGTATGTGCCAAAAGCAATCCTAGATTTTACCAACCTGATATTCTTTCCTTAATAAAATCAACCATGTCTTTTGAAAGGCTCAGCGTTGATTTCAAAGGGACCCTGCCATCTTCTCATAATCGGTTTCTATTTATAGTAATAGACAAATATTCTTGCTTCCCGTTGACCTTTGCTTGTCTTGATGTGTCATTGCAAACAGTTATTAAATGCCTCACCCAAATCTTTATCATCTTTGGTATGCTGATGTACATGCATTTGGATAGGGGTTCCAGCTTTTTGTCAACTGAAGTGAAAACCTTACATGGGTATGGAATTTCAACTAGCTGTATCCCTCCATAGTAAGATAATGGACAGTGTGAAAGGTATAATGGCATATTGTGGAGAGTAATAACTCTAGCACTCAAAACACAATGCCTACCTATAAATCAATGGGAGAATGTTTTGCCACAAGCTTTATATTCAATTCACACACTACTTTCAACAGCCATGAATGCTACTCCTCAGGAACGACTAATTCAACTCTCCTCACCAATCCTTGAGTGGCTCTTCTGTTCCAACATCGCTTTCAACTCCAGGAAAGATATTGCCCCTGCTGGTCTGGTGCAAGACTATTCTTTTGAAATACAAAACTCCGACTTACCCACTCAAAATTCTGAGACATTAGATCCCAAACAGAAGATTCCAACACCTAACAAGACTGAATCTATTACAGTTACACCAGTAAAAGAAATTGTAACTCCTTTATGTCAATCAGAGCATTCAAATAAACCTCCTGATTGCTTAATGTATGAGTAAATATTTTGCTGTTTTTTTTAGATTGAATTAGATTAAAAAAAGAATTTGAAATAAATCTCACTAGGATTTAATCTTTTTTTTAATGCTGATTGACTGTCACAATTTCTTGTAGTGGGGAAATCTTTGTGAACATCTCCCCCCCATGCCTTTCATTGTAAAATGGACTGCTTGTGATTAGAAATAATTCCTGTTTTACTAACTCATGTATGCTGAATAAAGCTTAAATTTGTGTCATTTATTCATTACTGTAGGATTAGCTATATTTTGCAGCAACATGACCTTCTATTAATGAGTATTTGAGAAATCCCCACTTAATGAGAACCTTTACTTTTTTATGAGGAACAAATTTTTTTAATTTGTAATATTCAGCTGGATCTAATAAGTATGTATACCAAATTTGCTAGCTTTACATCAAACAGTTTGGCTATCTCTAGAGGATAGTTTGGTTTAGTGGCATATCAACCATTGTAGGTTATTTAATGCTAAATCCAGTTTGTACATCATCATCATCATCATCATGTCGCGCTGGTAGCACAGATATCCCTGACCCTCTCTCGCCACTCCTCCCTATCGTTCATCGCCCTAGGCAGGTCTTCAGGACAACATCCCGTATCCTCACATAGCTGCTGAGTGTATGTTCGTGCTGGTCGTCCTGCTTTTGCACGGCCATGTGTGGGGGCCATAAGAGTACATCTCTTATGAGTTCGTCCCTGCTTCTCCAGCAGTGTCCTGCATGTCTGGCTCGTCTAACTTGAATAGTTTTCGTGATAGGAGGCAGGTGGCCGTACAGTTGGTGTCTTGTGGGGTGTTGCCGCCAGGACTTGTTCAAGATTGCTCGCAGCATTCTTGTGTAATTGCCGTCTAGCTTCTCCAGCCGTTTTGTTAGCGTCCATGTAGTGCACCCATATAGCAGTATCGATGTGACCACTGCCTGGAAGAAACTGCGTTTCATTTTATTGGTTAGGTCTGATTTCCATATAATCGATAGCCTATTGATAGCTGTCCATGCTTTCGTTAACCTCGTGTCGATGTCCTTTTTGGTTGATTCGACGCTGCTTCCTAGGTAAGTGAATTTGTCTACTAGTTTAAGAGGGGTTCCGTCTAGAGTGGAGATGTCCCCCGTTTGATTATAGCACATATATTCCGTTTTGTGTGCATTAACATAGAGGCCTATGCCTGCGGCTGCTCGTTCCAAACTATGCAGTAGTGTTTCGGCTTGGTCAGGTGTATTTGCCAGTATCGCTATGTCGTCGGCGTCGGTAATTGTTTTTGCGGGGTACCTTCTACTTCTTTTCTTCGTCAGCTCGAAACCATTTTCTCTGATTTTGTCAATCGATATTCTAAGTACATAGTCTAGACAAATGATAAAGAGGTACGGAGCCAGCGTGTCCCCTTGTAGTACTCCTGCTACAATGTTGAAGTATTCTGTGTCTCCATCTGGTGATCGTACTTTTACTTTGGTGTTTCTATAGAGAATCGTTATTGCTGCTATGGTTTCTTAAGGTATGCCGTACGCTAATAGGATTTGTTCCATCTTTCCTCTGTGAATGGAATTGAAGGCCTTGGTAAAGTTGACAAATATTAATGTCGCTTGTAGGTTTTTTGCCCGTACACCTTCAAGGATTCTACAGATGGTTAATATTTGTGAGGTCGTGGATCTATTTCTTCTGAAGCCATTTTGGCTTTTTCTAAGTATGTTGTCGATTTTGGGTTCTATGCGGTTTCGTAGTAGGGCATTGTAGATTTTGGCTGCTATGGATGTAAGAGTTATGCCTCAGTATTTTTTGGCTAATCTGAGGTCCCCCTTTTTAGGGAAGGGGAGTAAATGGTTCCAAGTATTTCTATTTATCACTAGCAATTAAACATCAGTCATTTGTTTACACAGTTAAATGGTCAGTCCTATTTATAACAATTCAATTTAACATAAGACATTTGTTTGTACTGAGTTTAAATGTCAAACAGTGCTATTTGACCCATAGATAGGGATCTGTCAGGTGCTATCACTCCAGGCCAGAGTCGGCCTGGGAGTGATGACATTGAAAGAATGTTCTGAATTCCCCAAAGCTCCAACATTACTGGAGCCTCACCATCAGATTGTTTAGTGTCATATCCAGGATACTCACTGGGAGGGAGGGGGTGTTACCCCTCTGCAGAAATGCAGTCGGTGTATTCTATGGCCCCAGTCAACTAGGCTTCTAGAAGATAGACAAAAAAGTTCTTCCATTATGTTGATGGAATGGGACTTTTGCAAATAAATTCACACTGTTATAGAAATCATTTTCAGGTATTTATGATTTTCAATTTTACTTTTCATTCAGATGATATCATATTACCATAAATTGCAGCATAAAAATTGACTTTTAAAAATCTCTACAAAATAGGGTTGAACTTATATAGCAGGGCTAAAATCCAAACCTTTGCCACAGAATGGTCAACCAGTGGAACAGTACTCCTAATAATCGATATACGCCACTTACAGTAAATCCAGCAACTTGCCACAAACATTTCCAACTTAAACTCGTGTTTGGTGAACACATTTAACAAATTAACATAGAGATTAATATAGAATAATAAAACTGTTATACAGTATTAAGTATTATATTAATGCTATATCGCACACCATTTCCAACAGCTGATACATTGACTGTAAACATTTGCTGGAATATCACAGCACTCAGACAGCTGGTCAGATAACTGGTATGTTGTCTATTTGCACAATTTTATGATTGTGCAATAGATTGTAAATTCATATGAATATATGCATTAATTATTTGCATGTTTCTTATAAGTTTGATGTAATTCTGATTTCAGAGAAAATGACATCCACCATACACTCCTGGAGTAATGACAGTTTATTGAGACATAATGGTAGTTCATTGAATATTCACACATTGGTATCATTACTGTACTTATATGACACAACATTTTAGATAAAGGTTACTTGAACGTTATTTCTTTTGGCCATTAAAACTTTGATTCTAAGACACCACACTGCATGTTTGGTGGGGTCAACCTATACAGCAGATATAGATCTAACCTAGAATTTTAAGCTAAAAATCTTGAGGTCAACTTCGATGCTACAATCTACAGTCCTTTGTATCTCTTTATTTTTTTTTTTTTTGTAACTCTTAATTAGACAACTTATGAACCTGTTTGTGTTGTAACTCCAATCAATAATGATATTGATACTTCTATTTAGGAAGGAGTGAAAGAGTCTGTTATACTGAGAATTCAGATGATTAAAAAGTGACAAATTGAGATGAAAATTGAACTTGAAACTGCTTTTTTCTCTCTAATAAAAATCTTGCTATGATGTACCATTATTAATAGGTTACTGTCAGTTACATACAAACATAATGAGAATTTTTATGATATATAAATTTTTATAAAGTGAGATAATTGTGTTTGTTTACAAAAAATTCTTCATTGCAAGTTCTACACAAAGTAAATTATATAAATGGATCAGATGTTTAATTTAAAAAACAATAAAAACTTTGAAATAGAATAAACACAAATTAGTCTTTGTTTTTTATCATTATCATTGTTGTTCTCATGTCATTTTTTAAGTTTAATGCTTTTATGTCTTGTTATGAGAAAGAAAAAAAAAAGCCAACTCATTCATACCATTTTTTTTACTAGACTGCTATTCTGTTATCAGGCTTTAGAATACACTGATTTTACTATTCCAGCTAAAAAAACACAGAGAGTGTCCTGGGTATGACACTAAACTAGATCTGATGGTGAGGTTCCAGTTTTGAGGTTGCCCAGTCAGCTGGGGTTGTAGAATACATTGACTGCATCTCTGCTGTGGGGTAAGACCCCCCCCCAACAAGTGTTCTGGATATGATACTAAACAATCTGATAGTGAAGTTCCAGTGATGCTGGAGCTTTGGGAAATGTGGAGTACTCCTCATTGCCATTGCTCCCAGGTCCACTCTGGCTTCGAGTGGTAACACTTGATAAGGGTCTTATCTATGGATCAAATAGAACTAAACCTTGGTTTTGAGAATTTACTGTTTTTTGCATTTAAACTGTGTATTTATGCTAAATTGAATTGCTCAAAATAGAACTGTTTTGACATGTAAACTGCGTACTTATGCTCAACCAAATTATATGAAATAAAACTGTTTTTACATTTAACTCTGTGTATTGCCCAGTCAGCTGGGACTGTAGAATACATCGACTGCACCTCTGCAGAGGGGTAAGACCCTCTCTCCAACAAGTGTCCTGGATATGACACTAAACAATCTGATGATGAGGCTCCAGTGATGTTGGAGCTTTGGGGAATGCGAAGCACCCCTTCATTGCCATAGCTCCCAGGTCCAATCTGGCCCGGAATGGTAGTACCTGATAGGGCCCTATATATAGATCAAATAGAACTAAACTGTGTAATTTTGCTAAACTGAATTGCTTGAAATAGAACTGTTTTTGACATTGAAACTGTACTTAGTTTAAAATGAATTGTTTGAAATAGAACTGTTTGATTAAACTGAATAGCTTACAATAGAAATGTTTTTGATAATGAAACTGTACTCATGCTAAACTGAATTGTTTGAAATAGAACTGATTATTTGTATAAAAATGAATTTGGCATTGGATGGTCTATAGGGGTTTGATATGCCATAACTAACCAACCAACCAACCAACCAGTTCTGGGGAGTGGGAAGTACCTCTTTATTGCCATTACTCCCAGATCTACTCTGACCTGAAGTGGTAGTACCTATTAGAGTTCTATGTTTGGGTCTAATAAATTTATTTAAAAATTATTCATATTAGGTAGTATCATTTGTCAAAAAAACCCTCTTAAGAATCAACTACACCAAAAATGCAAATATGAATGTATCATGAATATGATTCCCTAACCTTTAGGCATAAAATAGCCCTAGTTGGGTTGACATGTCATTAAAATCAATCAATCTACTAGACTGCTACATTGTTACTTATATCAAGATTAGAGATCTTAGATAATCGGTAATAAATCCAAGCTTTATTTGTGGACAATTCTGAAAGGTTTTACTGCTGTGTCTGACACAAGTGCTCAACAGTTCAGTTAAAGATATATATTATATGTTTATAAAGGTGATTTTGTCTATAGTGGTGAAGGCATACTTTTTGGATGAGCTGATAACAAGAATAGTGCACCAATATGCTATAGATTCTCTAAACAACTCTCTGAATTCATATTTTTTTTCTTTTCTTAGGCAGGTTGTTTTATCAAGGTTAAAGAACCCAGTATGCCCTACTATTTTACCCCTAGTTATAAAGAGTAGAGGATTCATGCCTTTTTCGAAGGTATTAGCTTGATGTGAAATGTCAACAGCTTCGTCTGTATTATTTTGAACTTAACGTGTCGATTTAATTTTCAAAGTTTATAACTGTCATAATTCGAGTGCCCTGTGGACATTTGTCTTACTATAAGTAATTATTAACTTATTTTATATTTATTTTCTGTATCAAAAAGCTAAAAAATCTTACTCAGAAATGTTTAAGAGGGTTGTTATTGTTGATTTGACCCTTAACCAAAGATGATCTCTCATAGTTCTCCACTGTCGGAAGCCTTGTGATCTGAGTTTAAAAGTTACTTCACATTACTTGGTAATGTGCTAAAAAATCATTTTCAGTAAGTCATTATGTCATTAACTTTATAACAAGTTTTATATCAATATTAAAATGATTTGTCAACTTTTTGACTTAATTTTATGGAGATTTTATATGTCATCTAAACTGTAAAAGGCATTTCTTAAATTTCAAGAACTATCACATATATGAATATATTGACACTAGCTGACATAACTTCTCTATGTTGGGTAAAAAGTCAAGAATTATAATGCAAACATTGTGAGACTAACAGTTCAGTTAAATATGTGAACTTGCATATCTGCTTACACAGGTTTGGTTTGATTGCATATCAACCCTTTTAGTCTATCTAATGTCAAATCCTTTTTATACACATATATTAAATGTACATATGATTTGTAAACACATTTTGTAGATAATATTCTTACATGACAGTTAAGTGGTTTCAAGTATTACGATATAACAGTCACAATTTAACATCAGTTATTTGTTTGCGCATAGTTTGTTCTATTTGATCCGTAGATAGGACCCTATTAGGTGCTACTACTCCTGGTCAGAGTAAAACTTGAGAGCAATGGCAATGAAAGAGTATTCCACATTCCTTAAATCTCCTAAGCTAGAGCCTCGCCATCAGATAGTTTGATGTCATATCAGGACACTCATTGGGTGGGTGGGGGGTCTTACCCCTCTGCAGAAATACAATCAGTGTATTCTATAGCCTTAGCTGACTGGGCTGCTTACACAGGTAATTTGTTTATAGTGTTGAAGTCTTGTTTAGGATCAGCCACATTTTTTGAATGAGTTGATAACAAAAAAAACCCAAACAAACATATTGCTGGTTCTACACAATTCTTCACTATATTAAAAATATCAGTGGTACTATGATAATTTATCATGTTATTTGATATTTGTTTTCAATATCAAAAACCTTAATGTTACTCAAAATTATTTAAGAAAAGCCTTTTCATTCTGTAGTGGTGTTTGTATAGCTTGTGTTATTCCTATATATGTTCATATGAAACATGACTGAAAACTTCTTTTCTTTTCTTTTGTTTGTTGGTGGGTCTTAGAATGTGCTGACTGTATCACCCTGCAGAGGTGTCCTAGGTATAACATTAGACAATGTGGACTACCCCTTCATTGCCATTACTTCCAGACCCACTCTAATCTGAAGTGCTAGTACCTGTTAGCATCTCATCTATGGGTTATATAGATCTGTTTAAAGATTATTTCTATTTGATAGGACTGTGTGCAAAAATAAACCCTTAAGAAACAATTACACAGAAAATGTAAATATAAACCCCCTTATATGGGCTTCAATAGAAGATGCAAAAACTTTCCTCCTCTTTGAGAGATGGTTTGAAAATTTGCTGAGATTAATAAACAAGGGAACCAAACTATTTATGCATGTTTATTTCTTTTGTTGCTGAGGATCAAGTGATAACCTTTATAAGTAAAGTTGGCGACCTTAGTCGAGGGTGACTTGAAGGCTCCCTTTTTAATAGCTACTACACCGAGTTGCAGGGGAGGGCACTACTCCATTCCCTGGATTGCTCCTCATTACCCTTGATCCTTATCTTATAATGCTGAGTGTTAAGCAAGGCGGAATCAAATACCATTTGGTATGACTCGACCTAGGATTGAATCCAGATCTCCCAGACCATTGGTGAACACTCTACTCATTAGGCAAGCTCATAGTGTTACAATTATCTTATGAAATTAATATAGTCTTATCAAAAATTTCAGTTTTAATAAAAGTTTTTGATGGACACTTGAGAAATTTATTGATTCAACCATTTTTGTTTGTTTATTCATCTGGATTGTTAGTCCTAACTAAACAATAATACTGTACGATTATTTTACATTTCAAGGTTGAAGAACTATGTATAAACCTAATTATTAATATTTATTTAAATGTAAGTATTTTGTAAGATGATTCATTAATTTTTTTCTTTTTGAAGTTTGGAAATTAAATTTCTGTGTGATTAGTTATATCTTGCAGCAACATAGACTCCTACTGATAATTGTTAAAGATACCAAATTGATGAGAGCCCTGTTAGGAGAGCTTAGAATATACTGACTACATCTTCTGCTGAGGGGTAAGACCCCTGCCAAAAGGAGCGAATTAAGTATGACTCTAAATTTCATCTAGTGGTGAGGCTCCAGTTCTGGAGTCCATCTCCATTGACATTACTTCCAGGTCTACTCTGACTTGGTTTGGTAGTACCTGTTAGTATCCCATTTATGGGTTAAATTAATCTGTTTGAAAATTATTAGTATTAGATAGGAATATTTGATACCATATAATTGTGTATTAATGGTTACTTGAAGCTATGTGGTTCATTCAATAAGTTTACAGACTTTTTTGTACAGGCATTTGAAATTGTTGTAGACTCTTGAAAATCCAGTATGTTATTGCTATACATGTTATGAGTTGACTGACCAATTTTTATGATTTCAGTTTCAAATTAACAGCTACAGCAGCAATTGGAATACACCCTACTAAAGCCTGATTGTCACAGCTGGTGAATTTCAAAAATGCAATCTAGACATGAGGACACTTTAGAAGAATGATATGCAATAAAATTCTGTTTTAAGCTTGGAAAAAATGCCACAGATATGTATGGAATGCTTCAGACTGCTTTTCGACCATCTTGCATGAATCAAGCATCAGTTTTTGAGTGGCATAAGAGATTCAAGGAAGGCACGGAGTCTGTGAGGGATGATGAGAGGTGTGGGAGAAGTAAGGAAGTCAATACACCAGAGTTGATTGGCCAAAGGGTTAGGGTTACTATGTTGAGGATTTAAGGGAGTTCAGAAAGAGATTCTGTCGGGAGAGGTCAGCACTCTTCAAATCGGGTCAGTGGCATTTTCTGCAGGACAATGCACCAGTCCACAACTCCATCCTTGTCACAGCCTATTTGACCAAGATGGGCATCAAGACAGTTCCTCAGCCTCCTTATAATTCAGACCTTGCTCCCTGTGACTTTTGGTTATTCTGTAAGCTCAGAGGCTGTCGTTATGAGACAATTGAGGAGATGAAAGAGGCTGTGATGAAGGTCATTGACACGCTCACACAAGAGGACTTCCATGGGGCCTTCCAGAAGTTGTTGGAACGGTACAAGTGCATTGCAGCCAGAGGAGATTACTTCGAAGGGAACTAGAATTTTATGTGTGTACTATCAATAAAAGTGCCCATACGAAAAAAGTCTGGAAACTTATTTAATGATCCTCGTATAATTGTTTACTAAGGATTATTATTATTTGTTACTTGAAACCATATAATTGCTTGCAAATTATTAATGTTTGCGTGGAATACTTGAAACCATGTAACTGTTTGCAAACAAATAATTATTATTAAATAGGATATGTTACTTTAAACCATGTAATTGAATTTAAATTATTGGTATTAGAAAAGAATACTTGAAACAATTAGGACTATGTGAAATTGTATTTTGGACTACTTGATATCATATAACTGTATAAACAAATGATTATGGACAGGTAAGAACCTATTTTTCCCCATGAGGGGCAAATTTGAATTTTTAATCCTTAGTGCAATATAAAATTTGGTAGCTCTGTCACTCCATTTGTCTATCTATAGAGGATTGACTAACAAACTTTTTATAATTATTAATGTAGATTTTATTAAAATGGGATGATTGTTAAAACATTTTATTTTGATTGATAGATCAATTTTAATAGCATATCAACTTTCTGGGTTATTTAATGCCAAAGCCATCCTTGTAGAACATTAGCGGTAATATTAAACGTATAGCTGGGGCAGGGATTAGGGAGTTCATGCTTTTCCCAAGGGCATTAGTCAAAAAGTGAATGTAAAAGCATGATTAGAGTTTGAACTTGCTTATTATGATGTTTCAGTCCAGCATGTTAGTCACAACAAATTTGAATCATAAATGGGTACCCTAACAGAGTAGACTTGAAAGTAATGGAGAACTGGAGCCTCACCATCAGATACAGTTTTTTTTTTCTTTTTTTGAGGGTGGTAGTGAAAGACTTACCTCTCTGCAGTGGATACTGTCAACATATCCTCAACTCTGCTGACAGTAGATTTTGATTTTAATTTAAAAAATTTTAAAAATTGCAAAGTTTTCTAAAAATTCAGAGTTGCTTTAAGATACTTTGTTTTAGATTTCCTTAAAGATTTTACTTAGATCAATAATAATAATAATAATTTTAAAATTCATTGTGATAATTGGCCTTATTTGAAAATATTAGAATTAATCCCTGAAAAATATGAATATGCTTTATTACAAAGTGAGTTCATTACAAAAATTGAAGCTACTTATGATAAATATGAATCAAAATTTTTATGTATGTATGATGGTTATTCAATGAATAAGGGGAAACTTTGAGAAAAAAGTAAAATAAATAATTTTTTAGGATTTTTTTCCATAAAAAACTGCCTTATTTGAAATTGGTTAATAAAAAAAAATCCTTAATCTTGCAAAAACATTTCTTTTGAGACTATTAAAAATGGCTGCAAATCAAATAGTGCTCCACATTTGAACAAAGGTCTGTCATCAAATTTTGGTGGCTGAGAAGTGTAAACTATATAGAATGTGTGATGTGTATGGAAAAGTATATTTTAGTCAAAAAAGAAATAGTTTACTAATGCACTAAACACTTTTGCTAGCTCGAGTCAAAAAGATAGTCCACAGAGTGGAAACATAATGACTCTTCAGTAAAGAAAAAATTCCTGGCATAACAGTCAATGAAGAAAGTCATGTTGACAGTCTTCTGGATCCTGAAAGCACTCATCATTATTGATTTCTTTGAAAAAGGTGCAATTGTATTGCCAACTCCTTAAGCAAAATTCTCCTTATTTATTGAACATCTCCTGTATTTACCCAATTCCTCTACCATGAGTGTCATATAACACAAGTTCAATTTCCAAGTGGAATACAGGTAGTGTGAATTCAGTTTTCCTTCTTCTTCTATATCAAGGTTAAAATACCCAGTCTACCTTAATATTTACCCATATCTGGATGAGGAAAGAAGAGTTGGTACATATTCTTCCTAAGAGCATTAGCATGAAGTGACATGCAAAGAGCCATATCCAGGATTTGAACTCGGATCACCAATTCCATTTCCCACAATGATAACTATTCCACTTAATATACGTTTAGTAGATGCAAATGGCATAATGGTTAACACCATAGGAAATGGCTGTGAAGAGCCAAATTCAAATCCTGAATGAGACTGTTTTTGTTTCATGTTGCACTAATATCCTTGGGAAAGGCATTAATCCATCTCTTTTTTTCCCCCTAGCTTTAGATAAATAGCAGGGCAGACTCTTTAGTCTTGGTATAGTAACTAGTCTAGAAAGTAAACTCTGACTCCAAACAAGCTTTGAAAAAGAAAAAAAAGAATTGATGTACTTCTACCCATTGTGAAGGGGTTTCATTATAGACTAATTAGTATTTCTGTTGTAACAAACCTTATCCTCCTAACAATGTGAGATCTCATTACTCAATTGTGAAATCAGTTGGCTTTTATGTTACAAAAAAAAAACTTCATTTTAACTTCAAAATTGGTAGAATTTGGACCAAATTTTATCAATATCAACTCAACAAATACAAAAATAAGATATATCAATATCTATTTGATTTTTGTATTTGTTGTATTATTTTTTATCTTTGGTTCAAATTTCGACACTTAAAAAAAGCTGTATGAATATGCCATAAAGATAATTTTATATATTTGTTTTTAAAATTTTCTATCATTTAACTTTGCAATATTTTGTTTTTATAAATTTTAATAGATCTTTTGAAGGAGGAAAAGATACAACACTCTGAGCTGAGGAGTAATACAGTGATCCTAAATAAAGTACATAGATACTACTTTCTGATCCTAGGTAGAAGTGTCAATTCAAATATAAATTCTCTTAGGAATTATGTAAGTACATATCAGTAGAGCAGTGCCCTTAATGTTATTGAGTTGAATTTTATGATAACTTTAAAACTCAAACAGTTTTAGCATGTCATTTAAAAAAAAACAAACAATTAATATGCAATTGTTATGTTGATAGTTTTGTGATTATTCTTGACTTTGATACTATTGTTATCAAGCTTAACCTCCTTGTGAACTGACAACATTAGCCTTATTGTAAATTGAATAACCTACCTAAGAACATTTAATTAGATTCTTCACAAGAATAAAATAAATGTATTTATCTACAAGAGTGAGCAAGCTACTTCATAAACCCAAATATTTCAATTTTTCTATTTAAAAAAAAAAATTTTTATTGTAAGATCATTTTTATTTAATTTTGTTAGGAACATGTGTTATTAATTTTCCAATTTTTAAAACAGAAAATAATTTATTTTGGAATGTTATTTATAGCTTAAATTCGTGTGTACATGTAACCCAAGGAATTTCTAGATGCACAGCTAATTTTTGTCTTAATTTCTGACGTGAAAAATTGCAATTATTTATACTTCCCAGACTATCATCTTCACCTTATTTGTTATATTCATAATATTTTGACCCTTTTACCCACTGGCTTTCTTCAGGTGTCTTGTACCAATGAATTTGTCATCTTTTCAATATCTTGTACCAATGAATTTGTCATCTTTTCAATATCTTGTACCAATGAATTTGTCATCTTTTCAATATCTTGTACCAATGAATTTGTCATCTTTTCAATATCTTGTACCAATGAATTTGTCATCTTTTCAATATCTTGTACCAATGAATTTGTCATCTTTTCAATATCTTGTACCAATGAATTCGTCATCTTAGTTATTATGTCTTTGTAATCTTGCTTTTCTTTTTACTGAACCTGAGACAAGGATTGAACTCATGTCCTCCATATTGACTCCAACTAGGAGCTCTTAACCATTGACTTTTACCTTCTAGGCCATTATATGTATTTACCCCATCCCTCCACCAGAATCAGGATGTAACACAAGGTCAATTTGTTAGGCAGAGTACAGCTGGTTTGAATTTTAGAGTTTTCCTTTTCTTAGGCTGGTTATCTTATCAAGACTAAAGAAGCCAATGTGCCCTACTATTTACTCATGCCTTTCTTTAGTGTAAAGTGAAATGCAAAGAGCCTTGTCTAGGTTTTGAACTTGAGGTGCCAGTTCCATTTCCTATGATAACCATTAAGCCAAGTGCACCACAAGACCATTATAAGTTACCGACCCCAACAAAAGACATCTGAAGAGGGCTGGAAGTTACAGAAATTTGAAATTTTGTAAATATAACCATAGATGAGAGCAATAGTTTGAGATGTGTTATTAGTGCAGATAGTTATTAATAATTTTGACTTGTGTTATCCTCCAGATAAAATCAAAGAAAACGGCTTTGAGCTGACAAAGAAAAGAAGCAGAAGGTACTCTGCAAAAACAATTTCGAGTCTCATTGGGTGCCCCATTCATTCGGCCTTGTGCCACATCGAAGCAAAGAACTTCGTAAATTACTACTCTGCAAAAACAATTACCGACGCCGACTACATAGTGATTCTGCCAAATACACCCATCCAAGCTGAAACACTACTGCATACTCTGGAACAAGCCGCTGCAGGCATTGGAATACATGTGCTTTAATCAAACAGACGACATTTCTACACTAGGTGGTAGCTCTCTGAAACTAGTAGACAAGTTCACCTACCTAGGAAGCAGTGTCTCATCAACCAAAAAAGATATCGACATGTGGCTAATGAAGGCATGGACAGCTATCGGTCATATGGAAGTCAGACCTGATCGATAAAATGAAATGCAGTTTCTTCCAAGCAGCGGTCATCTCGATACTGCTATATGGATGCATTACATGGACACTAACTAAACGGCTGGAGAAAAAGCTAGACGGCAATTACACATGAATGTTGCGAGCAATTTTGAACAAGTCCTGGAGGCAACACCCCACAAAGCACCAACTGTACAACCACTTACTTCCCATCATGAAAACTATCCAAGTTAGACGAACCAGACATGCAGGACACTGCTGGAGAAGCAGGGACGAGCTCATAAGTGATGTACTCCTATGGACCCCCTCATATCGCTGAGCAAAAGCAGGATGACTAGCTCGAACCTATATACAGCAGCTTTGTGAGGATATGGGATATAGCCCTGAGGACCTGCCAGAAGTGATGAACGATAGGGAGGAGTGGCGAGAGAGGGTCAGGAATATCCGTGCTGGTGGCGTGACATGATAATGATCCTTCATATTATTAATTGTAATTGTTTTTTTTTTTTTTTTATTACAACTCACTTTGATCATCATTAGTAAGACAGGAGTAGTCCATGTCAACAACAACAATAAGTTCCTGGGGGGTTTCAAGCTCATATTATGTTTTGTGTTGAGAAGCCTGGTTCTTCATATCATCTAAGCTACAAGAGCCAGTGATGTTACAGAAGCCTAAATGACCCCTATAAAACCACTTGTCCTCACTTTGTCAGTGTCACGTTTGTTATCATTTTACACACCAATAGAACACCAGACCATGTTTTTAGCATAACAATTAATGAAAATTTAGTAAGGGGTTCAAGTTACAATATGAGTATAATGTTGAACTAGATCCTCTCTTTGTGTCTATCAGGTTTGCTAAATAGATTCTTTATCTTTTTTGTCCAACCAAATGGGCATCATGCAACAAAATTTTCTCACCAAAAACCAACTTTGACTTTTTTCTGGTTGCTGGAAAATCAAGGCTTGTTCTGTTTATATTTGTAGTAATATAAACAATGATCAGCAAAGGACGATAACCATTAACTGCTCTATGATGTTTATTAACTGTTATATCGTAAATGATATACAATGACAGGCTATTCTGAGTGGTAAAGAATAGACAACGCATTAAGTAGGTATAACAGAAAGGCAGGTTTATTTGTATGGGTGTACAAATGTAACAAGTAGATTAGTTGTTATATTACTATCCTCGCAAGGGTAGTATTAAGTCCAAACAATGGTTGATCATATGAGTCTTGCCCTGAATTCCTACACTGAGGGTCCTTCACTTAAAGTCCTGCAGAGTGATCTATGTGTACTTAAATAATGGTTAGTATTACTACTATTGTTGGGGTACGGGAAAGATGGATCATTCCATTATATCCCCCCACCCCCAAGCTAAATTCTTCCATTGGAATATATCTTCTAATGTTCCTTATTTTTTGGTGTGATCCTGTATACAGCAAGAAATTTCTGTATACTATGTTCATTCATATCTAGGCCTTGGTTCTTTCTTAATGTTCTTTTGAACGTATCAATGAACCTTTCTGCCTGCCCATTAGACCTTGGATTGTAGGCAGGTGTCATATGTTCTGTGGCCAATGATAAGCAATAATCATTAAATTCTTTACCCGTAAACATTGTACCATTGTCGCTGGAACCCCAAAGTGGCTAGATATTTTGTCCAGTACTTTGATGGTGTTTGTAGATGTAGGTTGTCTGAATTTGTAAATTTCCAGCAACTTAGAAAAACTATTGATATGATCAAATAATAGTATCTGTTCAGTGGTCCTACAGAATCTATATGCACACACGTCCATGGGATGTCAGTTTTTGGCCAGGGTTGAGCTTTAATCAGAGGGGCTTTAGCTGCTGGTTGGCAATTCCTGCATTCTTCAATCATTTTCTCAATGTCCTGGTCCATACGTGGCCAATAAGTATAACTCCTCATCAAGGATTTCATGTGAGACATACCTGGATGGCCTGTGTGAAACACCTTAGAATCTTTTTTTGTAAAGAGTGTGGCATTACCACCCTGTTAGTGTACATAAGCGTTTGATCTCAGATTGAAAATGGAGACACTTTGTTCCCTTTTTGTTTATTTCATTCAATCTGACTTGCTTTTTTATTTGCTGAATAAAACTATCCATTTTCGCAGCTTTTCTAATGTTTTCAAGGGTGACCTGTAATTCTCGAATTGTATTAATCTGTAACCCTGAAAGCTCTTTTTCCTCCTTCAACAATGTTATCACAGTTTCTTCCAAAGGTTCAGTATTCTTTGGTATTAGTCTTGAGAGACCATCTGCGTGTCCATTTTTTTTAGATGAGATATACTCCATTTTGAAATTGTAATTTAGAAGTATAATACTCCACCGTTATAACAGGTTCGTGGTGTGTGTCAGGATTCTTTTCTTTGAGCCAAAAATAGATAGTAGAGGTTTGTGGTCTGTTTGTAATGTAAATGCTATACCATGTATAACTCTATGAAATTTCTTGATAGCATCATTAGGTTGTCTGGTGAAGGCATATCTTTTATGGCTTTCGGTCTTTCTGGGTTGGGTTTTCTACCCTTTTGATCAGTTATCTGTCCCAGATATTTCAATCTTTCCATTAAAAAATTCACACTTTTCAGGTCCTAGCTTAAAACTGTATTCGTGGATTTTTTTTAATACTTCCCAAACATCTTTCCTATGTTGTTCCGTATTTTTGCTTTTTATCAATATATCATCCAAATACACTGTTGTGTAATCTAGACTGGTCAGCATAGTGTCCATGATCTGTTGGAAAAGACTTGTGCCACTTTTAATCTAAATGGAAGATGTCTTAAAGCGTACAAACCCTGTATGGATGGTTTGGTATTTGGAACATTCCTCATTGATTTTAACTTGTAGGTATGCCTCTGACAAGTTGATTTTAGAAAATATCTTTCCTCCGTTAAGCTTAGAAAAAATGTCTTCTGGAGTAGGAAGAGGATAGCTATGATCTTTTAAACAGTCATTTAGGCCTGTTGAAAAATTGGCACAGATTCATATTTAAAAATATTTTTTTTTACGTACACTGTCGGTGAGCCCAATCTGAATAATCCACTGTTTCAATCACTCCGACTTTCTCTGATCTTCTAAGTTCTTTGTTTATTACCTCCAAAGATGAAAAAGGTACATTTCTTTTAGGTTTGAACACAGGTTTTACTTTTTCTTTAATTTCAAATCTTCAGTTTTCATGCAACAACCTACACCCTCAGAAAATACTTGAAGAAATACATTCTCTAGGTCAGTTGAAAATTCCTCTATTTGTCTGGATTTCTTTTTTCTGTATCGTCTACTTTATTACTGAAGGATTTTATAGGCATCTCCTATTAATCAAATAATACTATCCAGTTAATACTGAAGAGACATGAATTATTCCTTGGTACAACGTAAACTTTTGAATTATATGTTTTTCCACTGAAAGACACGCTAGCATTAAATTTGCCTTTAAATTTAAATTTATTTCCAGATACATCTCTAGTGACTTTAACCATGTTCAGTAGTTTTGGTCAACCTATTTTTTCCAGGTTGACTTGAAATGTCACTACCAGTGTCTAATAAACATCACACTGTTTGCTTATTAATTTTAATATCAACATATTTTCTTTTTCTGTTATCTTCCATTTCTTTTTTTGATAAAACTATTTACCTTATTGTTGGGCTTTTGTTTTAGTTTTTTTTTTTTTTTTTTTTTGTTGTACTGAAACTTTGTGGCCTTTCTGCCCTCATTTGAAGCATAGCATATTTTTAAAACACTTCCTGTGTGATTTTTACCACTGCAAGCTTTGCATTGATAATTTTTTTTCTTTACTTTTAGGGACTCTTTGTTGTTTTATCCTTTGTACATGTGAGATATTTTTTTTCTTAATATGAGTGTTATAGTGTTTGACGTTGATTAACCTATGACACTCCTCTGTTACTTTTTGTAATGTGATTTCTGGGTCCTGTTCCATGATTGTTAATATTCTGGAATTAATGTTCTTGTCTTTGAGTGTTGTTAGCCTTTGCACAAAAATTAAACATTTGAAAATGTCCTTTGAAATTTTGTCTATTTTAAACAGTTCAATTCAAGAGTTGATTGTACCAATGTAAGAAATGAAATCCTCATTTTCCTGTTTGATGATATTTAAACACTTATATCACATATGGAAGAGGTTATCACATTCATCAAAGATTCTAGACAACATTTTAATTGTTTCGTCAAATACTTTGTATTTTCTTGAGAACCTAATTTTTCAAGTAATGCTGTAATTGTAAATGATATACAATGACAGGCTATTCTGAGTGGTAAAGAATAGACAACACATTCGGTGGGTATAACAGAAAGACAGGTTTATTTGTATGGGTGTACAAATATAGCAAGTAGATTAGTTGTAATATTATTATCCTCACAAGGGTAATATTAAGTCCAAGCAATGATCTATCGTGTGAGTCTTACACTTAAAATCCTACACAGAGTGATCTGTGTGTACTTAAATAATGGTTAGTACTACTACTATAAACTCATATTAAAAAGCTAGCATAATAATACTAAACAATATAGCTTTGTAACCATTTTCTATTCTGCCTAGTCAGTAAGGCTCAGAATATACTGACTGTATCCCTGCAAAGGAGTAAGACCTCCCCACAAAAGGGAGGCTTCCTGGATATGATACTAAACTGCATCTGATGTTGAAATTCCAAATCTGGACCACTGGGGAGCACCATTACTCCAAGGTCCACTCTGATCTGGGTTGATAGTACCTGTTAGGATTCCATCTATAGGTCAAATAGATTTATTTGAAAATTATTTGTATTAAGATTTACTTGAAGCTATAATTGTTTATTAAAGATTATTATTATTACTTATTCGAACTCAAATAACTTTGTGCAAACAAATGACTATCATCAAATAGAAATAAATGATTGAAACTATATAATTATTCGTATTAGATAAGAATATTTGATATCATATAATTGCAAATAAAAAAAAAAATTCAAGAAACTACACAAAAATGTGAATATAAATATGCAGTGAACACAATTCTCTAACTTCTTGGCATTAAATAACCCTAGACAATGTGATATGTCATTAAAATCAGTCTGATTTTTCTTCAAATTAGGATTCTGATGTTATATATGGTCCTTACTCTACCAATCTGTATTATATTTATATTGACCTTACATTATGATCGGCCAGCTCCCAAAATGCTCACTTCACTTCATTCTTCACTTCACTTTGTCTCTTCTCCAGTTACTTTGCCTTATCTTATTGCCTTAGTCACTTTGATGTCTCCTTCATGTTGTCATCCTTGTTCTTATTTGTTGATGAGGAATGACAGTATGACCACCATTTCATATGTGCATTTACTTTTTATTTCTTGATGACTTTTAACCATTACCTGTTTGGCCTAAACAGGGAGTTCGAGAGCAAGATGGAGTGTTCAACTGCTCAGGTTAGGTGTTTCTCACTAACTGACTTATTCTAACTAGAAATGCTTTCACATGATTGAAACCATCCAATGAGAGTCGAGATCTCAGATTGACTTCAAGTTTAATGGCTGTCCATCAAACTGGTTGAACTTACTGTATCTTTCCACTCAGGATCTGATTTGAATGCTACACTACTTGTCAAAAATATATCTCACCAATCTAACACTGTGTTGGATCTGCTTTTTAGATTTGAGCAATGAAAAATTAATCTAAAATTGCCTTGAGGAGACTGTAATGGACTAAATCTGATGCTATATTCTTTGAACCATTTCTAAATGCTTCCAATCTTTAAGCGTTAAGAAAATTTTTGTCAAAAGAATTGATTTGTGTATGATTGTATTGTTTCCCTAAGAAAGTGTAGCTTATCATTTAAGTTGGTTATTTATTTTACAGCATTCAAAATTTTATTCCTTTTATTAGATCAGAGGAGATGGGAACCATTAAGTAGTCCCTATTTCTCTGAGATATGCTATCAAGGAAAATACTTGGTATGACACCCTGACCACCTAGGAGGTTATAGGAAACATCTATCCATCAGTTCAAATGATTTTCTGTTTTTGTCCTCAGATAGTTATATTGTATCTTGTTTTATTCATTTTGTATAAGGTTCAGCACAAATATATACATAAATCTTAAAAGGTTTAAAAAATGATTATTTATCAATCACAACTATATTCAAATTAGGTTGCCCAGGCTGTAGAATACACTGACTGCACCTCTGCAGAAGGGTAAGACCTCTCCAACAAGTGTCCTGGATATGACACTAAACAATCTGATGGTAAGGTTCCAGCAATGCTGGAGCTTTGGGGGATGCGGAGTACTCCTTCATTGCCATCACTCCCAGGTCCACTCTGACCTGGAGTGGTAGCACCTGATAAGGGTCCTATCTATGGGTTAAATAGAACAAAACCATGCTTCTTTCACTATACTGATTTTTGAATTTAAACTGCGTATTTATGCTCAACTGAATTGTTTAAAAAAGAACTGTTTTGACATTTAAACTGCGTACTAATGCTAAACTGAATTGCTTGAAATGGAACTGTTTTGATGTCTAAAATGTGTACTTATGCTAAACTGAATTATCTGAAATAAAACTGTTTGACATTTAACTCTGTGTATTGCCCAGTCAGCTGGGGCTGTAGAATACACTGACTGCTTCTCTGCAGAGGGGTAACATTCATAATTTTTTAACATAATTTTACCTTTTTATTTAAGGTTACTAAAGAAGTGTTTCATTTTGAATTTTTTGTTGTAAGCAGACACAAGAACTTAGGAATTTGATCAGTGATAGCGCAGTAGACTGGTAGCTGAGGTTGTGTTTCATAATGAAAATAATCATTAAACGTTCTATAATGAAAACAAACTCTTCCAAACCTGAGAGAAGTCATTTTATTTAGATGTGAGTCTTGTACTCATAAATACTATTAATGTCTGTTTGGTACAGATTTTCATGTTTGATAACATTGATTTTAATAGGACTACTGGATGCAGAAGCAAAATTAGGAGTATTCTAGTATAATAATAAATGACTCTACTATAATACAAGATTAATTTTAATTTAAAAAAAAAAAAAAAAGATAGACACTAAACACTAAATTTACTCAATATGGCCACTATTTTTTTTTCAATTGTATCAATATGCCTTTGAAACAAATTTTTCAGACATTTTATGCTATTCCTCCTTAAGATCAATCTTAAGCAAGCCAATACTTAAATGGGATGTGGCATTTGTTTAGTTTTCTAAAATGCCCCATATAGCGTAATCAAGGAGGTTATGGTCAGGGCTTGATGGAGGCCATAAACAAACTGCAATTATTTCAGAAATTTTTTTGGCTTGATTTCAGTGTTAAGCAAATCATAGATTCTTTGTCATTTGGTTCTTTTCTTGCTCACCCATATTGGGGTGAATTTTAATGGAAAAGTACTTGAATAATTGAGCTAAGCGTGAAAATTTAGATTTATCAGGTTTTTTCAAAAATTAGACTAATCAGACTAAAAAGAATGTTTTAAAAATTATTCCATATTTTGCTTCCGCACCCTGTACACCTAACAAAGCTGTCTGAATTTCTTGGTAAAGAACTTTTATTATTTATTTTTGGTTAGTTTATTTTTTATTTGATTTTTGTTATCTAAGTATGAGTAGTAGACATAATAGTTTTGTCTGTATTTCTTAGAATTTTTTCCTTATCAGTTTTTGACTTGTTTATCTTTAATCTTATTTTAGTTGTCTATGTATTATTGTAGTAGTAGTACTAGTAGTAGATGATAGTTTTAAATTATCCAGATTTCTTAGATACAATTTTCTTATTAATTTTTGACTGGTTTGACTTATTGCTATTTTTTTCATCACAACATTCAGGTTGATTTACATTTTAGGACTGTAAAAAATAATATGGATAGGAAATAAAGAAATAAACCCTGACAAGATTTGAACTTGTATTCCATATCCTTAAGAGCCTGTCTGACATAGATGATAGCTTAGTTAGCTCCAGAGACCAACCAGAATGCAAAGTGTAAATCTAATCTCAAAACTCTGCCCTGTCAGTGGAGCTTAGAACATACTGACTATATACCCAGCAGAGAGGTAAGTACATCCCAAAAGTAGGTGTCTTGACTATGGCACTAAATAGCATCTGATTGTAAGACTCTAGTTTTAGAGATCTGGGGAATTTGGAATACCACTTCATTTCCATTACTCCTTGGTCCATTTGGACCCAGTGTTTTAGTACTTGTCTGGGTCCCGAGTATGGATTAAATAGATCTGTTTAAAAATGTTTCATATTTGATAGGACTATGTACAAAAAAAACTTTTAAGACACAACTATGCAAAAAATGCAAATATGAACCCACTATACCATAACTCCAGACTCCAATCCTCGGTCACGGCGCCAATTATACCAGGTCCGTACCCGGTCCTCGATTATGGCACCAAATATAACCCCTCAGGGTCACTACCTGGTTTAAACGATACCAATTATGGTACCCCTTTCTGCCACAACCTTGTCCGCCTCCCTCCAGTCTCTCCAGTGCTACAGCGTGGAAAAACAGATCGAAAGCTCCCTCCAGGAAAGTGACCATACACTGCCCTGCCCTACGTTGTGATTCTTTAAAAGAAGGGCCGATGACCACGTCTGAAAGGAAGAGGGTGTACTGGCAGCTGAAAACTGAAATCCGAAGGGTATATGTTGTAAAACAAAAAAAAAAAACACAACTCCGATTTCTGCAGTAGGTAATAATAAAAAAGGTTTTATAATCTTCAAGTTACAGATGGCGACAAAAATCTGCGGGTGTGACTTATAATGGTCTAAGGCGGCGGTTTGACGAGGGCTAAGTTTTCTTAGCAACAATTTGTCCCAGCAGCGGACTGGCGATATATGAGTTGGCAGCGCGAAGCACAATTCCAAACTGATGGTTCCTGTCTGGTCTTCGTCTGCTTCGCTCTCTACCACCAACTGCTGAGTTCTAGCAACAATTTGTCCCAGCGGCGGACTGGCGATATATGAGTTGGCAGCGCAAAGCACAATTCCAATCTGTTGGTCCCTGCCTGGTCTTCGTCGGCTTCATCTCGTACCAACTGCTTCGCCTCTCTGCCACCAACTGCTGAGTTCTAAAATCAGCTCATTTATATAATAATTGCAAATATTTTGGGGTAGGTTCTGACTGCGGCAGGGGTGATCTCTATAACGTCATTTTCAATTCATTAGACATTCATCATGTCTTTGTTTCAATTCTCGTCATCAGAAAGGGTCCAACCCCCTTTTCACTACTTTCACAGAGTCGTCCCTCTCACTACCCTCGTAGTGAGGACTACGGGAGGATAGCTCTCCTCCTACCAACATAGTTTCTCTCATTTTACGGCTCATGACGTCAGAAATGGTCCAACCCCTTTATGTCCAAATATGCTGGACTGTCACTTTTGATGGAACTGGTTTCCACCCTACGTAGGCGAAAGACTGGCCTTCGTCCAGACTAATTGATAATTCCCTTTCAGCACTGATAAGTAATTTCGGAAAATTACCTCACCTCATTAGTCGCAGCCTTCACCTTTCAACACCTTTTCTCCCTGTCACTGCAATCAGGTGAGAGTCACAGGTCATGGGTTATCTTCCCTGATTGTCAAATTTCTAATTTTCATTTTTTTTTTTTCTATTTGAGATTTTACTTGTAACCAACTTGGTCACCCCCCCCTACCTGTCAACATCTTTCCATTTTCTGTTTTGACTATTGTCAAAAATTCTTTTTCAGAATTTTCAATTCTTTTTCCCAGACATTTCAATTTTACCCTTCTTGGCAATTATATTTGGCTACTCAACTTTTTGGTTAACCCTTCACATACCACCATCGACCAATATTGTCATACCCACAATAAATGCAATTCCCTAATTTCTAGGCATAAAATAACCCTAGACCAGCTGACATGCTATTAAAATCAATCAATGTACTTATAGGCATACCATCCCAAATGTAGTAATACACATAGCTGGGCAAGGAGTTTATATTTAGTATAATACATTCCTATAACTTTTTTAGGTTTGAAAATCTAGAAGAAAAATGCATATTATACAGGAATGATTCTGGTAAATTCTTTCTTAACTAGTTTTTCTTGATACAATATTGTTTGTTTTATATCTAGTAATAGCAGTAGATGTAATAGTTTTTCAAAAATTAATCATGGTTAAACAATGTATTTTACTTTTTAGGTTTTGTTTGGTTATTATATTTCATGCTTTGTTTGGTAATTGTTTACTCATAAAGGAGAGATTTTTGGTTTAGGTTATCTAGTATCCTAGACCAAAAGATTACTCTGCCCTGTTGGCAAGGTTCAGAATATACTAATTGTATCCCCAGCTGAAGTGTAAAACCCCTCTGCTCCTGACAAAAAACAAATGGGGTATTCTGGTATGACACTAAACTGCATCTGGTGGTGAGGTGCCAGTTTTGAAGCTTTAGGGAGTGTTAAATACCCTTCATTGTCATTACTCCCAGGTCCACCCTTACCTGGAGTGGTAGTACCTGTTAAGTTTTCATCTGAGTCAAATAAATCTGTTCGAAAATTATTTGTATTCAATAGGAATACTTGATATATTACTGTGCAAAAACCTTTAAGAAACTACCCCAAAAATGTGAATATAAATTTATAATTACAATAGATTCTTGGCATAAAATACCCCCAGAAAGGTTGATATATTATTAAAATCAATCAACAGACTCCACCCCCCATTAATGACTTTAACTCTGGGAATCTATTGACAAACATTTGTTATAGATATGAGAAATGTGCTCAATTCAATAAATATGCTTTATCTCTGCCCAGCCCAAGAAATTATCTAAGTAGTAACTGTCAGGCCTGGCAAAGCAGGAGAGAAAAGTATAAAAATAAAGGAGATAAAAAAAAGGGGAAAAGAAGCATACTTTTCTTTCAGATAAGAAAAGTGTGTCTATATTTCTTAAAAACAAAAACCAACCAGTTCCCACAAAGTAATTTATTTCAAGAGAAATAAACTTAACAAAATCTGGCTTTGCATATTTTTCCCTATGCTTGTTGAAAACATTGAACTTAAGGTAACAAAAATAACATACATTCAAATAATGACAATATTATAACCAAAAAAAGAAAAGAGTATAAAGAAATATAATGACTGACTTGCTTGAAGCCATACCATCAATCACCTACTGTCAGTTTGACTTTTGTTAATAAGATGCTATTCTTTGGTATTTTATGTCAAAGTTCATTTTGAAGCCCATTTTTAGGGTTTATTCTTTTCTCGGTATCCCCTTCTTGTGTAGAATCAACCTGGACAACCGTGTTATTCTAGTTTCCTGTGTATACATTTCTTTAAGTGAACTTCAAGTAGACCACCACTTCCTCCTCTTAGATGAATATCTTTCCGTTTCAACTCGATTTTTCTTCCGTTGAGCCTACAGAGCCTTTTACCACATCTTCTGACCTAGCCAAAAGCTTCCTTTGTTGGTAAAAAGTCCAATAATACCGCCTACAGACCTTAGACTCAACTTTCTTTTGAAGGAGGCAGCATACTAAAACCACAATTAGCTTGCAGTAGGCTTATTGTTTCAACAAGTAACAATAAAAACCCTGTAAAGAAAAGCGGCTTAGCTTAAGACTAATGGGCCTATTTTGCTTAAACTATCTTGCTTAAGAAAAAACTACCTTAAGTTGAAGGTGAATAAACAAGAACTCACAAAGCAAAAAGAGTGAACCAAGCAGGGCCTTCTGCTCGTGCTGGAAAAAAAAAAAAAATAACGGAAAGGATGGGGACTAACAACACAACCTCAAAACAGTTAATCAGATTCAAGCAGACATTAACTGCCGAATTTATGAATTTCAGCATAGATGGATAGAAAGCATATATTGAAGAAACTATTTTAGGAAAGTTTGTTGGATTAGTAATTATCATCTGTTAACAAGGATGAATTAATTAAGATAAATATTGAATATAAATAAATTATGATGATATCAAATAAACTAGCTGAAAACCCATCCTAACTGACCATAAATTTATCTGTCACATTATTGTAGCAATAAACACAAGCATAATACCAAACTAATAGTCATTGAGAAGTTAATTTTTATGGCCCTCCATTGGTTAATACTTATATCATAAATGCAAACACAACACTTATTTTTTAAGTCCTGATTTTCTGATGATTGCTTAAAAGAAAAATAAATGACTGCTAAAAAGTCATAACTTTGGTTTCTGGACATTCTTGGCCAAATATTTATTTTATGCCGTTAAGGAAAAAGGTAAACGTTCAATTTAGCTAACCTAATTAAGACACACAATAAGTCCTGTTTAGCATTATACTTATGTTGTGTGTGTGTGTGTGTGTGTGTGTATATATATATATATATATATATATATATATATTCCAAAAGTTTTTTATCAAAAAGGTTTGATTTATAACATAAGTATAATGCTAAACACAACTTCCTCTGTGTGTGTGTGTGTATGTAATGTAATGTGTGTATATATATATATATATATATATATATATATATATATATATATATATATATAACAGTATTTTTCAGGTAGAAAGTAAAATAATAATAATAAAAACAAGATAAAAGCTTGTGACTCAGTTTCACATTGTTGATCCTCAGATGAGCTTGTATTTAACATGTCTGACTTTTGTTCATCTGAATAAATATTTACTCTTTTTGAGTCATGTGACTATTATATGGTTGACATATTAAGTCAGGCACAAAATTATTAAGTAAATATCTACTTTCATGGTGGTATTTAGCTACTAACTCCAATCTTTTCTTTTCTTTTCTTTTTTTTAACAAATAATTTGAAAACTTATTAGATGCTATTTTTTCTCTAAGCACAATTTACAAATTCTCAAACCCCCATTCCAAGCATGCATTCATTTTAGAATAGACCACTTAATCTCTGGTTCTTCCCCATGCTTTTTTTTTATATTCCCAAGTGTATTTAGTTACCTTAAATGGTGTTCCTCTTATTTCTTGATTGCCTTGTCAGCAGAGGCTTAGAATACATTGACTAAAAAAAAAGGGGGGGAGTCTTGGGTATGGCACTAAACTGTATCTCATGGTAAGGTTCGAGATTTGGAGAGTATAGAGTACCCATTCATTGCTATTACTCCCAGCACTACTCTCACCTGGAGTGGTAGTACTTGTTAGTAGATCTGTTTAAAAATTATTCATATTCTATAGGACTATGTAAAAAAAAACAAAAACAAAAAAATTTAAATGTAAACATGAATATACATTGAATGCAATTCACTAAGTTGTAGATCTAAAATAACGTTAGACAGGTTTACATGCTGTTAAAATCAGTCCATCTTATTTCTTGAATTTATGTTTTCCATCCATCCATCCATAATTATTTTTGGTAATAATTTTCCCAAATAAAAAACAATCTGGAACTTCCAGTGATTTAAGGCAAATGATTGCCTCAATAGTTATAAATAAGAGTAGATGTTTGGTTGCATAGAACTTAATGGAATATTCATTGAATAAATAACTCCCCAAAAAAACAAAAGATTAAAATAAATCATTATTAGTATTTAGCTCTACTCATCTTGGTTGTAGTATGTGACACATGGTCAGTTTTCCAAGGCAACTTGTATGCCTCTCCATGAGCAAGGCTCAAAAGAGTATCAGTCCCTTTGATCAGTGTCTGAAGGTTCAAGCTCACTTTGTTCAAAGACATGAATAGAATTAGGGAAGACACCATACCCCAATCCACAAGTGTGCTTAGTGTAATGTTTATTATAAGAAATGGAATTGGTGACCCTAGTTTAAATCCTAGATGAAGCTTTTTGTTTGTCACTTCTTACTAATGCCCTTAAGAAAGGCATGAAAACATGTTCTTCCTCTAGCTTTCAGTAAATAGTAGGGCTGATTGGCTTCTTGAGCTTTAGTTAGGTGACCAGTCTTGAAGAAGGAAGAATCTGAATTCAAACCAGCTGTACTCCACATAAAAAAACTGACTTTGTATCATATCCTGCCCATGGTGGTGGGGTTCATAAATACATACTCCAGTCCCAAGCCTAAAAGCAGAAAGGCTGTGTGTGCAAGTTCAAAACAAAATCACTAACAATGGCTTTCAAGAATAACATACATTCCAATTTATTCTAAACGAGAGAATAGATATTTTTACAAAATGCTTTAATTTGTCTGCATATAAAAATCTTTAAAAATTTTAAAAAGATTTTCTTTCTTTTATGATACAAATAGAAAATTCTTAATCTTGTAAATTATTTGTAATGTCTCAGGTGTTTAGAAAATATCAAAACTGAAGTTTTAAGGGTTTTTCTTTTTTTTGTTTCTTTAGTAAAGTGATATCAAGATGTGTCATTGCTAATTTGTAAAAAAAAAATAAAATGAGGCTAGTTTTGGTACTGTTTGAATAAAATATCCTTTTAGCAAACACAGGTTTGTGCAAGTGCAGTCTGTTCTATACTCACCAAGCTCAGTGCTATCTTTGTTTTGTTTTTTTGTTTTCTAAATTAAAAATTCATCTAATCAGCAAGATTTAAGGATTTGGAGGACATTAAAAGAAATTTGCATTTTAAAACTACATATAAAAAAAAAAGTAAAATGATGAGTTTTTGACCAATGGAAAATTTGCTGGAATATGTCCCTTGAATGATTGCAAGACTATTTTGAAAAAAATAATGCCATCCATTGTCTATTTCTACCTATAAATACAGCTTCAGTATTAATAAGTTTTTGAACACTCCTCTTCATATATATTTGTATTTTAACAAGTTAGTCATTCATTGATTTTTCTAATGAATTTATTATATGGATGATATGATAGCTGATAATTTCTATTTCAGTTATAGGATTATGATGTAAAATAAAATGTTTTTTCTTTTATTTGCTCCATTGGTTATTCAGTATTGATAAGATGTTGCTAAAATTCACTTTTTAAAAAGATTAGATCAGCTAAAGAATTGTCTCTCCAAAGTTTGATAGTGACAATTCTTTAGGTGGGATATACTGGACTGATATTCAGTATTATTAATTTATTGTATAAAGTTGGTGATCGTAGTCAAAAGCGACCCAAAGGCTCCCTTTTCAATAGCTATTACACAAAGTGTATGGGTGTGCTACTCCTTTCCCTAAATTGCTCTATGTACCCTTGATCCATACTTTATAATGCTAAGTGTTAAGCAAAGAAGCATCAAGTACTATTTTTTTTGAGTTTTTGGTATGACTCGACCTGGTATTGAACCCCAGTCTCCTGGTCCATTAGCAAAAACTCAACCCACTAGGCCAGCTCATTGAGTAGCGCCTTCCCCTACACCTCAGTGTAGCAGCTATTGAAAAGGGAGCCTTTGGGTTGCTCTTGACTATGGTAGGCCAACTTTACAACTATATACAATGAACTAAGGTTTTTTCTAATTGTCTCTTAGAATAAAAACTAAGGATTTTAATTTTTTTAACATTCCTAATTAATTTTAAATTAATTTCAAGAGGGTCATAAATTGAAATCTATTTGAACTATGGTTCTGTCTCTTTTGTGTAATGTTTCTTCTAAAGTTATTCAATGGCTTCACTGTACTGGGTATGATATAGGACTGTATCCGATGTTGAGGCTCCTGTTCTGGAGCTCTAAGGAGTCTGGAGTACTCCATTGTTTTTACTCCCAGGTCCACTCTGACCCTGGGGAGTAGTACCTGTTAAGGTGGGTCAAATAGATCTGTTTGTAATTTATTTGTATTTGATAGAAATACTGACATAATATAACTGTGTGCAAGCAAATAATTATAGACAAATGGCAGTGCAATTTTTAAAAAATACAATCAAACATTAAAGATAGTTTGGTTACATTGAAACATTTAGAAATTAATCAAATTTCAGCATTACCCTTAAAGAGTTGATATGCTGTTAAACAAATAAGCCAAACCGTCTGACTTAAAGAAAAAATTATCACTTAAATAAGAACTTTTGTTTTTATAATAATTATATAATTTTATATTTTTGTTCTAATTATATGAATTAGTCTGATAATTTTTCAAGTAATCCTCATTAATTGCCAATGGGACACTTTGTGTGATATAATGGTTAATGGGTTAGTCAAGCAGACCATTTTTAGTGAGTTCAGTTCTTGCTGGGTTCAACAAATATATAGAAATTTTGGATTCTATGAAAGAAAAATTAGTTGAGTTTTTGGTTTTTTTGAGGAGTTTTTATAAGTGAATCTAAAATTAATATTCTTTTGCTTAAGTTGTTTCCTAACAATTCCTCATCAGTATACACCAATTGAAAAAAATTGCAACAGTTTGAATGTTTTAATTCCCCTGATAAAATGTACAGGTTCCAAAATAAGGGCTGTATCAATACTACTCAGACCCCCATACACACACACACACACTGTACTCAAGTCAGCATTATCCTTCAGGGTGTTTCAGTTTTATTTTCCTTCAGTAACGAGTTGAATTTTTCTGACTACTAACCTAAATTTTCATGTACTGAATTGAATTAATAGATTTTATAATTATATAATGATTTTGACATTTTGCCACATAAAGGGTCAATTTGCTTAGAAAATAATGATATATAAGCTTAAGCCCTGGATTACATCTTGATTTTAAAATTATAATTTTATTTAGATATTTTTCAATGTGCAATGATATGAGTGACAAGTTTGTGTATTCATACTACTATGACATGAAAAATGACCATTGGTCAGTTTAAAACCTCTGTCATACCCTGAATATTTCAATATAATCATTTACTCTAATATTGAATCCTTTAAATAAGGAAATCAACTTTATATAAACATTTCCATTTCATTAGATCTTTTAAAAGTTTAACTTCCTTCAAAGTTCATCATTGTAAACAAAATACCCACATGTATTCTTGCAATATTTCTACTACAAAGCTATTCTTTTGTTTTCATAGTAGTAATTGTTTTAACTCCTCAGTAAATGGAGTGCATATTGCAAATTCAAGTATCAGCAGTCTCTTTCTGAACAAAAACAGAAAATATATTGTATATTTAATAAATAAAGTTTTACAAATAGTCATGAATATTTGTTTGTTTATTTATTTTTACTCGCATTTGAAATAATGATCAAATATCAAATTAGGGTATATACCTCATATTAGTCATGTTATATAAGATCTATATATCCTCTGCGAAGGAATCAAGGGAGATAATCGTCCCCCCTTTTTTTCTAGTCACATGACCCGATGTCTTGCTGCTACTGCAATGGAAGTCGAAGCAAGTCTTTGTTAATAATAATAATAAAGCAGCGGTAGCAGTCAACTGTATACTCTAGATACTGCCTTTCTAGCAGTTAACAGCTACATACGGACTCATTTTACTCATTCAACTGGGAGCACTTACTTATCTTTATTTACATATTATCCGAACATTTTCAAGTTACTGAACAATAGACCTTTATTTTCTTTCATCTTTCTCGCCCAGTTCAACTCACAACTCGCTCTTCTTTTCGTCACCATGGAAAATGGCTGACAATTTGTGCCACTGGTAAGCCAATTTTCCGATCATTTCTTTCTTTTTATTTTTCATAACTGGGATATTTTCTCTTTATTTTTTTATTTTTTGATTAAAAAGGAAAAAAATCTTTTATCGATGTTCAAATCCTCGATCTAAATGCTTTTCTTTGGTAAATCTTTTTTTTCTTTAATTTCGCCGTTTCCTTCACCCTCTTTCTCGGTACATGTTATTCGTTTGCAGGGTGGCTCTTAACTCGGGGATTAATTTATAATTAAAACCACATGTTAAATTGATCCCCCACTTTTTAAGAGGTATTTTTTTCTGTTTGAGTGAGTGCGAGTAGTACACTCCAGTATTGACTTTTTCATTGCTATCTTTTTTAGTTGTACACTGGTTACCCATAGTGATGATTCTGTTAATAATAATAAAAACATTGATATCGTGATTGTTATTTCTTGGGTCAGTTTTTAGAAATATAGAAAAGGAAAGAGAAAGTCGATATGATGATAATAATAATAATAATAATGTCCTCCTTGCTTCTCCCGTACTACGACTTCTGCTACTATCCAAAACGAAACGACACTGCTTGAGCCAACTTAGGCCACCCCTTCATCATATATCAATCATTGTGTTGTTTTTAAGTCAAACAAATCGATCAGAGCAATTTATAAATTTTTATCATCCTATTTCTTATCTAGTTTCACCTTTACACGTATTGAAACTAAACACAACGAGGGACAAATTGTCTTGTAAAAGCAAGTAAATGAATTAAGGCCATCACTGAAGGTCAGTTAATTTTTCTATGCTGATAAAATAATTGTGTTTATTTATTTTCCCCACATCTAAGTATTCAAGGTCAAAGGTTTTTTTCCCCCTCAAATCAACTTTTTGATTCGTTCTAATTTATTTACGTTTCCACTTTCGCTGATCCGACAAAAATTTTGCTATGACACAGCTGAAAAGATCCCCGATTTTGTGACCAGCCCGGACACTTCGTCTCTGTCTCTGCAAGTCTATGAAATGGCCAAGCCCCATAATCAGCAACTAACAAGAAAAAAGACTCGACTGTTTTTATTACCCCCCTCTCCATTTTTGCGTTTTTCTTTCTTGTATGTTATTATGCTAAACATTCCACTAAATGAAAAAAAAAAAAATCATACTTTGATTACTAAATTACTATGGACCATGGAATGATAAGGATTATGAAGAAAGCTAAAAAGATCAAAACATTCAATATGTAATTTTTTGATATTTTCTATTTTAGCTTTTCATCATACGTTCATTTCACACACAATCCAAATCATTTTTTTTTATTTCGATATCAGTAAATACTCACTTGTTATCTGATTATTATTGTTGTTTTATATTTTGTTTTCAATATTATCGATGATGACGTGTGATTGATTTTTAAATCGGGAAGTATTCTTTTGTTTTATTGAATAATCAAACAGTAAAGAAATACTAACCAGTTTGTAATTATTTTAAATATATTTACAAATATATGAGACTTTCTTATAATAGTCCAGTTTTTTTATTCATAGTTCATGAATTATTGTAATTATCACAAAAATAATATTTTTTGATAGTCTTCTTAAAACTGAAAAATTTTAAACCTCAAAGTTCAGTGGCTTTAATTCACTTCTGTGATTTAAACTTTTTTTTTTTTTTTGTAATAAAATTTGTTGCAATAATAAATTCAATCCTATTAGGGTCAATATTTTTTTATTTTCTATTGTTTGATAGTTGATAAATTATCTAAAAGCTTTCCTTTTAAAAAAAAATGAGGTCGGGGATAATCTTACTTTTAAAGTAGGTTGAGCCAGGAAATGTGACGAATGAAGCAGCTTTTATTTAAATTTTTTTATTTTCATTTTTATCATTGATGACATAGCAAAAATCAATTTTCTTTTTTAAGTATACTTATTTGGTTATTGTCGTATGAATTGCATAAAAGGTTGTCAAGTCAACTAATCATCTTCAGATTCGTTAGTTCGAACTGAACACGTTTTTGGTTATATTGTGTTTTACCGACCTACTTGGGTGAAGTGTGTTGTTGTACTTAGTACGTAAAAGTTTGTTTATTTTATGTTAAAACCCGGCGTGTAAACTTAACTACTATTTCTCCCCAAATCCCTTTTCTATAAAGGATTATAATTTGATTATTAATTAAGCTATTTTTTCTTCGCTTATTTACCATTATATACCAGTTATCAGTTTATTTTTAATGCTTTATTTATATGTTGGTGCTAATGTCACTTAAATTTAAATTCAGCTAAAAATCAACTGATAATAAAGTTTTACAATTACAACAAAAAAATGTAGTACACAAGAAAAAAAAAATTTCATTATATTTATTTTACAATTTTCTTTTACTCGCCGAGATATTTTCCCAAACTTATTTCTTTCTACACGACATCGTCCAGTGAAAGAAGTGCTTTGTGTAGAGGAGATTGAGGGAACCTGTTGTTTCATTTTTCTGAATTTGCTTCCTCCTTCATAATCATTATTATTCACACACACACACACACACACACACATCGCTGCTTTTCTTTTTTTCTGAATTGTAATTATTTATTCATATTACCACGTTTAACGCTTTAAATAATTTTCTCTTACTCAAAAAAAAGAAAAAAAAAAGGCTTTTCAAGTTAAATACTTAACTTTTTTTTGTTTTTATCTACAAACTTATGAAATGTCTGTGAAAATTTCTTTTTGCGCGCTACCCTGAACTTAATTAAAAAAAACAAAACAAAAAAACAAGGATATATTTCATTATAACGTCTATTTTATTTTAAAATAACTTTTACACTATTATCTATGCATGATCTTTTGGTTTTTTTTTGGTTTTTTTTCCCGTTAAACAATCATTTTTACTTTAATCAAATAGACTTTGATCTTATCAGATTCTTCTCCCACCCCCAATTATGTTCTTTAGTTGACCATATTGTTAATTCAATCGTATTCCCCCACCCCCAATCATCATCAAATTTCTAGGGAATTCACTCATGTTTTCGGTAAATTTTGTTTACTTTACTAACTGTAGCAGATTTCAATGTAGAATTTAACTTTGGACTGTTAATAAGTGTGTTGAATAAATGTTTTTGATTTAAACTATTTAGTGTGAAAGGGTTGTGATGTTTTTGTATTCCTCAATATGTTATTTGAAAATAGTCCCGTAGATATTCGTTTGAAATTAAATCTGAGATAGATTAATCTTTTCTATATTTGAAATTGGAAGAAAATATTAAGTTAACCAGCGACAAAAGAATTTTTGCTCAGTTCCGATGACAATTTGCTGGACAAATTTGATTAAATACAAGAAATATTTTTTGACTGATTTTTAACGGCATGTTTACTCGTCTAGGGTTATTTTAAGTCTAGAGGTTAGGGAATCTCTTTCATTGTACGGCCATATTTACATTATTTATTTATTTTACATGCTGTCCGAGCAAATACGAATACATTTTAAACATATCTGTTTAATCCATACATGGGATCCTAACAAGTATTACTACTTCAGATCAAAATGGATCTGGGAATAATGGCAATGAAGGGGTACTCCATATATCTTCAGAATTGTAGCCTCACCATTAGTTGTGTCATACCCAGGACACTTCTCTCTTTTGCTGATAGCGTCAACATTGGAACATATTCTTGATCCCCGTCTACAGGAAGTAGCAAGTCTAATTATTTTCCAATGTTTTATTATCTCATAATTGGATTTGACGAAATTAAAATTTCTCATAAATGGACATTTTAAAACAATAAATCCTAAAGTTCTTTTTAACACTGAAATGATAATATTTAATAAGTTTATTATACTATTTTAACATCTACATATTAAACTTATATCCACGTGTTTAACGATTTTCTATCTTACAATTTAAAAGTAACCAAATTTCAGACGAAGCCCCGGACTTTTCTGAACTTGATATTGAAAAAAAGTTTGGGTAAACGGACCAAAGCCTGGCCCATCTACCAAAACGTTCTCGTTCCCCAATGATACCTGCATCGGAAGATCGGCTTCGGTTTGATCTTACTGCTATTTTAACTTGAACTGGTATATATACGAGATATACTCTGTTAAAAGAGCTTTTAAATTGCACTGGTTTGGTAGATAAATATATTTTAAACAAAATAATGATAATAAACTGTTAAAATATCAAAATTTAGTTTTCAATATAATTTCCATTTATTGTGAGGGGAGAAAGCGTGAGATTAATTATTTTATTTTATCTTAATTTGATATTCAAGAAGTATTAGGCGAGGTTCCAGTTCTAGAGCTCTGGAGAGGATTGCCATTACTCTCAGATCCACTCTGACCCGAAGTGGTAGTATCTGTTAGGTTCCCATCTATGAGTCAAATAGTTATTTAAAAATTATTCAATAGGTCTGTGTACACCCCCCCCACTTAACAATGCAAAAATGTAATTATGAACGCAATTCCCTAAATTATAGGCATAAAATAACCCTAGACTGATTGACATGCCTCTAAAATTAATCCATCAATCACTCAAGAAGTATTATCAAGCATAGTCAAGGAAATTCAATCTATCAACTTTTTATATACAAACATTTACAAAAAGCATATATTTCTTTCACTCGTTACTGTTATACAAGACTTCTTAAAGATTGAATTCAGAAAAACCCTGGCCAAATTTTTTTTCGTTCCCAAATGATAACTGCATCGGGAAAGTAAGGACTAAAAATGTTTGGCTACAGGTTACCCTTACCGCACTTTTAACCTGATATTTCTAACTTTGAGAAACAATTATATACTAGAAATTGTTTGGACAATTGAATCCTTTCTCTATATTTTTGATGTTAACACAATAAATCAGGTAAAACATTAACAATGTTGGGATTACTAAGAAAGAATTGAATTGACCAAACAATATTTGTTAGGTAATCATTTAGCTAAGACTTATTTAAATGTTCACAATTTTGCTTTTTAGAGATCTTTCACTTGCTTGAAAACTGATGATTCAATTTTTATAGGTTTGTCACTAACATTGCAAAAAATTGACACATCACAGCTGCATTTCTGTTAGAGCATTATAATACTCTTGTATCAAGAGAATAAAACAATTTCTAATCCTGGTGAGGTGTATGCACTTGTTCTCTTTCTGAGGGAGATAACTATTAAGTGCTAATTAAAGAGTATTTTCCCATATTTATTCACAATTGAATTAATTATAATATACAATTTATAAATAGAATTGACTTAGTTGTCTGAATTTTTGAGACGAAGCTTGATATTTTTTTCGGACTATTGCCTTCATCATTATTGTTATATTCACAACGTTTCGACCGATATGTCCTCCAGCAGGACACATAGCGTAACGGTTATAGGCGTTGGTTCTCTAAGCTTCTTAGGAGACAATCATCTGTAGGTTGCTGGTTCAATCCTAACTACAGGCAAGTAACAATACAGGAATACTTAGCACTTATACCCGGTTATGGTTAATGGGATCAGAACAAGTGACCCCCGCGGTATAAATAAAGGACTTGGTTCGAAGTTCTCTGTAGGCTCTTGATCTCGACAAACACCTGAAGGCCGGAGGACATATCGACCGAAACGTTGTGAATATAACAATAATGATGAAGACAATAGTCCGAAAACCCTGAACGATAAAAATCAAGCTTCGTTTCAAAATTTCAGACAACTAAGTCAATTCTATTTATAAAATGTATATTATAATTAATTCAATTGTGAATGAATATGGGAAAATACTCTATAATTAGCACTTAATAGCTATTTCCCCCAGAAAGAGCACAAGTGCCCTGAACGATAAAAAAAGAATTGACTTAACATTGAACTTTAGTGTCGCCAGAAGCGGCTTTTAGTAATTAAAGTCTGAAATAGAATTTTCTCATTTTTGTAAAAACATGAAGGATTTACACAATCAATTATCATATTTTCTGTTTGTAATGTTTTTGTAAATATAGAAATGTTTTGTAGCAATGCTAACCAAAAGATATTTATTTGACAAAATCCAGGAAAAAAGAAATAATAAATTGGGTAATCAGTTTTTACAATATCTTGAAAAATCACTTCAATTGCTAATATTTACGGTTTAAAAAAATGTTGTTTTTTTTTATCATAAGACATTAAAACTTTGTTTACCAATGATTTTCTTTTCTTTTATGGTTGGGCAATATGTTTCTATTTTTCTATCATTGTTCTTATAACTACCAGCTGAATCTGTAAAAACTCTTGCTTAATTAGAAACAACTACCAAAGATTAAATATGAATATGATATTTTAAAAAATTAATACTTTATGTATGAGTTTACTCATTTATAATTTTATGATAAATTACTTTCATGAAAAATATTGCTCTCTACCTTGTTGAATTGCACAACTATCACTTTAACATTTTCATTTTCCGCTATGATTTCTTGAAAATAATACAAGTATTATTGCCATTATTTATTAGCTAATTCATTTTTTATTTCCCTTTCAGTAATGTAAATGATTTGCTAGCTAGACAAGCAGACCATTTGTGAATTCAATTCTCATTTTGGTGCCTCATTTTTACTTCGTATTTCTACTAAGTTAATCTTAGTAAATAAATAACTTGCTTTTTTTCCCTTTCTTATTATAACTTAGAGAATTTAATGAATTTGTGTCAGGAGAAATGGATTTGTACTTTTTATTTTTCAAAACTAAACATTTCCTGAGATGGCATTAGGGAGTTGGAAGAGTAAAGAGTGGGGTGCAGAAAGTTTTTAGGTCTTCGTTTCCTTTTCCAATTGTGTGTGTGTGTGTGTGCGCGTGCGCACACACAATTAGAAAGAAAGAAAGAAAAGGAAACGAAGACCTAAAAACACACACACACACACACCACCCTCTGAAACAAACACTAATGATAAGCCCAAGGTGTGTGAGTATGTGTGTGTATATATATATATATATATATATATATATATATATATATATATAATCACTCTATTGTAAATCGCCTTTTGTTTGGCATGATTTTTGCTTTTGTAAATGTTAATTTCTCAGACTATTTTAATTGGTTCTTATTTTTATGATGATGGTAATTTTAAAACATTAAAAAAAATATCTATTGGTTCAATGATATAATTATCGAATTAAGCGATTTATAGTGCAGTGAACATTAGTACTAATTAAATATTTATACGTTGTATTGTGGACTGTACAAATGTTAAACAGGTTATTTGTGTCGGTTTGAAATTGGTCGTTTCTTGTAATAAGCATCACCGACTAATTATTATTGAAGTGTGCATGCAATTTCATGTTAACTCGGAAAAATGTTTTGGTTTTATCTCAACAAAAAGAATCTTATCTGGATGAATTTACTTAAAAACTTTATGTACTATAATAGGACATAACTAAATAATCTTATTATGGTGATATAACTGGGTAATTATTGGAGACCCTGATGGTGTAAAAGTTATCTTCATAAGAAGAGGACACGACGACCCGAGTTCAAATTTTGAACGAGTCTGTTTATATTTCCCATAGCGCTAATACCTTTGAGAAAGTTATACATCCGACTATTCTCCCTCCAGCTATAGGTAAATAGTAGGGCAAACTGTGTTCTTTAACCTTGGTATGGCAGTCGGTGTAGAAGGAAAACTCTGAATTCAAATTTGTTAAACTTCGCTTCAAAAATTGACCTCCTAGTGCCAAGAGGTTGGTAAATATATTATTGAATAATTAAAGTTTAATGTAAAGATACCAACAGATGCATTTATAAAGTTCAACTAGCTTAATTTCATATACAAAGAGATGAAAATAAAATAAGAATAAAAACGCCATTAATATTATTGATCTGACCACTAACAAAACGCAACTGGAATAATTAAAAGCAAAAAACAAAACGAAACAAAAAAAAACATTCAGTGTAAATTATGAGAATTCGTCTTGGGATATTTTCCTGATTAAGACTAAACTGATATGTCAATTGATGAATCTGTATGTATCATAATTTTCAAGTTTGATAATTTCCAAGCCAATGATTGATATACTATTATAACAATAGTGACATGTTTAACATTTGCCAGGTTAGATTTGATTTAGGCTTGGAAAACAATACGATTAAGATGGGAGTTTTATCATTTTATATTGGAGAAAGTATAAGGAAACACATCTTATCATCAGAGGATCATAAAAGTAAAGTATAATATGATACGTTTCCTTATACTTTCTCTCATGATTATTTGAATATAAATCTTTTTGCTTGGAACTTTGACACTTTATCAAAGTTGCCATATCTGAACATCAGAGGGAAGATTTTGTTTTAATACTTAGACATAACTGACAGTAAAATCTCTTAAAATGTTATTTTTCTTGGTTGATGGTTGTGTGAAGTTGACCTCATGTAAATCATTTGTTTTAAGACCGACTTAACTAAACTTGAAAGGAAATTGTATTACTCACGGAAATTTAAGATCACCAGAACCACCTCAGAAACTAATTAAGTACAATGTTACAGTTGTGGTCCCATTTTGTGCCATCACCTCACTCGCCCCTTTCTTTCACTGATGCCTACCACTGAGTATTTCTATCCCTACTTTTTTTTTTTCTAAAAGTTAATAGCAAAAATCTAGAGTTGTCTTTTTTCTCTTTAATTTGTGATCCGATTCTTAGGTTTTAAAATAACTTTAGTATTTTTAGTGTTAGCAGTTATTTTAAAAAAATGATTAAATTATTTTAGATATAACAATATAGGCAACTTTTTTTTTCTTTCTTTATCACCCTGTTGCCAGAGCTTAGAATACGCTGACTGTATCCTTTGCAGAAGAGTAACCCCCCCCAATGTGTCTTGGGTATGACACTAAGCTCCAGTTCTTGAGATCTGGGGAGTGTAGAGTACCCTTTCATTGCCATTACTTCCAGGTTCACTTTGCTTCGCAGTGGTAGTACCAGTTAAGATCCCATCTATGTGTCAAATAGATCTGTTTAAAAATCATTTCTATTCCATTGGACTGTGAAAAAAAAAAAAAATTAAAAAATGTAGTTATGAACGTGCAGTGAACGCGATTCCCTAACTTCTAGGTATAAAATAATTGTAGGCAGGGTGACACGCTGTAAAAATCTTTTATTTTTATTTCAACTTTCAGAAGACAAGGTGGGGGTGAGAAAAACAGTTTTAGCCATGGGCTACCACGAAAGAAGAATTGGTAATGTTGAAACTACACAAAAATCAATTACATGGAACCTCAACTATGATATTGTAGTACTAATTATTTGAGTTGATATAATTCTTGATAGTTAACTGTACCTAAGAATATAATCTTTTAATGTCATCATCATTCTGATAATGTCAATGGTGATACTTTAAAAACCATATAATAGTCTCTGAAGACATTTAAAATGAATAATCAGATTATAGTTGATTGGATAAACAGTCATTGTAAATGGCCCTTATGCGTTTGCAAAATAGAAAATGTACAAAAATAAACCCAATTTTTACTGAAATTGGGCTATTTTTATAACAAAATTAACAAAGGTAGTTTTTATTCTGTGGGTTAAAAGAAACATTTTCCCCCTTTTAGTTAGTGGTGAATATAATGCCCTATTTATTGAAGTATTTGAAAGCCTGTACTTGAGAGAGGAGGAGGAGGAGGGGGATACTTGTACTGTAAAAGCCTTGTTCTTTTTACTCTTTCCCATTTCCTATCAGTTGTCACTGGTAATGCTTTTTCCCCCTATCCAAGTAGAAATGAACTAAAGATGTTAGTAAATGTGTTGAAAAAAGATTATTTTTTACTAGTCTACTTCCATGTAAATATTGTAATACATCAACTTAACTTTTTTTTTCATACACACACACAATTTATGTGAATTAATTTCTCGTAGCATTATATAGAGAAATTAGCATTATATAGAGAAATTACATTTTTGTTAATAAAGAACAAAGACCCACTTATACATTGATCTGATCAAAAGTAATTCCGTTATTTATTTATCTTTTACACATTATTGGATAAATGAAGCTAAAGTAACAAAATATAAATTGTATTTAGCTTCTGAATGACTTTATCTACAGGGTATTATTAGATCTAGGAGAAAAACAGCTGAACATTGGATAGGACAATTCAAAGTTTTATTGGTATATTAACAAAAATGAATTCCAAAAATATTCAGCTGAAAAATTCTCTAAGAATATTTTACTTAAAAAAAAAAATCTTGTTCTATTTCTAGTTTTGAATTATAAAAAATATGATTCTGTTACATAATGAAGTTAGAGAGAAAGAAAGTTTGTAATATTTATAGTGTTCAATATAAGTGATTGAGCATATATATCTTTATATGCTCTATCACAGATATTGGGCACTCTATAAGTATACCAAATTTATATATATATATATATATATATATATATATATATATATATATACACACACACACACAATTATGATTGAAATTTAATGCTAAAAGCGTTTTTAATCCATAATGCCGAGCAATATCAATGTATTTCTATTATAAAATGCATTTAAAAAAAGAATTGCAACTCAGTTTCACATTGTTGATCCTCAGATGAGGCATTATTCAACACATTTGAAGAATATGACCTCACCTATGGATCAACAATGGGAAACTGATTTGTGGATTTTTATCCTGTTTTATTATCTTATAAGATATAATTACTTATTTGTTAGAATCCCTCTTTTTTTTTTTTCTTTTTTTTTTTTTTCCAATTTCTCATTAATTCTTCTGTAATTGATAAGCGTTTCATGTTGAAATCAATGCATTCCTCTGTAATTTGACATACACAAAAATGACATTGTTAGTTTTAAAATACTTTTAGATTTGCTTTTATAATTGGTTTTAACTTGGAAATAAAATATAAAAGTTAGTTTTAAGTAGTTCAAAAGAGCTTGACTGTAAGCAGCATAGCGTTGCTTATTAGATATTGAATGTCTGCTATTTAATTTGAATAACATTATTGCTGCTGAAATGATCAAGATAAATGACATTAATGATGAAAATTTACCTCATTTATCAACTTTATAGTTTTTCAATTCAATTACTAAATATAAAATATATCATAGTATAAGTATTACTTTCTTTTTCTCTACTGCCTCTTGTCCTATCTGTGTAGTGTAGAATATGCTGACTTTATCCTTTGCAGAGGACTAAGATCTCCCCCACAAAAAAGTGGAGTACTGAGTATGATACTAAACTGTTTCTGGTGGTGAGGCTCCAGTTCTAGAGATCTGTGGAGTACCCTTTCATTGCCATTACTTCCAAGTCCACTCTGTTCTGCAGTGGTAGTACCTGTTAAGGTCCAATCTATGGGTCAGATAAATCTGTTTAAAAAGTATTTGTATTTGGTAGGAATACTTGATACCAGATAACAGTAAATTATTTGTATTATGAATAGTTATTAGAAGCTCTCATTGTTTACTAAGGATTGTTATTAGTTTACTTGAAACCATATATATTACTATGTGCAAACAAAATTATTATTTTTAAAACTTGAATTGACCCACAGAGGTTGATATGCCATTAAACAAAACTCACTCAAAAGCTTGAAACCATATAATTGTGCATAAATTATTAGTATTTGATAGGAATACTTAAAACCATGTGTGCACAACTTATTTGTATTACATAGGAATATTTGATATATAACTGTGTGCAAGAAACAACTATAGAAAAAGTGTAACTTAAAATGTTCTGTGAATGCGATTCCCTAACCTCTAAGCATAAAATATCCCCAGGTGAATTGACATGCTCATAAAATCAGTTTGCTACCTTGAAAAAGCTAAGTAGATTATTAAGTTTATTATTTGTTTAAATTCAAAATCTTACAGTGATATACAAAATGCATATAAAGATAACTATGGAATGATGATAATAACCCTTCACCTCTTTCTAAAATAGAATCATCAATATCATCATGGACTGCTGTTACAACAGGAGCCCATCATTCATGGGTTGTTTTATTCAAAATCAAGGATTAGAGTTCAGTAATTCTTGCAATGTAGATTTTTTAAAAAATTTATAGAATAAAACTATTATATACATCAAGATAAAAATGCTTTTCATTAATGATAGATTTCTGTTCCTTTTGTAGAAAATATAGAATTATTCCAATCTTAGTATTTTGCTATTGTTTTTAATCTTTATTAATACCCAAATCATTACTTTTTTTTTTTTTTGTCTGTGAGCTGACTGAGCGTTTCTTGAGACAGTATTGACTACCGAGTGCCAAATTATTGATTCTCTGCTATCTTAACTGTCTCATTGAATATAATGACGACGTGTGTGTCTACACTTGTACATTGTTCTACATCACCAACATAATGATTAATATTAGTCTTTCATTCTTCATTCTCATCTTTTAGCAAACTCTTTATTATTTATAGATTAATATATTTATGTTACCAGAATCAGATGGAAAAAACATTTTTATTTGAAAACTATTTTATATTGTTGTAACACAAATTGGCTGTTGTAAAATATATTTTCCTTTTTATTCATCTCATTAAATTTTTATATTATTGTCATCAGATTTTAATTAAACATTTGGCTGAACTAACATCATTTCAGTGCTACATTTTCCGATTACCATCATGTGACATAGAGATATCAGATTGACTACTTAGTTGATATTTTTTCCTCATAGATTATTATTCGAGATATTTGGTTAGAAACAAGAATAGTTAAAAATGTTAGTTTTTATCAAATCTGTTTTATTTAGTAATAAAGTTTTATTAATGTGAAAAATCATATCTTCACTGTCCCATAATTGTTACATTTAGTGCATAATAATATATGCAAATGTAATGATTATTATGGGACAGGTATTATTCATCATCATCATCATGTGCTGATAGCAAAGATTTCTTTGACTGTCCTTTGCTATCTGTCCCTATTGGCCATCACTCTTGGCAAGTCATTTAGATGGCATCCATTGTCTGCACAGTGGTAATGTATATAAGTCTGCTGTGTTTCGATGTGTAGTAGTCCATAGAACATCACTTATGAATTCATCCTTACTTCTCGAGCAGTGCTCAGCATGTTTTGATTGGTCTGTGAGATGATAGGTAAGTGGCCATACAACTGCTGTTTGGTGGAGTGCTGCTTCCAGGATTTGTTCAAAGCAGCATGCATCATCCATGAGTAGTTTCCAGCTAACTTCCCCCTCAATCATTTCATTAGAGTCTAAGTGGTGCAACTATTCAATAGCACTGACATGGCCACAGCTTGAAAGAATTTCTGTTTTATTTTATCAGTCAGATTGGATTTCCATATGGTTGTTAACTTGACAGCAGCAGTCAAGGCTATGCACAGGTTGACATTGCCTTCACTAGATGAGATATTGTGACCAAAGTACATGTTCTAGTCTGTTAATTTCAAAGGCTAACCATTCAGTGAGGAGATGGTATTATCTTGATTAAAGCATATGAACTCTATTTTATTTGAATTCACATAAAGATCAATAACTCTTGCTGCCTGTCCCAGGTTATGCAGCAGAAAATTATTGTTTTGGAAATATTTCTTTTGTAAAAATTCTCTACTGCAAAATTCATATTTCACTTGTCTTTTCCATTATAAATGAATGATTGAAACAAAAGGAATAAACTCAAAGTCTAGCCAGAACCTGCATTTTCTGTTGTTCTGTTTCTTTGTATTTTGTGTGTTTGTTTTTTTTCTGTTTTTTTTTTTTTTTTTTTTTTTACTTAAGTCAGCCAAGTATCAATATTGCTCAGTTATTTTAATTACCAATGAATGTAACAGGATATGATAAACTATAAAACATTCACAATAATTTAAGATAAAATCTACTTGTTTTGCTATATTGTCATTTATTCTTCATGCCAAGTCATTTCATATTTATTAAATTGGTATTATAATTATTTGCAAGTATATAAAGGAAACTACTGTATAAATAGCATTCAATATACCTGGATTCTTCTTCCTTGAGAAATTTGATCATTCAGAGTGAATGCAAAAATGTAGAACCCACTGCATTGCCAATTGGACTGCAAATTGCTTTATCCTCTAAGTTTGAATATTTCAACTGTATTGTGCTCAAAAATTTTACTGTAAGCCAGTATTTGGATTTCCACCAGTGAGTATTTCATAAAATGTACAATTCAAATATGTATCTTCAAATAAGTTGATAAATTTTAAGTGGGGATTTTGGAAATATTTTATAGTTTTGATCTTAGTATCTTTATATTTTGTATTTAGTTCTCATTAGTTTTATAATTTAATTATAAGTTTATTATCGTTATTACATTTCATAGTTCCAATTTAATGTTCTATATTTTGTAAAATACAAAATCCAGGAATAGATATTATTTTAATGCACATTATTATATTTAAGTTAAAGTGCAATGATTTTAGTTTGGATAGGTTTTAACTATATAATATATTGATCTATTTTATCTGGGGAAAATAGTTGATTAAAGAATCAGTAATTTATGACAGCAAATAAAAGTGCAGGTTGTATGAATTTGTTTTAAAGGTTGCTTATAAGCAGTTATTAAGTTTGATGCTAAGTTTTAATTATTTGGTAACTACTATACAAATAGAATCAAAGAGAAAATGTTCACAAGGATGAGCACAAATGTAATCCTTACAAAATTATTAAGTTGTAAATTGGACTGGAAATTACTTTATTCTGCAAATTAGAGCATTTTAATGATATTGTACTCAACCAAAAAAAACCCTTGCTACTATAGGCTTATTTTTATGGTAACATAAAAATAAATTGTATTATTATTATTGTTATTATTATTTAGATAGTGACTATTTTATCTACTAATACTAAAAACAAGAACTTGTGTAGATTTTAATCTTTAGAATTGGTTTGTGTATCTAAGATGTAGTTATAAAATAAGAATACTAAACTGCATTTCTTTTTAAGAACAAATATTATCTAATGATCTGCTAAGTCATCCACTTTGCAAAAAGAACAAAGGATTTTAAGAATGCTGAATGGAGAAAAAAAAAGTATTACACACACACACACACACACACACACACACACACACACACACACACACACACACACACACACACACACAATGAATAATACTTTGTGTATTATGTAGTCTGATGAATGCTTTGTTGGTGGCAGCTGTTGTTTTCTTTTTGTTTTATTTTTTAGTAGCATGTGTATATAATGAATAATACTTTATGCATATTGTGTACATATGTGTGTGTGTGTATATATTAGTGTAGATTTCATTTTAAAAAAATGGCAAAAAAATGAGGGGATTATTTGTCTGTTTCATTTGCATTTCTTTGATTTCAAAAGTCTGAATTAAGTCCTCCTTTTTTTTTTTTTTTTTTTTTTTTTTTTGTTGCCCTCCTCCACCATTCATTGCTAATCCAATTGATATCTTCTTTCATTTGTGCTCATAAAAATTCAATAGTTTTGTAGAGTTTTACAAAAAAAATTCATATATACTATTTATATTAGTTGTAAAAATATAATTAAAAAATGGAAGAAAATTTTGCATTTAGTTGAAAAAATTAGTCACAATAGTTTTTATAATTGAAAAGAAAAGAGCAGTTAAGAAAATGATTTGTCCTTACATCAGAGTGCACTTTTCTTCTGTTTACTTATATATTTTATATGAAATGAAATGACATATATATATATATATATATATATATATATATATATCTCAATAAAAAGGGTTGTATTTCTTTTTTCCTATAACATTATTTAAAAAAAAATCAAAGTAATGATATATTTTAAACCTTAAATCAACAGCTGTCTTGTTAGAATTTAATACAAATTTAAAGAAAGTCTTTTTTTTTTTTTTTTTTTAAATTTTTTTAAAAATATGTTTATCACATTGATAATACTTAAAAAAAATCCATTCAAATAATTGTGAGGTGCTCCTGGAAATGAACACGTGGCAACCTAAGTTCAAATTCTGGATGAGGCTGTTTGTATTTCACTTTGCACTAATACCAATTATTTCTCTCTCTCTCTTTCTCTAACTATAGGTAAGTTGTAGAGCAGATTGGGTTCTTTAACCTTGGTGTGGCAACTGACCTAGGAGAAGGAAAACTAAATTTGAATATTGCTTTAAAAAAATTGACCCTGTATCTCATCCTGCTCATGACAGAGGGGTTGGGTAAATACGTATATATTAAAATTATTAAAACAAAGAACTAAAAAAAACCCCACCAAAACTTAGTATTTTTAAGTAAATTTCATCCAAATAAATGTTGCTTTAGTATTATTTGCCTGCTTCTCTCCTGATTGAGTGATTGATTTTTAATGGCATGACAGACTATCTAGTATTATTTATACAAAGATTTATTTGACTCCTAGATGGGGGTCCCTGACAGGTACTACTACTCTTTCCAGGTTGATGTATCACAATAGCATATTAATTTTACGTATCCCTTTGCTTTAATGGAATCACTGATTTTAAAAAATTCTTTAAAAAATAGGAGAGAGAGAGAGAGTAAAATGTACCATCAGTTTTTTATGAGATAACTATAATAAATCCGAGTTACTCCCTTTTGAGTATTTTACTCTTGTACAAAAAAATGAAAATAATATATACCAGATCATTTCCTAATTTTTCAAAAGATAATCTATACTAATAATTGAATTTTAACTTATTCAAGTGAAGATGTATTAAAATTTTCTCTTAACACAAATGTGTATTAATGTATGGGAATTTCTGTGTACATATCTTTTTGAACAAATAGCAGCCAGTTTTAGATTTGGAACTTCACTTGTACCAATATATTTTATCTTAGCATTCTTGTATGTGTTAGTTATAAATTAGACTAGTAGAATCATTATCAGAATTTTACAATTTGCTATAGATTTTGTAATTAGCCTTAACATGTTAATCTATTTTTCAAAAACTGTCAAAATAAATACAATTGAAGAAATAAACACATGCTATGCAGCCTTTCATGGCAATGTTTTTGTTTTGATTGTTAATAAACATTGATTTCTTTTAAAACTTTGTTTAAAAAAAAAAAACATTTTTTTTTATATTTTCAAATAACATTTGTGACATAGGATTATAACTAAATTGTTAAACTATTTTTTTTTTTATTTTGCTACAAATATGTCTAACCTGAGTGCTTTTCCTAGATCACAGGTTTGAAAAAAAAATGTCCTCATTGACCTATAAATCAATTTTATTGCCAAAGAAAAAATGAGAAGGCCATTTTCTAATTGACTGAAAGAATGTAAATGGAGCAAAGTTCATTTCCTCTATATACTTCCTGTTCTATGCTGGATGCTTCGTATGTGTCTATGTAAATGAACCTTAATGGAAGAGTAGAACAGTGTCTCTCTCTGTATGTATGTATGTATATATATATATATATTTCCAGGATGGTAAATGTTTTTAGCATCTGGACTTTACCTGCTTTGTTAATTCTCTTACATGATTGTTTTCTCTTTATTTTTTTTAAATGAATGAAGCAACAACATTTAAAAGTGACTAAATATTGAATTACTGATAACTTTAAATCTAAAAAAATGACTAACACACGCATATATACCTACCTCATCATTGAATCTTTGTTGTCTTTGAAAAGTACATCTTTCTTTAAATACAGTGTTGTTTATGGATCTTTTATGTATTCACTTAGTTGTTTCTATTTGCTGAATGAGGCGACACAGTGGTTATCATAGCAGGAAATGAACATAGAGACTCGAGTTCAAATATTGGATGTGACTCTTTGTATTTCACATTGCACTAATACTTTTAAGAAAGGTATAAATCTAGTTATTCTCCTTTCAGTTTTGGCTAAATAGTAGGGAAGACTGAGCTCTTTAACTGTGTGGAAGGGTTGCATGTATACATATTTATTGAACGTTTTTCAATAAATTTAGTTATGAAGTTCCTTTTCATTTGATTTAGTTATTTCAATTCTTTTTATGTGAATTCTTGAATTTTAAATATAACAGGGATCCTCATGTCAGTAAAAATGTTTTGTTATATTCAATTAATCATAACAATTCATCCCTTTTTTTGTTTTTTTTAATTTTCACTATGAAGGCAACTTAGCAGCTTTTCTAGTGAGAGTAGAAATTATTTGAGTACTATAAAGACTTGTATAAAATAGGAAGACAATATATACCAAATCATTTCTTATATACTAATAATTGAGTTTAACTTATTCAGATGTTATTTGCCAATTCTTCTATTTCTCTTGTCTTATATTAATTATAATATGAAGATGAAAAAAAAAATTTCTTTTAAAGCAAGTGGAGATTTCAGTGTATATATTTTGAGTAAATACCAGCCAGTGTTTGATTTAAAGCATCATCATTGGCACTAATAACAATGATAAAAAGTCAATTTTTAAGAAATGAAACAATTAAAGTTACTGAATATTGTTCATATTATAATTATATTATTATATTTATTATTATAATAATATAATTATATTATTATATTTATTATTATATTATTTATTTTTGTAAACATTTAGATTATTTTTTTCATCTGAATTTTTATTTATTTATTTACAAATAAGAAATTGTCATAAAATGGATTTCATGAGATATAATTCTGCATTTCATAAACTTTCCAACATGAGTTTGCCATTAAAAGAATAGAAAATCCGAAATGAGTTTATTATTACAAAGTAATGACTGAAAAAGAAACAGTAATTTTATATTCATACACTTAAAATCTGCTCTTTAAGTTGGCCCAGATTTCTTTTCTCTTAAACAAATGTTTCTGGTTTACTTTATAGATCAAATATATTTGTATCTTTATTTCCTTTCTAAAAAGATGAAGTCACTAATGTTGGTTTTATAGCTATTCATATCATGTTTATCTGTTTTGTCTAGCAAAACACTTATTTTCTGCTATATATTTGTGAAAAAAGAACTGACGAGGTTATAACTAATAAAAATATATATTAATATTGTAATGAAAAATTTCTTAGTAATAAGTAATTATAAAGTAGGATGTGGTATGGCAATATTTCAGTGTATCAGCTATGCCTCTATTTTATATATAGTTTATTGTAATGCTGTTCAATAGTTTTGTAAAAATAAATTTCTGTATGAATTATTCAAATAATAAGGAAATGGTATTTAAAAAATCTCCTTATATCACCATTTTCTGATTCTCAAGGTATTAGGTTGACCAAAAAGTTTGGTTTAACCCTTTTGCGAGCAGATAATCTTTTAATCCTTGTAGAATGAATGAATTATTTTCTGAAAATTTTCAAAATAGAGGATATGCTCAAACAAGTCAATTGCTTATATATAAAAAACAAACAAAACCTGATAATTTCATTAGCAATTGTGTATCAGAGTACAATAGTATGAAAACAATAAAGCTCTCATTTTTAATTATATTTTACAAAACAAATTTTACACAATCCTACATCAAAGTGGGGCCTCCTGGCAATATTAACATTGGATTAGTTAATGAGCAACCAATACAAAAATACCTTATATTGAGCTACTGCCAAAATGACAAAAATGTTGCTCTGTTTATATACTGTTGGTGACAAAAATGTTGCTTTGTCTGCAAAAGGGTTAAGTAAAAGAATTTTAAAAAAATTATTTTTGATATTTACACTGTCTTCTATTATTCAGGAAGTTTCATAATTCAATTCTCTTACAAGTTTTTACTTTTCTTAAATTATTATTCAAGGTGTTTTTACAGTCTTTTAAGGAAATGAAATTTATTTTTAAGGACCAGAATGAATTATAATCCAAAGGTACAATATCTGCTGAAAACTTTCCAGTTGTAACCAAACTTTTGTTTAGTCACCAAAGAAATCTGCAGTGTAACATGTTTATCCTGATGGAGTATTATGCTATTTCTTTTATTGATTACTACTTTCAATTTGTCTAATTGGGAACAGTACTTGTTTGAATAAATCATTTGCTTCTCTTTAAAGTACTTACTGTAGATGACCCGTTTTAAAATCTATTATATACAGAGCATCACATTCTTTGGATGAAGATTAGCCTTTGGTTCAATTAGTGGTGGTTTATTTTGATTATTCCATAACTTATTAAATGGCACATTATTGTAAAGTCATAACATTTCACTGTCACAGTTTGTTTGAAATAATGGTGTATACATTTGTTTTATTTAAGTTGTAAATTATACAGAAAAACAATTTTCTACTTTTTTTTGTGTGTGTGTGTCGGCTACACATTAAAGACCAAGCTAATGCAATTGATTTTTAGTGCATAAGTTAAATATTTTCAAGAAGTTACCTTTTTTTTTCTTTTTTTTTTTTTTTTTTTGTATTCTGTCATTGATTATTCTTCAGTATCAATCTCAACTAGATTACCTGTTGCTATAGAATTTTATAAACCACTGTTGTTGATATATTCAGTCATTTGTTGTACTATTGCCAGAAAGTGTACGAATACTTTGTTGTATATGAATCACATTTTTACTGCTTTTAAAAAAAAAAAAAAAAATTTTTTTTTAATTGATAAAAAAAATCGTAAAAGTTGTTGGCAACTGTTGTCGAAGGTGACCCGAAGGCTCCCAGGATTGCTCAACTTTACCCTTGATGCGTACCTTATAATGCTGAGTGTTAATCAAGATAGCATCAAGTACCATTTTTTGAGTCTTTGGTATGACTCAACCTGGGATTGAACCCAGGTTTTCCGGGTCATTGATGAACACTGTCAAAAATGTTGCTTATTTTCTGATTCAGTGTTAGAATCAAAGAACAATATGTCAAAACAAAAAATCCTTGCTGTTATGATAGCTGTTACAATAAAAATTGATCTTTTTAATTGACTTAAATCTGTATGCTTCGTTGTCATTTACTAGAGTGAGTCAAAAGTTTCGTAATATTTTGATATGTGCTTGTTTGTTGCACATATATCATATGACTGAAACGGTTTAATCCATGGAAGGTACTTGTTGTAGTTAGTAGTATTGTGGTAGTTGGTGCACTGACATGTTGTGCATTGCTTCACTCCATATGAGATTTGAAAACCTCACAGATAAATGTGCAACATAGTCTAATTCGAGAACTTATACTTTACAAATTCAAAGTGTGCTGTAATGCGACAGGAGCAACCAAAGGTTTGTGTGAAAGGTGAAGGCACAGTTGATCATAGCTAAGTAAACAGATGGTTCAAGAAGTTTTGCTTGGGTTGCAAGAACCTTGATGATCAGGCAGGCATAACACCATAAATTTTGAGGCTGTATCATAAAAGCAAATCTGGCAAGTAGCAATCAAAGAATATCAAGTGAGCTCAACATATAACAGTCGAGTTTGTTACCTTCACAACTTTGACAAAAGTATCTAGAGTTGCCAAATTGTGCCTCATGTTAGTAAAATATTGCAAAACTTTTGAATTAGATTAAACAACAAAAATAAAATGAGAATTTTAAGCTACCTTATTAAAAGGAGAAAAAAAATTACTATTGAGAAAATCTGTTTATTCAATGATAGAGAAAAATTGTAACATAGCCAGATGCATCTATACAAATATACGGATATGTGAAATGTTCATATGCACAGGAATCCCGAAACACTGACGACACTGATGAAACGTTTATTGACTTCTTGAGTTTAGTCTTTTGACACAAGGAGAGAGAGAGACACAATTTTTACTATGTTGACAGTTCCATCTGACCCAATAAACGTGCGGCACGTCCCGTAGACCCAACTGGACTCGACCAGGTCCGAATCTCAACTCGTTTCATCCAGTATCAGATCTCAACGGCCTCACCCAGAGACAAATCTCAACTAGCCTCACCCAGCTTTGAATCTCAACTAACTGCTTTTTCAAAAATCACCAAAATTCCCAGCCCATCGCTTCCGGGCATGACATCATCCACACCTCAGTCCGATTTTCCATCTGGGGTTTTTATATTATGACATCTGTGATTGTTATATCCTCCGCGAGTGTGAACACCTGCACGTGCACTAAGCTGAATAGTTCTAAGCCTAACTAAACCGAATGATAAGATATAACCAATGAAAAATGATAATATAAAAAAAATAATTGCACAATTATATAACAAAATGTCAATCATGATCAGCATATTTTCTGTTGATGAATGCTTTTATAAGCTTGTGTGTGTATGTGGTATATATAGGCTTTTAAGAAAAACAATTCCAATATGAGTAATGAACTAAAGAGAAAAATGTTGTCTGCACTTTCATTAACTCCAAGTGAGCTAAGATATCTATTGGATGTGAGTGGCTTTTAGGTATCATGACTTTATCTCTTTTTGAAAAGCTTCATTAAGATAAAATAATGCATATAAAATGTCAAAAGGTCTTAAAGATTGTTATCTTTAGTTGACCAACAAAAGAAGGAAGTTAAGATATCTTTGCAATGAGTCAATCTAGTCATTTTTCACTTTTAGCTATTAGTCATTGTATTAGAAGAGAAAGAGAAAACAAAACAAAAATTCACTAAAGAATATGAAAATGACTTTTCTTACTGTAAATCCTACTAAAATTTTCAAAAATACTTTCACTTACATCTTTAAATTTTAATAAGATCTCAAAATATTTTTAAAAATGTTCATATCTCTGATATATTTTAAAGTAACAATAATACAAATTATACATATGTTCAAAAACATTTTTTTTTACAGTAGGTAATCTACTTATAGATGATACAATGGAATCATTATACGTGAGTTCAAACTCTAGTTGCTCTATTACATTCACTTTCGGACAGATACTCTTGGGGAAAGGTAGGAACCCCTTATCCTTCCAGCTCTGGGTTAATAGCATTGCTTGCGGTTCTTCTAGAAGGATGGCTTTGGCATTAAATAACCCATGAAGGTTGATATGCCATTAAACAAAGAAACCGAAGAATTGACCCCCCCCCGCCCCGGTTATGTTTGTTTCCCTAATTAGGCAGCATAACCAAATATAAGTTATATCCTATAGTGCAAACTAACTAATGTGTAACAAACAGTTCTGTTTTTACAGAGAAATAACCACTGGAATGTGCCTGTGTTTATAATTTGGTTCCTCTATTGTGAAATTATTTTCAGCCAAAGTTTGTTATATCTTTGTGTTGACATGTCTTTGCCCAAAATTATGTGTAAATTTTGTTTCAAAACAATATAAATTCTTATTTTTAGTTAATACAAATGGGATAAAAAATTGGGGGGGGGGGAATGTTGAATTTAGTCTAAATTTAATTGCTACAAATTTTAAAAATTTCATATCCTACCCAAGAGATGATTTTCCCCAGAATTTCATAGCCAAGAGTGTGTGTTGTACATGATTAATTATGGTATATTGAGAATTTGAAGGATTTATTTTTTTAAAAAAAGTTTGTTTTTTTTTTTTTCAAATAATATTGTTTGTCTCCCAAAAGTTTTATATTGTATGTTAAATACAAAATATTTCATTTCATATTGTACAATCAACATATTGATTTAAATCTTAAAGCATTAACTTATTACTCTAGGGTTTACTAATAAAATTTTAAACTGTGATTTGTAGAATGAAGAAAATATCTTAAAATAGCTTCATGCTGATGACAAAAGAAATACTACACATCCCTGTATTGATAAAATTATGGGTGAAGACTTTTTTTTTTTCTCAGAAAACAGAAAACAAAACTTTCTATCAAGTATTAAAGATGAGTTGAAGTATCCATCTACATTGGGTAAAAGATCAAGACTCGGATTGTTGATTTACAATCTTTGTGTGTGAAAAAAAAATGATACTTTTGTTGAGAAATATTTTTAATTTGAGATTTATTTATTCAAACATTTGAATGTCAGTTCTAACTAAGCAATAATACTGTATAATTATTTTACATCCCCAGTTTGAAGAACTATCTGTTAATCTAATTAATGTTTAATGCAAATAATTATTTTAGTGAGGCAAATAATTTTCTTTACAAGTTTAAAAAAATTTAAATTCTATATGATTGTCTTGCATCAATGTGTTAATGTTTGTTAGACATCTCAATGAGACCTTTTTTTTTTTTTTTTTTTTTTTTTTTTTTTGACAATGTTAAAACTTTTTCTAGGTGCACTAAGTATGGGTATGAAATTTGTTGATTCCAAATCAAAATATTTGGTTGTCTATAAAAGGACATGCAAACTCTTCCCAGTTTAACTCAGAAACAATTGTGATTAGAATAGAAGAAAATCTAACTTGAAATCCAGATAAAATTAAAAGCCATCTTTTGCTATGAATAATGCTATTTAGATATATTTTTACATTTGGAGGATAGCAAATTTAAATACTTAAAATAATATAATTATTACTGATACTTGTATTGTTTCCTTGTGCCATTTGATTTCAAACTTTTCATAATTTTTGGTCAAAATGCATAACGTATTTCTAAAATTGAGTCAACTAAACAAATTATTCATAATAAATCAATTCTTTAATAATTGTAATGAAAATGTTACTGTAATTATTTGTCTATAAGATGTGCTATTTTTCAAGAATTTTCAGCTCATAAGTCAAGTGTGTGTATTATACATTGAAACTATATAATTAACTTTTTTTTTCTGGCCACATACCTCACTGTATTTGGTAAGAGATGACTTGAAAGTAAGTTGTATTGTCGAAATTAATGTGTATTATGCTGAAACAGACAAATATCCTCTGGAATTGCATTTTTGTGTGAATATGTCTCTGTTTTCTCTGTAAATTTAATTTTAACTCGATATGAACCGATAAAAAGTTAAACAAATGCTAGGATTTAGGTTTAACTGCTACAAATTCTAAAATATGAGTGCATATTATATACAAATTTTTTCCAGAATTTTCTAGTTCAAAGTTAGGAGTGTGTATTATACACATAATTACAGTAGTTTTTTTAAATTGTTGATTCTTAATGATCAAATTTTCTCTCAATTCTTGATATATTTAAAGGTTTAAGGTGTAAATGAAGCAATATTACTTGTACATAATGAATTATGTTTAACTTGCTTCTAATATAATTTCAATCTTTAAATTATCATGGATTTATATTCTATATCAATATTAGGAAAATGCATGTTATATAATTATGGAAAAATATAGATTACAATAATCAAGAGTATGATATTTTTGGTTGTATGTGCTCTCTTACTTATACATAAAGTATCTCAATTTTTTTATCCTATATTTCAGGATGAAATTGGACTACATTACTGATACTGTAAATACTAATGAGAAGAAGTGAAAATAGGTAATTTAAAAAAAATATTTCCTTTTTTTTTTTTTTTTTTTTTTTTTTTTTTTTTAAAAACCTCTTTTGCAGAAAGACATTTTTGTTGCCAGCAGTACATAGGCAGAGTAATATTATTGTTTGCAGTAGCTTAATGTAAAGAATTTTCCTATTGGCTACTTGTTGACCAATTCAATATTTATGTATAGAAAATAATTCACCCATTCTACAAGGATTAAAAAAATTGTCTGCCTGCAAAAGGGTTAATTTTGTGTGTTAAAATTTGATTAGTAATGCATTTAAAGTATATATATCAATATGATTTTTAATATTTGATTTGTCTTTTTTGTTTCGTATTCATAATGAATTTAATATATTTTTATGTATTTCTTATTACTCATTTCTAATTACATTGTGAGTTTTTTTTTCTTATATAGTTTTAATGTTGTACAGTTGCTCTTAAGTATGATTTATAGATATCATTTTCATTATGAAAATAATGTTTGGTGCTGTTTGTGAATTGCATTAGTAGTTACTTAATGGTAAACCATTTCAATTTATTCCTATCTATTTCCCCCCCCACCACCATCTACTATTAATTTCATTTTTTTCCCCTTCTATTCTCCTCTTTCCTTACATTGCTGTTTAAAAATCTGCTTTGAGAAATCAATAAGTCTATGGAATTTCTTGGTATTTCTGCTTCATCTCTCATTGCTTGATCTTGGAAAATATTTCTGAAAATACTTGTTCACAAGGCCAGCCAGATTTCTGTTTAAAGATATGTTGCCTGATTAGACTCTTGCTTGGTTGGCCTCAAATACTTTAAGAATTATTTTTCAGATAGATGCTCCTCTATGAAAATATTCTGACCATCTTAATTCATCATTTAATATACATGTTGATTAGTACCTAAATGCTTTTCCATCATAGTTGTGGCATTGTTAATTTTGTTCAGGTCAGATTAGCTGTATGGTTGATTTTAAGAATATCAAATCAGTTTCAATTTTTTCTTAGTTACTCAGAGTGAAATTGTTGTGTGTGTGTGTCATCATAAGCAACAATTTCACTCTTCATCTGGTGATTGCATAGGTAAGAAACTGTCACCAAACACTGTTGACTATGTCCACGCAATCCCAACTTGGATCTACATATGCTCTATCAAATTGATAGTTCTCTAAATTTATAAATATCGCAAACTACATTATTTTATATATATATATATATATATATATATATATATATATATATATACACACACACACACACACACACACACACACACACTTGTAGCAGAATAGTTATCATTGTCAGAAATGGACACAGCAACTTTAATTCAAATCCTGGATAATGCTGTTTGCATATCACATGAAGCTAATGCCTTTTGGGGAAAACTATAAATCAAACTATTCTCCCTGCAGCTATGAGTAAATAGTAGGACAGAATAGATTCTTTTACCTTGTTATGGCAACCAGTCTAAAAGAAGGAAAACTCTAAATTCAAACCAGTTGTTCTCTGCTTAAAAATTGACCTTATGGTAGAGGGGTTAAGTAAATACGCACACACAACCTATAAGCATTTTTTTTTTTTTTGAATGTTGATACTGTCAGATATTTTATGCAAGTTAATGTTTTCACAATAAAACTGATATTAACCTACTGATTTTGGTAAAATTTTCAATACATACTTATTTTTATATGAGCAGTATAACATGTGAATTTCAGATAATATCTGTGCCTATTTCAAATACTGATAAGTGGTTTGGGAGAGATGTCAGCTTTTTATTAAGCAAACAAACTTAATATAAAGTTTTATTTATTGATGAATTCAAATGATATAGGCTTCAAAAATATATATTTAACCCAATATCCTATATACCTGACTTAATTCATTATTTGACATGATAATATAGGATCCTTGACCTTTAAACATTATCAATTTTTTTTCATCCCCCCCTTTTTTTTCTGTAACTTTTCTATTTTTTTCATCTTTAATATTACTTATAAGAGTTTTTATTGCTCCCTAGAAATTTTTGAGTTTTGTTTTTTATTTTAATTTTCATAGATGTATCTTTTAAAACTTTATTATTTGTGGCCTGAATCAAGTGGTGAGGCTCCAGTTCTGGTAAGTGTGGAGTCACCCCTTTTTTGCCATTACTCCCAGGTCCATTCTGACCTGGAATAGTAGTACCTGTTAAAATTTCAACTGTAGGTCAAATAGATTGGTTTGAAAATTCTATTATATGAGTATACTTTATATGAATGGGTCCAAACAAATGTTTATTATTGAATAATTTCTTGAAACTATATAATGGCTTGCAAATTATTAGTATTAGATAGGAATACTTGAGGCCATTTAACTGTAAATTATTTGTATCAGAAGACTTACCTGAAGCTGTAATTCTTTTACAAATTATTATTTATTACTGGAAACCATATAATGACTTGCAGAAAAAAAAACCCACACCCAAAACCAAAGAACTCCTCCAAAAAACTTCAGTATCAAATAATCTAATAAGGATTGACATAAAACTGACTCACCAAATCATCATTTAAAGATTTATTTGGATTTGTATCCTCACCTTTTCTATTTATATCATATTGACCAATGATCCATCATATATGTTATCTCTATATATTACTAAAATGCCCATTATGTTTGTGTGTGTATAACCCAGCAGAAATGCTGGGTGCTGTTTTGAATAAATCCTGAAAGCAGCTTCCCACAACACAGCAGTTGCACAGCCACTTATCTCCTATCACACAAACCATCCCAGTAAGATGAATAAGACATGCTGGGTACTGCTGGAAAAATAAGGACAAATTTATAAGTTCTATGGACTCCAACACATGGACACACCAGGGTTGGTTGATCAGCAAAAACTTACATTCATCAGCTCTGTGTGGATTCTGGGTACCATCTAGAGGACTTACCAAATATGATGGCCAGTTTGGACAGATGGCATGAGAGATTCAAAGGAATCTGTGTTGTCAGTATGCAATGCTGGTGATGAATTAGATAGTATGATTGATGTTATCAGTTGCAAAGTTGTAAGTAAGAATAATTTGATATCCCCTCTATGATTCTTATAAGTAAAAAAATATATCAGGACATGTCAGTCATATTTTTCAAATGAATTCTAATAAGATTAAACTAAAAAAATATCATTCATCATCCATTACCTAAAAATATTGTTTGCCATTGTCTAGGAACTTTGAGCTAAACAAATTAGAAAAATAGAAATTAATTTTGTGTGTAGATGATCAGTTAAAATCTGCTCTTATAGATATATCCTTGATGCTTTTTTTTTATTTAGTTGTAGAAATATAGATGGCAATATAAACAAATAGTGGATAAAAAAGAATTCCACAATTCAATTTTTCATATAGATATTTTTAACACCATTAAAATATCTGTTAATGAGAATTTAAAACCTGTTAATTCAGCTTTGTATTTTAATTTAGCAGCATTCATAATAATATTAAATAAGATAAATAGCTAATTCAAATTTTGATGAATAAACTATTTGAAATAATTGTATGGATATATTTGTAAATACCCATATATGGCATTACCTGTGTCCCATTATAGTTGTTGCATTTGCATATAAATATCATACACTAAATGCAGCAACTGCTATAAGATGGATAATAACATTTACCAATCCACATATTAATATTAATACAGAAATTAAAATTTCAGTTCTTGTTTTTCAAGTGTTCTGAGTTTAAACTTTATCCAGTAGTAAGGCTCTATTTCTGTAGCTTCGGGGAGTGCAAGATACTCCTTCATTGCCATTACTTCCAAGCCACTCTGTTCGGGTCTCATTTATGTATCAAATAGATCTGTTTTAAAATTATTTGTGTTTGATAAGACTGTATGCCACCCCACCAAAACAAAAATATGAAAGAAATGACAACAAAATGTAAAATGAATGCAATTCTCTAACCTTGGCATAAACTATTTGTATTAGATAGGAATACTTGATATGTAACTGTAAACTAATGATTATAGATTAATGAAAATGTGCAAGTGAGCACTGAAAATATTGTTATAATTACAATAAGACATTTACAAATGAACTAAATTTTGGCATTAAACAGCACATAAGGAGTTGATAAATTGTTTTTCAAAATAGATCATGTAGAAGTTTTTTGGGTTTTATAATTGTTTGATGAGATGATAACAGACAAAGGAAAATAAGATTGCTCCACAAAAATGTTGGCATGATTATCAAATGAGTTTAAAATGTTAACTTTTCAAAAATATTTAATAATATATGAATTTATTATTTTTGAAATCTTCCAAACATTCCTTTTTCATTTTTTTCTTTATTTTTTTAATGATGGTAAAACTTCAAAGATAATGTAACAAAACATAAACAATATAGTTTGAACCAAAAGTATGATTGATTTAAATATTTCTCTTTTAATAATAACTTTGAGTTGTCTAAGATTTAAAATACATTTTTAAAAATCCTCTGGATATATTGAGTAGAATTGGGTACTCTCACTACTACTGTAAAATCACTTCCAACCACTTATTTGAGAGCATCATCCTGGAAACAAATGTGAAAACCAGTGGTAAACAAGGATGAAAAACAAATTGTTGGTGAACAACACATAGTGGACAGGAGTTAGGATTCAAGTAACCAGATGTTCTTTGCTTCTTGATGTGACCAGAGAGCAATGAAGATGCAAATATAGTCAATAATCTGTCAGCTAGGATTTTTATTGATATAGGTGACAAAGAAAACAGCAATGTTTAGGAGGACTCAAATTCATACATATGATGTAACTAATTGGATTCTGAAATTACAAAATAGGACTCCCAACAGTTTTACAACATTAAAGTTATTAGGACTAATGTCTAATTAAATGACAGAAGTATTGAGCCTATCATATACACTGGACATGATATTAAATTCAATTGTTGACAAGCTTTTAAATACACTGACTGTATCTCATGCAGAGAGTCTAGACCCCCCCCAATTTCCAAGTGTCCTGAGTATAACACTAAACTGTATCTAATTGTCAGGCTCCAGTTTTGGAGCTCTGTGGAATTTGGAGTATCCCTTCATTGCCATTAGTCCCAGGTCCACTCTGGCCTGGAGTGGTAGTACCTATTAGAGTTCTATCTATGAGTCAAAAAGATTTGTTTAAAAATCATTTCTATTCGATAAGAATATATAACTGTGTGCGCAAAAAAAAATACACAAGAAAATGTAAAAAGAAAAAAAAAAAAAATGTATACAGTTCTTTAAATTTTAGGCATAAAATAATTCCAGACAGGCTGATGTGCCATTAAAATCAATTAGTTATTTGCTGAATTAAATGACCCTGAAAATGGGATAATTTTTAATGCATTATGCAAGGACAATTTTTAAGAGATTGATCAGAAAACTAAAAAAAAATATAGCTCCTCTTTAGAAAATTTAGTGTAATGGCTCATGAAAAATTCTGCCATTTCATCCTACTTAACAAACTGATTATGTTTAACCAAAATCTTTGGCAAAAAACAATCTTCATTCCCTACAAGATATCAGTGCCTGCAACTTATAAAAAAGATGAATGACGAATTTGTTACTTATGTAATTTTAGTTAATATGAAATATGAAGGATTAAAAATGAAAACAATTTCCAAACTTCCTGGTTATAAATGTAGAAATAAGAATCATAAGTAGACCTAATGTAGAACTATAAGAATAAAAAGTGATTCTCAAAGAAAATTGTCTTATCACTCACTAAATTTTAATAACAAGGAGAAATAACATTTCTTCATATAATAGATTTATACATAATCTTATTAGACTACAACTAAATACAGTCTGATATATCAATCATATGGAAAAAATTGGTTCCCAATTCAAGAATGTTCTTGAAAAGTTAAATGCTAAAAATGTAATAAATTCTTCTTGATAAAATCCTCATTAGTAGTATGGAAATCAGCTTGCAGTAAGTTTCAAAGGGAACAAGTTACTATATCCCAATTGAGCATTGATCGCATTTACATTGTGGTTTATGCTCGAACAAGGGGAACAATGACAGTTTATAACATGTCAAACACCCAACACTGTTAAACATTTTCTCATAGAATGTTGATCTTTAAGCTCTTATTACAAGTTTTTCAAACGCAAATAATCTGAAGGACTTATTTGAAAATGTTGATATGGATTTTCTTTCTTGAGAGAAATAAAAAAAGTTACAAATATAAACCTGATCAATATCATACAAAGTAATTATTTGAAAACAACCCCAGAGGATTTTAGCATACTGTTAAAATTAAATAAGTCTTAAGAAACAACTATGCAAATGCACAATGTATGCAATTCCCTAATCTCTGGGCTTAAAATAACCCCAGACAGGTTGACTTGCTGTTAAATCGAATGTACAGTTATTTTTCATAATAAAATATTGAAAATAATGCAATTATTTTCAATATTTTATTATTGAAGAAATTAAATCTAGGTTTTAATTGGGCTGAAAAAATTTTCTTTGTAAGTCATTTCAATTTGTCATTCGGTTTTATAGATCAACCTCAAATCTTAATACACTAATGGAACAATCACCCATGAAAATAATGTTCAACAGGCAATGAGAATTTCTGATAAAGTTGTAAATGAGTGAAAAATGCAACACTTAGTCATAGTTGAAGTTATAAATTCTTTGCTACTCTGACCAGATAATAGTAAGAATGCAGCAATTGGCTAAAAGAATTTTAACAGTATTAGTGACAAAGATAAGAAAATATACAGTAGGTAGTCTAAAAATTCTTTTAATTTTAGATATCATTAAGAGTGTTTAATTTGGACTAATTTGATTTTTTTTTAAATAATCAATTTCCATTGTTTTGTAATACTAGAAAGAGTTAAAACTTTCCCATATTTTGGTATGTGCTAGCTTGCATCATGCTTTAGTCACATGACCAAAACAATTCAAGCTGTGAAAGGTGATTACTGTTGTTAGTTGGTGCGCTTGGTGCATTGCTTCACTCCATGTATGACTTGAAAACTGTACAGATGAAGTGCAACATGGTCTAATTCAGGAACTTCTGCTTTACACATTCAAAATGGGTCATAATGTCATGGAAACAACAAAAACATTTGTCGTGTGAAAGGCAAAGTCACAGTGGATCATGATAGTGACTAGATGGTTGAAGAAATTCTGAACCTTGACTATTAGGCAGTATCAGATAGACCTACATATGGTAAAATCCAAGGCTGTGCTCAAAGTTGTAGAGGCAAATCTAGCAAGTAGCACTTGAGCTTGGTATCTCACGGTCCAGTGTGGTTCATCACCTTTGACTTCAGAAAAAGTATCTGGAGCTGCTCTTTGACTCAACAAATAAACTTTTTGGCCATCCAGTTTTATTAACAATAAATTAGCTTTTAATTATGCTTAACTTATCTTCCAAAACTGTAAATAAGACCTGTTGAACTTTTGCCTTAACATAAAAAGAATCTGTTATTAAAAAGAACAACAAAAATAAATTACAATTGTTGTATTATGTTGTAAATAATTGTTATTTTTTTGAAGCATTGTTGATTTTTCTATTTAGAAACATTTTCTATCAAGTCATATAGAGTATTGATTAACTTAACATTTAAGTTGTCAAGTCACTTAATTCTCATATCTTCATCCTACCCTTTTGGATGAAGCAAGATGCAAAACAGGGTCGGTCTTTCTTTCTTTCTTAAACAGCTGATTTGAATTCAGGTTCCCTTATATTAAACTGGTTGCTATACCAAGGTTAAACAGCCCAATCTGCTCTATTTATCCATAGCTGGGGAGGAACAGATAGATTCATGCTTTTCCACTAGGACATTAGCATGAAGTGAAATGCAAATAGCTCATCCAGACTTTGACATTGTCTCAAATGAAGAATGTTTATAAGTATATATTTACCAACCCTTCTGCACAAGCAGGATGCAACACAAGGTCTGTTTTTTTTTTAAACAGAGTTTAACAGGTTTGAATTCAGGGTTTTCTTTTGAGACCAGTTGTTATACCAAAATTAAAGAGTCCAGTCTGCCCTACTATTTTCCCTATAGCTGGAGGGAGAATAGTTAGATTCATACCTTTCCCAAGAGTATTAGCTCTATGTGAAATGTAAACAACCTCATCCAGGATTTGAACTTCGATCACCATATCTATTTTTTTATGACAATAACCATTACGCTAAGTATATTTCCCCAATATCTTTGTATAAAGGTTAGTTCAAACTTTTCTCTCTCTCTCTCTCATAATCTGTTTTATCATAGCATTTTGGCTATGTACTCTCCTGCCATGTTCTTGAAAGTCAGATCTTTCACACAAGCCCAAACTGTTAAGATTTAAAAAAAAAACAACAAATGAACACAAGAGCATTAGTCTGAATTAACTAATATAGAATTATTAATACACCTGGTTTAATTAAAAAAATGTTTTTGACAATTGTTATAATTATTCAGTTGGCTTTAATCTTTCAAATTGACTCTGATTGGTATGTGCCCACCACCCTTTTTTTCCCTTTTACTAGGTTTACATCTAATTTTTATTGTAAGTGTTACTTTTTCTTGTAAATTTATTCAACTTTTGTTTCATGCATTGCTACTGATTTTTATATTACATGTCTTCGTTTTTTGTTTATTATATACTTTCATTAACTTTATAAAAGTCTTTCCAAATCACTTCCAGTCTTCATGTTCAATAGATGATACAATTAAACACTTGTCAAAACCACATTCTTTTTTTGTTCATCAAATATTGATTATCTATAAATGGGCTTTTCAAATAAACTGGGATTGACATTATTAAATTTATAATTATTATTTATTTGAATTCAAAAATATTGGAAACTAATCTTAGACTATTAAGAAAGTTATTGTTTTAAGCATTACTTAGAGATTATATACAATATAATAGATATATCCACACAGATAAGCTTTTGGGTGTTTTTATTTATTTATTTACTTCATAGTTTTTAAAATTCAATTTAACTTTTAAAAATATTTTTTCATTGAACAAATAAAATAGTTTTAATTTCTACATGTTCATAGTGTTCATTTTTTTATTGGTAGGATTTTTAAAAAAATCTCCTTGGGTTTCATCTTAGATACTTGTTTTATTTGTTGTATGACTTGGTTTAATTTTGAAAATGGTTACTTTACATGACCCCCCCCCTCCAATGTTTCAGTTATAGTGCTGCTTTTGAAGAAATAAAAATGTGAATGTCAGTATTGAAGTGTGTGTGTGTATGTATGTGTATATATATATATATATATATATATAAAATGTGTGTGTGTGTGTGTGTGTAGTTTGCTATGTTTATAAAGAGTTCTCAATATTAGTGATAGAACTTATGTAAATCTAAGTTAAGATAGTGTAGACACAGTCAGTGGTGCTTGATGACTAACAGTTTTTTGCTTATGCAGTCATCAGACCAAGGTAAGAAATTGACAATCACCAAGTACCATTAATATTGTTTTCGCTACTGTAACTTTATATATATTTACCCAATCTCTTTACATGAGCAGGATGCAACACAAGGTTAATTTTTATGCTGAGTTTGAATTCATTTTTCCTTCTCCTAGACTTGTTGCCATATCAAGGTTAAAGAGCCCAGTCTGTCCTATTTACCCATAGCTGGAGGGGGAATAGTTGGTTTCATCTTTCGTAAGGTTATTAGCACTCTGAAAGGTCCAAATTAAAAAAAAAAACAAAAAAAACCCCTAAATAATCCACTCTGTTTATTGTGTTGGTATTAGGACTATGTTGCTTGTCTTATAAAGCCATGGGGCTTTGATAAATTATAGTAGGCAGTAGCAGTCCTTAAAATATCCTGTAACCTAGTAAATATGGCATATACACATATGAACACTAGGAAGTATCTGCAACTTAATCATCTAATCCTGTTATTTTGGGAGAGTCTCCATGGCACAGTGGCTAATGTGTTGGACAGTGATAACATAGTAAGCAAGTTCAAACTCCAGTTGCTCTGTGATGTTCACTTTTGGACTAATACTCTTGGGAAAGGTATGAACCTCCTTATTCTCCCCAGTTTTGGCTTAAATAGTATCACTACAAGATGTTTTGGCATTAAATAAATCATGAAGGTTGATATGCCATTAAACAAAGAAACCAAGCTAAAGTAAACCCCAAGTTTTTTCCTCATGAAAAAAAAGTACCTCCTTTACAACTTCATGCTTAAGTCATATTTCAGATGTTGTTAAAATAATTTTAACTGAAATTTTTAAAGTTCTTTCAAAAAAATAGATAAATGAATAAAAAATGTTCTGGTATATTTCAATATTTATTATGCACATTCAAAAAGTGTAAAATAAAGTTCAGACAAAAGTTAAAACATTCTAGACAAAACAATAATACTAGATGTTAAGACATAAACCATTTTTGTTATATATATTGTTTCAAATTTTAATCTTGTTGAGCTTTATAATTCTAATGACATTGATCAATATAATACATTCTCTTTAATCAGTCAGACATAAACAGTTGATATTATTTTGTTTGTATTTTGTATTTCTGATAATTTTTAAAATTAGAAACAAATTAAAAAAGAATTGTCATTTTTAAGTCATTTAATACACCAATCTAGAGAGACCATTTTAAAATTCCTTGTTTCCTATTTTGAGATTTTGCTATTTCTGGAGAACAACGTGACATGATCCAATCCTTCGGCTACCCACCTAAACAAGTTGCACTTATAATGACATTTTCATTTCACATATTAAAACTCTCCATAGAATTCTCACTCTTTCTTTTTTTTTCTTTTGTGATAGCTTTCTATTATCATCTTTTTTAAATTGTCATGTCTATGCTTGTTCTCTTTTATATTCATTTCTACTTGACAACTTTTCTATCTAAGCTACCTTGTTTTTGCTTCCATCTTGTTTTTACCTCTTTTGTATTCCATTTAACTCACTCTCAGGCGCCTCTGGTGGTGTAATGCTTAGCAAGCTCGACTAGCAAACCTACACGAGTGAGTTTGAGTCTCATTGGGTGCCCCATTCATATGGCCTTGTGCCACATCTAAGCAAAAAGCTTAGTAAATTTCCATTTAACTCACTCTCACTCACCTCTCTCATTC
>OY757918.1:9591616-9599116 GCA_963585895.1 Sepioteuthis lessoniana | reverse complement strand
TCAAAATCATATTACTATATTTTGACAAAATTGAAAAATTAATTTTCAGGCACACTCTCATATCTTTATTGTATTATTTTTATTTTTATTTTATTTTTTTCCATTTCCATTCTCCTAGCCAATTTAGGTCAAGTAAGTAGATTAATGTCAGAAACCTAAATTATATTTTTTGACTTGATTATATTAAATATCAGAAGCAGTATATTGTTGATTTTTCCAGAAGTTGAAAAAAAATTTATTTTTTATCTCATTAAAGTCTTGAGGTTTGTGACTTCACTTCTCAGTTTGTTTTGCAGATTTTGATAGACAATTTTCTGATCAGGGTGAATCAAAAATGATTTCATTTATTACCGACAAATAACTAGTTTGAACAAGAGAGGAGTATTCATTTATTTATTTTTTCATTTTAAAAAAATAATTGCAAAGATTGTTTCTTTTTTAACTAACTGCTTTTAAATTAATTGTCATTGTTAGTTTATCTAAAAAATATATATTTGAATGATTCTAAACTAGCAAAGTATTTTTCTTTAAGAGATTTAAACAGTCATGATCTTGAAAAACTTTTCTATTAGGAGTTATTAAGAAAAGATTTTTCTAAATGATAACAAATTATGAGATGTTTTTTAAAAAGATTTGGTAACAAAAGGAATTTTCATAACTACAAATACATATAATTTGGCTTGTAATGCTTGCTTTAATTCCTCATACTGACAATCCCTTTTTTTTTCTTTTTTTTCTTTTTTTTCTTTTTTTTTTTTCTTTTTTTTCTTTTTTTTTTTTCTTTTTTTTTCTTTTTTTTTCTTATTTTGCCATAAGCTAAAATCTTCTCAAAACATAGGCTGTTCAAATATATTAAGTGCTAAAATATGACCATTGTTATTATTTTCTTCCTTTCTTAATCATTGTATAATCATTACAATGCATAAAAACTTTGACATTTGTTTAATAAATCTTACCTATGATATATTAAAAGTTGCATAAACAAGTTTGTGCTTTAGTTGTTGACGGTGGAGATGGTATGATCATACTTAAAGAAATCTAGCTAATTTTTATTTGTATTTATTTAGGCAAATTTATTATAAAAATATCTACTGAAATTTAAATTCATACCAAATTTTATTTTTTTGAGAATTTATAAGAATGCTATTATTCTAATTATAGTTATATGCCTTTTTTTGATTAACTAATATATTTTGACAAGTTAACAAAAACAAAAATATCCTTCTATTTGATCTGAAGGTTTAGGAGAAAGCTGAAAGTAACTGTTTTGTTCTTTATGAATGTAAAAAAAAAAAAATGATTGATACACATTGATCAAAATGTTGTATATCTATCAGCTGAAACATTGTGTGAACAATAAAAACAAGGAATTCAATCCTTTTGTTTATTAATGATTCTTCAAGTTAATTTTTTTTTTTTAAAGTTACCTTTCTGTCGTACTTAAATTATTTAAATTTAAAATCTACTAAGAATAAAGGCAACTATCATTTTATAAGCTTAGAAGATCTTCTAAATGCTGGTGTAAAAGAAAACATTGGTGATTTTACAACTTTTGTTTTTGGCATTGAAACTTATATTTTGTGAATTGTTTCTTTATATGAACAACAAATATATAAATTTGATTTTTAAAATATTTTTTATTGTCCAATTTTATATCTTTCAGTTAATAATTTTAATATTTTTTTCACTTTGCACTTGTACTTGTAGTTTTTATCCTGTTACTTTATTCATTTATAAGGGTATAAGGAAAAGTTCTCAGCCCACCCCCTTCAAGAAACTTGAGAAATAATAATAGTATGTTTTATGGCTTATGTTCATTCACTTTACAGCTACACTTGTATATTATTTTATATTTTATGAAATGTATGAATTTACTTCAAAAATATTTGTTGAATTCTCCTCCTGTAATTGAACCTTTTCTTCCTGCTTTAAAGACATCACTGGAACTCTATAGATTCTTGTCAGTCGAAATTTAAAACCTGAACTCTCTCTCATATATATATATATATAAACAAACTGGAATAATATTTCTCAATAATTACTTTTAATCTTTCTGTACTAGTTCAACCATAGGTAAACTATAGCACACACACACACATAATTGGAAATGATCTATCAATTAAACTGATAAGTCATAAGTTGTTTACTATTTTTCTGTAAAAATAAAAGTATTACTGTATAATTCTAAATTAAAAGCATAAAATTACTCAGTGGAAAATTTGAGTCTATTTATGCCAAATAAACATAAGTTGTAAAATACTAGAGTAAGTCATAAGTGTTACACCAAATGAACTTGGACTAAAATATCGTGTATATATATATATATATATATATATATATATATATATATATATATATATATATATAAAATCTCAAAGCAGTTCAAGCCATGGAAAGTACCCATTGTGGTTGGTAGTATTGTGGTGATTGGTGCACTGACATGTTGTGCATTACTTCTCTCTGTGATGTTAGGAAGCAATCAAAAACATTTGTAGTGTGAAAAGTGAAGGCGCAGTTGATCACTGTTGAGTAACTAGATAGTTGAAGAAATTTTGTTTATGTTGCAAGAATATCAATGATCAGCCAAGGTCAGGTTTAAAACTGGTTTCTAGGGCCATGTTCCAAGCAAATCCATTGAGTAGCACACGGAGAGTATCAGGTGAGCTAGGCATCTCACAGTCTGGAGTGGTTTGTCACCTTTGACTTTGACAAAAAGTTCAGTTTGGGGTATGAAAACTCCACTTTATATTTAACCTAATACTTGACTCACCCCCCACCACCACTTTATTTTTTATTCTATGAACCTGTTTGTTAAAGTGAATTTATATTCATGTAATGAAAATTCTGTTGTTGGGTAATACAATTTATTTTCATTTTATATTAGGTATAATCATCACATGAAATATCTGCTTTAAATCTGTCCTAATTATTGGTCTATTTGCAAAAGTGAAAAGAAATATTATACTCCTATTTTAACGAATGAAGGTTATAATGATTGGTCTATGCTATATATTGTGTAGTACTCACGCACACACAGACATACACTTATTTATATATATTCATGTGTGTTGTATATATATATATATATATATATATATATATATATATATGTATATGTATTCAACGTAACACCTCTTGTCAATTAATGAAAATGTTAAGGTCTTTATCTTATTAGGTTTCTATCTTACTACATTGATGGTTATTCTAGCAGCATTCTTATCTCTTGATGATGATGATGTGATGTATTCTGATCTTATGGCAGCAGCAGCAGCGGCATTCTGTGAGCTTCAATACAAACTGGATCAATGTTTGTCTTGCCACTTCCAATATGTTTCTTTTAGCCACCACCACTGCTACTACTGCAATTTGCATCAACTACATTAAGAAAAAGGGGGTGAGGAAGGAGATGAAAATTTATCAATGCTCAAAAGAAGTTTGTGCAAATATCCTGATTTTTTTTTTCTATTTTATTTATTTATTTTTTTGTTATCTTTCTTGTTACCCTCACCCTTGCTCTATTTGTCTTTTTTTTTTTTTCTTTCTTCCTCTGCAATTGAGTGATTTTCTTGCCTTTGTTGTTTGGCATAAAAATTTGTTGATATTGTTTTCTTCTTCTAAATGTGAGGATGTAAGTGGCAACTCATTTGCAACCTTGAACATTGAACCTTTTCTTCCTGCTTTAAAGACATCACTGGAACTCAATAGATTCTTGTCAGTCGAGATTTAAAACCTGAACTCTCTCTCGTGTGTGTGTGTATATATATATATATATATATATATAGGAATAATATTTCTCAATAATTACTTTTAATCTTTCTGTACTAGTTCAACCATAGATAAAATATGCATTAAAAAATGCAAAAAATAATTTTTGAAAATATGACACATACACAATAGCTTATTTAATTTTTATTTTATTTGCAAATAAACGAATAATAAAAATTTTCTTTTTAATCTGATAAAGCACAAAAAATGTAACAATTAATGAACTTATATATAGGTAGTTTGGTATGTTTTATAAATGAAGAGTCCTCAATATCAGTAATAGTTTATATATATATTATATATATATATATATATATATATATATATATATATATATATATATAAAATTAATTTAGAATAGTATAGACACAGAATCAATGGCTCTTGATAACTATCAGTTCATTACCTATGTGTGATTTTTTTTTTTTTTTTTTTTTTTTTTTCAATATTTTTAATTTTTGCAAATAAAAGTGTTATATAAAACGATGACTGTTGCATGTAGTCAATTAATGACTTTTTTGTTTAAAAGCAAACAAATTTTTATATACAGGAAATCATTTGGACTTGTACATTATTGATGTTGTTGATATAATGTTTCTGTCAATCCATTCTTTAGCTCTTGTCAGGCATAAAAATCCGAGAGTGGGGAGAGATTCCCTTTTCTACAGGGGAAAAAAAACACCAAATTTTACTTCTACAATATTAACTGCTGACAAATATCAGCTATGGTATTGACTCTCTTTTGGATATATGTTAAATAGAATATGCAAGCCAATTTTAGTATCTAAGATAAATGTTTTATGTATTGTTAAAAAGATAATGAAAGATCTAAAGGGAGAAAATGTCAGCTCTACTTGACCAATTAAATAAAATAAATCAATTTTTAAAAATTTCATTAATAATATTTCCCTCTAAGAAATATTCAGTATTGGTTACCTTTTTGCAACAAACCAAACTTTGAAGCCTTTTTTTTTTTTTTTTTTTTTTTTTTTTTTTTTTTTTTTTCAACACTTTCAACATATTTTATTTCTATCTTAAATCATCCTTAATTTTCTATTTTTATTTTGGCAAAAGATGATTTCAAACCTTTTTGATAAGGTTGTTAACATTCAAAGAATTGTTCATAGACTTAAATTCTTTCTTTTGATTCTCTTTTTGCTTTGGACTACAGAAGAAAGAGATGAGAACTTAAGTCTTTTGTTTCTTCACTGAAGTACAGATTACATCTGACAGAGACTAGAAAATGAACTGGTCGAAATGTGAGAATAACAGAATAACAACAATTGACCAAATAATCTGTTTTACCATTTCCATTTGTTATTTGATTAATTGATTATTACAAAGTTTCAAAATTAATTTTAGAAATATTTATATTGTTAGAAAATTTTTGCTAGAATATTTATTTATATTACAAGAAAATTTATGCCTAATAGGACCTAGCTAAAATATTACGATTATAACAACCAAGATGAGAACACCAATCTGAATACATTAATGTAATGATAAAAAAATAAACTGTTAATTATTAATAAAACATCATAGTTGAAACTTTTTCCCCTTTATAGCTTTTCTCTATAGAAATAATTTTGCATTATGTGGTTGTAAATTTATCTAGAAAAGTGAAATTACTATTTGAGTTTTTTTTTTTTTTTTTTTTTTTTTTTTTGTGGTGGATTGTTGTTTCCTGAAAATGTGAGCCTGTGTAATTATCCTTTTAATAAACAGTCTCTGAATAGGTTTTCTTTATTTGTTATATCCTGTTCTTGTGTAAAAAGAATATAATCTTTGCAAGTGAGAAATGTCACTGTGACACACACACACATTATTCACTGGCCTCTGTCAATGATAATACTACATCAACCTTGCATAGAAGGCTGCATTATTTTTATATAATAAAACTGGACAGTTTTTGTTGATAAAAATAGATTATGAAATTTATTTATTTATTTGAAATTTAAAAAAAAAATGCATATATTTCTTCTGTACATGTTAGAAAATGCTTAAATTTTTTGTGGATTTTAATTTAGTCTTATTTCTAAATACCTGAGATATTCTGAATATATTATCTAAATTTTTCCATGATCAGTTTGTGTGGTTATTTTGATAGAAAATTCAGAAAGTTAAGTTTAAAAAAAAAAAATTTTTATAACAATATTCCAAGTATATAAATAAATGCATTTTTAGAAAATTGATTATATTATGTTAATATAGCACTTAGAATTAATAGAATTGTCAGCTTGTAGGTTTTTAACCTGTTGTCATTCCATGACTAGAGTTCTTTGCTTTGGTTTCAAATTGCAGTTTAAACCATAATTTAGTGGTTTCAATCAACTTATTAAATGTAAAGATCTAACTTTAGTTTGTAACTGAATTGAAGAAATCTATTTGTTTACTTTTGAGTTTTTATTTTAACATGAAACTAGATATGTATTAATTTTTTTCTAAATTTTCTAAATTAGCTTTTATACAGTCAATTAAATAACAAACAAACAATTTTTATTAATTATTATTCTTTGTATGAATTATATCAAAAATCATTCTAGTTTTTATACCATTTAAAAATTGTTAAAATTTATGTAATAGCATAAAAAATATTTCAGTCAACAAAAATATATATATAAAATCTGCCACAGTCAATTGCTTAGTAAGGTACAAAACATATCCCATTGTTTTTATTCATATCAAATAGTGTAGACCAGATACATCTTTCATATCTTGCATTCATAACCCTAAAATGTTGAATTAAATTGATAAATTGATTGTTTTTTAAGTACTTAAGTTTATCATTACTATTGAATAAGTAGGTGATTATGACATAATGGTTATTGTCATAGGAAATGAACTCAGCAACCCAAGTTTGAATTCTGGAGAAGGCTGTTTGGATTTCACATAGAGCTAATGTCTTTAGGAAAGGTATGAATTCAATTTTCCTCCCTTATTCCCCAATCTATGGGTAAATAGTAAAGTAGCCTGAATTCTGTCTTGGAGAAAGAAAACTTTGAATTCAAACCGGTTGTACTCCTCTTAAAAATTGACCTTATGTCACACCCAGCTTGTAGTAGAGGGGGTTAGGTAAATACATACTTAGGAGAAAAGGATTTCAATACTTTAAGATAAAAGTCTGAGAAACAATACAAGCAAACTCCACTTGATTAATATGTCCCAATTTTCACTTACACAAAACTCAAGACAAGCATAGAATAAAATCAATAGCAATAATTACAATGAATCTGTCTCTTTTTAGATCGGCCATTAAAACCTATAAAAATGTATTCTAAAAATAACTTTTAGCTGCATATAATTCCAAGATTGTTATGGTTAATAAAAATAATTATATTTTTCATTTATTTCATAATTACATCATAATTAAACTATTTCTTAGAAAATATTTGCCCAAAGTTGAATGCACAGATTTTAATTTTTTCTTTTCTCATTATCCAATTTCCTGTAGTTATTGATTGCTTTTTCCAGATTTCTGTGGACTTTGATGCTTTCCACATTAAGATCAATATTTAAACATCCTTGGCAGCTTCAACAAGTTTAAATCCTACTTTAAGTTTTTTTTATAGTGATTTCTTTAGTCATATTTTCAGCTGTTACATCTTCTTCAAATGCACATTGCTCATTCAATCAAAGATTGTTTTCAATTAATTCTTCTATGTGCAAATTAAATTACACGTTTTCTGCATTCACATAAAAACTTATGTTATTTCTAGTAACATTTATCTTTTCAAT
>OY757918.1:9529116-9586616 GCA_963585895.1 Sepioteuthis lessoniana | reverse complement strand
AGCACTGCTGCTATTTTTGTATAAATAGGAGTTGTATAAAATTTGTTATAAAGTACTATGGAATTTTATATTTATTGATTTCACTAATGTACTGAAAAATTCTCTTTTGGTAACACAAAACATTTTAGAAATTCAAATCTTATTATTTTTTCATGGGTAATAACTAAGTAGACTACATTACTTTATCTCTTCTCTCTCTTTTACTTTTTCACTTTAGTTTTTAAATTCTTACTGTATTTTCTATACTTAAATCTATATATCAATTCATGTTCTTTCTTGTTCAATTTCTCTTTCTAATTTCATTTTCTTTCTTCTCATGCAGTGTTTTAGTTTCAGTATTTTTGCTTTTGTAGATTAAAATTTTAAAATAGTTTATTTTTTAATATTTACTTAAATTATCTTCAAAAGAATTAGTCATTTAGAAATGTTTGCTCCATTAGATTGTAAAAACAAATTTGCTGCTTTGTGGTTAAAATACCAAGAAATTTTTTTTTGTTTAATAGGTTTTTCATTTGATGAATGTTTAGCTTTAGAATATGTACTGATTAATTTATATCAATCTGACAAGTATCTGCTGATAAAATGGCAAGAATTGTCGCAATATGTGCCTGTTTGCTTATACAGTAAATTGTAAAAGTCTATACTCCCATCCTCATTGTGAAAATTGCGTATCATTTTAAAAATTTCCTGAAATAGGTGCAGTACCTATTGGATAGTACATTTTACAATTAAAACTTTTGGAGGCACATCTAATGGTTTTGTTGGTGGTTAGATTTTATGGCATATCAACCATTAAAGATTATTTAATGCCAAATCCTCTTAAATATATGGTTTATAAACATTTTGTTGATAATATTTTAAATGAACCTAAGGTCATTCTTTGCACACAGTTAAATGGTTTCAAGTATTGCTATCTAACATGAATAATTCTGTATACATTTGTTAGGATATACATATATGATTTATAGTTTTATAGTATGTAGGTAATTTCATTTTTAAATGACTTAGAACTAATTTTTTAATTTTGCTTTTGTTTCTTCACAAATGCTTTCAAGTATCACTATCTAAAATATATAATTCTATTCAGCATTACTCATTTGTTTGCACACAAAGGGTTCCAAGTATTGTTATGTATTACTAACAATTAAAACATCAGTCATTTATTTACACACAGTTAGATGTCTAACATTCTATTTGACCCATAGATAAGTACCTATCAAGTGCTAACACTTTGGGTCAGTCAACTTGAGAGCAACAATGATGAAAGGGGCCTCACCATCAGATTATTTGGTGTCATATCCAGGACACTCATTGGGAAGAGTCTTGCTCCTCAGCAGAGATGTAGTCAGTGTATTCTACAGCCACCCCCCCCCATCCCAACCCCAACCGACTGGGCAAGCACACCTAATGTGACTGTTATTGTTTTAGGAAATGGAATTACCAATTCAAATTCAAATCTTTGATGAGGCTGTTTGCTCTTCACTTTGCTCTAATGCTTTTAGAAAAGCATGAATCCATCTGTTTTCCCTTTAGCTGTGGATTAATGGTAGGGCAGAATGGGTTCTTTAGCCTTGGTTAGTGACCAATCTAAAAAAAAAAAAAAAAAGGGAATTCAAACCAGCTTTACTCTGCTTAAAAATTAACCTTGTGATACATCCTGTTCATGGCTGAGAAGTTAGGTAAATACATACAAATAAAACTTTCAACAATAATAATGTGAGTTCAGCAGTATTTTAATTTTAGAAAAAATTGTCTTTAGTAAATTCACAATCCCTTTAATTTCTTACTCTATTTACCTCTGTATGGTTAGAATAATGATTCTGTATAATTTTAAAGATGTCAAGAGAGTATGGTTCTGTATGCAACAGGATCAAAACCTGAATTTCTAATGTTATGATTTTTCTGATTGTTAGGAAAGGTAGAAAAATATTTTTTGTTAGTTAACTTCTATCTATAAGTAGAAATAAAAATGAAATTGATTCTTGGTTGAATGACAGGTATTAAGAAATATTAGAATGTAAATTAGGTGTGCTAATTGGTACACAAAGAAAAAACTGTTAACTGTATCAGTCTATTTAAATCTTTGGGCTACTTTTCATGTACTTACATTTTTGGTTATTCACCTTGGAGATGTATTGAAGATATTTTCAACAATACTGCAATTTAATAAAAAATCTTAAGTATACATTTTTTTTAAGTATGTCACAGTTGAAATAATTTGTCAATTGTGCTATTTTTCTCTAAAGAATCCTACAAGTTATGTAATTCTCAAATGTTGTGATTCATAGGCTTTATCTATGATGCATTGAATCACAAATTCACTTACCGGTTTGTGGGATACTGTTCAGTACCTTGTCAATTAGGCTTGGACAGTAAGTTTATCTTAAGAGTTTCAATTCCCCTGTCTACACGGCTTAGAATATGCTGACTGTATCTCTTGTAAAGGGTTGAGAACCCCTCAAAAAAAGGGTGTACTGGATTTAACACTGAACTGCATCTGGTGAGGTTCCAGTTGTGGAATACTGCTTTATTGCCATTACTCTCAGGTTCACTCTGATCTTGAGTGTTAGTACCTGCAAGAGTGCTATCTATAGGTCAAATAAAACTGCTTTAAAAGTATTCATATTCAATAGGAATACTTGATACCATATAACTGTAAATTATTTGTATCAAGAATAGTTACTTAGAGTTATAATTGTTTACTAAGGATTATTATTCATAGTTACTTGAAACCATATGTGTGCAAACATTATTATTAAATATAAATAAAGTAAAAAAGTAAAGTTGGCGACCATAGTCGAGGGTGACCTGAAGGCTCCCTTTTCGATAGCTACTACACCAAGATGTAGGGAAGGGCGCTACTCCTTTCCCAGGATTGCTCCACTTTACCCTTGATCCGTACCTTATAATGCTGAGTGTTAAGCAAGGAGGCATCAAGTACCATTTTTTGAGTCTTTGGTATGACTCGACCTGAGATTGAACCCAGGTTTCCCGGGCCATTGGCGAACACTCTAATGTATGAATTATTAGTATTTGATAGGAATACTTGATATATAACTGTACAAAAAAATTTTAAGAAACCACTACACAAATATAGATATAAATGTACAATGAGTGCAATTTACCTTAGCTCTTAGTATAAAATAAGCCTAGACATGTTGACATGCCATCAAAATCAATAACATCTTAAAACAACTTAGTTGTCTTCATAAATAAAGCATTTTTTTTATCTTCTTTTGCACTTATTATTCTCATTTAAAATAGTACAAATGCAGGATTAATGACATTTTCAAATTTTCAGTTTATTGATCTATTAGGGTAATCAAAAGTTTTTTGTATTCTAATTTTCTGTGCATATATCATGCAACTAAAGCAGTTCCAGCTGTGAAAGGTACCTGCTATAGTTGGTAGTTTTGTGGTAATTGGTACAATGACACATTGGGCATTGTTTCACTCCATGTATGTTTTGAAACCACATTGATAAACATGCAATGTAGTCTAATTCAGAAATTTGTTTTACAAGCTCAAAGTGGCCTATAACACTACCAAAGCCACTAAAAACACTTGTTGTACAAAATGTGAAGAGGCAGATGATCAGGCAAGGTTAGCTAGGCCTAAAATCATAGATTCCAAGGCTATGCTCTGTTGAGTAGCACTTGGAGAATATCAGGTGAGCTTGGCATCTCACAGTCCAGTGTCATTCGTCACTTTCACAACCTCAACGAAAGCATCCAGACCTACCAAATTGTGCCTCATTTTGCCAAAATATTGCAAAACCTTTGACTCACACTAGTAATTATACCATCCAATGGAATAAGATGAAGGGTAGCTGAAAATTATTACTGTTTTTAAAATGTTAATACAAATTTTGATATTTTATTTAAAGTTCGTTTTTGCATATTCTTGCCATTTTCTCATTATATGGTTAAATATTGGATTTAAACCATTATTTGAATTTCTTAAAATGTCCATATTTGAGGTTCATACATTTTTTTTGTAAGTAAAAAGCTGCTTTGGGAATTGAAACGGGGAATAAATCTATGAATAAGCTTTTGAAATTTATCTCGCTATTGAAAAGTAGTTACTGATCATATATTTCTTGTTGGCTTGGTTGTCTGATATTTTACGCATTGCTGGCTACAATATGCTTCCATTCCATTCTTGATCTCAACTTTCTTCTCCATATTGGCCTGAATCACTTGAAAATTTCATCTTCAAAATCCTACTTCAGCGGCTCATTGTGGCACAGTAGTGACAATGGCTGTTCAGTAGCTGTGTGTATGCCCTGGCTGGTTTAACCAAGCTACAAAGGTACTGAACTCGCAACTGTGGAAGGACTGATTTGTAAATACAAGTATAGTTTTATTTGCTTGAGGTTGAAGCTAGCTAAACTGGAGGAGGTAACAAAGACCTGCTTGCTTAGCCAGTTGGTTGGCATCAGAAATGACTAAAACAATGCAAAGAAATAGGCAGGATTACTGATCATATTATCAGTAAAATGTATAGATGTGGATAAATGTTGCAATTACTCAATAAAAAAAAAAAACAAACACTTGTAGCATGATGGAATTGTCATAACTAGACTTGGTGACCCAAGTTCAAATCCTGTACAAGGCTGTTTGCATTCCACACAGAGCACTGATTCTCTTGGGAAAGGTATGAATCCAACTATTCTCTCTCCAGTTATGGGTAAATAGTGGGGCATCCTAAGTTCTTTAACCTTGGTATGATGACCAGTCTAGAAGAAAAACTCTGAATTTAAACCACTTGTACTCTGCTTAAAAATTGTTTTTTGTCACATCTTTTACGTAGTAGAGAGATTTGATTAAAGACATGCAGAACATTTTTTCTTTAGTAGTTTCTGAAATCACTTGAATCTTATTTCATTTATAAAAATAAAAAATAAAGTTGAATTTAAAGAATTAATCTGTGGTTTTATTTTAACTTTTTTTACAAAGATTTCTCTACATCATTGGTTTATTACTGCTCAGTCGTTAATTGTGATTTGGGAATCCAATTGTCTATGTTTATACTTGTCTCTAAAAAAATCTTTGACATGAAATATAAAATTTGTTATTAATCTGATAAAAAATACTATTATGTTCAACAGAATTATACTTAATGAGTAAATGTTTTCTATTGATTGATTTTAATGGCATGTCAACTTGTTTAGAGTTATTTTATGTATAAAGATTTGGGAATCACATTCATTGTATGTTCCTATTTACATTTTTTTTTTTTTTTTTTTTTTTGCACATGGTCTTATAGTTTTCAGATTTGACTCATAGATTGGACCCTAACTGATACTACCATTCTGGGTTAGAGTGAATCTGGGAGTAATGGCAAAAAGAGGTACTCCACACTCCTCTGAGCTCCAGAATTGGAACCTCACCATCAGATGCAGTTTAGTGTCATACTCAAGACATTCCTTTTTATGTAGCTTTAGTGCCTCTGCTGAGGATACAGTCAGCACATTCTAATCCTCACCAACAAGGGATGGTGTTTTTGAGGTGCTTGATACCTAATTTTGTTTAAACTATAATTCTCGTCTTAACTATTTCTCAGAAATAGATTTCTTTCAGTCTTCTACTGTTCATTATTATTTACACATTACAACATCTGTTTTCTAATAATTGTATTAACTATCAATAATACCTATTATGTTTGTTTTTGTTTTGTTTTGTTTTTTGGTAGGTGATATTAGGATTATTTCTGTCTTATAAAAATTTGTCTTACAAGGCTTTCATGCTGTTTAAATTTTCATTTCAGAAGATTTCACCATTTTATTTTTCTCTCTCTCGTTAATCAATTGCTACTTGAAAATTTAATGATGATGTTGATTAACAAAGCTTCATCTAAGATGAAGACTAGTTTCTTTTTTGGATGATTACTAATTGTTTTGTTTATTTATTTTTCAGAGTTACATCCATTGAAAATCTGTGGATCTTTGTTCCAAACAAGTTATTGTCATGGAAACTAGCATGGATGGCCCATCTGTGTGCAATACTCCTCCAGTCAGCCATATGACTGACCAACTTGGTCAGGATGATTACCTGAACACTCTGATTGCTGCTGTTACGCAAGGCAATAAGCAACTAGAGAACCCAGAAGAGGAAGAAGAGATGGAACAAGAAAGTGAAACTAAAGAGGATCTTGATAAAAACAATAAGGATGCAGAGGAAAACAAGGAAGAGCAAAAAAAAGAGGAAGAAAAAGAAGAAAAAGATAAGGAGCAGCAGCAACAACAACAGAAAGATGAAGTAGAGAAAGACGAAGAAAAGAATATGGAACAAGAGACAGAAGCTGATGTTCCATTGCCTTCCTGTAAAGAGGAACCAGAAAAAGTTCCTGATAAACAGACAAAAGAAGAAAAGGAAGAAGAGGAGGAGGAGGAGGAGGAAGACGACGATATGACCACAGAGAAATCTGTAAAATGGAAAAAGAAACGTAAATACAAGAGAAGGAAAGAGAAAGATGAAGAAGAGTCCAATTCTGAAGAAGAGGAGGGTGCTGATTCTAAACGTATAAAAACAGAAGATGAAAAGATAAGTGATTCCAGCAAAGGATCGAGCACTACAAACACTTCTAAAAGTAGTACCAAAGGAACTAAAAAGAAAATAAAGAAAGAAGCTGGTTTTGAAAGTGGTGATGAGGCAAGTTCAGATGACTCCTCAAATTCAGATTCGGACTCTGAGAGTTCTGGTAGCAGTAACAGTTCCAGTAGTAGTTCCGATTCCAGCTCTGACATGGAAGATGACAGTTCTGACTTTTCTGATGAGAATGAAGATGAAGAAGATGCTAACGATGAAGATAAAAAGGTTGACAAAGAGGGTGACGAGAAGGAGACAAAAACGAAGAGTAAGAGCAAAAAGGAGAAGGGTGTTGGCCGCAAAAAGAAGAAAGAGAAGGATAATGAAAGCGGTGATGATAAACTGAAGGACTCCTCAAAGAAACGCAAATTAGCACAGAAGCGACAACGAAAGAAAGAAAAAGAGAAAAAGAGACGAAATATCAGGTAAATGATTATTTTTATGTTCTCTTCCCCCCCACACACACACACTGTATCATAGGTTGAATTTTTACAAGTATGTGTGTATGCATGTGTGTTTTATTTTTTTTTTAAATATTTTCATTTAACTTTTGTTATAAAAATGTGAACATTGTTGTTCAAGAAATATCAATTTTGTTTTTACATAATTATAAATTATCTAGAACTATTCAAGACTGCCTTCTTTAAAAGGTTTTGTAGATTGTCTAATTTCATGTACATGTCAAGGGGGAAAACTCACTATATTAGAAAAATAGATGACCTCTTAACACTTTTTATGCCATGTTTTCCAATTTTAAGTAACACACAGTATTCCATTTTCCTGTAAAAATCCTTTTAAAGAAATGTGATTTTAAAACCTATTTAGATTATAGTTACACACTTCATTACATGATAATTACAGAAACCATGTTTGCAGATTTCCCCAGCAAGTGGAATGTAGTCTCGAGTTTGACTATATTTGCACATGACAGATTGGGTTAACACATACATTTTTGACTTATAGGACGCACTCCCCTCTCCCCTAAAAATGTCCTAGAAAATCACTGTTGTAGAAGGTCAAAGTTCAGCTTTGAATTACTGGCTAATGCGTTTTCAGTGCTGCAGTAGCCTTTAAATTAAAGTAAAAACATCTCCACAAATATAAACAAAGTCTGAATGGATATGAAACTTTAAAAAATGAAATGATAGTGGGGAAGGGTTATGAATGTCTGGCAAAAACCCCTTGACATAATATAAACATGTTTGTTTATATTTTTTTAAATTATGCCTGTCCAAATTTAGGCACCTTTTATAAGGCGTCAAATACAGTACTTCATATTTTATCATTAAAATTTTTTGTAATAATAAAAAAAATGAAAAAAATTCCCTGAAATTCTATTTACATTTTGAAGAAAATGACTACTTAATTACAATTTATACTTAAAAGATGAGTAAGAAAAATAATTGTTTTTCTCATTAAAACTTGTTTCTCTGTATTTATTACTGTTAAATATTTGACAAGAAATTTTTGCAATATGGATCTGCTAGAAGTAGCTTTTATAAAGAACATTATTTGATAGACATTTAATTGAAGTCTCCTAAAGTTCCAAGACTTTTTTTTGACCATTTGTATCTCCACCATCTTCAATGAGACTTTAAATGAACATGGAAAACCACCTTTGAAAATACAATATTGTGAGTTTTCATCAATTATACCTCTTTAATTAATTTACCCCCCCACCCTTTTTTTTTCTTTTCTTTTCTTTTTTTTTTTTTTTTAGTGTTATAAATGAATATATGTATAAAATATAAACAGAATAGAGATTTCAGCAAAAGCTTATTTGTTGAAACAAATGTTAGGATTTTAATCCACTGCTTTTGATTATCAACCAACATAATTGTGACGGGTTAAAATGTTTAAAAGGTATCTTCATTTGGTCAAGGCTCCTGATGATGAGTCTATATTAATTTTAGCTAATTCTTCTCTATTAGCTCTACATTACTCTTTTCTTTTTCTTTTTCTTTTTTTTCTGCTGAGAAGAGGAAATAAAAACACTCAATATTAGATTATTTGAAATAAAAAAGACAAAAGTTCAAGAATATATCCACTGTCATCAGTTTATAATTTCAATTTATATCTTAAAAAATTTTGATCTTTTAATGTGCCTCTTCAAATTAAAATAAGATTGGCGCTGTATGAATTAGTGGTTCCTAAATCAAGAGCAATGACCCAAAAGAGAGTCACAATGATGCTTCTAGAGGTTGTGGAAAAAATAAGTTAAAAATATTGCAAATATATTATCAATCAAAATTTTTTTATTAAAAAGCATCATTGAGGTAGTGGGACAGGTGTGGATAATTAAGCATCTATAAATATAGGAAAACACCTCACATGTGCCAGTCTATTCACATCCAACTATTTGTATGCCAAAGCAGCTAAAGCCTGGTGACACAGTTAATATTATTTCTTCTGGTATTGCTAATTTGAATGATTGATGTACTGTGATAATGTACATCATACAGTTACACAAAATGGTGCCTTTCAAAAAAAAATATTCAGATTTATTGAATTAAAAATTTGATAAAACACACTAAAATCTTGACGGTCACAGCCCCAAAACTTTGGAAAAACACTGATATAAATGATTCACTAAAGAATCATTGACATCAGATTTATGTCTGTAACCCTTTTGCTGCAACAAATTTAATGGCTGCAATACACTTTGGACCATAAAATAGAAAAAATGGCAAATATTTGGGATTTTCACAATTACCATACTACAATTCACTGTTGGCATTGGGGGGGGGGTATCTCATGAGTGTATTTATGAGAGATTTTTTTTTTCCACTGATACTTCTAAAATTGACTGTTTTACTAAAGTCTTAGAAGTTTTTTTTTTTTTTTTTTTTTTTTTTTTAAGACCAGGGTATATTGAACAAATGGTATTTTCAATGAGGGGTGGGTATTACAAAAGATTTTTAAAAATTTAGGCAATTTGAACTAAAGTTTCATCTTGCCTTCATGCATTAAGTATATTTGGATAACTTGTTGCTTTCTGTCTCCCCACCCCAAAGCATTTTCTCATGAGATTCTTTACTGATAATACCACTCAATGAACATTGATTCCACTATTTAAAGGAAAACAAAAATATTTCTTTTACTTCATAGATTATTGATAAAACTGGATTAAATTTTCAGATCGATTTTACGTGATGATCAACTGGAGGCAGAAACTTTGGCTGCCCAAAATGAGGAAATGGAGAGACAGCGTCGATTGCAAGAATTGAAAAAGCAAATGCAACAGAAAGTTGTTATAAAACCTGAAGAGAAAGACTCCCAATTAAAATCATTGCTGCAAGGTGATTGTCCGTCCGATGCTTTTTATTTAGGATCTGACCAAATTGGTAGGATGTCTTTTTATATCATTGCCTGAATGAATGTTTGTATAGTGTATTGTTCCAGTCACTAACAAATTTCATAACTTTTCATTTTATAATAAAAAAAAGAAAAATGTAATGTCTTATTTCATGCATGCCTTATGACTATATTTAATGTGTAATCCAGTCAACTTTAAAAATAGTATCATTCTTAATTTCTATTTAAAATTTTACAGTGAAAATTTATAATCATGAGCATTTCTATCAATTTAAGATAATTTTTGAGTTCCATTTTGAAATATTTTGATATTTTTACTGAATAAGTGAAATTTTCTTTTGAAGGAAAGTTTATTTGAATAATTAAACTCATTGAAACCTATACACCATAAAAATGTATTAGAATGAAAAAAATATATTGTGAAAAGCCAACTAATTTTGTTTATATTATGATTTTGAAGTAAATTATTGTTTAGATTATTATTTTAAACTTTTAATACTCCATTTATCTCTATATTACAAGATATTTTTTTATAAATCATTTTGGACATTTTGAAGAACTTGATTTCTATTTAGAGAGCTAACCATTCATTTAAAAACAAAATTTTCTATTCAAGTCAGCTAGAATTGTTTAGCTAAGTAGTTATATGTAATCAATATAACACATCATTGGCCAGCAGGATAAAACCTATTATTCTCTACAACTTGAGGAAGGACTGAATACTGCAGTTGATTTATTTCTCCTATATGAAAGTAGCCCTTCCAATTGTACTAGCAATAAATATCAACTTATTTTGGCATGTAAAGTAGGATATATATATATATATATATATATATATATATATATATATATATATATAATCTCCTGAACATAATTAAGAATGTTTTAAATCATTATCTGGAATAATTTGACTATTGCTTTCATAAAAACATAGGTAAAAATAATGATTTTGATAATCTAAAGTATCTAATTATCAAAAATTCATTGATTACTAATGTATATTTATTGCTTATCTTAAATTGATATTTATAATTTATTAACTCTAAATTGATATTGTTTATTAATGCTTATATTTATATTTTTTCTAATTTGTGTTACATTTAACTTGTGATGTTCTTAACTTTGCTACTCTTATAGGAGTCTTAAGGAAAATTTTGGCTTTCATTTTAGAATTTGTTGGGAAAAGTATATTAGATTATGATTAATTTGAAATAATACTCCCATCTTATGTTATTATAAACACTAATACATTTTTGTTCTGTGTCCATTTTTGTCTAATAGATGTCTTTTATTTGTTAACTATTGTTTTTTAATCAGTGATACTGTTTGATATACTGCAAAAACATTATCTATAATGATATATCAACCAAGATGAAAACAATAGTTTGAATAAATCAAGATATTATGATAATTTCTTATTTTATTTATAATTAAAGTATAATTTCTGATTATTATTGTTTTAAATGTAAAATAATCTTTACACTAAATTGATATATTTATTCTTACACACTTTAGTATTTTATATATATATATATATATATATATATATATATATATGTGTGTGTGTGTGTTTTGGATTAATTTAGAGGGCTATTGCAATGTGAAATAATAATTGAGTTTAATTAATTTCAAAGTAAAACTTCATTATCAGGGACTTCTTTTTATAAATGAACACGATGTTGGAGGTTCAGAATTTATAAAAAAAATTTTAACCTCCAACATTGTGTTCATTTATAATTTTTTAAAAAAGTCTCTGACGATGAAGTTTTACTTTGAAATTAATTAGACTCAAATAATTATTACACATTGTAATAGCCCTCTAAATTAATCCAATACTATAAAATAAAATAATCTGTGCAATACTTTAAGCAAATTACAAAATACTTATATATAACATTGTATTGGAGCATATGGCAACATTCTAATTATTTGTAATTTAAAATATTTTATGTTCAAGCTAGATTCATCAATACTTTAAAGTAATTGTATTTTGTTATAATGTTATGTTTAATCTACTTAGCTTGTGAAATTGTCACTAACTTCTGTGTTTGTACATATAATATTCTTCTTTTAATATATAAGAATAGTTCTTACCACTTTATTGTATTGTCATATTGTTTCTTTAATTCTTCAGCTGCTGAAGACACTGCCAAGCAGTATGCTAAGGATGATGTCATTCTACTTGACAGTGGGGATGAAAACAAGAAAAAAGGTAAATTAAATATTCATTTGTCTGCTAAACTACTGAACTAGAAGAATATGATTTAAGCATTGTTATACATTTCACTAATTTTATTAATAAAATTGTGATTTAAATATTTCCAAGTATTTTTCTCTTCAAGGATATTTATTCATTTATTTTTAAACAGTTTTGACTGACATTATTGAACTCAGTGATGATGATGATGTGGTGATGATTAAAAGTGATGAAGAACCCGAAGAGGAAGAAGAAGAGGAGGAAGAGGACATGGACAATGTTGGTACACATATCAATGACTCAATGAACCAGAAAGATGAACAAGGACGAGTCCTTATCAATATTGGCCACCCTGAAGGTGATCCCGATGTATTCCTAGCATCGCAAATTGCTGAAGTAATCAAACCACATCAGGTAACAATGCTTATTAACAATTAATTATACAAGGCAACAAATATAAAACACCATTAACAAGTTAATTTCTGTGCTATTTAGGGTTTTAGTTTCTTGAGGTTAAATTTGAATTAATATTTTCCTCTTTTTATCCTATTTAACTCAATTTTTGTAAACTTGATAATCTCTCAATCTCTTTTTAGCTCCTTAAATTCATAAACACAATATTTCTGGCTGAATGCTATTATACTATACACCATGAGCCCAATATTTTGAGCAGAGCAATATTTTACAATACACTTAGCCCAATATTTGGGTTCAGAGATTATGTCAAGTCCAATCACTGCCTTTCTTTTAATGGAATTATTGGACTAGCTTTAAACTAAGATCTCTTCTCCTTGGAATAAAGTTTAAATGTATTTTATAAAGATCTACTCAACTAATCCTACTTGACAAGAAAATTACTAGTTTCAATATTAGGAATACTCCTCTCTAAGTAATCATTCTCTCAGCAGCTCCAGATACTTTTGCCCAGGTCCATAAAGTGATGAACTACACTAAACTGTGAGATGCCATCTTCACCTGGTTGTTTTGAGTTCGCCTCTATAGTTCACAGCACACCCTTGAAATCCAAGGTTTAGACCTACCTCACTTTGCTTGAATGTTAATGTTCTTGCAACCCAAGCAAAATTTCTTGAACCATATGATTACTGCTCCTTTCACACAACAAATATTTTTGGTTTCTGCTGCATTATGGCCCAGTTCAAACTCAAAGCATAAGTTCCCAAAATAGACTACATTGCAGATTCATTTGTGCGTCATCCTAGTATTTCTTGCTCTAGCAAACACAAATTAGCATAACTTGTTTTTATATTTTTTTCTTTTTTGTAAACTCAGATACAGAATATAAGAGTTCAAAGGATTAAGCAACTTAATTTATCTTATGTTTTAAGATGTTTTTATTAGAAACTATTTCTTTTTGCTGAAAATGAAATGAAATTATTATATTCTTTTCTAGATTGGTGGAGTGAGGTTCTTGTATGACAACGTCATAGAATCTCAGAGCCGTTTCAAAACTAGCAGTGGATTTGGATGCATTTTAGCCCACAGCATGGGTCTAGGCAAAACTATCCAACTAATTGGTTTCATTGATATTTTTTTGCGCTTTACTGAAGCCCGTTCAGCCTTATGTATTGTACCAATCAATACTTTACAAAACTGGCTTGCTGAATTTAATATGTGGTTACCAGAGAAGCCACCTGAGGATAATGAAGAAGATGTAGATGAGAATATGACGTTCCGAAATTTCCGACTGTTTGTAATCAACGACAATCATAAGACAACATTAGCCAGAGCAAAAATTCTTGGTAAGTATTTACTTTTGTTATTGCATCAGTTTAAACCAAGAATCTCAAATGAACCATGACATCCTGGGGAAAGAGCATAATAGGCCAAAAGTGAGATGGTAGGAGCATGTGATTACTGCCAGTTATAACCATCATTATCATAATTATTATGGAGGTGCCCGTGGTGTAATGGTTATCATCGTAGGAAATGGACACGACGACTCGAGTTCAAATCCTGGACGAGACTAATTGCATTTCACATAGCACTAATACCTTTGAGAAAGGTATGAATCCAATTATTCTCCCTCCAGCTATGGGTAAATAGTAGAACAGACTAGGTTCTTCAGCCTTGGTGAGGCAACTAGTCTAGGAGAAGGAAAATTCTAAATTCAAACCTGCTAAACTCCGCTTAAAAATTGACCTTGTGTCATATCCTGCCTGAGTGGAGGGGTTGGTAAATAGGATTATCATAATCATCATCATCATCATGACATACTACCAGTACTGATTCCCTTGACTCTCTTGTTATCCATCCCTTCTGGTCAGTCATCTAAACGGTATTAAGTGTCTGCACAAAGCTGAAGAATGTAACTTTTTGCTGGTCTGCCAACCCTAGTGTCTCATATGTAGAAGTCATGAGGTGAACATCACTTAGGAGTTTGTCCTTACTACTTCATCTTACTTGGATGGTTTATGAGATAGGAGGTAAACGGCCAAACAACTACTGTTTTGTAGGGTGTTGCTTTCTGGATTTGTTCAAAACATCATGTATCATCCTTCTGTAATTCCCATCTAGCTTTTTCTCCAGATGTATCATTAGAGTTCAAGTAGTGCAGTTTTTTGTTTTTTTTTAAATGAATATTTATATGATAGTAAGTGGAATAAGTTAATCAGTACAAAATGTTGGGGGATAAATTTTGTTTAAAAAATTTCAATTTTGATCAATTCCCTTTTTTCATTTTATTGTATTTTACAAGTAAAATGTAATAAATTTTACTATAAATATTAAATCTGGACAAGAAGGAATCTTTGTTAATTCTAATCCCAAATTGAAGATACCATTACATCTCGGGGTGGCACACATATTTCAACTTTCTCTGTCAGTCTTTGATTGAGTCCCCCTACCCAACACGTTGAGACATACCCACACAGTTTCTGGTATAGAATATTTTGTTTACCCTACAACTTATTCATGGGTATTTTTCTATGATGCGTGCACTGACAACATTGGGATCATTACATTTCACACTCATTGTAACGATTATCATTGTAAGAAATGGAATTGATAACCAGAGTTCAAATCCTGGACAAGGCTGTTTGCATTTCATTTTTTATTAATGGCCTTTAGAAAATGATGAATCCATTTATTCTCTCCCAGCTGTGGATATAGCCTTAGTTTGGTAACCAGTTTAGGAGAAGGAACATTCTGAATTCAAACCAGCTTTACTCCACTTCAAAATTCACATTGTGTCACATCCTGCCTATGGTGGAAGGGTTTGGTAAATACATATATAAAAATCTTTCCTATTCATAAGTTCTCTCTTGAGTTATGGTTCCAGCACTGATATTCCAAAAGATTGCAAAATATTTAGATTTTAAGATTTTCATATTTCAAATAAAAAGTGTATATTTTTAAAAGAAATGTGGATACTTGAAATCTCTGATATTCCTCCTTTCTTCAGATGACTAAATGATTCCAGAGTTCATGTTAGTGATAAATTTCAAATAATTTATCATTCACTAAATACATAGTTCAAATCCAGGATCTCTTATTGCGATCAAAATTAACATCTGCAGGAAAATCCTACCTGTATGGCAGTTTTACAATTAATTATTTATAACACAGAAGAAAAAAATAAACTTAGATCTGATCGGTGAAAAGAAGCCAAGTTTGACAGCAATCTACCTGCTTCTATTAATTTAAACTTTTTTACTTTCATTAATAATTTTTATTGACTAAAATATTATGAACTCAAGATTTTTATACTTAAGCTTGAATATTTTGCAAAATTAAAAAAAGTTTCCTTTTGTTACTTCTGATAAATTGATATTTATTATCCTATAGATCAGGACCATATGTGGACCTTGCGGCCCATTTGTGCTACCCTTCACTCAACTTTGAAAATTTTCTCTTTATCTTTTAATATTGACTTATGAAGACCATGAAGTTTTAAAAAAGTTTCCTTTTGTTACTTCTGATAAATTGATATTTATTATCCTATAGATCAGAGTTCCCCAACCCACTGCTCATGGACCATATGTGGACGTTGAGACCCATTTGTGCTACCCTTCACTCAACTTTGAAATTTTCTCTTTATCTTTTAATATTGACTTATGAAGAAATACCATTACAACTGCAGATGGAGCTCATTGATTTTCAGTGTCTAGAAGATTTGGAGTCCAAGTTTCATTTTTGTCACATCCTCAATTTCTATAAGAACTATGTTTTTCTATCTGAATGATTCCCAGCCTTATCATTCACACCCAGCAAGTATTGAACATGTTTAACACCACATATTGCTGTGAACAGTTGTTCTTCAAAATGAACCATGCCAAAAATAGTGTTCACAATTGTCAAATCACTTGTTTCATGTGCTTTTTATGTCAACCTTTTCATTTAACTCTGATATTGCATCTTTTTTATGAATGCAAACAACATCAGATGTCTAATTATTAAATTTTGATTGTTACCTTCTGAATTTAGCTGTTTTTTTTTTTTTTTTTTTTTTTTTTTTTTTTTTTTTTAGGGGGGGGGGTCATTATAAGCTTGGGTTCTTTCTGAGTTAATCTTTGTGGCCCTCCAGCAGAAAAGGTTAGGGATCCTTGCTATTGACCTTTTGGATTTTTACAAGTACTTAACTTCTTATGAATATATGGCACCTCTCACTTCAATGTATCCAGGACATTGCTCTACTCACTATTGTACTCAGTAATGATTATACTGTTTAATAATATCTTGTTTGACGTTTCCTTTTTCTAGATGAATGGAGTCGTGTTGGCGGTGTTCTTCTGATGGGTTATGAAATGTATCGACTTTTGGTGACAAAAAAATGTACTTTTGGTCCACCATCTCGAAGAAGGAAGAAAAATAATGAACCCATTGTTATAGACATTGAAGAAGAAGATATGAACAAAAAATTGCATTTAGGTTGGTAAATAACTTTTTCTGTATTTATTTGATTCTTAAAGCTGTATATTTTGTGCAAGATTTTTTCAGTGTATTACTTGGCTTAATATTGTTTTAGCAGTATTTACAGATTATTATGTAAACTATATTGTCTATTTAGTTAAAAAAAGAAAGAAAAAAGCAATGGCTTGTTGCTGTTTAAGAGACATGGGTTTTAAAGTCATTGTTATGAAAGTTTTATAAATGGGCTTATTTATACATGTATAAATGAATCAGTATTTTATTCAGTGTCTGTTTTCTTTCAGTCAATTTGACATTATTTAATAAAAGATATACTTGATTATTATCAGTATGGCAATTAAATAACAATGTCAATATGTATAGGGTAGACATTTTCTGATAAACTTTATTCATATATGATATTGAATAAAAATACTGTATAACACTTAACATATACCTGGGGATGTCCCATAGTGTAATGGTTAAAGTGCTGGACTGTAGTCTTGGAGTGAGTTCAAACTCCAGTTGCCCTATTACATTCACTTTTGGACTAATACCCTTGGGAAAGATATAAAACCTTCCCCTCAGCTATTGGTTTAATTGTATCACTGTTTTACTACAAAGATGACTTTGGTATTAAATAACCCATAATAGTTGATATGCCATTAAACAAAGAAACCAACCAGATTTAATATATACTAAGATTTGTTCAAACAATTGAACTCATTCTCTGTGTTGCTGATGTTATTACCACAAAAATTTCAGCCAAACAGATTTCTTAATGTGTATATAAAGAAAGAGAGACCTCTTTCAACCAAACCAGATCAAGAACAGGAAATAGTAGCTCATATAACAACGGATCAGTTTATTATAGCAAGACAACTTTGAACCTTTTATTCCTTGGCCCTCAGATATCCTGTGTCTGAGTTTTACAAATTTACAAAAATAATCAACATAAAATCTTGAACCTTTTATTCCTTGGCTCTCAGATATCCTGTGTCTGAGTTTTACAAATTTACAAAAATAATCAACATAAAACCATTCAAATTTTACTCCAGTGTACAAACATCCTTGTTTAAAGCAATCTCTTACGCCATGAAAAAGAAGGCAATGAATACTCAATATGTTAAGCTTTTTATTATTAGTATCTGATCTAATATCCCTGGGCTTATAGTACAATTGTGCTCAGCCTGAAATATTAAGCTTGTTAGTTCAAAAGTTATTTTGTTTAATACTACTATAATAGTTGTTACATTGTATGAAATTTTTTATCTAACAAATATTATGGGACATTGTATTTTTATTTGTTTATTAATTTTTTCTAATTCTAAGAAAGTAAATATTTTATCTTTGGTTTATTTCTGTGCATATTGAATTGCTACCAAATTGTTATCCTACAACAGGAACTTTTTTTGTAATATTTAAATTGCAAATACTTTTGATGTTTAAAATATTTTATATTTTAAAATTTACTCTTTATAGGAATTCAAAAAGCTCTGGTGAACCCAGGTCCGGACTTGATTGTATGTGACGAGGGTCATCGAATTAAGAACAGTCTTTCAGGAGTAGCACAGTCATTGAAGAATATCAGAACTAAGTAATTTTGATTTGCTGGAATTTTCTCTTTTTTTTTTTTCTTTTTTTCTTTTTTTTTTTTTTTTTTTTTAAATAAGCACACATTTCTATCACATCTTGAGTCAAAAATGTTGTACATTTGTTATCTCTAATATAGCAATGATGTTATGTCAAGCTATTCTCTGATAAAATTTATTGATGTAATACTCAACAAAAACTAAAATACTGTTAAATACTAATATATTCCAAGATTTGTACAGGCAATTTAACTCGTGCTATGTTGCTGTGATTTTATTACCTCCAAATTTTCACCATGAATTGCATCACTTCTAGTGAAACTATCATAAAATTACAGAAATATATATATATATATATATATATATATAGCAGATATGGTCTACCAGATATTTTAGTCATCTTCATCATGTCGTGCTGCTAGCATGGATATCCCTGACCCTCTCTTGCCACTTTTCCCTATCGTTCATCGCCTCTGGCAGGTCTTCAGGGCTACATCCTGTATCCTCACATAGCTACTGTATGTATGTTCGAGCTGGTCGTCCTGCTTTTGCTCGGCTATATGTGGCTGTCCATAGGAGTACATCACTTATGAGCTCATCCCTGCTTCACCAGCAGTGTCCTGCATGTCTGGTTCGTCTAACTTGGATAGTTTTCGTGATGGGAGGCAGGTGGCCGTATAGTTGGTGCTTTGTGGGGTGTTGCCGCCAGGACTTGTTCAATATTGCTCGCAACATTCTTGTGTAATTGCCATCTAGCTTCTTCTCCAGCTGTTTTGTTAGCGTCCAAGTAGTGCATCCGTACAGCAGTATCGACACGACTTCTGCCTGGAAGAAACTGCGTTTCTTTTTATCGGTCAGGTCTGATTTTAGTCTTGAATAATGGTAATATATCTACTTTGGCAGAATTTTCAGTCTTCTGCCAACATAATGGCTGTCACTGTCATTCCATCCACAATCAAATGGACAGAGTGTTTTGTGGATGCATTTAATAGAGCATTCTTTTCAAATTCAAAGGGATGGAGGACTATGCTGAAAATCATCTTGATATTTTTGGAAAGCTATAAAACAACTCCAAATCAGAATGTGCCACATGATAGATCACTTTTTGAAACATAAACTGGAAGATCCATCTACCCTTTGGCATCATATGCCTAGTTCCATGCCATTTTTCTCAGGAGAAAACCAATTCAGCTGCAAACATGGTGTTGTACAGCATGTGTTTTTACCTGGTTAATTCCTGTTCACCAAAAGCTATTACAGTGGTGTTGAAAAGTATGCAAGATCACATTGTGTACTCTATACTGCATGTGTCAATTATTGATGTGGATGTACTGTCTTCTTTCTGAGTCCAACATCCAAACTAACTACCCCCTTCACACCTTCCAATAACTGAATTAAATGATCCGGTCTTTCCACATGATATTTTTTTGCACATTTTTCAATTTCCTTAGAATTCCCAATCTAAACTGAGGGTTGGGGAAAAAAAAAGGCTAAAGGGAGCATAAAAACAAGGATGACAGGCTGTGTTTGAAGGTAGGACAAATCACTGTGGGTTGACCCTAACCGACAGTCATACAAGTAGTTACTTTAAAGGGGAGCTGTTTTGGGGACAACCACCTAATGAATCTTATTCGTGCACCTTTATCTAGTGTAAATGGGATCATTCCATTCACTATAAATGCTGGGTGATACAACTAGCTAAGAGGAAGAAAAGAAAAACTAGAGACCAAGAGTTAGGCTAATTTTTCTTAACTCAACAAACTGGGCAAAAGAAAACAGACATTAAGTGAGAACACAACAGAATTATTGTCTATTCTTGATCTCATATAAAATTAATTGAATTTGTTTTTAAAACTTGATTTTAAAATTTTATCGCGCACATACACAGACACGTTTTTTTGTATTTGATCAATTGTTGTACTTTCTGGTCTTCTTCAGGTTTCTGTTGTTATCAGTAACCTGGGAATTTCAAGACAAACCCATTATTCAATTTATGGGAGAGAGATAGTTCTCATTCTGCTGTTCATGGTTAGAAGATATCTTGTATCATTTATTTCTTCCAAGTGATATTGCTTATCTATCTCTTCCAGGTGGTTACCAACTTAAAGAAATTAGAAGGCTTGAAAGTACCACAGCTGTTGTGTCTATAATAATAACAGACAAAATGAAGACACTAAATCGTCAGTTTATAACAGATTTCAAATGTTTTTTTACTCTTACTTGAAATATTTCATACTTTTCCTTTCTCTTAGGATTAAATGAATAAATACATCCTTTTTGTTTATTTTACAAATTTTAATTTTTTATCAATTATAATTTTAATTATTCTTTTTTACAGGAGAAGAGTTGTATTGACAGGCTACCCACTCCAGAATAATCTACTCGAATATTGGTGCATGGTAGACTTTGTTCGACCCAACTACCTTGGTACAAAAGCAGAGTTCTGCAACATGTTTGAACGTCCTATAATGAATGGGCAGTGTGTTGACAGTACACGGGATGATGTCACACTAATGAGATACCGAGCTCATGTCTTGCACAGCTTGTTGCAGGGATTCATACAAAGGTTAAAAAAAAAAAAAAAAAATTTTTTTTTTTTCTTTCTTAGCTAGCACTGCTTGAATATAAAAAAAAAATATAACTTAGTATTGGTTTTGTGAAGCTTGTAGGGATAAATATTTTTCAAATTTTTTGTAAATTATCTTTTATATCTAGGTAACTGAAGAGTAACTTTATAATTTTTTTTTTTTTCTAATTAATGGATGTATTTTCTCTTGTACCTAATCCATTTGCTCCTATCGATCTTACAGATTTTGTCACCATCCCTGAAATGTTTTATTTTTAATTATCTTGGAGTGTTTTGATAACTCATCTATATCAGTGGTCTTTCTTTCAAGAAAAACTGTCTGGCTTGATGTTTTGTTTGTTTCTAAAATAAATTTAAAAGATTAATCAGAAAAATATCTGATGCAGAATTCATCTTATTACTTTTGAATCCCTGTTAATCACATGTAAAAAAAATTTTAAGAAATATTAAGTCAGCCTAAGATGGTGAGGATTTTTGTTGTTATTTATCAAAGTTGCTACAGTTTAATAGTGTTGTCTTTTATAGCAGTTTTGAATCTTTAGTAATTTGTCTTTGGATTTTCTTCTATTTACAACTTGTCATTTTACATGTCAATTAGGAATTATTTTACCTTCACAAATTCATCTCTGAAGTATCAATGCAATATTTAACGAGTTTTTTATTTTTTATTTATTTTTTTATATATTTTACTTGTATTTTTTATTGCAGAAGAGGACATTCAGTTTTACAACATAGTTTACCTCCCAAGCAAGAGCATGTATTCAATATCCGTATGTCAGATATACAACGTAATCTCTACAAGAAGTTCATGGAATGCATTTCTGATTGTGAAATGGGCATGTGGGCTAGCTACAATCCATTGAAAGCTTTTTCTACATGTTGTAAGGTATGATATCCATCTTTTTTTTTTTTTTTTTTTTTTTTTCCTTCTTCAATATTTTATTCTATTATTGAATCTGTTAAATATATGAAATGTTTGGCAAATAGACATTCTAAAATTCAAATCTATATTAATACTTAATGAATGGCCTGCAAGATTGTTAACCGTAACTTTACGCTATTGATGATTATCCTTTCATTAAAATTGATTGTTTATTTACATTAATATGTTTGTTATTAATGAAGTACAAAAGTCAACTTGGAGTTGATAAATGTTTCTTGATTTTTTTATTTTTTTTAAACTGTTCTTGAAATTTTTTGTTTAATAAAATTTCTCGATTAGTCTCTCAATTTTTAAATCTAAAGTAATTTTTATTTTCAAAGGCCACCTCAAATGTTACAAGACTTATTTTAAAAAAATTGACATCTAAAAAATATCTTCAAGGAAACTCAGTGTATAAGCAATGCTTTCAAATAAAAATAAAGAAATTAACATGCTCCAAATTTTAACTAATTGACTTTAAAATACTATTAATTTTGTTTTTCCTTAAATGTTTCTAGTAACATCATTCAAAACAAATGATAATTACAATTGCATTAATATGTATTAATATTCTTTAGTCTCAAAAGACCATTGATCTACGAATCTTTGCATAGATCTGTGCAAAGTTTTATGGAATATCTTCAATTGCCTTTGTACCAAGTCTCTCCTCTCTTAATCATAAGTTGGTTTCATTGTTATCTCAGGAGTTGAGAGGACTAGATTAAAGACAACATTGGACTGCTTTAGGAATTATAGCTCTTGGCTTTTAAACTTTTCCTTCTTCTAATTTGGTTACTCATCAAGGATAGAGATCCCAGTCTGCCTAACTATTTACTTATTACTTGACAGAAAACATGATTTTAAAAAGTGATTCATTTAACTAAAGGTGTAATTTATTTTAAATACTTCATCAATTAAAAATGAATTAGTAAAAACAATACTCCCCTAATCTGTCATTGCTGTTTATTGTACTAAGTTTTTTTTTTTGTTTTGTTTTTGCTGCATCTGCCTCTTTGTGTACAATATGAAGGTTCAACCTCAAAGCAAATAAAGAGTGTATCAACCTCGTGTTGTAATAAAAAGTGACAATGCCAAGATGGACTTAAACTAAAAACTAGTAATAAAATAATTCTATGAGTGATTTCTTTTTTCTATGGATATTAATGCAAATTGCCACAACTAAAATTTGAACCTGGCTTGGCAATTTCATTTTCTGCACCACTATAATGATGGCCATACTTCCTCAGTAATATAAATACCTTTGATAATAATTATGTATTTATATTTGGATAAGACTTTTTTCTTTTTTTTTTCTTTTTTTTTTTTTTTTTTAGATGAAAAATTATTTGATATTGCCCATGTTTTCAATCCTATTTCAGATTTGGAATCATCCTGATGTTATGTGGAGAGCAATTCAGCAGCAAAAGAGTCTGGCAGAAGATAATGATTTAGATTTTGAACCAGACGGCAAAGTTAATGGTGTTCAACAGTCAGCTGGTGGAAAAAGAAGAAGTAAATCTGGAGCAGGTCGATCATCACAGTCTCACCAAGCCTGCAATAAAAGATCACAATCCCATTCAGAAAGCAACAATTCATCTTCTCGTAATTCAAATATCAACTGTTGTAACTCAAATGTGAACAATTGTGGTGGCCCTAACAGTAACAGTTGCTCTAGTAGTGCCACCATGAACAGCTGTGGTAACAGTGGCTCTGGTAGTGGCCCTAATTCTTGTGGCAGCCCAGGAATGAACAGCTGTAGTAGTCCAAACATGAACTCTTGTGCTGGTCCATGCAGCAACTCGAATCTCAATACAGGAATGGGGTCAATGAACAGCGGAATGAATCCTTGTTGCAATACAGGGATGAATGCCAGCAGTCATATGGGCACAAACAATAATATGAATGCTTGTAGTCAGATGTCCAGTAGCTCTGGTATGAACAAACTTAGTCACATGGACATGAATTCATGTAGCCAGATGGGCCCAAATCTGGATATGAATTCATGTAGCCAGATGGGCCGAAACCCAAACCTCAATGCCTGTGGGAACATGGACATGAACACCTGCAGTCAAATGAATACAAATTTAGACCTGAATGCTTGTAACCAACTAGATATGAATGCTTGTGGTCAAATGAGCTGTGGTATGGACATGAACCCTGGGGGTCATATGGGTAACAGTTCGATGACTCCCAACAGTCACTTGGGCAATAGCTCCATGAATCCTAATGGACACATGGGTAGTGGTTCAATGAACCCTGGGGGTCATATGGGTAACAGTTCAATGAACCCCAGCAGTCACACTATGACTCTTGGTGGTCATATGGGTAGCAGCACAATGACTATGGGTGGTCACATGAGTAATAACACAATGAATATGAATAGTCACATGAACAATAATACCATGGCTATGGGTGGCCACATGGGTAATAATTCAATGAACCCTGGTGGTCACATGAGCAGTAACCCTATGAACATGGGTGGGAATTCTATGAATTCTATGAACACAGGTGGTCACATGGGCAGCAATCCTATGAACTTGGGTAATAACCCTATGACAGCAAGTAACCATATGACTACAAGCAACCATATGGGTGGTAATTCTATGAACATGGGTGGTCCTATGGGTAGCAATCCTATGAATACAAGCGGTCACATCACAAGTAGCCACATGGGAGGTAATTCCATGAATACAGGCCACATGAGCAGTAATCCTATGAATATGGGTGGCCACATGGGTGGTAACTCTATGAATACAAGTAATTCTGTTAATACCACCAACCAAATGAACAGTAATTCTATGAATACAGCTAATCAAATGAACAACAGCTCAATGAATATGGCTAGTCAGATGAATAACCAATCAACTAATGTAGGTGGTCAAATGACTAGTAACTCTGTGAATGCAAGTGGCCCCATGACTTCCAATGCTGGAGGACCTATGGGCAATCAGATGCCTAATAATATGAATGCAACTGCAAATACAGCATGTGCTGCCTCAAGTCAGACAAGTTGTGAACGTGGCACCAACAACAATAACAGCAGCAGCGGTGGCAATAACAGTAGCAACAGTTGTTGTCAGAATGGTGGCACTGGAAGCAGTGGATCTACTGCAAATTCTTGTAGCAACACTAATGTGAATACGTGTGCACAAAATACTGGTACGGTCAGCACTGGAACAAATTCTTGCAGTCAAGGTGTGCAAGCAAATGTCCAAACTGATAAAAGGAGTGACGTTCTTTCTTTGGATTGGGTACGTATATTATGTATTGTTGATTTCTCTTTTTAATTCTGTTACTAGGGTGAATTAAGTTTTATGTTTTGATCATGTGAGGTACAATTTGGCAGTTCTGAAGGCTTTTGCCAAGGTCATGAAAGTGACAAATCCCATTGGACTGCTGAGCTCACCCAAGTGCTACTTGCTGGATTAAAAACACGCCCTTGGAATCCATAATTTTAGGCCTACCTGACCTTTACCTGATTGTCCAGGTTCTTGCAACTTTTGTGAAATTTCTTGAATCATATTGTTGCTGTGATCTACTGCACCTTCACCTTTTGCTCAACAAATGTTTTTGGTTATTTCTGCAATGTTATGACTCTGTTTGAATTTGTAAAGCATAAGTTCTCAAATTAGACTATGCTGTACATTCATCTGTGCAGCTTTCAAATTACACACAGTGAAACAATGCACTATATGTCACCATATCAACTTCAACCCCTGCAGGTACCTTTCACAATTTGAACTCCTTCGGTCATGTGATATAATTGCACATACCAAAATATTGCAAAATTTTACACTTGCTCTAGTATTTGTTCATTTTGTATTTTTGATTATCTTAAATGCAAATATGATTTTAAAGAAATTTTTTTCTTTTCTTTTGTCTATTTGTTGTACATTTGTTTTTCTGTTGCCAACAGATTTAACTTGTACAGTAGGAGGACCCTGTTATTCTTGGTAGATAAATTCCAAATCTTTCCCAAGCATAATCAAATCTGAAAATAAATAGTGTAAACCCTTTTTTATAACGCACCTCAGTATAACAAATTTTGGCTTTTAATAAACCTGTAGATCTATCCAAATTAAATTAATAGATATATCAAATATGTGGACCATAATAAAGTTTCTTCTCACCAAATATGTGCATGCCAATACTGCTGGAATATGTTGGTGTGAAGGAATTCTGGTACTTGAATGTATGGTTACAGTTGTCAGGGTACTCAGATTGATCTTGTTTATCTCACTTCAATGGAGAATAAATTGATCTAATTGCCACTTAAATTCGGCCTGTAAAATATCCCTAGTTGTAGATTTGAATATTTGTTTATGAATCAAATTGAAACTAATGTCATTTTACTGGGGAAAGGACAGACACTGTTACAGAAACAATGTAACTGGTAAGATTTATGGCTATTAGGCAAAGGTGAGTTAAAGTTCCTAATTTAAAGTTGGGGTATTAGTATAAAACACTATTCATAGGAAAAGAATGCAACTTGTATTATGGAATTTTACTTATTGAATGAGGAGCAAACATTAAGGTTAGCAAATTTTCAGCTTTAAGGACTGACTAATTCACTCCCTTAACAGTTCAGTAGAGGTTGTGGGGGGGGGGGTCCTGTAAAATCATGCACCCCAGCTTTTTTCTACTAACACATGTCAATTTTTTTTTTTTTTTTTTTTTTTTTTTTTGGTTCCAGTGGTTTGATAGTATCAGCAAATCATTTGGGTATGCCCAAATATTTTTGATGAGATCCACGCCTTAATTTAAAAAAAAAAAAATTTTAATGGGTATATCAGAATGTTTACACAAATATTCTGTTCTTTCAAATTTCATGTCTCAGTTGTTGATGGATTGTCTAGTTGGTAGTGGTTTCCTAGAATGAGTTTTATAATATTGTATGATATGTAACAGAATTCATTTTTCATAATTCAAGTAAGCAAAAATGTTTTCTCATCAACTATAGTTTTCAGCATCCTTTCACTATTACAAAAGAACCACATGCTATTATGTTACATGTTATTGCTTATGATGCTCATATAATGGACATAATTAAATATCTCAACATAGGTAAAATGTTAAAAATAAAATAGTTGTTTTAAAAAGCTTAAGAGTTACAAGAATAGAGAATGCAAATAACTATTACAAAATTTGAAATATAAAGTTGTATCTTTGCTATGAAAAATAATGTCATCTATGAAATAAAAGAATGGGAGAGAAGAATTTATTCTTTTGTATCCGTTGATAATATAAAAAAATGTTCCTTTAATCAAAATGCACAGTTAACTCTGAAACCCTTATTTACAATTTTTTTTTATATCTAGTTAAAAAAAAGAAAAATATAGAAATTAGCTTTGAAATATAATTTAATTGGTTTTAAATATTCAATACTTTACCTATTTAAAAATTATTGGTATAACTCTGAAAATTTTTTTAATTAATATTCAAATAATTTTAAAAAATTATTGATTGCTGTTTTCCAAAATTGAAACTCCATTTTTTATACTTTATTAAAACAAATATGTAAATCAATTGAAATATATTTTTCTAATCCTTATTTTTTTTTGCATTTTAGGTTGCTGAATTAATGAAAGATTATACACCAGGACTTTTGGAAAATGGTGGGAAAATGGTGTTGTTGTTCAGTTTAATTGAAGAATCTCTGAAAATAGGTGATAAATTGTTAGTTTTCAGGTAAGGAGCAATTTTAATATTTTATGTTTGAGCAAAAAGTTAAGTGTTGGTTTAAATAATTTTTTTCAATTTCTATTCAAGTTTTCATTTCATTACAAAACTTGGCATGTTAGAGTATTTAAAAAATATGGTCTGTTATTTAAAATATAAGTCTACCTGTATCCTATAAAAGTTACATTTAATGTAAGAAATGTATATATAATTCTACTTGCCTTCATAATAGTTTGTTTAGAAAGCTCCACAGATCTACCTGACCCTCTCCCACCAACCTTTTCTATCATCCATCGCTTCCATTAGGTCTTCAAGGCTACAGAGCGGTTGTGTATAGGTTCTAGCTGGTCATCCTACCTTTGCTCGTCCATGTGAAGGGGTCCACAGGAGTATATCACTTATGAGTTTGTCCCTACTTCTTCAGCAGTGTCCTGGATGTCTGGTTCATCTTAGTTTTCGTGATGGGTGGTGAGTGGCCGTACAGATGCTGCTTTGTGGGGTGCTGCCTCCAGGACTTGTTTAATATTGCTCGCAGCATTCTTGTGTAATTGCCATCAATTTTTTTCTCCCTACGTTTTGTTAGTGTTCATGTAGTGCATCCATATAGCAATATTGAAGTAGTCTGTGTCTTCATCCGAGGAGCGGACTTCTACTTTTGTGTTTCTGTATAGCATCATTATGGCTATGACAGTTTCTTTGGGTTGGCTGTAGGTGAGTAGTATTTTTTCATCTTCCTTCTGTGTATGGAGTCAAAGGCCTTAGAGAAGTCGACAAATATTATTGTTGCCTCTAGGTTTTTTGCATGTACACCTTCAAGATTTCGATGGATAGTCACAATTTGTGATGTCATGGATCTATTTCTCCAAAAGCCATTTTGGTTCTTCCTAAGTATCTTCTCAATTTCGGTTGCGTTGTAGAGCATTGTATATCCTCGCCACTATGGATGTAAGGGTTATACCTCAGTAGTTCTTGGCTAATCTGAGGTCGCTCTTCTTAGGGAAGGGGAGAATGCATCCCTTTGTCCATCTGTCTATTGTGTTTTGATTATATACGGCATTACAGTGTCAGAGCAGTATGTCATCGAATTCCCTGGTCTTCCATACTTCTAGTGGTATTTCATCAAGCCCTGCTGCTTAATAATCTTTGAAAACAAAAAACAAAAAATTTTTATATATTAGTTTACTCATACTATCAAAAACTTATAAAATAAATTTGCAATTACATATTATTTATAAAATATGAAAAACTTTGTTGCTCTGCATTTTCTTGTTTATATTAAATATTTTTTTGAACATTAAACTAAAAGTAAAGTTAACAATTGATCATGTCTTGTCTTTTTGCTATTAATTAAACAATTTTATTGATATATATATTTAAATATATCTTTGAGTTTTATTTATCTTACAGAGGCAGTTGTTAACTTAATTCTTTTAACACAATATTTCTTGTATACTCATCCGTCAACTACTCACATAAAAAATGTTCTGCCCGTCAAAATTGACAGTGTTTAATTCATTATGAAATATACACAAGTACATTTATCAAATTTCATATCACATTGAATTCTACTTCTATATCATCAGGAGAGTCTATAACATAATGCCTGATCAACAGATATATATATATATATATATATATATATATATAAGTTTGTGTATGTAGATTTAAGTTTGGATAGCATTGATACAGCCTATGGTGCTTGGTGACTGTCAATGAAAAACAGTCATCAAGAACTGTTGACTCGGTCTATTCTATCCAAATTTAGAACTATATGTTCTATTACTGATATTGAGCGTTTTATAAATACAGCAAACTGTGTGTGTGTATGTATGTATGTATGTATGTATGTGTGTGTGTGTGTGTATATATATATATATATATATATATATATATAAAACTTTGTAATGTTTCATTAGATTATGCTGCTATGAGAAGGTATTATATAAAATGAATGTTTTCATTTCTGTTGGGATGCTGACCAAAGAAAGACACGAGGAATACAAAAGGTTTGATAGAAAAAAAAACGTATATATTCAAGTAACAGAAACAAGATACAAGTGAACTTGGTTAAACAGTAGTTAGTTAATAGAAAGCGGAGAGTCCATTGTGGTAGTGACTATCCGTCCACTACGCAAATGGTATTACATGTGATTGTGTCACGCTGATTAGTGCACTCCCGTCTGACATTCCCGTTGATGTGTAATTATGGAGAAGGGAGAATCCATTATGTAGGGAGTACAACAATTTCTATCTTGGATACGAATCTAACACTCATTGATTTAAGCTACAGCTCATTCTTTGTTACTGAGTCAACAATATTTAAGTGGATGCTCAAATCAGGAGTGTCTTCGGTATGACACAAAACTGCATCTGATGATGAGGCTCCAATCATGAAGTTTGGGGAATGGGAATCCTCCTTCATTACCATTACTCTCAGAGTTGTAATACCTTTGAGGGTCCCCTCCATTGGTAAAATAGAACTGTTCAATCATTCTCTAAGGATTACTCTTAGTTTGAAATCATACAGCTGTGTGCCAATTGATCATACATATTACATCAGAGTACTTGATAAATAGAATTATTAGTGTTGAATAGCAATACTTGAAACCATTTAACTGTATGCAAACAAATGATTAATATTTGATAGAATTATTAGTGTTAGATAGCAATACTTGAAACTATTTCTTAATACTCATATGATGTCAGACTTTGTATATGTGATTAAGTACAAAAAAAAGAACATAAAACTCAATTTTGAGAATGATAGGTTAAATTTACTAAATACAAGCAGAAAAATAAACAAAAGAGGAAAAGACAAAATTATTTGTATAGTATGAAAAATTGAAAAAAATTAATAGTCAATAGCATGGCCTTTCATCTTTAGAACTTGCTGTAATGGTTTTCTAAAGTTTTTGATGAAATTTGAAAAAGTCTTTTCTGGGATTTTCTTTAATTCTTCGGTGGTTACAAGTTTTAATTTCTGAAGGTTTTTTTTTTTTTTTTTTTTTTTTTTTTTTTTGGTGACTGATTTATTTGAACTTTCAATTCTTGCCATAGATTTTCAATGGGATTCAAGTCAGGACTCATTGAAGGCCATAGCAGAACTGTCTTGTTTTTATGAAGCCATGCAGTCACTGATTTATACATATGTTTCGGATCATTATCTTGCTGGAAAGTAATTCATTAACCTAGATCACTGATAGTTGTAGATTTTCATCCAGAATTTTGATATGGTCTTGAGATTTCATTATTCCTCTTATTGCAATTAATTGTCCTGTCCCCTTTGAGCTAAAAAGAGCCCAAAACATTATCAAAGTACATCTCTGTTTTAATGTTGACACTGTGTTCTTTTGGAGGAAAGCCTCACTTTTCTTGGGGCCAAATCTTCTGTACATCATTATGTCAAAAAAATGCTCAATTTTTGTTTCATCACTCCCTGGTACTTGTTCCCAAAAGCAATTTTCTTTTTCTAAGAACGTTTGTATGTAAAATTAAACTGAACAACTATACGACATGTTTTGTAAAGATAGGTTCATCATGATCACTTTCCATACAACCCATTTCTGTTTAAACAACATTGTATTATACAAGTACTTACGCAGATACCCGTTTATGATGATGTCTTTTAAAACAATCTTGGGTTTTCATTAACCTCGCAACACAGTTTTCATGCAGATCTCGATATTTTGGCTTTTCTTCCATGCCCAGCATATTCTCTATTGTGCCAAACTATTTAAACTTCTTTATAATGGACTGTACCATAGATCTAGGGATAGCTAACCAGTTGGAAATAGTACTGTAGCTATTTATGACTTGTGGAAGTCAATAATTCTTTATCTTCTCCATTGTGTTGTTGACGTAAGAATAACAATGGTGACACTCTATGCACCATGTGATGTTCTTTGCTGGAATCATCACAAATATTCTACCAAATAGTCAAGAAGACTTCAACAATAAAATAATTATGCAAATTACTTACATGAATCAATCAATTTAAAACAATATTTTCTACTGTATGAATAACTTCGTTTTTTTTTTGTTTTGTTTTTTTCTTATTTTGTATAATTTGCCTGTCAAAATTCTTGTATTTATCCTGTTTTGAAAATATATATTTCTTTGTGCTTATTATCATTAAAAATTTGATATCATACAGGCATTACATTCTGAGAAATGGATAAAAATATTCAAAATTGATGAGTATACAAATAATTTAGTTGTTGACATATATAATATAAGGCTTTGGCATTAAATAACCCAGAAGGGTTGATATGCCTTAAAACACCAACCGATCAATCAAATTAGGACTTTTCTTAAAGACATTAGAATGATTGTACTTTTTGTAAAGAGAAAAAATATTTTGTTTTTACTTTGTTGGTTCAGTCAAGGAAACATTTCTAATTTCTTCCAACTTGAAACTTATACATAAATTCTATTTTCCAGCCAAAGTCTTACTACATTGAATGTTATAGAAGATTTCCTTAGTAAAACTGCAATACCTCGACCAGATATGAAAGAAAAATGGTGCAAAAACAGAAATTATTTTAGTAAGTATATCAATAAGAATAAGTTTTTATTCTCTCAATTATTCAGTTGTTGAAAATTATGATACAATTTTTTTTTTTTATTTGTATCTAGTTCATTTCTAGCAACAACATTTTACTGTTTTAAACCCTTTTGGTGTAGTGCATTTAGCAAGAAATTTAAATGGCCGGAATCCATAGAATTTAAAAAAAAAAAAAAAAGAAGCTTGCTTCAAATCTTGTGATTGCCAAGATATAATGTTTAAGTGACTCAGTATGAATTGGGTAACTATCAAAGTATGATGCTTTAAAGGTAAAAACATATTGCACAAGTGTTTTTAGAAGAAAAGTGTTTTTTTTTTATTCACTGATACTTCTAAAAAAATGGTTGTTTTATAAAGTTTTGGAAGTAATGAAGTATTTATTTTGTAAAATTATTTTAGAGCAGGGTTATATCAAACAAGAGCCACTTTCAGCAGTGCAGGATATCATGAAATCTAAAATTCTTAAGTAATATGAATGAAAGTTGCTTTAAGTGTATTTTGGTGACTTAAGATGCTCTTCACACCAAAAGGGTTGAATTAAACTGGAGAACAATTTTGAACATAGTTTCTGTTGCGTTTTTTTTTTTCCCCCACTTGATTTAGATTAAGATTGACCGATTTCAAAACTACAGGCAGTTTTCTTCTATCACATCAAGTATTTTCCTTACAGCTCACTTCGGAATAAGCATAATTGTACTGATTTGTTAATAGTGCTTCTTTTATAAGTTGCGGTCAAAGTGTTAAGAAAAGTAAAATAATATTTAGTCTTTTGTTTCAATAATTGATAACTAATGAATGATGATATTATTTTATTAATGTTGTCAAGCTAACCTATTTTGCATATTTTAAATTAAAGCTTGGTGATAAGTCAGATCTTGGGCCCCTTGCAATGTGTGCAAGCGTTGTCAATAGTTTACGAATGTGAACCAAGGGAACACGTGATAAATTAGCATTTGGTATAACTATGATTTGGCGAGAGCAAAGAGATCATTGCACAGACTGTTACTTTTACTTTCTGAAAACTCCAAGAGATAACAAGAAAAACAAATACAAAATCTAATATTCAAATCCATCATCAGTTATACATCCAGTATCAGTTTTTGCTTAACTACCCTCTCTTGATGATCTGGATCCTGATAAAGAACTCGGTCAGAGCCAGAGATGAAGATTTTGAAATTGAAGATGACTCAGCTCTTCAGAGATTCAATCAGAATGAGTTAAATGATTTAGCATGAGAACTGGGACTGTCAAAAAAGGCTTCAGAACTGTTAGCATCAAGACTGAATGAGAAAAACTTGCTTTAAAAAGGAGTAAAGGTTTCATACATTCGATCTAGGGAAAGTTCATTTCTGCCAAATTTTTGAAGTGACAGTAGCTTTGTACATTGCCATGACTTGAAGCCATTTAAGTATGTGGAAACAATTTATACTAAATAGAATTGTGTTAGATAGAAGTGCTTGAAACCATTTTTAACTGTGTGTGAAAATTGAATTATCAGTATTATATAGCAATACTTGGAATCATTTGACTGTGTATGAATGAATGAATGAATGAACTGTGTTGAATAGAATTATTAGTGTTAAATTGAAACACTTGAAACCACTTTACTGTGTGGAAACAAATTAGTTCTCCCTTTTTTTTTTTTCTCTCTCTTTTTTTTAATAATTAAATTTCCTACAAACTATTCAATTAAAAATCATATGTATATCCATTTAAATATGTGTAAATAAAAATTAAAAAAAAAAAAAGGCTGATGTTGAATCAAATTGTTAGTGTTACACTGCAATACTTGAAACCCTTTGTGTACAAATAAATGAACTCTGGCTCATTTAAAAATATATCTACAATTTATGTGTTAACAAATCATATTTAATATATATGTATAATCATCAAGATTTAACATAAAATAACTTACAAGAGTTCCATAAAACTCAACTAACCAACCCTTCTACCTTTAAAATATATTTTATTGGATTCTACAATTTTATGTTGAATTACATTTACCCAATATACAGAAATGAGAATTGTTAGAATATGGTATCATACCTGTAAAGTATACTAAATTTTTAACCCTTTAAATCATATGCTCAATATTTTAAGCTGAGTATGATGTTACTATACACTATAAGCTTAGTATTTGGGGTAGAGTGCTATTTTACTATAAAGCCTAAGCCTAATATCTCGGGCTCAGATCATATCAAATACTTATAATAAAAAGCTTAATATTGAAACTATTCATAGCTTTTCATTCAATGGAGTAATGAGTGTTTTAAACAAAGATGTCTATACTCTAGACAGAAGTTTGTATCTTATTCATTTATGTGTGTGTGAGAGAACTTTGTGGTCTCAAGTAAAGGCTATCTGAAGTCAAAGGGTTGAATATTCATTTTTTCCCGATTCAATGGCGTTAAGTAGATAATAGGCATGTAGCCATATCTATATGCTTGGCCATAACTACATTCCGTTACCAATGTTGGTTGAAATGTATAGGCAGGCACAGCAGCAGCAGCAACAATATTATTAACAGCGATACTGGCATAATATCTCCATGGCAACTGACACTAAAACTTAAGAAATATGCAGAGGTTTAATAGAGTTCCAACATAAAACTCACTTTCAACAAGCAGGGATGTCAAGCTATCTTAAAGCTGATTAGTTGTGTCACGTGATGGCTCACAGAATTGAGGAGGTGGGAAGGATACTCTCTCCCCGTTGAACTAAAATTATCTAGCAGTCAAAAAGTGACCGTTAGAAATGATTATGGGTCACACAGATGTTTGCACCTAAGTGACCTTGGGTCGCCGGACATCGGAAGGGGAAGGAGAAAATGAAGCCAAATGATTGGTGGGGGGACCCCAAACGGAAGTGGGGTTCCCTTCCCCTCAACGGAAGAAAAAAAAAAAAGTAAGTTTTTGGGCAACGCTCGTGGCAGACGGACGATAGCCATTTCACTCCGGGCTAAAGACAAAAGACTGAGACATGAGAGACCTGAGTCTCTCAAGCCAGCATTAAAAACAGTACAAAGTCTATTGGCCCGGGAAAGAAGAGAAATTCTCCAGTGGAACCCCGTCAAAAAAATAAGATAAGTAACTTTGGGACATTTTTCCGTTACACCCAAATTTTGTTTACCACTCTCTCTCTCAATTTGAAAAAGGATAAAAGCCAAGAAAAGACATTTATATTCATGGACTATCCTATTATATATCTTTGACACTTTGAACGTATGTACATATATAACCGTAGTAAATAACCTATGTATTTTCATTTTACCATGTGGTCTATGTTATTATTCCATGCTTTCCTTTCAGCTTCTATTCGCCTTATATTATCTTGCTTAGAACTGTCCTCTTAATTCCTAAAGTATCACACGGGAAACCGGAGTTGCCGACGGTAGCAATATTAATATTATTACACTTAAGACCTATAGGTCCGTATTCTTCAATTATCTGAGGGAAAGAAGTTTAGTGGCCTGGTGGGTGTGTGATAGTGTGAAATTTTGGACCCCTTTGCCAGCGGTGGCCAGTCTGGCCCTAAATTATTCCCTCACGTAATATGCCAGTTCTTATCTGCCTGAGAAAAGAACTCTGAACAGGACTTATTTCTGTAGGGGATCAAGTGCCAACCTGCCCCGTCTTCACACGTGCGAAAATAAAGTCCCATTTAGGGATTTTAGACAATTTGCCGTCACAGACCTTTTATGGGGGCTCGTTTCCGGAATGATTATTATTAATAATATTTATTGCTTGTAGTCGTGTGACAATTCCTGCCGTTTAAATCTACCCTGGGAGACCGTGAAAGAAAAAAAAAGGAATATCGTCGAAACAGTCAAATTACTTGTTGATATACTGTTTGGAAAAATTTAAAAAAAAAAAAAAAATAAAGAAAGAAAAAATGGACAAAATAGAGAACTTTTTAAAAGAACCCTCCATGGAAAAGTTGGAGAGGCTGAGAAAAAGCGAGATAATAAAAATTGGCGAGAAGCTTGAGTTAAATGTTCGGAATTCTATGAGAAAGCATGAACTCGTTATAAAAATAGCAAGACACATGGTCGACGAAAATGTTTTCGAGGAAGCAGTATTAGAAGAGCTACCAACGGAAATGATAAGAATGACTCCAGAAGAAATTGAACTGGAGAAAATTAAAATACAAGCACAAATGGAACTACAGAGAAATAAAATGGAACTGGAGAAAATAAAAATTCAGCAAGAAACAAGGCTGCGAGAAGTCGACTTGGCAATAAGAGGACGCAAAGAAAGCCATGACAGTTTCGAAGTAACGAAGCAAGCGAGGCTAGTCCCAAAATTTGAAGAAGCCAACGTGGACGGGTACTTCGCACATTTTGAGCGAACTGCACTAAATCTTGGATGGCCGAAAGAATGCTGGTCGATGCTACTCCAAACTGTGCTGACAGGAAAAGCACAGAGAGCATATGCAACTCTGCCGACAGAAAATTGCGCCGACTATGATTTGGTGAAAGCAGCGGTTCTAAAAAGCTTCGAGTTGGTTCCAGAAGCTTATAGACAGAAATTCAGAACACAGAGAAAAACTGAAAACCAGTCTTATGTGGAATTTCTGAGAGAAAAAGAGAATGCACTGGATAAGTGGTGTGACTCTAAGAGGATAGACGGAGATGCTGAGAAACTCCGGCAGCTAATATTAGCTGAAGAATTCTTAAACTGTGTGCCAGAAGAAGTCAGGGTTCACCTAAGTGAAAGGAAAACCGACGTGACTTATGAAATGGCTGCACTAGCAGACGAATACATCCTCACACACCGAAAGACGAAGGAAAAAACCTTCACGGGAAACAGAGTGAAGTTTAAAGCTGAGTTAAGACCTAAGGAAGAAAATAGAAGGACCTTCCAAAGTAGCAGCAGAACAGTGGTCTGCTACAAATGCGGAAAGGCTGGACACATAGCCATAAGGTGTCGGCTAGGAAAAGGTCCTGAAAGAAACCAGACCCAGCCGAGAAAACCTCAAGGAGCTGTGACAACAACTAGAGGAAACCAGTCCTATCGACCCTGGACGAAAAAAGGGATGATAAAAGGCCCACACGGAGGACCAGTGGAAGTCTCAATTTTACGAGATACCGGAGCATCTCAGTCGTTACTTCTACGAAATAAATTACCTAAAAGGGTAATAGAAGCAACACGTGAGACTGTGATGATAGAGGGTATCGGCGGAAAGAGGGTAAAAATACCGCTGTGTAAAATAACCCTAAAGTCTCAGTGGAAAGATGGACCTATTAAAGTTGGTGTGGTAGACAAACTACCTATGAAAGGAATTTCCCTTATACTGGGAAATGAAGTAAAAACTAAAAAGTGTCACCCGAAAAAGATGGCGAAAATAAGCGCCATAAATGAAGAAAGAAAGATGGCGAGGATGAACGCCAAACATGGAAAGAAGTTGGCGAAAATGAGCGCCAAAAATGAAGAAAGAAAGATGGCGAGAACGAACGCCCAGCATGGAGACAAGATGGCGGCTGAGCCACGTGCGAGATATAAACGACACAGTCGCTCGCAAAGTGAGAAGGTGGAAAGGAAAGAAGTGAACCTTCCACCCCTCAATAAACAAGAAGATAAAAGGACCAGTCGTCAGAAAAAGGATGAAGGTCCAACGAGTATTAGGAATAAATTCCCTAATACTTATCGAGAGGATAAGAGGAAAATAAGAGGACCCTCACAAGTGACTAAGAAGGAAGAATTTAAGAAGGGCGACGAAGTCCTGCTACTATCATCAAATAAAGGACCCCACTGTGGTGGAAGATATATAGGTCCCTACGTAATATCACAGAGAATAGACAAGAGGACATACAGAATTGATACCAACGAAGGAAAGAAGAAGACACAAGTGTGTCACACAAACAAATTGAAGAGGTATGTCCGTCAAGAAGGCCAACCTCGAAAAATTGAGAACTCAGCAATGCCGAATAAATTCGAGGAAAAATTAGGCCAATTGTCTGTTTCAGAAAGAGAGGGCTTAGAAAAATTAATAAAAAAGTACCCAAGTTTATTTCTCTAACGCCCCATGAAAATGTAGTAGCAGAATATTCTCTCATAGTTGTTGAGAGAAAGAAAGAGAGAGAGAGAGAAACTAAAGAAAATGAGGAATTCTCGTCCCCAATGTTGAAATATGAGATGGACGAGAAAGTGGTTCGTCAACAAGTGACGAATAGGAAAAAGAGAGAAAAGAAAAGGAAGTTTTCTCCCCAAAGCTTTACAATTAAAATTATAAAGTCGTCAAAAGTGACGAAGAAAGAAAGGACTTACCTCCTCAAGGTTTGAAATATGATACGGCCAAAAGCCGAGAGAGAAAAAGAAAGAAAGGAAAACAAGATTCAAGAAAAAGAAAAGGGAGAGAGAGAGAGAAAGAAAGAGAAGAGAAATTGTTTTCCCCTATAGTGAAAATTAGGAAGGACGAAGAAAGGAAAAGGAAAGAATTCGTCAAAGCGTGAAGAAGAAAGGGGATGAAAGAAAAGTAAAGTGAGAAAAAAAAAAAAAAAAGAGTGAAAGAAAAGGAGAAAGAACAGTGAACTGAATTGCCTTTTTTTTCTATGGTATTTCTATTCATCTCCCTTTCTTCTCGTAAGCGGGGAGGTGTCACGTGATGGCTCACAGAATTGAGGAGGTGGGAAGGATACTCTCTCCCCGTTGAACTAAAATTATCTAGCAGTCAAAAAGTGACCGTTAGAAATGATTATGGGTCACACAGATGTTTGCACCTAAGTGACCTTGGGTCGCCGGACATCGGAAGGGGAAGGAGAAAATGAAGCCAAATGATTGGTGGGGGGACCCCAAACGGAAGTGGGGTTCCCTTCCCCTCAACGGAAGAAAAAAAAAAAAGTAAGTTTTTGGGCAACGCTCGTGGCAGACGGACGATAGCCATTTCACTCCGGGCTAAAGACAAAAGACTGAGACATGAGAGACCTGAGTCTCTCAAGCCAGCATTAAAAACAGTACAAAGTCTATTGGCCCGGGAAAGAAGAGAAATTCTCCAGTGGAACCCCGTCAAAAAAATAAGATAAGTAACTTTGGGACATTTTTCCGTTACACCCAAATTTTGTTTACCACTCTCTCTCTCAATTTGAAAAAGGATAAAAGCCAAGAAAAGACATTTATATTCATGGACTATCCTATTATATATCTTTGACACTTTGAACGTATGTACATATATAACCGTAGTAAATAACCTATGTATTTTCATTTTACCATGTGGTCTATGTTATTATTCCATGCTTTCCTTTCAGCTTCTATTCGCCTTATATTATCTTGCTTAGAACTGTCCTCTTAATTCCTAAAGTATCACACGGGAAACCGGAGTTGCCGACGGTAGCAATATTAATATTATTACACTTAAGACCTATAGGTCCGTATTCTTCAATTATCTGAGGGAAAGAAGTTTAGTGGCCTGGTGGGTGTGTGATAGTGTGAAATTTTGGACCCCTTTGCCAGCGGTGGCCAGTCTGGCCCTAAATTATTCCCTCACGTAATATGCCAGTTCTTATCTGCCTGAGAAAAGAACTCTGAACAGGACTTATTTCTGTAGGGGATCAAGTGCCAACCTGCCCCGTCTTCACACGTGCGAAAATAAAGTCCCATTTAGGGATTTTAGACAATTTGCCGTCACAGTTGTTAAATGTATATGCTCTATGGTATGCAAATGTAACACTTTATATGTATATTAGCTTATCAACATTTTTATATTAGTTTCTTTTACTTATGTTTATTAAGGCACACTTTGCAATCTCCTGTTATTTTTCTCTTTTTTTTTTTCGTTTCATTTTAGGGTTGGATGGAAGTACTTCTGCTGCTGAACGAGAAAAGCTAATTAATCAGTTTAATGCTCCTGACAACAATAGGATTTGGTTATTCCTTCTTTCAACCAGGTGAGAGACATATTCATTTCTGGCTGGGGTGGGGGTCCTATTTTCTGATTGATTTGGAAAGTCTGGATTTGTGTTTATCAATAATTCAATGTTCACACATATAAATGTGATTCTGTGATCTTGAGGGTTTAATTACAGGTAGAATTATAATGGTTTTTAAAAAAGTCTAGATAAAATATGGTTTTTCCTTTAAAAAAACATGATTATTTTCTATACATTCATTAACTTTCACTAAAAGATTCATATTGATATATCCATTATCATTCAGAATTAAGAAATATTTTATAATTAAAATAATAAAATTAAAAAGTATGCAAAAAATTGAGATTTATATAACTTATAATGTAGCTTTTTTTTCTCGCTCTCTCTCTCTCATTCTTAATTACTTTCTCAATCGCTGTTATCTAAAAAAGTTAGAGTTTTATGTTTGTAAATTAATTTTTGTATTGTGTATTTATGTAGGATTTCATCTTTGGACAATTTTTGCGTCCTTGTCAAATTTTGAAATGTTTTCATAACTTTATTCATGATTTACTGAAAAAATTAACCTCTTACTGTAATATATATTTGTTTTTTGTTTAATGGCATATCAACTTTTGTGGGTTATTTAATACCAAAGACCTTCTTGTTAAAGAACAGTAGCAGTACTTAACCCATAGCCAGAGGGATAAGGGTTTTCATTACTTGAATCTGAAAGTGACTGTAATAGTGCAACTAGCATTCAAACTCCCTGTGGTGTCACAATCCAGCATGTTACCCACTCCCCCAAGATATTTTACAAAAATTAATGTTGCCTTATATGCCTATGGATTGTAGTAGATTTTAAGATTTTATTAAATAAAGGAAAAAGATATGTTTTAAAGATAATGTGCATATGTATTTATGTGGGGGAGGAGACTGTTACATGATAGATCGATGAGATCTAATTTTGACACATAAGTGTAACATTCAAATTATGTCCTGAGCTGTTAAACTAATAGAAAGATATAGTAGTAGTTGACAAGTTTAAATAACAGCTGTTCAACTCCAAATCAATTTGTGAAGACATCTTTGATTGGATGGTTTCAGTCTACTGACTAAAACGGCTCTGGAGTTTAAAAAAGTTTATCAGTTGGTGACAAATACTTAAACCAAGTGGTCGAACATTCCATCTTACTCTCCAACTTCCTGTTTAAGCCAAACGAGTTTTGGTTAAAAATCAAAAAGAAATAAAAAGTAAAATTTGCACCTGAAGTGATGTTTGTATTGTTCATCAGTTATTAAGAACAAGTTTATTTAATTTAATATTGGTGGAAAAAAAAAAACAATTTAAAAAATGCTAGGAAATCTGCACCTTCAGATTTCAACCAGGGGGTGTGATTTCCTCCTTTCTTTCTTTCTTTCTTTAGTAATGTTTTTTCCTCCCTTCCCTTTACTTCAGAGCTGGTTGTCTGGGAATCAACTTGATCGGAGCAAATAGAGTTGTGATCTTTGATGCTTCCTGGAACCCCTGCCATGATTGTCAGGCAGTGTGTCGTGTATATCGTTATGGCCAGGAAAAGAATTCTTATATTTATCGATTGATCACAGACAACACCTTAGAGAAGAAGATATATGACAGACAAATTAACAAACAAGGGATGTCTGGTTAGTATATTTTTTATGCTTTATATTTAAAAACTTGATGATTGATTGATTTTAATGGCATGTCAACTTGACAAAGGCATATTTTATGCCTAGAGGTTAGGGAATTGCATTCTTTCAAAAACAGAAGGTGAAAGAAAGCAGTAATCCTTAAAAATAACAAATTAAATATACCTCATATCTTATCTACTGAAAGTAATGTCAACACATGCGTAAAGCATGGATTGACAGGTTAATGACCTTATGAAAATCTGATCTCTTTGAAATCAGCAGACCAGTTCCTATACCTTGGTAATAATGTCGTCTACTGAAAGTGATGTACATACACATAGTAAAGGTATGGACTGCTATTGACAGATTAATGACCATATGGAAATCTGGTCCCTCTCATAAAATAAAAATGGAAATTCTTCCAAGCTGTAGCTATGTCAGTACTATTGTATGGTTGCATTGAAATGCTTGGAGAAAAAGCTAGATGGGAACCATACACACATGCTGCATGCTATTTTGAACCAATTCTAGAAGCATTTATTACTTAGTTTCAATATGAATAATAATAATAATCATATGAATTTATAATGTTGATATTTCCATGGTACCATTGCACTTAATTATACACATATATCTTGTAATTATTTGAATAATTCTTACTTTTCTTTTGCTTTTTTTATCACAGATCGTGTAGTGGATGAATTGAATCCTGAAAATCAATTTACAAGGCAGCAAGTAGATAGCTTACTTCATTATGTAGTAAGTAGATGTTTAACTTTAAAAAAAAAAAACATATTCTATTTCCTTTTTTTTCTTCTTGGATGTACAGTATATATTTCCAGCATGGTCTTCTTTTGGGTGAATAATGTATTTATTCCCAGGTTTGTTTTTGTTTTTTGGGTTTTTTTTATTTCTAATCTCATTTTTCAGATTTAGTTTTAACAGTTAATTACTGATCTTTCTTTAAAGTAATAAAAAAAATGCTATGAATATCACTGACATGAATTTTTAACTGAACCAAAAATTCCCTTTATTATATTCCAAAAATACATTGAGGTTCAGTATTATTCATCCTGTTGATGATATTAACAATCTATTTTTGAATAGATTCAACAACAACAAAAAGGTTGTAAATTAATTGCAGAATATACAAAAGTCGATTGTTATTTTTATCAACTACATTCAACTATGTAATTGGAACTTTTTAGTCCCATTGTTAAAAATCTATCTTTTACTGAATCTGTTTGAAGACTCCAAAAACATTTGAATGTATTTTTCATCAAATTTATTTCATATTTTGTTGTTGTTTTTTTAATTTTTAATGTGTCATTAAAGAATTATGTATAAACTAGCACAATTACTGTTAAAAATTTTAGTATTATTTACACATGGACTAATTCTTTTTTGCTCTTCCGCTTGGGCTGTAGAATACACTAACTGCACCTCTGCCTAGGGGAAAAAACCCTCCCCCTCAACGAGTGTCTTGGATATGATACTAGACAATCTGATGGTGAGTTTCCAGTGATGTTGGAGCATTTGGGGAATGCAGAGCACCCCTTCATTGCCATCACTCCCAGGTCCACTCTGGCCCAGAGTGGTAGCACCCGATAGGGTCCTATCTATTGGTCAAATAGAACTAAACTGCGTATTCATGCTAAACTGAATTGTTTGAATTAGAACTGTTTGACTAATAACTAAAAACTGAATAGCTTGAAATAGAAATGTTTTTGACAATTAAACTGTGTACTTACTTTTAAACTGCATACTTATACTAAACTGAATTATTTGAAATGAAAATGCTTTTTGTATACTAAACTGAATTTTAAAAATAGAACTGATTATTTATTTAAAAAAAAAAAAAACATGGATTTGGCAACCTATAAAGTTTTAAATGCTATAAACCCAACCAACCAATTCTTTTGTTTATGATCAGTGTAGTATCTGTATATATGGAAATAACATATTTTAAAAACCGTAAAATTAAATATTTATAAAAGTAAAAAAATGCAAAAAAAAAAACAATAAATTTATAAAATTATAATTATCTTTGCATAATGATACAGCTTTAAATTAACAAAATTTGAATTAAAGATTATTAATAATAATACAACAAATATGAAAAATGTGTTGCTATAACAATAGAATTTCTCATTACTCATTTGTGAGATCAGGTCACTAATACATTGGAAAAATCATGTGTATTTGAAAAAAATGCAAATGTTAATATCACAGAATTTTTCATTACTATGTAGTGAAGCCATTTTGGTTCTTCCTAGGAAGAATCAAAATGGCTTTCGGAGAAATAGATCCACATCACAAATTTTGACTGTCAAATTTTTTAAGGTGTACATGCAAAAAACCTAGAGGCAACAATATTATTTTTCAACTTTGCCAAGGCCTTTGACTCCATACACAGAGGGAAGATGGAACAAATACTACTCTCCTATGGCCTACCCAAAGAAACCGTTGCAGCCATAATGATGCTATATAGAAACACGGAAGTAAAAGTCTGCTCCCCAGATGGAGACACAGATTACTTCGACATTGTAGCAGGTGGGCTGCAAGAAGACACGTTAGCCCCATACTTCTTTATCATCTGTCTAGACTACGTGCTTAGAACATCTATTGATAAAATGAAAGACTGGTTCCAAGCTGACAAAGGAAAGAAGCAGAAGATACCCTGCACAAACAATTATGGACACAGACTATGCCGATGACATAGAGCTTCTGGCAAATACACCCACCAAGGCCGAAACCCTGCCACATAGTCTGGAACGAGCAGCTGCAGGTATAGGCCTCCATGTCAACACAGATAAGACGGAATACATATACTTTAATCAAAGAGGTGACATCTCTACACAAAACTGTAGTTCTCTGAAACTAGTAAACAAGTTCACCTACCTAGGAAGCAGTGTCTCATCAATCGAGAATGACATTAGCACTCAACTAGCAAAGGCATTGTCAGCTATTGATAGGCTATCGGTCATATGGGAGTCAGACCTGACCGATAAAATAAAACGCATCCCCCCCAAGCAGCGGTCGTGTCGATATTGCTATATGGATGCACTACATGGACACTAATTAAACATATGGAGAAAAAAACTTGACGACAATTACACAATAATGCTGCGAGCAATATTAAACAAGTCCTGGAGGCAGCACCCCACAAGGCAGCAGCTGTACGGACACTTACCACCCATCACAAAAACTATCTAAGTTAGACGAACCTGACATGCGGTATTTGTTCCACGCCCCACCAAACGTGAAAGTGTGGCACAAGGCCTTTTTTTATGCGGGACACTGCTGGTGAAGTAGTGACGAACTTATAAGCGACGTACTCCTGTATACCCCCCTTGCATGGACAACCAGCTAGAACCTACATACAACAGCTCTGTGCCAATGCAGGATATAGCCTTGAAAACTTACCAGAAGCGATGGGCGATAGAGGAGGATGGCAGGAGAGGGTCAGGGAGATCCCTGCTGATGGTGTGACATGATGATGATTATGTAGTGAAAGCAGGTTGCATAGTGTGTGTGTGTGTCAGTCAGTCACATTGTGTTTTATGTATTTACCAAACACCATCCACCATGAGCAGGATGTGATACAAGGTCAACTTTTAAAGTTGTATATAGCTGGTTTGAATTCAGAGGTTTCTTCTAAACTGATTGTTTTATCTAGACTAAAGAAATCAGTCTGCCCTACTATTTATCCATAGCTGGGCAGGAGAAGAGATAGATTCATGCCTTTCTCTAGAGTATTAGTTCAAAGTGAACTGCAAACAACCCTGTCCAGGATTTGAACTCAATTTGATTATATTTTTTTGACTCTGATAACTTCCATGCACCTCCATAATTTTATATATCAGGTAAACTAGAAAAGTCTTTGAAATCTAACTTTAGTTTTATTAATCAGTTCATTTTATGTGATTATTTTAGGATCAAGATCTTCCTGAAGTAAGCCTGAAGGGTCTTGAGGAGTGTACAGATCCTGTGATGAAAAATGTACTTAGTACTCATGGCAAGTGGCTGACTAAGGTAAGTTACTAAATATCAGTTCTGCTTTTCTAATAAGGATATTCCCATAGAAATAATTTTTTTTTAATCACCTGCAGGAGATTCCAAGAATGTTGACAGGGATGGTGAACATATGTTAAAAAATCATATCATTAAGAGGCTCCCATGAGGATGTTAACATTTTTTAATCACCCTGTATAACAGCATGGCTAAAACTTCTCAAAATTTGTGTATATGCCAATTAGAGTAAAGTTTTATTGTAAAGGCACTATTTGACGTTCTAACAGAATGTTTGTCAGTGATTCGTCTGCAGCAATAGTGCATGAAGATTTCAGTAGATTATTTTTAAAAATGAAATTATTGAACCTTTCAAATAATGTTGTTACATAAAATAACATCGAAATCTGAAAAGAAATTCAAAAGAAAAGTTTTATCAATGATAAATTTGAAATAATTAAGAAAATGGAATGAAGTTTAAGTAAAAGCCTATTAATTACTGAATATAATATTGGACTATCTCTACCCTGGATGATGAGAAAGGGCTTTACAAAAGCCTAAGAAAAAGTAAATTTGTTTACATGTTTTACTTTCTTGTTTAAAATTGTAACAGAAAATTTGATTTTGTTTTACCAATTATGCAATAAACTCTCATTGTAATAGCAATCATTTTAATTATTTCTGCCACTATTTGATGACACTTTTACTAATGACATTTGTTTTTATTTTACTGTTGACGGATTAGTTTACAGAAACAGCACATGAAGATTTCAATAGATTATTTTAAAAACTAAAATCAGTCAATTCTTAAAATAATGATGCCTATAAAACATAGAAATCTAAAAACAAAACGTTTTATTAGATAATGATGGACTGAAGTGTGAATAGAAAGGCATTAATTTTTTAATGACATTGGGTCTTCAGGGGTGGAGGGAGAAACAGTTCAAATTGAAAGTGAGTTTATTGCCATCAGATCTTTAGACTATACATGGTAGAATAGATTTTGAAACTGTAATAGACATTTTTGCATGTATTTTTGGTTTCTCTTCATAGTGTTATTACAACTTAGAATGGTACTTTCATTATAACAACACTTTTTTAAGATCCTCTGTGAGTGTTATAATAATAGCTGACTATATCTTCTTTTTTTTTTTTTTTTTTTTTTTTCCTTAATGAATTAAATGGCAAAATTTAGCACATTTACCCTAAAGACAAAATATTTTGAAAATTTAAAATAACTTTTCTATGTGGGTGTGTATATATATATATGTGTGTGTGTGTGTGTGTGTGTGTGTGTATATGTGTGTGTATATATATATATATGTGTGTGTATATATATATATGTGTGTGTATATATATATGTGTGTGTGTGTGTATATATATATGTGTGTGTGTGTGTATATATATATGTGTGTGTGTGTATATATATGTGTGTGTGTGTGTGTATATATATATGTGTGTGTGTGTGTATATATATATGTGTGTGTGTATATATATATATATATATATATATGTGTGTGTGTATATGTATATATGTGTGTATATGTATATATGTATATATATATATATATATGTATGTATGTGTGTATATGTATGTGTCTGTGTATATATATGTGTGTGTGTATATATATATATATATATATATGTATGTATGTGTGTGTGTGTGTATGTATATATATATATATATATATATAATGTATGTGTGTATGTATATTTGTATATATATATATATAATCTCTGTGTGTGTGTGTATATATATATATATATATATAGGAAGGCGTTTAAACATTAAACAGAATTTTTTAGTTGTTTCTACACATTCTGTTAAAACTTGAGATCATATCACAGAATTTTTCTAATTATTAGACTGAATTATATCAATTTTTCTGAAACATCCACATATCGCAAATGATATAGAATTATATATAAGTTAGAATAGTATAAACACAGTCAACAGTGCTTGGTGACTGTCAGTTTCTCCCCTATATAACCAAGATCTCTTGACCTGAGGATTGTATAGATGTAAATTTGACAATCCCCAAGTACCATTGATTTTGTGTCTACACTATTCTAACTTAGATATGCTCTATCACTGATATTAAACATTCTTTATAAATCTAGCAAACTATATATATATATATATATATATATATATATATATATAGGGAGAGAGAGAGAGTCATCTCTGTTTTGGTATATATGAGTTGACTCAAACTCAGAAAAGAGATGTCATTGAACATTAAAAACATGCTTATACTTTGATATGTTTACAATTTGGAAAAGTACCTAATTTAGTTTTTGATTAAATGATATAATTCAATGATTAAAAATCATTTTATTTGTGGAACTCTTCACTGTTCTTCATAAGCAAGTACAAAAAGCACCTACCACTCTTTACTTCTTCTTAGATTCTCCTATGTTTAAATGTTCACAGATTCTATTGGCAAAATTTGAATTTAATGTATCTTCAAAAATCATTGCTTTTTAAATAAGTTTTAATTATAAAACAAAATTTCTTTTCTTTTCTTTGGGAACTAAAAAAATCTGGAAAATGTTTCAAACCAAGCTGTGCCTTTTTTTTTTCTTTTCTTTTTTTTTAAATATTTTTTAAAATGTAAACAAAAAAAAAGAAATTGTAAAAAAAAAAAAATTTACATTTTTAATTTTTAGCTTATTTATGTTGTAAAGACACACCTTCCTATATTTTGAGAGTAAGAAATAACAAAAATTAAACAAAATCATTGTTTATCAAAAAATCGAAAATTGATTTTTTTTAAACAAATATTTTTCATATTTCTGAGAACATAATATATAAATCTTAATCAGTGTAACTCAAAAACATTTTAAAAAGAAAAAATATTCATAGAAAAACAAATACTTTTTATTTTAATTTGTCTTCTAGATTTTCTACCGTTGAAAAAAAAAAGACATGTTTTAATTCTTAGCTTATTTTTATTGGGTGAAAAAAATAGTAAGTAAGAACTGAATTGAAATTTTTGTCATATCAAAAGAAGTCTTTAGAAAAATAAAATTATGTTTCAAACCTCATGAATTTAGAGTTACAGTTTTGAAATAATATTTAAAAGAATATTATGTGTGAATTCTTAGATTCTTTTATAGTTAACATTTTTGAGAGTATATAAAAATTTGAATTAAAACTGTTACATTTTCTTAAAATTATCAACTAAAGAATTGTTCTGTAATTGAGCTTTTGGAATTCAGGTAGCCATCTTGTTTTTAGTTGAGCGATACAAAAGATACTCCTAAGTGACAAAGCTGCATTAAGTCTGGATTTTGTAATTTGCCATTGTTCATATATGCCTTTGTCTCCTTTGATTGGCTAATCTACTGCTTCTACTTATGGGAAAGTCTATCAATATTTGCCTGCAATTTGTAGATGACCGATACCCAATAAGTCTCCCCACCAACACGTATAAACTGAAATTTTATATCAATATATTTTGATCTTTGATGAACGACTGGGGTTTTGCCAAAACAGTACTGGATTGATTATCACAATGATTGGGTTTTTAAGTGACTCAAGTTCTGTTACAGTTCTCAATAGTGCTCTAAGATACAGGCTTCTTGACTTGCAAATGAAATAGCAATAAATTCCACTTTGCATGTTGACAAAGCAACTGAATTCTACATTTTAGATTTCCATGAAATCGTTGGGTTATTTTCTGCCAATCTAAAGCAAAATCTGCTCATGCTTTTTCTGTCAGTTAAATTACCCCAATCCGAGTCACAAAATCCTTCCAGTTTCAAGGGTTTCTGCAATTTCTTAAATATTAGTTACTGACTGTGCCTTTTAAATAACGTAAGACATGTTTTGCCTTCATTAAATGGAAAGAATTTGGTTTTGCTAGGTCTTTAGACAACCTACTAACTCTTTGAATAAACTGAATAGCTTGAAATAGAAATGTTTTTGACAATTAAACTGTGTACTCGTACTAAACTGAATTATTTGAAATAGAACTGATTATTTGTTTAAAAATGGATTTGGCATTAAATAACCTACAAAGGTTGATATGCCATGAAACCCAAACAACCAACCAATCTGTTTTAATCTATATAAAGAATTAAGTTTCCCATTCTTACCTTTAAAGCCTTCTGATGAGTCAACATATATTTCATAGTCTAAGGGGACATTTAAATATGCCCTTTAACATCCATATGATGAATTAACAGGTCATATTAGACTGCTATTTGCAGTAGTAAACTTATGGAAGCTATATTTGTTGTCGGGATAAAAGTTTCTCTAAAATCCTTACCATGTATTTGCGAGTAGCCTTTGGCTACAAAATGAGCTTTATGTTCATGACTTTCATCACTTTTACTTCTTAGAGTAAAAAAAAAACCCACCTACTACTGATAATATTTTTATTTTTTGGAGCTTTCTGCCATACAAAAGTATAGTTTTCTACTAAGGAATCAAATCATTGCTAAAATCCAATTATTCAAATCTGGAGAGTTTACGGCCTCAGAGTAATTAGCAGGAATTGTACAAAAGTAATAAACACTACCAAATTCAATGTTTTCTACTACAAAAAATCTGGTCTTTTTCTCTGTTGGATGGGATAACGAGTTATATGCCCCTCCCTTTTGGTGTTTGGGTTGTCTTCCAGTTCTACTTCATATGTGATTAGGTATTCTGGATTTTCGGTATTTTTATCTGGTTTTGAAAATGAGCTATTATCATAAGAATTGGTGAATTTTAACTCTTTTAATAGCTGTTGTTTCCGGAAAATAAATCGAATAAGCTGGACTTTGTTTATCATAGCCGACAAAGATGCCTTTTTCACAATGAGAATCCAATTTCGTTTTATTTTGTACATAATAAAAACAAGTCGTGCCAAAAATATGCATCTTTTTTAAGTTTGGTTTTGAACCTGTGAAACTTTCATTTGAGGCTTTTCTTGTATTTTTATTATAACAATGATTTCTAATATACACTGAAGCCATCAATGCATAAAACCACAAGTTTTAGGATAATTTTGACTCAATAAGGAGACACCTTGCCATAGAAAATAAAGTTTGCCATGGCTGTTCAGCAGTCTCATTTTGATGCGGAGAATAAGGAGCTGACTGCTCGTATTTGATTCTATTAAGTACTAGTAGCCATTGAAAAGGTTCAAAAGTGAACTTCGTTGTCCGTCTGTAAACATTTTACATGGCTGTAAGGGGCAATGTCAGCTAGATATTTCATTGTAGCGAGCAAAGTGTCAGACTTGTGTTTTAAGAAATATATCATTGTAAGGCCAGTATAGTCATCAATAAAATTAATTACATATTTATGACCATCTTTTGCTAAGGGTTGTATGGGGCTTGCTAAATCACTGTGTACAAGTGCAAGGATTTTTGTTGCTTTGTAATCCAAAGTCTTATTTCTGTCAGTAGACATCTTCCCTTGAATGCATATATCACAGTTAAGAGCATAATTTGGTGTTGGTTTTATTTTCATTCCTTTTACTAAGTTGGGTAACTTTTTAATATTAGATTCGTTACAGTGGCCTAAGATTTTGTGCCAAGTATGTAAGTCATAAGTGGCGTTTCTGGCAGAAACGATATTTTTCAGATAATATAAATGTCTTCTCTGTTTGAAAACTGCTTCATAAGGGTAAATTAATTGGCAGTTGTCATGCTCAAAACTTATGTGCACACCTTTTTTTTTTTTTATCTCTGCTTGTACTGAAAATATATTTTGTTTAAAATTTGGTATATATAAAGCATTTTTTAAGGTACGTCTACATATGTCCTTTGCTATTGTGTAGATAAATGTAGGCATCACCTCTTTTCAGCGCTGTTATTCACTCGGCTGCTGTCAGCCAGTTCAACAAAATGGTTCCCTGGTTCAAAATTTTAGTCAAAATTAATAAATTCTGATTTATCAGTTATTACATGATTGGTAGCCTTGCAGTCGACTAAGAAATAGGTTTGGCCTTTTAGAATAGGTTCTTATATTATGACAAAAATCTCTTTGTCTTTGATTTTTTACATTCAAATGCTTTGTGGCCCCTCCTCCGACAAATGCAACAAATAATATTTGTCTGGGAGGGGGTTATAGTCCTCTCTACTCTGCTGAGGTTTCTGGTAATTGTTGTAATTATAATTTGTTGATTTATAATCAAAGCGAGAATGGGTACTTACCCCAAGTTTATTTCTTGGGTTAATCTTTTTAAACGAGGTCTTCATTTGTAATATATTGTTAAATTCATCAGGGGTGGGGTAACACATACGCTCTGTTTCATCATAACTTCTTAAACATATTTTAAACTCGGAAAAGGCCAAGGTTTTCTTCTTTTGGGTTATAACCATTGCAAAAGGTTTGAAATTTGGAGGTAACCTCTTGAGCACCATTGTAATCAGAAGTCCATCACTTATAACTTCCCCAACTTCCTTCAGAGCATTAGAAATATTCTCTGTCCTTATTATATAGTCTGATAGACTTTGATTCCAATCTTCTCTGTATATAGAGGGAAATAACTTTTGGCTTCCCTTTTGACAAATAATGTTCCCTTAATATTGTTAAGGTTTTTTTTCTTCCATTGTCTCGTGCATCTCTTATTATTAATGACAGACTTTTATCATCCAAATACTGAATCAGTTTGGCAAAGATGGTAGCATTTTTTTCTACGAAGTCAATATCATCATTCTGATCTGTTGGTGACAATATAGTTTAGTGTAATGTTGAATTCTAAGATATCCTAGGAATTTCCCTTCCCACCACTCATACTTGGACTCATCACCATAAAAAAAAAAAAGTATTATTTTAAATGTAAACCAAAAAAGAATTAAATAAAAAACAATTATTAAAATAAATAAAAGAATACTTTTCATTTGAGTTAATCAGCAAAATCTTTCAAGAACAAATAAAGACAGATTTTTAATTCTTACCATACTCCTCTCTTCCCCCTTTCTATCTCATTCACTGGTGTTCATAAAATCCTTTTATTTCAATGACAGACCAAGTACTTCTGCTAGTATATATAGCGCCATTAATAGATTCAATAAAAATGAGTATTCTTGTTTTAATTTCTTGGAAGCAAGATATGATAAAATGGATAAGTATTATGAAAAGTGATAATGATGAAATTTCTATTGGAAATACTTTACATTGTGTTTAAAGTATAGACACACACACACTCACATGTGTGTGAGTGATTATATTGTATTATATGCAATCTAAAATAAATTTGATATATTTACATTCATGTAATTTTCCTCTTTTTTTTTTTTTTTCTCCAGGAACCTTTTACACATGAATCTTTGCTGCTTGACCAAAAAAATCTTCGTCTTACCAAGAAAGAGAAGCAACTTGCTAAACAAGGTTATGTTATGGAGAAAAAAATGAATCTTAGCTACAGCCGACAGTCTTATTCTGTGTATTATGCCAAACCAGGACAGGCAACATATTACACAACTAATGCACAATGGTAAGGAAAATTTGTTCCATTACAGTTTATAGTTTAATGTTCTATAATCAACAAGTGTTTGTTTGTCTGACTTCTATAGGTGCTCAGTTTGATGTAGGAATATATATTATTTCCAAGAGAACATTTTAATATAAAAACAGTTTATTCTTCATTAAACTTGAAGGCTTTCATTGAGGAGTCCTAACAACAGCCATAATCTATGTGGCTTTAAGACATGATTATGGACATCTCACTTGATAATGGTTAGCAAACCAGTACTAATGATAATAGTCTCACTGGGTGTTTCATACATATGGTCTAATTATGTTTTGTAGTTATTAACTAAAGCTTAGTAAATAACTACAAACATAATTATACTGTATTTAAATTTCCTAACTTATAAACAAGACAATTAACAAATTATTTGCTTGACTAAAATAATTTTTTACATTTAATTAATGATTTCTAATGAGATTTATTGATTTTTTTTTAAGTTGAATATGTCAAATAAGCCTTATTGCTTAGTTGTAACAAACAATCTGGGCAAATTTTTTTTTTAAATACCACATTTACTCATGCATAAGTCAATATGTTGTATAGTTCAATCTTTGTTTCATAGTCACAATTGATTTACGAAATTAATTTCCAAATCCAGTTGTTTCTTGTCCTGATTATTACGTTAGAATTTCTAACTCACCAAATTATTTCTCAAAGGCTCTACAAAATTTGAATAAATTTTTAACTGAAAAAACTCACCAGCAGTACTAAGGAAAATGTAAAATGATATGCATTATTGCTTAGTTATGATTAACAATCTGGACAAAATTTTAAAAAATGTTTAAATCAGTAAATCTTTAATGAAATTTTGCCTATAACAATATTAATTTCATAAAATAATGCAACAAATGTAATTAGTAAATCTTCTACTTTTTTAGTATAATAATTGTTTTTAAATGTCCAGTACCAAGAAGTCATTTTACTGTCATTATGACCAGTTTGTAATACAACTCTTCAGTTTTGTTTTCTTTTTCAATGATTACTATGCCAGGAGCTTAAAGGTTGGTTATGTGCACTTAATTAGTACGATGCTTTAGTAAGAACTGCAAAGAATTTAATTCTTTGATTCATGTTGGATGTTTACCAAATGATTTAAAAACATAATTCTTTATTTTCATTTGACTTATTTTTTTTAAGGCCTAACAATTTCCAGCCAGGAGAACGCCCAGTTGCCAGTGTGAAGCCAATCATATCTACACCTGTGCCAATGTCCCTCCCCCATGTGAACTTCCCACTTAACCAAATGCTTAGATCCACCATGCCAGGTCAGCAGGTGAAAGTAGTGCGACCTGGTGTATCAGTGCATCAAATTGTGACCACAACAGGTAAAACCTTTTCATTTATCTGCCAAACTCTGTACCAATAAAAAAAATTAGTATAATTAAATGCACAAATTTTTGATATTAAAATTTATTTGCATTTTGATTTATAAAGTATCTTTATACTTATAATACTTTACTGATTACTTTAACTTGTCTACAGGTTTGTAAGATGAAACAAAAAATGTTTATTTTAAATCCATATTAAGTAGAGTCTGATAAAGATCACAATATTGTACATTTTGTGCACACAATCATCCCTAAATTAACATAGTTAATAAACTACTTGCATAATGATATTAAAACAATCACTAAAATATCATATGTTGATATAGTTTTTCTAACGTTAAAAATGGAACATTGTCGCAAGATTTCTGTTTATGTATTTGCATTAAAATTCTCTAGAGAATACGGCAATTTCCAATATAGTTTGCAATATAAGACTATTTGATCTACATTTGTGCTTATTCTAATAATTGATTTCTCAAGGGAGATGACTATTAAATGCTAATTATAAGTTAAAATGTTGCTCTGCCTTTTGCAGGCAGAGCAACATTTTTAGCACCAACAGTACACAAGCAGAACAACATTTTTGTTGTTTATATATATATATATATATATATATATATATATATATATATATATATATATAAAAGGCATTTTCATATTGGCTGCCATTGACCAATTCAATGTTAATGTAAGGAAAATAGTTCAGCTATTTTGAAAGGATGAAAAAAATTATCTGCCTGCAAAAGAGTTAATATTAAGATTCCCTCCCTTCACAATTTAAAAAAAAGTTGATATAAATTAATTTAGCTAAGCATACATTTTTACTGTTGCATCCTAAACATTTTGTTATTTTACTTTTATTCTCGTTTCTCTTTGTGTCTGTTGTGGATTTTTATTTTATTTTATTTTATTTTAAAAAGAGATTATCAGCTTATTCAAAAACAATTACTGTATTTGACGGCAAATGAGACGCACCCCAATTTCAGTAGGGCAAATCAAGAAAAAAAAACAAAGTACTATTAAAAACGTGATTAAAATTGATATAATGAATATTATCAATGATAACACTTTTAATCTGCATAATAACTTTTTAAATAATGACATTAGGTATATGAAAGTTACTCTAAAGTCTAACCTTATAGGAGTTGCCAGGTAGCTAATTTCAGCCAGCTATCGTGAAATTTAAACCTACATATGGCATATAAGACGCAAGGGGATTTTAAGATATTTTTAGTTTTAAAAAAGTGTCCCTTATATGCTGTCAAATATGGTACATGTGTGTTGTGTGGGGTCAAGAACAAGAGAAGAAATAGGGTCAGAAAACATCCAAATTGGAAAATTTTAATTAACAAAGGAATTTTTTTTTTTTTCTTTTTTTTTAGCATTATCAACTATTATTATTACTTTTGACTAGTGTTTTCTTTCATCTTCATTTCAAGTTACATTTTTTATCCCAATTCACTATAAAAGATTATCATTAAGTATTTCTGACCATCCTGTCAGTGGTGCTTAGAATATGCTGACTGTATTCTCTACAGGGGGTTAAAATCAGCTGGAAAAAAAAAAATCTTAAGAAACAACTTCCCAAAAACTGTAAATATGAATGTACAATGAACGAAATTCCTTAACCTGAAGGTATAAAATAATCTTAGCTGGGTTGACTTGCCGTTAAAATTAGTCATTGATTATTTCCAATCTGCATTGATTTCTCATTATCATATTGACCGCCCAAATGAATTCCAATAAAAAGCAACTAAAAGTTACCATGGTAATCTTTATTAGCTCTATATTAGTTTATGATATGCCTGGACTGCATACTTCAAACATCAATAGAAAATGGCTTTATGCTAAAACAAAAGTAAGCAGACGATATTCTGCAGAAACTATTACAGATGCAGATGATCTAGCACTTCTTGCAAAATTACCCACCCAAGTCAAATCTCAACACCCCACAAAACAGCAAGTGTACGGCCACTGACTTCCCATCTCACTGACTATCCAAGTAAGACAAACAAAATATGTGGGACACTGCTGGAAAAGGAAGGATAAGTTCATAAGCAACATTCTCCTATGGACTCCAACACATGAACGCACCAGTGTTGTTCGACCAGCAAAAATTTATTTACATCAGTTCTGTGTGGACATTGGCTGTAGTTAAGAGGGCCTGCCAGTTGCTATGAATGATAGGGACAGATAAAGAGAGAAAATCAAGGAAATCCTTGCTGTCAGCATGTCTTGATGATGAAAAATTAACTTGAAAGAATATATTAGTCAAATTCAGTTCTTATTACTATTAATTTTTAATTGAAATTAAATCTTTCTTATTTTTTCTATTCAAGATATACAAGAGAGTTCTAAGTTTTGCAATATTTTGATACATATCTAGTTTATGGCATGTATATCTTATGACTGAAGCAGCACAATCTGTAGTTGGTAGGCTAACATATTGTGCATTGCTTCATTCCATATGTGATTTGAAAGGCAGAGATTAATGTGCAACATAGTCTAATTCAAGAATTTCTGCTTTACAAGTGGGCTAAAACATTGTAGCAGCAGCCGCCAAAAACATTGTGTAAAAGGTACAGTTCAAGAAATTCTGTTTGAACTCAAGAACCTCAATCATCAAACAAGGTCAGGTAGGCCTAAAACCGCATATTTTGAATCCGTGCTCCAAGCTGTAGAGGCAAATCCAGCAAGTAACACTCATAAAGTATTAGATGAACTTGGCATCTCAGTCTTATGTGGTTTGTTACCTTCACGACCTCATCAAAAGCATCCAGAACTGCCAAATTGGGCCTTGTATTAACAAACTATTGCAAAACTTTTGACTCACCCTAATATTATTTTCTCTTGTAATTGAATGATATAACAGAACAGATTT
>OY757918.1:9244068-9519068 GCA_963585895.1 Sepioteuthis lessoniana | reverse complement strand
TGCGTGTGTGTGTATATATATATATATGTATGTATATATGTATATGATATGTGGTCGAGGGTGACCAGAAGGCTCCCTTTTCAATAGCTACTACACCGAGGTGTAGGAGAGGGCACTACTCCTTTCCCTGGAATGCTCCACTTTACCCTTGATACGTACCTTATATTGCTGAGTGTTAAGCAAGGAGGCATCAAATACCATTTTTAAAGTCTTTAGTATGATGCAATCTGCGATTGAGCTCAGGTCTCCCAGACCATTGGCGAACACTCTACCCACTTAGCCAATCAGCTGGAGATATATATGTGTGTGTGTGTGTGTGTGTGTGAACACTTTTTATGGCTGTCTTAGTTTTATTTCTTTTGTTTATTGAATACCCAAAACATATTGTATTGATGATTATTATATTATTGTTATTGCAGATGCTTCTGGAACCACCCAATTGACTTTCCTGGATAACCGATCAAACAGCCAGATATCTAACAGTAACAACAATGCCAGTACCACCACCACCACTACTACCACCACTACTACTACCAACAGCAACAACAACAACCACCCTGCGACTATCACCATTACAACTGCTATCAGCAATAGCAGTAACACCCCAAGTGGATCTACCAACTCTGCCTATCCTGAATACCTGAACTATCTGCGCTCCCTGAAGCAATCATTCCAGCCTAATTATCAGCTGCTAGGTAACAACATTGGTGGCACTGGCAGCAGTGGCAACAATTTTGGCAACCAACTTCTCTCCCCTCACTTTCTCCCCTCTTCCTCATCATCATCCTCATCTTCTCGCCAGCTCGGCTCCCAGCCACTGCCTGCCCAACCCCCCCACCCACCTAAGCCAATCTCCTTGCAAAAGGACAATGACATTTACATTATCAGTGATGATGAGGGTAAGGTAGACAGTGAGCCAGACATGGTTGGCAGTAACAGCAGCAGCAGCGGAGTTGGTGCTGCCGTTAGCAACAGCAACAGACTCTCCTCCCTCCTGCCGCAGACATCCTCCTCTTTAGAACTGTCTGCTCTGATTGGTGACTCACCTTTGCAGAGCAGTGGTACCCCAGGTAGCAGTGGATCAGCAGCACAGTCCTCTTTTAGTTGCAGCTCATTACCTAACATATCACCCTCACCCCTTAATCAAGTCCTGCAGCCCAGTAGCAGTGTGGCTGGTAACCTTGCTAGTTGTAATCCTAATACTGAGCCTCCAAATCGTTCTACATACTCATCAGTCCCACAGGCACCCCCACTTCATCATCATCATCATCAGCAACAGCTTCAACCCCCTCCACTCTCTGCTAGTATCAACAACTCTGGTTTGTCCACCCCTCCTGGTAACCTCAATCTGTCACCCTCAAATTTTGGTTCATCACTATCCAATCTCCCACCACAACAGCAGCAGCAACAGCAGCAGCAAAGTCTTTACAACATGCCCAGCTTCAACTATGGTTATATGCTACCTCAGACCATGATGTTATCCAACAATGGAACTTCATCAACTGGCAATTCAGGCTATCATCCACTTGCCAACAGTTCTTCAGTCATGAATCAGCCCTTATTGAAGAACAACCACCCTGGCAAAACTCCCTCAGGGACCAATTTACAGTCCAGCAACAACAACACAGACCCAAGCCTGTCTTCACTGCAACAGGTTCACTCGTCAAGCTCATTGCTCTCACCTGCAGATCACCATCCTCATCCACTTCACCAGCAGCTCAGTGAGCCAAATGATTTGGCCAAGCAACAACCAAATATTGGACTGGGCCCATCTCCCATCTTGACACTTCCTAGCCTTTCAATGAGTCCTGATCTTACTCACCCAACATCTAATCAGATCTAGATTGACTGCTTATCCTCCATATACATAGGCACTACTTTAATGCATTGACATTATTTCTCTTTATATATATATATATATATATATATATATATATATATATATATATATATATATATATATACACACACACACACACATAAACTCCTCGATCCAACTTTGAAATTACATTATAAAGGAGTTTTTGATTAACCAAAAATAATATAACAACATATACTGCACATTTATTTCTCTCTGAACTGTCAGAGAAGCAATAAGGAAATCTTATAAGTATTTTTTTTTGTTTTAAAAACATCTACATAAACTATTTAAAAAAGAAAAAAAAAAGTACATTGAATCCTGTCCATATTTGGATAGACACATTCGGGAAGCCTGTTCAGCCTCTGTTCTCCACTTTAAAAAAAAAAAAAAAGAGAAAAAAGCAAGAAAATTGGAGTAAAAAAAAAATTTGTGTGTTTGTGTGAGTGTTTAACTACTCATTTTTTTTTTTCTTTTTTTTTTTTTCTTTTTTTTTTAATCAAAAAATATTATTTAAATGATTATTCTTATTTATTTTCATTTTTTGCATTTATTTTCTGTCAAGCTTTTTCCTTTTTCTATTTTTAGAAAAATGGGAAAAGGAATTTTTTCCAAAATTTTTTGGAAGTAATTATATAATGCAACAAAATATATCGTAAAAATTTAAATATCTTTGTGGCAAAAAATGAAATAATTTCATGATGATAAACTGTTAATTGTTAAACAGGTGAGCTGTATTTAATAGATTTAAAAAAATGGTGTTTTCATCAATTGCAATTAATCAGGATATATAAGGCTCACCTTTGACTATCAGTGCCCTCTTTTGTGTAGTGCAGAGATGAGTTAAACCTGGTAAATAAACATATTTCAATTGACACACTCTTTCAATGTAAATCATCTAGTAAAAAGATTATTCATCATTTTTTTTCCCTTCCTCTTTTGTATAGTATTAAAAAGAAAAATGATAACCAAAATCACACCACCCCATAATCATTTTGGTTTCATTGCTTAACCTGATTTTGTGTGTACAGATTTAGTTGTCCTTTTTCACCAACGACTGACCGCATATCCTAGTTAATTAAGTTCACCCATGTTAACTGTGAATTGATGCGTCCATTTTCTGAATAACAAACAACAAATCAATATTAAAGAATTTCTTGTCTATCTAATTGCACCTGTGTTAAACTTGTGTTCTTCCGACTTACTCATACACTACAAAGCATCTTTTTACCACAGTAAGTGGAGTATTTGCAAGTGCTTTATTTATGTTAAACAGTAAATCTTTAAATTGATTACTTTTATTAGTCTTTTTTTTTTTTTCTTTTTTTTTTTCTTTCTTGGAAGCTTTATATATTTTGGCTTCAAATAAATGAGCTGAAAAAGAAAAACAAAGTCAGTAACCATTTCTCAGTTTTGTTATTAAATTTATTTAGAAAGGGTAAATATTAAAAAAAAGAAAAACTTATTTCTAGATGAAGCCTTGTTAACTATTAATTTTTACTATTATTTTTCTTGATTTTAATTTTTAGTTGCTTTTAGGACTTCAATCTACAAAAAAAAACAGTACATATAAAAGAAATAATTGAAAACTTTCATCCTTCCTGATTTGCTCTGTTCAGTTGATTAAAAATAATGATAATAATAAAGCAGCTAAGAATTAAGATGTTTTTTTAAAAAAAGAAGAAAATTACTAGTAAAAATGAATGTTACAAACTGCATTAGCAAACAAAATTTTCTTGTGGTGACTCCTTTTAGTAGAAGTTAAATTTGTTCAAATTTGAAATTTCATAAGTAAAAAAAAAAAAAAAACATCTTGAAATTTACAACTTTACTTTTTTTTCTTGGGTGGGGGGCTGATATCAAATATTTAAATAATGAGATTCAACATATCAGGGCAGTCTGTTCATATTTATCTGAACATTGTTAGTAATTGTTTTTCTTTAGGTAAGTATTTACTCTTATGATATCGTCCAGTTGATGATGATAATTATATATATTCTTCTGTATCAATAAAGATAGGGCTCGACTTATTGTTAAACTGTGCATTTGCAACTTTGGTAGTGCTTGATATCGGTTAACTGAGCTATTTGTATTATAAAAATTAATTAAAAAGATAAACAGATTGCTATTAACAGTTTCATGCTTTAGTAATCATCAGATAATTACATTTATCATTTAAAATCTCTTCAAGTAAGCATTAACATATTCAAAAAGAATACATTTTAAAACATGTACATAATTCCATCTGCACTTCACTTGACTGGTGGCTGTAAGAATGTCTATATTTCACTGTTATATAGCTTATGGCAACTATTTCTAAATGTTGATGAAACTGGCAAATAGATTTCAATTTCTTATTCTGCTGGCATCACTGTTTTACATTGCTTTTTTTATAAGACAAACATTGATGTAACTCTAAGAAGGAAAATATTATTCGCATAATCATTTTTGGTTTTAGCAAATTACAACTTTTCATTTTACATTTCAAGTGACCAATTTTGTTGCCTATTTATGGATGACATTCTTATCAAATCAAATGAATTTCCTAAGATATACCCACTCTTTATATATATATATATATATATATATATATATATATATATATATATATATTGAGAGAGAGAGAGAGACTGTTTAAAAAAAAACAAATATCAACTTTGTGTAGCTTCCCAAGAGAACTACTTATGACAAAAGTGTTGGTCCCATTGCTGGAAACAGCGGTGTGGAAGTTTTCAACTGACACTGCCAGATTGTTGGTTTATTATAACTGGTTGAATGGCATCAACAATTCCCAAATGGTGACCCTAGAGTTGGGTTTTGATTTTTGAGAATAATCACAAGGATTCATATTAGGGGTGACTGGAGTAAAAAGAATATTTATTCAACTTGTTTATAGAATGTAATGTTGGGAGGGGGGCGATTTACTCAAATCCTTGGTCACAAATGTCATGGTAATTCAAATTTATCACCAATCATTCTCACCTTCAACTATTGATAAGATCTGATGAAAGTCTTCATTTGTCACATTTTCCTGTTTATGAATTGACCAGTCAACCAGAATGAGACATCTATATTACAGTCTCTCAACTATCCAAAAATGCCTTGTGCCACCTTAAAAAAAAACCTGTGCTTGGGATAGAACTTATTCTTTGTACATCTGTTTTAACATGTTTATATCACATTATTCAGAAATTTTGACACAGTGCTTCATTGCATAACATTCTGCTCAATATTTTTGTGTTCCATTTTCATTATTTGCCTAACCTAATGCATTTGTAATAATACAAGTTTACTCAACTGAATGTAAATTCTGAGACATAAACATGAACTGAATATTTCCTCTTGATTAACAATGCATTTTCATAGATTTATATATATATATATATATATATATATATATATATATATATATATAGTGTGTGTGTGGTTTGCTCAAATAAAAAGTGATCAATATCAATGATAGAACATCTATAGATCTAAGTTTAAATAGTTAAGCTACAGTCAATGGTACTTGGTAACTGACTGATCACTGACAGTCATCAAGTGCTGTTGACTGTATTTACACTATTCAAACTTGTATAAATAATCAATATTGATCAGCAGATTCTTAATCAAGGTTGCCAAACCGGAGAAAAAATCTTTTAAATCCATATATATATGTGTGTGTGTATATATATATATATATATATATATATATATATATATATATATATATATATATATATGCATATACGCACACACACTTTTTTTTTTGTTAGTCTGCCATATTTTTCATTTATTTCTTTAAGCTGTGATATTTAAGTAGTTTTTATAGGATAATTTTTAATATCTAATGAAATGATTGTCAAGTGTCACCTTTTTATATACCTTATAATTATTAATACATTTAAATTAAAGACTTACTTTTGTCTCTTTCTTTCATCACCTCTTTCACTCTCTTATTTCCCCTTCAATTAAAAACAACAAAATTGAGAAGTGGTATACCTTTTATATATAATACTCTTCATACAATAGGATTTATATTCAGGATGTGAATTTCATCAATTTTTCTTTTTTGATTTAGTGGCTATTGTAATCATCATCATTAAGGAAAATTGAATTAAATACTTTGAGTTTCACTTGTCATTTATATCCTTACAAAAGGTATGTATCAATCTCATCTCGACCCATCTATTGGTAAATAATGGTGTAGACTGGGCTCTCTAGCTTTGGTACGGTATCTAGTTTAGGAGAAGGAAACTGAATTCAAACCTCCTTCCAAAATTGCATATACACATTTCTCTTCATGTTTTACTGGCCTTTGGGGAATGTTTGAGTCTTCCTGAGGGCTGAGAAGATCATTTTATATGCCTAGATAAATGAATAAATCTGTAGTCTAACAATTAAGAGTTGATTATTTTCTACAAATATTTAATTCCCACTAGAAAGATTATATATATGTCATATAAAATGCCCCACTCTGTATAAAGGAATATACAAATATATATTTTATATACAGGTATCTATATTTATTCTGCCTTTCCTCTCTGTCATATTCATGATTACATATAATATTATTTATTCAGTTCATTATCAGATAGGTCATGATTTAGGTAAATTCCACATGTTCAGAAAAAAAAAGAATGTTTTCTTTAGTAATTTTTGCTACTTTCAATCTACAAAGCCTTCATATTCTCTGGAGATTTATCTTGAAAAATATTGTTTTTCAGATTTTGAAGGAGGATTCAATTTGAAATATAACTGCTATAGTAAAATGAACCCTGTCTTTACTCCAATTTGGTTACAACCTTTATTACTGTCTTTTTATTGTCGTTGTTATTATGACAGTGTTAAGATTTATGTCTAAAATAAACCATAAATATTTTTAAGAACTTAAGAGTGGAACTATTTTATTCTCAAACCTGAAAAATATGATGAATAAGTGAGGTGGGGGGGTGTTACTGAAAAGAAGATAATTTTACAGCCTCTCTTTCTTGATATGGACACAAAGTAAGGGTTCATTATATTGTCAGTTAAATTGTAAACTGACTCTTCTTTATCTCACAATTTACTTGGGAAGGTAACTGTAATAATTTTGGTACAAGACTCTAGTCAAGTGTTAGTGAGTCCTTGTACTTCCATTTTCTTTACACAATGGCAGAACTGGTACTTTTGTTTTCTTAAAACTCAAGAACCAAATTACAACAATAAGTATTTTTTAAACTACAAATTTCCATATTGTACAAAGGTCTTATTGACTGAAATCACCAAAAATTACCTTGCTAAACTAAATCTTGATGTTCAGATTATTTTTACTAATAAATTACTTTCTCTTATTTAGTTTACACATATAAAACCTAAATCTGTTCAACACACACTACCTTTCTCTCTCTCTCTTTTCCTTTTTTTATTTTAAGTTTTTCTTTGCTTTATAATCTGTTAATATCCCAATATCTGACCAATTAAACTCAAATTATAAATGGAGAACTTTAACACTATACTATCCAGTTTCTCTGTAAGGATGTTGCACAATTTGGTCATTATTGATATCATATCAAAGTGTGGTAGCCATTTTTTTTTCTATAAACTTACTTTTCCTCTACATCCTATTTTGAATCAATACATACATAAACATCACTTCATAACAAGCTGAGAAAAGTAGTTTATTTTAAAAACAAAACAAAAACATTTTACTCAAAAAGATTTTCTTTTTATAACCCATTGAGCTCTGAGTTCCTGAGCCTAAATTTACCCTCTGCTATTTGAGCATGATCTTCTTACAGGTAAACCAATATAACAAGATCAAAGGGTTGAAACTGAATCATCCCAAACTTAGAGATTATTACATATATTCATACATGTTGCTCCAGTTATGGTTGTTTTGTCAGTGATATATAACATAAAAATGAATATAATTTTTTTCCTGGAAAGCCACTTTTTGCAGGCCTTAAAGATTTTTCTCTAAGACTTTTATCATTTTGTTGCATCTGCTGTGAATCACTTTGACCAAATCTGTAAATGCATTTCTCTGTGTTGTAAACATGTCATCTTAATTACTCTTGAGCTAGAAATTGAAAAGAAATTTGCTACTTTACCAATATTTCTTCCATTTATAATTATTAAGCCTTTTCTTTTTTTTTTTTTAGTCTTGCTTGATATTATTATCAACTTTAATAGTTCTATTGGGAATCTGGACAATAACAAAGTTGTTGTTGTTCCTACTGCTGGAAGTTTTCAACTAACACTGCCAACCTGTTGGTTTATCGTGGCTGGTTACATGTTGTCAACAATTCCCAAATGGTGACCACCGAGTTGGGTTATGAGTTTTTGGAACAGGAAATAGTCACAAAGATTCAGATTAGATGAGATTGAAATAAAAAAAATAAATAAATAAAAAAAAAATTCTTTTTGGGAACAATTCTGTATAGATTTTCATCTTTAACTATTAAGCATCTTTTTAAAAAATCTGATAATTTTGCTTCTTCCACTAATTTAATAATATCGTATCATTTTTAGAATTGTTCCCAGGTATATCACCAAAACTGTTTACCATTGTTGGCTACCAAAGAGGATAAAGTTTTAAGTGAATTAGTCTTCTTTCAATTTAGTTAAGATTTCATAAGTTTATATATAACCCCCAACGCTGGGGATTGAACCACCTATCTTTATTTCCAATCTAATTGATACCATTTTAACTGAGATATTTGTCACTGTAGGATTGTTTTGAAATAATAATAATAATAATGTATCCATTCAGTTTTATGTTGCTGTGTAATAATTTAGGGAAGCATTTCTTTATTCTTATTCACACAACTCAGTTTAAAATCATATCTTGATAAATCTATAAACCATTTGTAAGAACCTCCATACCACAACCATGTAACCTCAAAAAAAATAACCCTGTCTCTCTCTCTCTCATATTGTTATCTTCATTTCTCTCTGTCTCTCTCACACACAGAAACTGTGGACACTTTGACGTTATCATTTTTCTTTTGTAAATTGTTAAAATAAGACTTAACTAAAACAGAATATTTTGATCTGAGACATTAAAAGACTGACTTTTTTTTTTCTGTGTGTCTCATTGGAAATATGTCTTTGCCTCAGTGACAGTTTTGTGAACTGGTCCACTTCAGCAAAAAGAAAAAGAAAAAAATGATACAAATTTAAAAAGAAAAAAAAAAAACACTTTTTTTTTTTTTTTTTTTCTATAGGTTAGTACAATTATCAGAATCCACAAACACCAAGGAAAAAACATATTTTGTATTTTTACTCCAAATATTTAAAAAAAAGAAAAAAAAAAAAAAGTATATTTTTTTTCTTTTCAGATATTAATCTGAAGGATTGAAGTTGTGAATTGTTTTTTTTTTTTTTTCTTTTTCTTTTTTTTTCTCGAAAAGTATCTGATCAACTTGTGAAACGTGCTTATTGTTACTCATAGTAACTGTGACTAGAATTAAAAATATGTATACCATTACTACTACAACTGCTGCTATAACCTTTTAAAACTGTCTGGTCAGTTTTTTTTTTTTTTGTTTTTTTTTTTTTTTTTTTTTTCTTACTTGAGTAATGAAAAATCAGACAATGACTATTAAGTGGCTATGATTTGCAAAAATTTATTTATGGATGAGCTTGTCTAGCTGCTTCTTTTTTTTCCCCCTTCCCCCCCCCCCCCTCCTCTCAGACATTGTATGGCAGTCTTGAAATAACAAGTTTCAAAGCCTTGAAAATTTATCCTTATTTTTTAAGTGGCAGCTACTGCCATTGTATATAGTGTTTATCTGTGCCAGCTTTACTGCTTTTAACTGTTTGCCTGTACAGTAAGCTAGCCTCCCTCCTGCCCCCTGTATTAATATGTTTGTTATAACCTAACATTTACTAAACTAGCTGGAAAGATCCACCTACTTTTATTACTACTACTATTACTACTACTTCCTGTTTGAGTGTGATGTGGAAACACTCATATAATGCTGGTCTAAATTATTTAATCCAAGTGACAATGATAACACCTGTCTGATATACTATGCTTCCTACCCATAAGAGAAAAAAAGAGGCATCCAATTGCTCTCTTCTCCCTACCCCTATTCCTTATGAACCATTTATTTTGACGGAGAGGGTAGAATGGCTCATCTGGTGAAGATGTTTGTATAGTAAACCAGCCATTATTACAGATGGCTCATATTTGAGCCTAGAAGCTGCCATCAAGACCTTTTCTCTCTCTCTCTCTCTCTCTCTCTCTCTCCCTCCCCAATTCCCATTGCAATCAATTTATATGTACTTGTAAAATCAGCACTATCTGGAGGTATAAGTTTTCTTACTACTTCCCTCCACCCACCCACCCCAAATTGCACAACCAACACCCTTTCTCTGTGCCACGCCCACCTCTCCTATTTGAAGAGGAAGAGAGAGAGAGTAAATGTACGTGTGCATGTGTGTATGAAAGAAAGCAACAGTTGTGTGATGTTTTCCTCTGACAGGAGACAAATGACCAAAATGTGCCCACTAACCATGAAATCAGTCTAGCAGCTGCAGCGTTTAAAGCTGACCAAAATGCTGTGTATTTGTTGATTCTGGGACTTGATTGGCACACACTCTTCTACCTCTTGTCTCTAACATTCTTCAATGTTGATGACAACTTAATTTTTTTTTTCTTCACTGACCAATATATGATAGCAACATATGAGCCTTTTTTTCCTGACCTGCTAATTAACTAACTAATGTATTTATGTATATTTTCCTCCTCTTCCTCTGCCCATTTCTTTCCCTTAACTTCTCCCACTTTCATACCATCACAACAACTACAATTATTGGCTAAGTGCAGTGTATCTTGCTCAAGTCAATCACACCTCACTGTATTATAGACAGCATTAATATAACATTGTGTAGAACCTATACATGCTTTTATCACTTCATTTTTCCCCCAGTCTTATTATTTTAGGGTTGTTTTTTTTTTGTTTTGTTTTTTTATCTAGAATTCATTGAGTTTTTATGTTTCCTCCTTGCCTATTTTTTTCCTTTTAAGCACCCCACTCCCTGGACTTTTCTGAGTCAACCTAAAAAAAACGATTAAAAAAATTTGTTTCTTTATATTTATGAAAATTCCTATACTCCCCCCACCTTTTCTCCATCCCTCTTTACATCCCCTCTCAGTAGCTTATAGAAATTTGGGAAAATAAAAAAATTTACTGGAAACGGTCCTTGTGGAATTTTTAAGTGAGTTTTCTACCAGTAGCAATGGTTACTGGCTGCTTTCTTCTATTTCTGCATCTAAATAAGATTTACTCTTGTGTTGAGATCAGCTTCATCTATGGGGGAAAAATCCCAATAAGGATGAAAATTGTTCCCTATTATTTTTCCTGGCCTGCATGGAACCAAAAAGCTAGGGAGCAACTAAAATGGACTACACACAAGATATTTTTACTTTTAAAACAATCATTGATTGATTCTAGATAAATTGATTGTTGGTAAATCTATTGTCAGTAAATTTATTACATCAGATTAATTGCCCTTATAATATAGGGTTTTTCTAACACTTTAACTGATTTTATTAAATTCTTTAAGTAATTATTAAATTCTGAATTTAGCCACAAATAATTTACCTACAATAAATTTATCAAATATGTCATTGATTTTATTGATCTAAAGCAATGATTCTCAACTCTTTTTTTTTTTTTTTTTTTTTTTTTTTTACTAACACAGATCCATTTGGTTTCTATTCAACGTTTAAAAAATTTTATGGTGTTTTATAATGAAATATTTGGGCACAAATCAATTAAATATCACACAAGCTATCCTAGTAAAACAAGCAAGACATGCTGGGCACTAAAGATGGATTCATAAGTGATGTTCAAATGGACTCCTACGTATGGACATACCAATGTTGGTTGACTTGCAAAAACTTACATTCACCAGTTCTCTGTGAACACTGGATGCTGTCTAGAGGATCTACCAAGAGAGATGGCTGATTGGTATGGATAGTGAGAAAATCAAGGAAATTTGTGCTCATGGCATACCTTGATGATAATTAGGAATCGTTTAAAAATTTGTTAAAATATTTTGTGTATTGTAGAAGTATAACTAATTTATTACACAGAAACGTTTACTACCAAATTCTATAAAAAATGAATGTTCACTAATATACAAGGACATATTTATTAATAAAAACATACTACTTCAGTGCTACTTCATTCAATATGAGCCTGTGGTTGATGCTGCTGCTGCTCAGATAGTTTTGCAATATTCAACTCCAATGTTGTCAATGATAGTTGAAAATCATCTCTTTGTACAAAGTTGAATTGTTTTTTGTTTTTTAATAGTAAATTAGAGACGGCGTTCAGCTCATTTAATATTGTAAGATGAAGGAAAGGGCTGAAACATTCAACTGCTTACTCCCAAAGTAGTGAATATATTTTTTAGCAGTGTCAATACTTTTTGCAAATGTTATACTTCTCATCTTTAAATCTTGTTGAAAAATTTCATCACTCAGATTCTTCTGCAGATATTTACTCCAGCAACATTAACTTCAAAATAAACTGTCAACCAATGTGTTGTATGTAACTTGAGTAGGTCATTAAACTGAGCTTGCATATTATTGTGCAAGTTTTTCATATGCTTAGCATACAATGCAGGGTCATCATCATGCACATTGCTGTGCTAATTGATTTTGGTTTGGTTTGGTTTCTTTGTTTAATGGCATATCAACCTTTGTAGATTATTTAATGCCAAAGCCTTTCTCCTAGAAGAACAGTCGTGGTACTATTTAACCCATAGCTGGGAGGATAACGGGTTCATACGGGTATTTGTCCGTAAGTGAACGTAATAGCGCGACTGGAGTACGAACTCACTTACTATGATTCCGCAGTCTATCGCTTTAACCATTACACCACGGGGACACCCCCTCTCTAATCGGTTTTAAACCAGATTATAAAAATGTAAAACATGATATTCCTTTTGTAGAATTACGTTTCCTAAAAAAGCAGTAACAACTTTGGAGGATAAATGATCAGAGTTTTCTCTTTGAAGCTGTTTCATCCATTTTATGAAATAGACTACCATGTTGAACTATGTTAAGTGTTAAAGAAAGAAACCTAATTATTTCTTGAAATTAATGTTTAAAGCAAAAGTTTTTTTCTTGACTACTAAAGAGTGAAGCAAATGTTTTGCTACATTTGGGTAACATGAGGCACAATTTAGCAGCTTCAGATGCTTTTATTGTCTTTACAAAGGTGATGAACCCCCATCTGGACAATAAGACGGACAGCTTGGGTACTACTCACTGGATTTGCATAAAGCATAATTTCCTGAATTAATCTATGTTGCACATTCATCTTTGCAGCTTTCAAATCACACATAGAGTGAACCAATGTGCATGTCAGCACACCAACTACCACAATACCACCTACCATAGCAGGTAACTTATGTGGCTTGATGTATACACCACAAATTAACACATACCAAAATATTGCAAAACTTTTGACTCACTCTCGTATTGTTGTGGACCCCAGATTTACTTGCATGGACTCCACAAAATATTATATGGACTCTGATTGAAAACCACCAGTCTAATCTCATAAAACTAAAGTCAGAACATGAATAATAGTATTGATGCTTGTGTGATCATATAGATTTATCATTGCATTTTTTTTTTTCTTCATTTGAAACTTCCAAAATTTGTTTGGAATATTTATGCCACTTAAAAGGGAATAATGACAAAAAAAAAAACATTTAACATTTTTTTAAGCAAAGATATTCTATTAAAGCACTAAAAATGCAATCAACTATTCTAGATTTTCTAATAATTTCTGCAACTTAAAGGTAAAGTAATTTTTTTTTAATTAACTCTTTGATCTTCTGGTATCCTTGGGGTTATGGGGGTTATTTACTTGACTTATCTTAGTTTGTGGTTCAAGGCCAGAAATATAGGATACCTAATGCTAATGAAACTCTTATGTAGGTAAAAAAATCAGATGCAATAAAGTTACTTGTTAGCCGATAAATTGCCTGCCAATCGGTATTTTTATAGTAACGTGTGGTGGTTAATAAAACCAGCCAATGGAATTTTTGGGGTTAAGAGGCATTCAACTTACTAACAACAGTTCACATAGAATGATAGACTTGTTTGATTTGAATTAGCAAAAGAAAAGCTGCCATAAATTTGTCTTTTCTTTATTAGAACCTTGGGTTGGGCAGTTGAATTTTTCCCTTTCCAATTAACCCACAAAAAAAGTGTGTGTGTGTGTGTGTATATATATATATATATATATATATATATATATTTGTAAGTGAATAGTTTGTTGATAGAATTATTTTTAGCTTAGTTTATTCGATTTATTAACCCTTGTGAGTTATTCAATGTCAAATCCTGTTATTTTTTATATGCATGCGTCATTTGTAAGCAAATAGTTTGTTAGAAACTTTATTTTTCAACGAGTTAGAACTTTTTTGCCCACAGTTAAATGGTTTCAAGTATTTTTATCTAACATTAATAATTCTATTTGATATTAATCATTTGTTCACACACAGTAAAATGGTTTCAACTATTGCTATTTAACATTAGTAATTCTATTTATCAAGTATTCTCATCTAATACGAACAACTTGCCCACTACTGTATTGTTTCAAATAACTAATAATAATAATCTCCTCTTGCAAAAGATTGAACAGTTCTATTTGACCTGTAGATGGGACCCTAACATGTACTGCCACTCCAGATCAGAGTGGACCTGGGAATAATGGTAATGAAGGGGCATTTCACTTTCCCCAAACTCCATGACTGAAGCCTCACTATCAGATGCAGTTTAATGTCATACACAGGACATGTACAAAATTTTCATTTAAAAATTTAAAAAACTTTGCACCTTCATTTTGTGTTGATGTCCCTCGAAAGGGCTTTTAAAACGTTACCCCCCCCAAGACGCATGTTTGTCTATCTCAGAAACCCCAATTGACTATATATTGGATCTATTTCTAAATCTTTCTAAGCTCACGTGATTGCCTATCAACGGGCGCCCATTTGATACCCTGGCTTGCTTTAACGGTGGTAAACTTTTGACTCTTATCCTGTAGTTACTTGTCCAACACTTCCGCTATCCAAGATACCAGGGTGTGTGGTCAATATGTAATACGGTAAGTAAGCTGAGACCAAGCAAATAAGTGTCCTAGGTATGACATTAAAGTACATCCGATGGTATGTCTCCAGACTTGGAAGATGTAGAGTACAGTTTTATTACTATTACTCCTAAGTCCACTCTGACCCGGAGTGGTAATACCTGTTAGGCTCACATCTATGGGTAAAATAAAACTAATCATTTACTATACTTGAAACCATTTAACTGTGTGGAAATAAATGAGTGATGTTAAATTGAATTTTTAGTATTACATAGCAATTCTTGGAACCATTTAACTGTGTGGAAACGAATTAATAATGTTGAATAGAATTATTAGTGTCAAATATCAATACTTGAAACGATTTAACTTGGTGCAAAGAAATGAACCCTGGCTCGTTTAAAAAGTTGTTTACAATCTGTTTTGTTTTTGTTTTTTTACAAATATATATTTATAATGATATATATTCAATATTCTTGCCGAATGATGTATAAAGAAGATTTGGTATTAAATAACCTACAATGGTTGATATGCCATAAAACCCAACCCAATCAAATTATATATATTTAATATATATGTATAAAGAGGATTTGGCATTAAATAACCTACAAGGGTTGATATGCCATAAAACCCAACCAAACCAAATATATATTTAATATATATGTATTAGGAGGATTTGGCATTAAATAAGCTACAAGGGTTGATGTGCCATAAAACTCGACCCAACCAAATCAAACTAAGTAATCATCATTATCATGTCGCGCTGACCCTCTCGCCACCAGTCTCTATCGTCCATCGCTCCCAGGAGGTCTTCCAGGCTACATCCTGTATCGGTACAGAGCTGTTGTAATAGGTTCTACCTGGTCGTGGAACATTCGCTCTTTCATGTGAAGAGGTCCACAGGAATACATCGCTTATAAGTGTTTTAAATGTAAAAGACTATTAATGTAAATCCAAGTTCCAGTTGAACTATGAAAAACGAGATAAAAGATTTCAATACTTTTTGAAATATTACTGAGTGTTTGAAAACCGAAGTTAGTGTAAGAATGGAATAACTTGGGAGTTTCGTGTTAGGTAGGGGGAAATAGAGGGGGTTAAGATGAATGAACAAACAAAACCAAAAAAAAAAAAACGCTTGTAAACAAGTGTATATCTCTATAAAAGACGAAAGATTTAGAGCCTTCCTCGTCCACCTATGAACTGACTGGGATTACTGTAAGAAACCCAAAAAGTAAAACAAAATCCGTAGCTACCTTTGGAACTGGTCAACCAATGAGTTAGTTATCCTGTCTTTTTCCCTATATTGTCATTTTAAATGTATGAAACCAAACAATATATATGTATACAGATGATTTGGCATTAAACAACTTACAAACGTTGATATGCCATGAAACACAACCAGCCAAGATCAAAAGTATCAGTTTTGGGACATAAATTAGATATGTTTGTGTCTTTATTTTTATTATTAACCCTGGATTTCCCCCACGATAGCTAAAAATTGTAATGTGTTAACCGCTTTACAGGCTGTTACAGCATTCTATATACAATTTAGAATATACTGAAAAAATAATAAAATTATATTAAAAATATAAAGTTGCAACATTTTATTGGCAATAGCAGTGGGGAATCCAAGACCGAAATTCCAGCCGCCCAGGTTTATGGGCTTTTTGTTTATATATATGTTATAATGGTCTAAATTTTGCTGGTACGTTACATAACAGCGGAAATGGCTTGTCGTGGTATGTATATACCTAACCCTCCGTCATGGTCAGGATCTGGGACAAGGTAAATTTTAAGGTGGGATAAAGCTGGTTTGAAATTTTTTGGTTGCTATAGGAGTGTATACCAAAAATGTACATATGAACCTCAAGGCATAAAATTAACTTTGACGGGTTGATATGGCGTTAAAATCAATTTCACTCGGTGTACATAGGCTAAAGAAGCCAATTTGCTCTAATATAATACTCTTGGGAAAGTATTCTCCCTCCAGATATAAGTAGCCGGAAGATAGACGAGTTCATAAGGTTCAACATCTCGTCCAGTGGGCTAGGTGTAACAAGATATGCTGAACCTAGCATCGCTGACCGCGTCTTGCCGAATGATGTCACCCACCCGGAGTAGAAGTGAGGGTGGGATGTTCCATGAATCACAGAACGATGAATTTCCTTATTCTGCTTTTATTTTTTTTCCTCTTTTAGTGGCTGGTGTACGTAGAGATAAACGTTAGTGCAAAAGGAGAACGAGGAATGAATCAAAGATACGAAAAGAGTTCTGTTCCTAGAGAACGAAGGTGGTAGCTCGTTCGTTGTGTCCCTTCCACGGCCCTCAGAGATCTGAAAGAAGATAATAAAGCCCCGAGGTCCTAACGCTAAAGGCGAGTAGGGTTTTCACTATCCATCCAATAATTAGCCATCTCTGACATAGCTGTGATCGGTTACTACGCTAAAGAATCCCTCTGTTCCCCTCAGCTATGGCTAAACTGAATTCAAACCAGCTGTACTTCGCTTAGACATTACGTCGCAATCAGTTGAAGGGGTTGGGTTAATACATTTTGTGAGAAATTAAGATTAATATTGAAACTGGTTACGTTACATTTTTGTTGCCAATTAAAAAGTTACAAATGGTAGTTGTTACTACCTCTACATTTTATGGAGGTGCCCGTGGTGTAATGGTTATAATCGTAGGAAATGGACACGGCGACACGAGTTCAAATCCTGGACGAGACCGATTGAATTTCACATAATTGCTAATTCACTAATACCCTTAGGAAAGGTATGAATCCAATTATTCTCCCTCCAGCTATGGGTAAATAGTAGAGCAGATTGGGTTCTTCAGCCTTGGTGAAGCAACTAGTCTAAGACAAAGAAAACTCTGAATTCAAACCTGCTAAACTCCGCTTAAAAATTGACCCTGTGTCGTATCCTGCACGAGCGGAGGGGTTGGGTAAATAGGGTTACTACCTCTACATAAGGTGTCTTATTCCGTCAGGGGAAATTTTGTAACTTTTTTCCTCTTAATGGTCCAGTCATCTACTGTGAATGGAGAAATAAAATAGGTAAAGGGTAAAAGATATCAGGTAAAAAATAAACAATAATAAGTAAGTTTGCGACCGTAGTCGAGGGCGATCAGAAGGCTCCCTTTTCAATAGCTACTACACTGGGGTGTAGGGAAGGGCGCGACTCCTTTCCCTGGATTGCTCCACTTTACCCTTGATATGTACCTTACATTGCTTAGTGTTAAGTAAGGAGGTATCAAGTACCATTTTTAAAGTCTTTGGTTTGGCGTGACCTGGGATTGAACCCAGGTCTCCCGGACCATTGGCGAACTCTAGGAATCTATAATAATGTAATAGTTAATATGTATTTGTCCGAAAGTAATATATAATATCAAAGATCAAAGTGTTCTAAGATAAAAAATGAATAATGGATTACTAGTGACTGTTCGCCGATGCAAACCAAACGAGCAAGCCTTGGTAAGTCAAGTTTGTAGTATCAACCCTTTTTGACTGAACTGAGCCTTCCAATTCAAATTAGTCCTTTAGCGGGATTTTTGTTGTTTATGTTTAACGAGGGAAAGTTTTGTTGTTAGCGAGGATAGGTTGTAACGTGTGATTGTGTGTGTGTTTACGTTGAGTTGTTTCCTCGCTAAGTTTGTAAGGTATCTCGCTAAAGCTTGTTGGGTATATGAAGGAGAAGGTTCAAGATGTACGAAGTCGAAATGTGGTAGGAAAAGGTTTTATTTGCAGCATGGAAAATGTAGTTTGTGTTTGTGCTGCAAGACTCGTGGTGAGTAAGATTGTGAGTAAGGAGACGAAATGGAGTTATGAGAAGGTTGAGATGGCAGGGTGTGTCGTCGGACGTGCGAGGGATTGTGTTCGCCGTAGTTTAGCGAAAGCCATCCTGCCGTTGGAGGAATTGAACTTTAGAGTCAGCGTGAGTTTTGTGTGTCTGGTGGAGAGGCGTGCGTTGGTCTCCATTAAAGTGGCCCCGAGGTGAATTGATAGCTAGGTGTCGAGAGTGGAATAAAGGCATCGCGTTGACATAGCCAATTTTGGGGGTGACATAAAGTTGTGCCTGTGCGTGGCATGTTAAATGTATCTAATTTATATTCAACTGGGATTCCTTGCAAGGAATCCATAAATTAGATAGGTTCCCTCGTGTCCATGCTGCTGCTGCTATTTAAGAGCCCCCAGTGAGACGTCTGCACTGGGAGGCGTTCTCCAGCCAAAGAGACTGGGTTTGGCGACTTACCCAATTTGCTGCCCGGAAAAGAAGGTTCAGACTGAATAGGATAGGTCATCCTGATTGGGTGATATTAAGTGTCGAATTAAATTGCGCGCCAGACCAAAATACGAAATTTTCTTTCCACTACAGTCCTTTTTGAAATAGCCTTGAAAGTGTTGATCATAATAAACCTTGAGGGAATAATAATTTTTGAGTACAGATTTCTTGAATAATCAATTCGAGAAGCCATGAAAACGGCTATTTAATAACCTGGGCTAAAATAGGTTGCAGGGTGCTCGCCGGAACCTAAATTCAGAAATGTTCGGGTACTTTTTAAGAAGGAATCAGGGAAATTCAGAAAATCGCCAATAAAAAAGCTTCCCAAAATGCCTAAAACACAGGCCTTTTGTAAAACCACATAAGGCTTAAAAAATTCACATGTAAAAATTATTAAATTCCTTTAACAGAAAAGAAAGTTATCAATTGTATTTTTATATAATCGTATAAAGTTAGTTATAGTTATGGGAACATTTCACGTAATCTCGAAGAAATTTTTTAAAATTTGAGTTTAAAAAATTTATCAATTTAAACATATTTTTAAAATGATTAATCCAAACTAAACAATGTTTTTCATCTCCAGTTCGAAAAATTGCCGATGAAACTAATTTAGTTATGTCTAAATAAACGTGAATAATTGTTATTACTCTCAATACCACACACACACACACACACACACACGGTGTTGAAATGTAATACAAGGTGTGTGGGGGCGCAGGAAGCGTGCTTCACGAAGGGGAAACACGTAAATTGTTCATGTATTGTTTTAGGAGTGCCTCGGACAACGGGCAATAAACCTTGCCTTTACCCTCTTAAAAGGGGCAAACGCTGCCTAGGGAAGACCCTCTGAAATTAAACTCATATTTATGTCCTCAAAACATCTGACGTAAATACCAGGTGTTAACGTGAATAAGAGAAAGCATGTTTCTTTTAAGGTTTTCAAATCTTAAATACTGTTTGATTAAAGACGTATTTCAGCGACATAACTTCCCACTGATTATTTTTAGACACCCTCTCAATGAAAGTTCCTCCTACCCCATTAGAAACAAAATAATTTTACATTAAAATAGGTCTGGATCTAATGAGTATGCATTGAAAGTTTAGTACAGGTTATGGAAGTGTTATGTGGGGGAAGGTTTTGGTGAGGTGACACCACTGACTGGTAGACCTGCATATTTGCATAGACACACACTCACACGAACAACTGTACAGAATGAATATAAGTGACGGTCAGATAAGGCTCACTGCTCCTTAACATATCAAACACGGATCTGGTCGGGTGTGTCCTGGTTACAGTGAGAGTCGGTCGAGGTGCCCCTGACCGGCATCATCGAGCCTCAGGAGGTTGTCCCCCGAGCTCTAACCCTCCTTGGAAGGGCTGGGTTTATCGCCTGCTGCTTGAGGCGCCCCTCTTTATGGAAATGCCGACGGGGCCCGAGGCATTTTTGGAGCCGTCAGGCGTGTCTGGGCTACGGCCCTTCGCCCGGACCCACCTAAAAAAGGCCTTGTGCCACACTCGTCTGGTTGATGGGACGATCGACAAATACCGCTCCTTAACACATCGCGTTGTGCGTTGTTGTCGATTGCAGTTGGATTCGTCGTGAAGACTGTATTGCGTTACAGGTCACTTTTTTGTCTGCCAGCTGGACGCTAGCTAGAACCCATTGCAGTTGACTTGCCGCTCTCGGATCCACCAGTTTACGTCGGACATTCGTGGTCGATGTACCGGCTTTTTAACCGGCCGTCTGGCACTCGTGCCAGATGGAGCTCAAGTCAATTATAAATTCCAGGCCGAATGGCCTCCAGTTTCTGCTGGGCTACCATCGAGTGGACGAATAATCAATGATAAGCATAGTATAGCACTAGATCTCCGAGTCTAGTTTAAGCTATGAACAGACATGCGAGCCTGGCTCACATTGCACTAAGTAAACCTGTGACCAACACAGACCAGCATGGCATGAATCTCAGCTCGTGTCCGACATCCCCACTCCCTAAAAAAACACTATAAAATGACCTTGTGTCATGACCTTATGTCAAATCCTGTCTGGTGAGAGGCTGAGAGTTTGCGCTGGCCATTTGTGTCTGCCGCACCTGGCTTTTTAGCCGGGCCGTCTGGCATTCGTGCCGGATAGGGCTCAAGGTCAATGATAGATTCGAGGCCGTATGGCCCTCAGATCCAGCTGTGCCACCCCCGGGAAGGCGATAAAATCATTGACAGCTCAGCATAGCACTATACTTTCTGGACTAGTTCGACCCATGAGCAGGCATCCGTGCCAGACTCTCATTAGACTTAGTCAATGTACCCACTGAGTCATTTGGTTCACATTGCACTAAGCGAACCTATGACCATCATAGTCCAACAGGACCCGAGTGTCGGTTCGTGTTCGACCACTCCTTTCCTAAAACCCCCTCTATAAAAAAAAGTCCTTGGATCAAATCCTGTCTGATAGGAGGCAGCAATAAATATCGCCGCTCTCGGACCCACTGCATTCTGATCGCAACTAAGACCTTTTTTCTGCTAATTACTGCACCAATCCCAGTTGACTTAACAAACATTTAACGTCTATAAAAGACAAAAGAACACCTTTTCAATTATTAATATAATTAAAAATGAAATTAGCATAAAAATGCATTGGAAATTTGCTGGCTCTACAGTAAGTCATTTGACTATTAATAAAGGACAGAAAAACAAAGATCTTCCCAATTATATATATATATATATATATACTGGAAGGAAATAGCGCAATTGGAGTTCGAACTCGCTTACTCCGAGGCAGCAGTCCTGCATTTTAGCCATTACGTCCCAGTTTATCGTCTACAGAAGATATACAAACTCTTCCCAAATATTAGTGCATATATACATTAGAAATGCAATCAGTATAAAATTTCATTGGAAATTATTTTACTATAGAAATGCATTAGAAATTATTTTACTATGAAAATGAATTGAAAATTGTTTTATTGTAGAAATGCATTGGAAAGTATTTTACAATTCCGACGTAGACCTCAGCCGCCGGCCGCTATATCTCGTCTACTTTGGCAATTTTCACCGAAATAAAATCACACGAGCTCCCTTTGTTGAGTTGAAGGAACCACCAATATTCATCACGTTGTGAATTCTTAATCTGAACAGCGGTGTTCTAGTCCCCTAAGAATGGTCCAATTGTGGAAGTTGATTAGGCTGGTCTCCACGCCGAAAGGAATCGCTATTTATGAAGAAAATAGTTCTTATCTCAACCACAAGAACACAAAAAGAGACAAGCAACACTTTCGATTCTCGTATAATAAAACCTTTTAAAGGCTATTGTCTTTATCTCGCCACAAAAGAAATTACATAAATGCGTAGCGTACAAAAAAAAGGGGGTTACTCAAGATTCCCTCGTTCGGATGGAAGTGACAGAGAGAGAAAAGGCAGAATGAATCTGATCTATCTAGACGGTAAAGGGAGACAACAACGAATCTTTGTTACAGATACATTAACTTAAAGGTTTGTTTTCTCGGCTTTGTAGACAAAATCATCTGGATTCCCAAAGATTCTATTTCCATCTCTTGGTTCTAATCGGACCAGCAAGATTCAACAAGTCGTTTTTACAGCGTTTGGCGTTTCTGTCTGACCGCTCAAAATGTTTGTCTTCCCTCTGGACTCTGCGGTTCTCTTCTGCCGAAAAATGTCTATCTCAGACCGCCGAAAAATGTTGGTCTCTCTCAAACCGCTGCTTCGAACTGACTCTCTCTCTCTCTCTCTCTCTCTCTCTCTCTCTCTCTCTCTCTCTCTCACACACACACAATAGAAATGCATTGAAATTATTTTACTCTGAAAATGCGTTGGAAATTATTTTACTATGAAAATGCATTGGAAATTATTTTACTATGAAAATGCGTTGGAAATTATTTTACTATGAAAATGGATTGGAAATTATTTTACTATGAAAATGCATTGGAAAAAACCTTTCGATAAAAATGTGTTTGTAATAACTTAACAATAAAAGAGCATTATTAAATTGATAGAATTGCATCAAACCGTGTGATCATCTATAGAGGACAGACAAACAAGTACAATTAATTGTTAACAGATGTTCATAGCCAATCCCATTTTAACTAAATTTCTTTGATCTCTTTTATTTTCACTTTTTTGAATTCTCAAAAGATTTCTTTCATGCTTTCAAGTTTGGGTCAAAATTTGTTTTATTTTTATCGTGAAAACAATGAATAATATTTTCTGTTTTTTTTTCCTGAAATTTTAACAATTGTTGTAAACTTATTTTTGAAATCCATTAATCATTGGGAAGATTCGTCATTTTTATTTTTAAATTTGGTCACGTGTTTGAGGAAAATCCTTCAGTTCGCAGAAACTTAACTTCATGATATTACGATTCCGTTATCTAGACTATTGATGACTGGATCCTAGTAATTCCACATTTCCGGGAAAGGGTCGTGTAGATTTCTTTAATCATTTTCTGTAGGGGTGGGGTAAGCTAACCGATCCTAGAAATTATGTGGTTTCCGCATGAACACCATTTTTTTTTTGCGTTAACATCTCCTGGGACAAATAAGCCAGCATCCTAAATTTCTACAGCAACCCGTTAGGCCGTCTCCAAAGGATACTTTCTTCATTATAATAGGCCAATTTTTGTATGGATTGTGGGATACTGAAATGCAAAGATAATCAGTGAAACTTAACAAGTTTTATTGTCGTGAGAACTAAGCAAGAACGAAGACACAAAGACAGAAATATATGTTACAGGGAAGATAAACTAAGATTGTAACAGGACAATAATGGTTACCCATTCATCAAAGTGTCTTTTGGTCACTTGTCTTGTGATCGACATGTCTGTAATATGTGAAAGGTTTCATTACCGTGTAGTACTGTGTGCAGTGTCCCACTGGGGGCCACAGACAGACGAAAAATTCCTGCTGAATTGAAAAAAAAAGCTAAATTTGCGGCTTTTCCTTTAAATGTGTTAGTATAGCGACAAATTGTGTCGTCGCCAAGTTCTCGGCAAAGTCCTACTGACGGTAGGGAGGTAATCCCGAAATATATTACTTTAATACAACACAACAGCACATCGTAGCGAGATGTTGGTCAGCATAACAATATTAAAACAATCTAAATTAGAGAATAAAGAAATTTTCAATCAAATTTTCAAAATAAGCAAAAATTGATATTACGAAGAAGAATAGCAAGTGTAGGTTATGTGATGACAAAAGATGAAACATTTAATCGCATAAGTGAATACTGTAAACTGGCACAAAAGGAATACAAGAGTAGATACAACTGGGTGGAAAAGGTGATCTACTGAGAATTGTGCAAGATATTAGAACTTGACCATGCTGACAAATGGTATATGCATAAACCGGAATCTATCTTAGAAAATGAGGGCCATACAATACTCTGAGATTTTGAAATACAAGTGAATCATTTAATCTCAGCCTTAAGATCAGACCACATATTAATCAATTTCGTGGACTTCGCCATTCTGGTCACCCATAGAGTAAAAATAAAAGAAAGTGAAAAAGTAAACAAATTCTCAGATCTTGTCAAAAAGCTGAAAAAGTTGTAGAACATGAAAATAACGGTGAGATCAATAGTAGTTGATGCCTTAGGAACAGCTCCCAAAGGCCGAGAAAAGAAACTGGGCGAATTGAAGACCAGAGGAAGAACCGAGACCATCTAGACCACAGCACTGTTGAAATCAGTAAGAATACTGGCGAATTGAGGAGACTTGCTGCCACTCAGCCTTCAGTGAAATATTATTATTATTCGTTGGGGTCAGCATTAGCACTCACTCTATTCGTTATGATTTCTCATGGGAGATAATTATTAAATACTAATTATAGAGTACTTCCTGTAGAATATTGGTCAGTTCGCAACCAGCAGGTAAGTGGACTGCCTATTTGCCAAGAATATGTAGGGGAATAGACACCTCCTATGTAAATGTGTTGGGCAGTAAAGTAGACCAATCCACATGCTGCACAGACCCTCTCCCAAAAAGAGGTGAACTAAGTTGGCGAGCTTTTTCCGGAGGCAGACATGTTACTTTGGTCTTCTACAGATGAATGTTGTTTATTGTTATTCTATATCTCCCCCTCCCCTATCGCGCATGGGCAATGGTCTTTCGGGGGGGGAGTAAGTTCCTTCAATCCCGGCTTGTTGTGTGGGAGCAGACGAGCGGGCCTTGCCTGCGTCATCACGGGTGGCTGGTTGGTACTGCATGGTGGCAGGGGTGGTTGTGATGACGTTCCACTGTCTGTGGTTGGCAACGCCGGTGCTTTGCTTTCATCGTTCTCCTGTAGTAGTGCTGGTCTGTTAGAAGAACTTAGAATTGGATGTGAGGTTACAGAGGCTTCGAGTTTCCTGAGGAATCTACGGTTCCGCAAGGTTATCCTTCCTGACCCGTCGACTCTGATCTGGTATTGGTTGTGAGGGAGAGTTTCGACGACCTGGCCTGTTGTATTTCACCGAGCATTGTCCCCTTGTATGTGTATGTACCCGTGGTTTTGTTGAATGTGATATGGGTCATGAGTGTGTCCATGTTGGCTTCGTTGGTTTCACAGCTTTTTGTAGTTGCTCGCCAGGGTTTCTTTTAGCTCGACACACATCTGAGAAATGGTTGGCCTTCCTTCCCGCAATAGTTGCATGTTTGATCCCATGCTGGGCATTTTAACTGTCGGGAGCCTATTCCAAGGATGCCATGTTGATGGCTACCACAGCCTATGCAGGCCGAGTTACTCGGCTCGGCTCGGCTCGGCTATTGGCATGGTTAGGTTGCAAGCCAGTGCGTGCATGCCCCGTGTTCCTTTGTTGGGTATTGCTCTTTCGTCGGCGATACGTAGACATCCGAGCTATATTAGGGGTGCTTGACATGGACATTTGGTCCCTTACAGCTGATTCAAAGCTTCAGCATGACTGATGCAAACAAACTCGTTCCCCATAAATCTGTTTAGTATTCAAATGAGTGACAATTTTGAATCAGTACGTACTGTAAGCAATCTGAGGCCAGTGTACCAGACAAAGCAAAGCTAAATAAAAAAGATTCCTTAAGTTAAGCTACAATGAATCTGTTCAGTACGTAGATGGGTGACTACAAATGTATCATTAAAAAAACTCAATCCCGTAGTCAAGACCAAAAACCTTTTCTCGGTAAAAACTAGACCAAATTTCGGCTTTCGGTCAAACCATGCTAAAAGCATCGATTCTCTTAAGATCACCAAAGTTAAGCTACAACAAGTTTGTTCAGTATTTAGAGGGGTGACTACTTGATATCAACAGTTTAAATAAATAACCTTAGATTGTAAGGATTACATATCCTGCCTGTCGTTGATTTCTATTACTTGGCGCTAGGTGTCACAATAAGTCATTACCTCCCGTATCTACTGAAATAGTACTGCTAATAACCACTAGAGGACGTGGTTAAGGTAGTTCATAAGGAGAGAACGGCAAAATCAAATCCTCTCTCTTCACCACCAGAATCATTCCAAGAGACACATGCTTTGACGACGTGCTAGGTTCGAGGTCACAATGGACACAAGCATTTCATATAATACACACATTCATTTTTCTCTAGTTTTCCTTGCCCAGTCGGCTGGGGCTGTAGAATACACTGACTGCACCTCTGCAGAGGGGTAAGACCCCCCCTAACGAGTGTCCTGTATATGACACTAAACAATCTGATGGTGAGGTTCCAGCAGTGCTGGAGCTTTGGGGAATGTGGAGTACCCCTTCATTGCCATCGCTCCCAGGTCCACTCCGGCCCGGAGTGGTAGCACCTGATAGGGCCCTATCTATGGGTTAAATAGAACTAACAGCATACTTATGCTAAAATGAATTGTTTGAATAAACTGAATAGCTTGAAATAGAAATGATTTTGACAATTAAACCGTACTTACATTTAAACTGCGTGCTTATGCTTAACTGAATTATTTGAAATGGAACTGTTTTTCGACATTAAAACTGTATTTACACTTAACTGAATTATTACATATAACTGCTTAAATACTTTGAAATGGAAATGTTTTTGACAATTAAACTGTGTACTTATGCTAAACTGAACTGTTTTCAATAGAACGGATTATTTACATAAAAATGGATTTGGCGTTAAATAACCTACAAAGGTTGATATGCCATAAAACCCAACCAAACCAAACCAAATCTAGTTTTCCATACGTGTCATAGGGAACATTACTAAAGGAATTTCTCCTTTTTATTTTAATTTTTTTTTATTAATGCACACATATTTGTTCTCTGTCTTTTGTTGTCCACATTTCTATGAATAAATTCTGTTGATATTTTTTTCAATTTTGTTCACTTCGTTTATTATCTGTCAGAGGGAACGCTCCTCAACAAGGTAAATAAGATCCCTTAAATCTAGCAACTATGAGCTGTTTCGGTATTTGGATGGGCGACCAATTAATGAAGAGTTTGGTTTGGTTTTATGGCATACTAACCGTTGTAGGTGATTTAATGCCAAATCCATTTTTATACATATAAGCAGTACTATTTCAAACAATTCAGTTTTGCGTAAGTACACAATTTAGTTTTGTTTGGCACATAGATAGGACCCTAACTAGGTGCTACCACTCCGGGTCAGAGTGGACCTGGGAGCGGTGGTAATAAAGGGGTACTACGCATTCCCCAAAGATCCAGCATTACTGGAGCCTCACCATCGGATTGTTTAGTGTTATATCCAGAACACTCGTTAGGGGCAGTTTTACCGCCTCAGCAGTTGGTGCAGTCGGTGTATTCTGCCAGCCCCAACCGACTGGGTCATTAACAAGCTGATTCACTGTGGAGTAGTGGATAACATGTTGACCTGCAACATGGTATTAAGTGAGTTCGAACCTCAGTCGCGTTATTACGTTCTCTTTCGGATCAATAATCTTTGGAAAGAGATTAAACCATTAATCCCCGAGTTATGGATTAAATATGATCGTTACTGTCTTTTTAAAAGGATGGCTTTGGCATTAAATAACTCAGAGAGGTTGACAGGCCATTAAAAAAAAAACACATTTAATAGGCTTAGATACTGTAAGCAACCTGAGGCCTTTGTATCAGACTATGCAAATCTTAGTAAATAACAAGTTAAGCAGCGATGAATCTGTTCAGCACTTAGATGGGTAACCACTTAGTAGAATTAGATACTGTAAGCAACCTGAGGATTTGTATCAGACTATGCAAATCTTAGTAAATAACAAGTTAAGCAGCGATGAATCTGTTCAGCACTTAGATGGGTGACCACTTAGTAGAATTAGATACTGTAAGCAACCTGAGGCCTTTGTATCAGACTATGCAAATCTTAGTAAATAACAAGTTAAGCAGCGATGAATCTGTTCAGCACTTAGATGGGTAACCACTTAGTAGAATTAGATACTGTAAGCAACCCGAGGCCTTTGTATCAGACTATGCAAATCTTAGTAAATAACAAGTTAAGCAGCGATGAATCTGTTCAGCACTTAGATGGGTAACCACTTAGTAGAATTAGATACTGTAAGCAACCCGAGGCCTACGTGCAACACGAAGCAAATCTTAGTCATAAATAATATCAGTTAACCCTTTTAATGTTTTGAGTGCTACATGTGCTTCTCGGTGTTTCCTGTGACTGGTTTATATTAGCAATAATTTTCATTATACAGGAAAAACAAGAGTTGATATCTCTAATTTGCATATGAGCTGTTTCAGTACGTAGATATGTGACCACATAGTAATGGCGGGTAATGTAAGCAACCAATTTGGTTGAGTCATGAATAATTTTATTTCTTAAAAAGCAAATTGAAACAACGCATTTCAAAATTTCAAGGTTTTAAACTCAACCGGGAAATACCTGATTAAAGCATGACTTTATCCGTCATTCTTATTTCAATAATAAAAGAATGTATATCATAATCTAATCTATGATCTCACTTCCCTAAAATGGAAGAACTGCATGTGCATATTTGACATAATGTTGTGGGAGTTTAAAAACAATAAAAACGCTAAAGAAAAAGCAAAAATTTGGTTAGTTCGTAGTATTTAATGGTATATGAACGCCTAGTGGGTTATATAATACCAAATACTCTTTATATATATATATATATATATATATATATATATATATATATATATATATATATATATATGAACGTAAATATAGATCAAAATCTGACTGTATGATGGTAGCAGAAAAAACTTAATCCAAATAGGTGAATATATTACGATGTAAAGTCAACGTTAACGTTTCGGTTTCAGGAACCATCATCAGGACCTGGATATCAGAATAGTTCACATAGCAATGGATGCTTGCTGAGATGACAGGAGCAAATGAGAAATATACAACGGAAAGATACATAAACGTGCACCTAGCGTTCATAATTCAAAAGTCATTAGAACGCGTCTGGCACGTGGAAAAATATTTGAAAATGTTGGATTTCCCAAAGAAACGAGACAAAACCTCCCGTTTATTGAGAAATATGCAACGACAAGTAAGTTTTCATATATATAGATCTTTTGGAATCATTCATGTTAAATGTCGTGTAAGATTGTATTTGGTATTTGTTTTTCCGATAGGACCGTATGAAAGTAAATACGTCGACTTTGCATCATAATATATTCACCTATTTGGATTATGTTTTTTCTGCTACCTTCATATATATATATATATATATATATATATATATATACGTGGTGCATACGATAAGTTTCCAGACATTTTTCGTATGAGCATTTAAAATTGTCGTAGACTCTAGAAAATTCAGAATGTTATTGCTATACATCTTATGAGATGACTGACCAATTTTTATGATTTCAGGTTCAAATGAACAGCTACAGCAGCAATTGGAATACACTCTTCTAAAGCCTGATTGTCACAGCTGGGGAATTTCAAAAATGCAATCTGGACGTGAGGACACTTTAGAAGAACGATATGTAATAACATTCTGTTTTAAACTTGGAAAAAATGCCACAGAAATGTATGGAATGCTTCAGACTGCTTTTGGACCATCTTGCATGAATCGAGCATCAGTTTTTGAGTGGCATAAGAGATTCGAGGAAGGCAGGGAGTCTGTGAGGGATGATGAGAGGTGTGGGAGGAGTAAGAAAGTCAATACACCAGAGTTGATTGGTCAAAGGGTTAGGGTTAGGGTTACTATGTTGAGGTTTTAAGGGAGTTCAGGAAGAGATTTTGTCGGAAGAGGCCAGCACTCTTCAAATCGGATCAGTGGCATTTCCACCAGGACAATGCACCAGTCCGCAACTCCATCCTTGTCACAGACTATTTGACTAAGATGGGCATCAAGACAGTTCCTCAGCCTCCCTATAGTTCAGACCTTGCTCCCTGTGACTTTCGGTTATTCCCTAAGCTCAGAGGCTGTCGTTATGAGACAATTGAGGAGATGAAAGAGGCTGTGACGAAGGTCATTAACATTCTCACACAAGGGGATTTCCATGGGGCCTTGCAGAAGTTGTTGGAACGGTACAACAGGTGCATTGCAGCCGGAGGAGATTACTTCGAAGGGGACTAAAGTTTCATGTGTGTACTATCAATAAAAGTGCCCATACAAAAAAAGTCTGGAAACTTATCGTAAGCACCTCGTATATATATATATATATATATATAATTTGTAACCGAATAGTTAGTTGATAACTTTATTTTTGAAACGAGTTAGAACTCATTTGTTTGCGTGCGGTTTAATTGTTTCAAGTATTGCGATTTTACATGAGTAAACTTATTTATCAAGTATTCCTATCTAATACGAACAATTTGCACACAACTGTATGATTTATAATAATAAATCATAATCCTTAATAAATGATTGAACAGTTCTATTTTACCCATAGATTAGAACCTAACGAGTATTACCTCTCCAGGTCAGAATGAAGGGGTACTTCATTTATCCCAAACTCCAGGACTGGAACCGCACTATCAAATGCAATTTCGTGTCATATCCAGGACACAAACGGGGGTGTCCTCGTGGTGTAATGGTTAAAGCGCTAGACTGCGGAATCGTAGTAAGCGAGTTCGTACTCCAGTCGCGTTATAACGTTCACTTTCGGACAAATACCCTTGGGAAAAGTATGAACTCCTTTATCCTCCCAGCTATGGGTTAAATAGTACCACTACTGTTCTTCTAGGAGAATGGCTTTGGTATTAAATAACCTACTAAAGGTTGATATGCCATTAAACAAAGAAACCAAATCAAACCAAACCAGGACACAAAAAAAGCTAAGAATATTTGTAGTTTGAAACTGATATGCAAAGTTTCGTTCTTGTGATAGATCATTGAGTGATGACGCTCATCAGATGTCGATCAAGATCCTTTAAGAGAATTGGTAGGATGCAATTCGTGCAAAATTACTCAAGAATTAACACTTGTCCTCAACTATTCACAATCTGCTGTTGCTTGGAAAAGACAGAAAAAATGAGCAAACTAGATGTTTAGGATCCTCGTAGTCTTATAGAAAAGATTAAAGAAAATTGCATATCCATTGTAACAAGTCTTCTTTCAAGGCAGAAAAGTGACTCGTTTCTCAAGAATATCCCTCCAGTTGACAAAAAAATTTTGCTATGACATTTTTCAATGCAAAACGCCGTGGATTGACAAGGATGATTCTCCACAGCCAACTCTAAAGCCGGAATTTCACGGAAGAAAAGTTATGCTGTATGTATGAGGGGATCACCACCGTATCATTCATCTTGAGTTTTTATACCGCATTCAGAGATTTATAGTCTCAACAAAACGTCTCCCATTCGTCAATAGAAGAAACGTTGTGCTTCTCCATGACAACATATGACTACATTCAACAAGAATAACACAGGAAAAATATTGGATTTAGGCTGGTTTGTTCTACTCCCTCTACCATATTCACTAAATTTTCAATCAAGTGATTTCGATCTTTTTTTGTTCTCTAAAATGCTCTGAATAACAAAAGAATTTTCTGAAGAAGATCAGATACAAACATTTGTGGAGGACTTTTTGAACTCGAAACCAGCTGAATTTTATTTGAGAAGAATCAATAAGCAACCTGATAAATGGAAAAAAGGGTATTCAAAATAATTGCGAATATACTATTGAGTGATATTAATTCATAGTTAAATAATTCATGAATAAATTATATTCTGCTAAAACAGAAATTATTCATAATTCAACCTATTAACAACTACTGGATTATACTTTAGCCTTAAATCAAGTTGAAATAATCGTCTCTTTCTAGATCACTAAAGTTATCATAACCTTTCTTTTTTAAAAAAAAAGTTGTTCTTAGAATCAATTTTATATATTTTAATGGCAACCTGGATTAGAGATAAATTTCCTTCAGTAAAAGAAAACAAGTTCATGTTCTTTGTCACTCTCTCTCTCTCTCTCTCTCTCTCTCTCCCTCTCTCTCTTACACACACACACACATACACACATATATACTTTCTCTTTCTCGCTCTGTCTCATTCTCTTACTTTCTCTTTCACTCTCTTTCGATCCCTCTCTCTCTCTTTCTCTCTCTCTCTCTCTTTTATCGCTTTGTCTCATTCTCAATCTCTTTATTTCTCTCACTCCAATAATCTCACTCGCACCCACATACACTCAAAATCTTCTCTTTCATTTTCTCTCTCACTCTCTATTGCTTCTTTTCTCTCTCTCTCTCTCTCTCTCTCTCTCTATCTCTCTCTCTCTCTTAGACACACACAAATATATTCTCTCTCTCTTTCTCACTGTCTCATTCTCACTCTTTTTATTTCTCTCACTCCACAAATCTCTCTCTCTCTCTCTCTCTCTCTCTCTCTCTCTCTCTCACACACACACACACACGGCCTAATTCTTTCCGTATCTCGCCTTGAAACAACATAAAGTGTTATTCATTCATACCCGGAACTCATAAGAGGAAAGCAAAATACTAAAAAAATCCAAGTTGACCAATCAGATTTTCTTAATTCAAATTTGAGAATTTGTGATGGTACTTTTTTGTGAATTGGCCCGAATATGACAATGTGAGGATCTACGATGAAAAGTATTAAAATTAGAAGATAAGAAATACCAAGGAAATACAAATAAAAAATTTAAAAAAAACAAAAGATCCGGCAAAGATTTTTCCTGTTAGATTTCTATAAAGCATATAATTATTATTATTACTCATTAGAGTTTTTCACATCAGCGTAAGCTCTTGGTCTTTCACTGGAGATTGAGAGACAGCAAGTTTCCTCAAGTCTCCAGGACTCTTCTCAGTATTCTGGCCGTTTTCAATAATGCTGTTGTTTGGATAGTCTCCACTCGGCCGCTAACTTCTAAATCCTCCAGGCCCTTTAATAATCCTTTAGTTATCGTGCCAAAAGCACCAATCATAATTGGTATAATTGTCACCTTCATGTTCCATAGTTTTTTCAGTTCTCTAGCAAGGTCGAGGTACTTATCTCTCTTTTCACATTCTTTCAGTTTTATTCTGTGGTCAGCCGGGACAGCAAAGTCGACAATTTTGCTGATTTTCTTTTTTTGTTGTTGTTGATTAATTGTAAGGTCTAGTCCTCGGGCCGATATATTATTATTATTATTATAAATATTCGTCGTCGTTTGGCTCAATGTTAAAAGTATGGAACACTGAGTGAGAATCAAATTCACTGAAAAGGATCTGAGAGCATAACTTGCATGGCGTACACCTCGAGAGGTGCCCTTAGTAGTGAATTACTAAGCTTTGCGTAGTTTGGCTCAAGGTCATGAATATTTAAATGTTTAAAATCTCTAAACAAGTATTGAACTTCATTAAGAGATCCATGGAAAACTGGAGAGTAGAGCTAGCCGCAGGAATATAGCACCTTGCAGATGTCAAAATGCGAGTTTAGTGTTTTTGTTTAATGGCATATCAACCTCCGTGGGTTATTTAATGCCAAAACCATCCTTGTAGAAGAATGGTAGTCGAACTATTTATCCTATAGCTGAAGGGATAAGGAAGGGTTCATGCCTTTCCCAAGGGTATTAATCTAAAAGTGGACGTAACAGCGCGACTGGAGTTCGAACTCGCCTATTAGGATGTCATGGTTTAGCACGCCCGCTACTACACCATGAGGACGACTCCTCCCTTAATAGCTTATTATCCCTCCTAATGTCAGTTATGGCGATGATACTACTAAAGAAAACACAAATCAGGATACAGAGTCACAAATTGACCAGAAATTTGTACATAGGGTTATATAAAAACGCCCCTAATAATAAGCAATTCGAAACCGGTCAAAATCGACAGACAATACTTTTTAGGAATGAAAATCTGACATCGGGAAATGCGCAAAAATAAATGAATAACAATGGAAAAGAGAAACCAACAAAAGGAACAGAACAAATTTTACAAGAAATAATCTGAATGCTTCGAACGAAAGAAAGTTACCAATACCTGCGTGAGACTCTCGACGTGATGAGATCAGGGAAATCTCGGTAAAACGAGATTTAAGAAAAATGACGGAACCAAGATGGCGTCATGAACTGTAAAAGGTAAGGTAAAGTTGGCGACCGTAGTCGAGGGCGACCCGAAGGCTCCCTTTACAATAGCTTCTACACCGAGGTGTAGGGGAGGGCGCTACTCCTTTCCCTAGATTGCTCCACTTTACCCTTGATACGTACCTTATATTGCTGAGCATTAAGCAAGGAAGTATCAAGTACTGTTTTTAAAGTCTTTGGTATGACGCGACCTGGGATTGAACCCAGGTCTCCCGGACCATTGACGAACACTGTACACACCACTTATTATCTAATATCGTAAGTATTCCAGAACCTTTCTAAACTGGACAAGAGACCAGAAACCCAAACCAAAAATAAAAAAGAACGAAAAAACTGTTGACTCTGCACAACGCATGAAATTCTCTGGGATTTTAATATACAAACGAATCATCCAATCTTAGCCAGAAGACTAGACTTCCGGTTGTGTGCGACGAAAATCCAACAGTCCTGATATTGCATTTATTTGCCTGATTTTATCGGTCGACTGATATTTGATAGCGGAGTCATATTCTAAAAATACTGTAACCCAGCGTTGATAACGGTTACCTGTATAGACTGGAGTGTCTTTCTTGGATCCAAAAATACTAACAAAGGGTTTGTGATCTGTTACAAGAGTAAAATGTCAGCCAAAAAAAATTTTTATGAAACATTTTGATAATAAATACGATTGTTAAGGCTTCCATTTTGATTTGGCTATAAGTTCACTCGGCAGGTGTTAGGGATGTGGGTGCATGAGCGACTGCTTTTTCACTTCTGTCAGGAAATATGTGTGAAATAACTGATCCGATTCCATAGGTTGAAGCATTAAAGACAACAATGATATCCATAGATGGTAATGGTTTGGTTTGTTTTGGTTTCTTTGTTTAATGGCATATCAACCTTTGTTGGTTATTTAATGCCAAAGCCATCCTTCTAGATGTTGTAGTGGTACTCTTTGACCAATGGCTGGGAGGATAAAAGGGATCTTTACCTTTCCCAAGGGTATTTGTCTGAAAGTGAACGTAATAGCGCGACTGAAGTTCGAACTCGCTTACTACGATTAGATTGCAATGGGTAATTAATAATTCAGGACCAAGTAAAGACAATTGAATAAAAAATAAACAGACATTCATTTAACCACTTCCATGCTAACCATTTTTCTAATGACTATCGAGATGACAACGCATTCAGCTGCGCATTTCTGGCAAAAATAAACTCTAATGATTTATTGAACTGAGAAAAGATTGTAGAATCGTTAAATACGTTGGTGTTGTTGTGTATTGGATAGTATGAATATGTGAAGTCAAGCTTTGCGAAACAGCTTCCTACACTGAGTTTAGTAAATAGGTCTTCTGGCATTGGTGGTGGATACTTGTGTGACTCCAATGCTTGGCGGATTTTGTCATTGGCTTTTTTTATGACGACAATGGAAACCGCTTCTAATGAATAATTTACCAGTTGGATTATTCCGGCTTGCTGAACACAGTCTAATTGTTTATCAACCGTGGGAAGAGTAATGTATGAAGTGGATCTTAAAACCGATTCCGCATTTTTCTTTTGCTTTAAACTAAGCTTGACCTTGCTTCAACACCCAAGACCATCTTGTAAAACTCCTGGATTTAGTTTTAAGTGTGTTAGTGATTTTTTTCAATTTCTGAAGTGGAGGTAACATGTAATATATTAAAAATATTGATGTTTGGAGTACATTAAAAAGATCAAGTTTTTCAATTGAACCAAGTTTAAATAAATTAAAATCTGAATGATAACATATCCCTACAAAATGTTTATTATTGAAACGTACATTACAGCTCAACTTACCCATTAGCTGAATATCGTGTTAAACACTTGGTGTTACATGGATAGTTTTTTTTCGTACTGCGAATAGTGTCCAACTTGAACGTGGTATCAAAGTTGTCTGAAGCCATGTCAAGATGAAAACAGACTGGAATGCGGCCGAATGAATGAGGCGCCCAATGAGACTCGAACTCACTCGTGTAGGCTTGCTAACCGTTATACCACCAGAGGTGCCCACTAAAACAGTTATATATTTTCTGCAAGACACAAAATCAACTTTATAAATTACGAATACAGAATTTGCATGTATGTGTGCGGTACAACTTTTGCAGAAAGTATTTAAACTGAAATTCAGTTAAGTGGGCTGTTATCAATGAATGTTAAAAGGTTTGGCTTTCTGAAAGTAGCGAAAATCTTCCTTGTGCCTGCCCCGGTAACATTTCTGACACAGGTATTTTTTTGGAATTGTAAAAGACGTGAATAATGCCACTTACCACAAGACCAATATGTTATTGGTGAGTTCTTCTTACATGCATTTGGAGTATTTTATCCAGCTTGTATGCTGTGAGTAGTAAATGATTTCGCTGCCTATTGTATTATCTAAGTATCACGTTTCAAACTGAGTAAATGTTGGCATTTGTGTAGAGAAGAGGAAAATCTCGTATTTTGTTTTGGTGCGCAATTTAATTCAACACTGAATTTCACCCAATCAGGATGACTTATCCTATTCAGCCCGGACCTTCATTTCCGGCTACCAAAACAGGTGAGCGGCAAAACCCAGTCTCTTCGGCTTGAGACGGCGACCAGAACAGACGTGCCTCTGGTCGTCCCTGCTTAGCGATGCTTTTTAGCTAGACAAGCCACCCAGTGAGGACATCTCACTGTGGCTTTAACACTAGCAGCAGCAACATGGACACTCAACGAGGGAACCATCTAATTTATAGATTCTTTACGAGGAATCCCAGTTGAACATAAATTAGAAACATTCAGCATGCCTTCCACAGGCACCACTTCATGTCACCCCAAAAATTGACAATGTCGATCCGAGCGTAACTCCGCTCTCGACAACATGGAGATATCGCAGACTCTCCCCCAAAAACCAGATACAAAACTACACGGTGACTTTAAACACATCCCTCACAAGTCCAACAACACGCTGCCATCTCAACATCCCGCTAAGCCATTTCGTCTCAAACATCCAACAAGCCTAAACACCATGAGTCTTGCAGCTTCCAAAAGCAAACCATATTCCATGCTGCAAATAAAGAACTTTCGTTGTTGTGTTGTTAAAGCAAAGTTTCGTAATTCCTTTGTGTTATCCTAAAAACCGCCATAAATTGGTGACTCCGCATGGCACCTTCTGAATTGCGAGACAACTAAAAACTATTCATAACAACACCTTTCGACCTTCGCCATCTTACTTCATCTTCAACCACCTTATTATTTCCAACAAGCATTAGCGAGGGCCTTACAACACTCGGCGAGGAAACAACAGAACGTAAACACACATACGTTACACCATCTTCCTCGCTGAACCAAACAAACTTTTCCTCGCTTACCAACAACAAAAACTCTGGCTACAAAAATGGTTTCCTCTCGCTAAACAATAGTACTCATTTCAAACATCACTAAATTTGTTTATGATACGTGGTGCCTTCAATAAGTTCCCGGCTTTTTTTTTTTGTACAGGCATTTAAAATTGTCGTAGACTCTTCCTGCCGATCAGCCTTTCCTGAAATCGCTCTCTCAGCCAGTCAAGAGTGTGATTTGATGTGTGGGGGTCGCCTCATCTTGCTGGAACCACTGGTCATCTCGATTAGTTCCTCTGCGACGTCCGAGTGATTCCCAGACCTTCCTCAGCACTGCCACATAACGTTCCTTATTCACCGTTTGAGCCCTCTCATTTTTTTGTCTTCAAACCAATACGGACCGATTATGCCAGGTTTAGAAATGGCTACCCATGCTATGCACTTTACCGAGTGTAGCTGAATATCATGTGAAACACTTGGTGTTACATGAATAGTTTTTTGGAACAGCTAATAGTATCCAAGTTGAAAAGGCATTATAGTTTCTGGTGGGAGAAACTTGATTAAGGCTTGAAGCCTTTACTTCCTTCAAGAAAAGGTATTAAAGTTTCTGGCGGGAGAAACTTGATTAAGGCTTGAAGCCTTTACTTCCTTTAAGAAAAGGTATTAAAGTTTCTGGCGAGAGAAACATGATTAAGGCTTGAAGCCTTTACTTCCTTTAAGAAAAGGTATTAAAGTTTCTGGCGAGAGAAACATGATTAAGGCTTGAAGCCTTTACTTCCTTTAAGAAAAGGTATTAAAGTTTCTGGCGAGAGAAACATGATTAAGGCTTGAAGCCTTTACTTCCTTTAAGAAAAGGTATTAAAGTTTCTGGCGAGAGAAACATGATTAAGGCTTGAAGCCTTTACTTCCTTTAAGAAAAGGTATTAAAGTTTCTGGCGAGAGAAACATGATTAAGGCTTGAAGCCTTTACTTCCTTTAAGAAAAGGTATTAAAGGTTCTGGCGAGAGAAACATGATTAAGGCTTGAAGCCTTTACTTCCTTTAAGAAAAGGTATTAAAGTTTCTGGCGAGAGAAACATGATTAAGGCTTGAAGCCTTTACTTCCTTTAAGAAAAGGTATTAAAGTTTCTGGCGAGAGAAATATGATTAAGGCTTGAAGCCTTTACTTCCTTTAAGAAAAGGTATTAAAGTTTCTGGCGAGAGAAACATGATTAAGGCTTGAAGCCTTTACTTCCTTTAAGAAAAGGTATTAAAGTTTCTGGCGAGAGAAACATGATTAAGGCTTGAAGCCTTTACTTCCTTTAAGAAAAGGTATTAAAGTTTCTGGCGAGAGAAACATGATTAAGGCTTGAAGCCTTTACTTCCTTTAAGAAAAGGTATTAAAGTTTCTGGCGAGAGAAACATGATTAAGGCTTGAAGCCTTTACTTCCTTTAAGAAAAGGTATTTTAGTTTCTGGCGAGAGAAACTTGATTAAGGCTTGAAGCCTTTACTTCCTTTAAGAAAAGGTATTAAAGTTTCTGGCGAGAGAAACATGATTAAGGCTTGAAGCCTTTACTTCCTTTAAGAAAAGGTATTAAAGTTTCTGGCGAGAGAAACTTGATTAAGGCTTGAAGCCTTTACTTCCTTTAAGAAAAGGTATTAAAGTTTCTGGCGAGAGAAACATGATTAAGGCTTGAAGCCTTTACTTCCTTTAAGAAAAGGTATTAAAGTTTCTGGCGAGAGAAACATGATTAAGGCTTGAAGCCTTTACTTCCTTTAAGAAAAGGTATTAAAGTTTCTGGCGAGAGAAACATGATTAAGGCTTGAAGCCTTTACTTCCTTTAAGAAAAGGTATTAAAGTTTCTGGCGAGAGAAACATGATTAAGGCTTGAAGCCTTTACTTCCTTTAAGAAAAGGTATTAAAGTTTCTGGCGAGAGAAACATGATTAAGGCTTGAAGCCTTTACTTCCTTTAAGAAAAGGTATTAAAGTTTCTGGCGAGAGAAACATGATTAAGGCTTGAAGCCTTTACTTCCTTTAAGAAAAGGTATTTTAGTTTCTGGCGAGAGAAACATGATTAAGGCTTGAAGCCTTTACTTCCTTTAAGAAAAGGTATTAAAGTTTCTGGCGAGAGAAACTTGATTAAGGCCTGAGGCCTTTACTTCCTTTAAGAAAAGGCATTATAGTTTCCAGCGAAACAAACTTGATTAAGGCTTGAAGCCTTTACTTCCTTTAAGAAAAGGTATTAAAGTTTCTGGCGAGAGAAACTTGATTAAGGCCTGAGGCCTTTACTTCCTTTAAGAAAAGGCATTATAGTTTCCAGCGAAACAAACTTGATTAAGGCTTGAAGCTTTTACTTCATTCAAGAAAAGGCATTTTAGTTTCTGGCGAGAGAAACCTGACTAAGCCTTGAAGCCTTTATATGAACAAGTTGATTCATTTTGTTTTTCCTTCTGGCGGGAGAAACATGATTAAGGCTTGAAGCCTTTATTTCCTTCAAGAAAAGGTATTATAGTTTCTTCCTAGAGAAACATTATTAAGGCTCGAAGACTTCACTCCCTTCAAGAAAAGGCATTATAGTTTCTGGCCAGAGAAACTTTTTAAGGCTCGAAGCCTTTACTCCATTCAAGAAATGGCATTATATTTTTTGATGAAATTTGATTAAACCTTGAAGCCTTTACTTCCTTTAAGAAAAGGCAGTATAGTTTCTGTTAAGAGAAAATTGCTTATGGCTTGAAGCCTTTGCACCCTTCTAGAAAAAACATTATAGTTTCTAGCGAGATAAACTGGATTAAGGCTTAGAACTTTACTTCTTTCTAGAAAAGGCATTATAGTTTCTGGCACGAGAAATTGATAAAAACTTGAAGCCTCTACTTCCTTCAAGAAAAGGCACTAAAATTTCTAGCGAGTGAAACTATATTAAGGCTTGAAGCCTTTACTTTCTTCAAGAAAAGGTATTATAGTTTCCAGCGAGAGAAACTTGATTAAAGCTTGAAGCCTTTACTCGCATCAAGAAAAAGCATTATTTTTTCTAGCGAGAGAAACTTGATTAAGGCTTGAAGCTTTTACTTCCTTTAAGAAAAGGCATTATAGTTTCTAGCGAAAGAAACTTTATAAAAGCTTCAAGACTTTACTCCCTTCAAGAAAAGGTATTAAAGCTTCTGAAGAGAGAAACTTGATTAAGGCTTGAAGCCTTTATACGAACAAGTTGATACTTTATGTTTTTCTTTGCATGAAAGCGAACTTTCTTGTCGATTTTTGTTTTGTTGAAAACCCATATTTTTAATAATTTTTTTTTTGTTCAAACCTTTGACTAGACAACTAAAAATTATAGAATTGTGACGCCTATATATGGGAAATATATCCATCTTTTTGAAGAGTCTCCTTTCGAGGAAGCTCTTGTAAATAAATTCTTTCGAATTATAATCAAACGAGACCATTTTTTTCCTTCCCCATTTTCTTTCAGATGTGGGTTAAAAGTCGAATTTACTTGAAAGTGAATATATTTTTGACATATTTTCTTTTGATTAGTTCGTTAAGTGAAGGAAAACAAATTCGACTTCCTGGCCTTTAGTTAAACCGACACCAGTCTTTCTTTTCTTTTCCTTTTTCCCCCTTCTACTGGTTATATCACCTAACATTTATGATGAATGGGACGATCCCATTTACAACAAACAGGAGTTTACAAATAATAGATTCGTTATGTGATAGTCCTCCTAACGTATATAGAGATGAAAATATTCAAGAACTCACAACACTATACACGAAACCCACAAATTCACGTAGATTAACACTTTTGACCTCCCTACCCCAAATACCTTAGGGTCAGTCTAGCATACTTATAGTCAATGAGGATTAATAGAATATATTCTAACAATAGTGGTTTATTTAATCATATCAAGACAAAACTAGATTTTATTGCACGTGGCTACTAAGCTTCTTTATACATACATACATACACACACACATATATATATATATATATATAAAGACCAATTAAAATTTTTGATTTCATGGCATGTTGCGGAGCTGATAAGCATGTCCACCCCGCAAATTATTTTGGGTTTGTTAAGCGTGTGAGTAATTGACAGCCAAAGAACAATGAAGAGAACAAAGGCGAGATAACAATATAATAAATGACAATTTATTCGTCGTAGGTAACAGAATCGTCGTTATTGGGAAAGTTCAATTGGTGTGTGCTGTCGATGTTGATAAAGTCAGTTGGATGATCGATATCGGTAACTGGTATGGTCGTCGTCGTAATTGGTGTGTCGTTGTTGTTGGCGGGCTAAGACTATCGTGTGTTAGCTCTGCAAAGTCGAGCGAACAGATAGGGTAACCGTGACTAAGATTCTCGTACCTTAGCGTTGCGAAACCGATCGAGCGAGCGAACAGACAGGGAAACTATACCTTAGTGCTGCGAAGCCGAGCGAGCGAACGGACAGGGAAACAGACCGAAATGGTTAAGACCTTGTGGTCTTAGTGTTCTCTTCGTGTTTACCTCCCGGCTGTCGGCTGTCTGTTTCGACTAGTTCGTAAGAACTGTCAGAGATACTGCTGGACTCTGACACAGCTCGCCCACCCGAAGGTGGCCCAGCCGAAGATGGGGGCCTTACGGCCTCAAGTCTGCCTTTGTTGGACTGTGCCTGTACCAGACTGCCCATATTCGTAAGGGGCGTTTCGTTTAAGACCTCTATAAAAGCTGGAGCATAAGAAAACAGGACACATCAACAAGAAGAAAGAAGATATATATTATCTGAAGAAACCCGCGAATACAACGTTTAATCAACTTAAAACTCCAGAAACCAGAAAAAAACAAAAAAAAAAACAATGAGAGTTTCATCGAGCATGGGAGTAAGACAAAAAAGTTTTTATAACTCATAGGCCTGACATATTTGGAGATGAGTGTTCATTTTGATCAGACGGCACACTTTTAATATGATACTCTGTAGCTGCAACTGATTTTTAATAGTTTCGTTTGGTTTATTTTATTAAAGGTATATGAACGCCTTTTGGGCTATGTAATGCCAGGATTTGATTGATTTGTAAATGATTTTGTTTTGGTTTATTTAAAGGCAGAGGAAGTCCTTATGGGTTATTTAAGGCCGAAATTTGATTCATTTGTGAATATTTGATTATAATGTTTTGGTTTGCTAAAAATAATTTAATGTGTATGACAGTCACAGACGAGCAAAGAGGTTTTTGCATCGGGAAATCCTTGTCTCCTCCCGACACAAAAACTCTTTCTTTGCTTGAAAGTAGATAGACAAATAAAATTGATTTAGTGAAAATTAAAATCCTGGATGAATGTAAAAAACTCATTGGTTTCCCGTTGCAAAAAAATATCTGAGTATTCATGACTACATATATTCATTCAGGAGAAAGAAAGAAAGAAAGAAAGAAAGAAGGAAAGATGGGTTTAGCTAGAATTCATGACTAAATGTCTTCATTCAGGAGAAAGAAAGAAAGAAAGAAAGAAAGAAAGAAGGAAAGAAAGATGGGTTTAGCTAGAATTCATGACTAAATGTCTTCATTCAGGAGAAAGAAAGAAAGAAAGAAAGAAAGAAAGAAAGAAAGAAAGAAAGAAAGAAAGATGGGTTTGCTAGAATTCATGACTAAATGTCTTCATTCAGGAGAAAGAAAGAAAGAAAGAAAGAAAGATGGGTTTAGCTAGAATTCATGACTAAATGTCTTCATTCAGGAGAAAGAAAGAAAGAAAGAAAGAAAGAAAGAAAGATGGGTTTAGCTAGAATTCATGACTAAATGTCTTCATTCAGGAGAAAGAAAGAAAAAAAGAAAGAAAGAAAGAAAGAAAGAAGGAAAGAAAGATAGGTTTAGCTAGAATTCATGACTAAATGTCTTCATTCAGGAGAAAGAAAGAAAAAAAGAAAGAAAGAAAAAAAGAAGGAAAGAAAGATGGGTTTAGCTAGAATTCATGACTAAATGTCTTCATTCAGGAGAAAGAAAGAAAGAAAGAAAGAAAGAAAGATGGGTTTGCTAGAATTCATGACTAAATGTCTTCATTCAGGAGAAAGAAAGAAAGAAAGAAGGAAAGAAAGATGGGTTTAGCTAGAATTCATGACTAAATGTCTTCATTCAGGAGAAAGAAAGAAAGAAAGAAAGATGGGTTTAGCTAGAATTCATGACTAAATGTCTTCATTCAGGAGAAAGAAAGAAAGAAAGAAAGAAAGAAAGAAAGAAAGATGGGTTTGCTAGAATTCATGACTAAATGTCTTCATTCAGGAGAAAGAAGGAAAGAAAGAAAGAAAGAAAGAAGGAAAGAAAGAAAGAAAGATGGGTTTGCTAGAATTCATGACTAAATGTCTTCATTCAGGAGAAAGAAAGAAAGAAAGAAAGAAAGAAAGAAAGAAAGAAAGAAAGAAAGATGGGTTTGCTAGAATTCATGACTAAATGTCTTCATTCAGGAGAAAGAAAGAAAGAAAGAAAGAAAGAAGGAAAGAAAGAAAGAAAGATGGGTTTAGCTAGAATTCATGACTAAATGTCTTCATTCAGGAGAAAGAAAGAAAGAAAGAAAGAAAGAAAGAAAGATGGGTTTGCTAGAATTCATGACTAAATGTCTTCATTCAGGAGAAAGAAAGAAAAAAAGAAAGAAAGAAAGAAAGAAGGAAAGAAAGATGGGTTTAGCTAGAATTCATGACTAAATGTCTTCATTCAGGAGAAAGAAAGAAAGAAAGAAAGAAAGAAAGAAAGAAAGAAAGATAGGTTTGCTAGAATTCATGACTAAATGTCTTCATTCAGGAGAAAGAAAGAAAAAAAGAAAGAAAGAAAGAAAGATGGGTTTAGCTAGAATTCATGACTAAATGTCTTCATTCAGAAGAAAGAAAGAAAGAAAAAAAGAAGGAAAGAAAGAAAGAAAGAAAGAAAGAAAGATGGGTTTGCTAGAATTCATGACTAAATGTCTTCATTCAGGAGAAAGAAAGAAAGAAAGAAAGAAAGAAAGAAAGAAAGAAAGAAAGAAAGATGGGTTTAGCTAGAATTCATGACTAAATGTCTTCATTCAGGAGAAAGAAAGAAAGAAAGAAAGAAAGAAAGAAAGAAAGAAAGATGGGTTTGCTAGAATTCATGACTAAATGTCTTCATTCAGGAGAAAGAAAGAAAGAAAGAAAGAAAGAAGGAAAGAAAGAAAGAAAGATGGGTTTAGCTAGAATTCATGACTAAATGTCTTCATTCAGGAGAAAGAAAGAAAGAAAGAAAGAAAGAAAGATGGGTTTGCTAGAATTCATGACTAAATGTCTTCATTCAGGAGAAAGAAAGAAAAAAAGAAAGAAAGAAAGAAAGAAGGAAAGAAAGATGGGTTTAGCTAGAATTCATGACTAAATGTCTTCATTCAGGAGAAAGAAAGAAAGAAAGAAAGAAAGAAAGAAAGAAAGAAAGATAGGTTTGCTAGAATTCATGACTAAATGTCTTCATTCAGGAGAAAGAAAGAAAAAAAGAAAGAAAGAAAGAAAGATGGGTTTAGCTAGAATTCATGACTAAATGTCTTCATTCAGAAGAAAGAAAGAAAGAAAAAAAGAAGGAAAGAAAGAAAGAAAGAAAGAAAGAAAGATGGGTTTGCTAGAATTCATGACTAAATGTCTTCATTCAGGAGAAAGAAAGAAAGAAAGAAAGAAAGAAAGAAAGAAAGAAAGAAAGAAAGATGGGTTTAGCTAGAATTCATGACTAAATGTCTTCATTCAGGAGAAAGAAAGAAAGAAAGAAAGAAAGAAAGAAAGAAAGAAAGATGGGTTTGCTAGAATTCATGACTAAATGTCTTCATTCAGGAGAAAGAAAGAAAGAAAGAAAGAAAGAAGGAAAGAAAGATGGGTTTAGCTAGAATTCATGACTAAATGTCTTCATTCAGGAGAAAGAAAGAAAGAAAGAAATAAAGATGGGTTTAGCTAGAATTCATGACTAAATGTCTTCATTCAGGAGAAAGAAAGAAAGAAAGAAAGAAAGAAAGAAAGAAAGAAAGAAAGATGGGTTTAGCTAGAATTCATGACTAAATGTCTTCATTCAGGAGAAAGAAAGAAAAAAAGAAAGAAAGAAAGAAAGAAAGAAAGAAGGAAAGAAAGATAGGTTTAGCTAGAATTCATGACTAAATGTCTTCATTCAGGAGAAAGAAAGAAAAAAAGAAAGAAAGAAAAAAAGAAGGAAAGAAAGATGGGTTTAGCTAGAATTCATGACTAAATGTCTTCATTCAGGAGAAAGAAAGAAAGAAAGAAAGAAAGATGGGTTTGCTAGAATTCATGACTAAATGTCTTCATTCAGGAGAAAGAAAGAAAGAAAGAAGGAAAGAAAGATGGGTTTAGCTAGAATTCATGACTAAATGTCTTCATTCAGGAGAAAGAAAGAAAGAAAGAAAGATGGGTTTAGCTAGAATTCATGACTAAATGTCTTCATTCAGGAGAAAGAAAGAAAGAAAGAAAGAAAGAAAGATGGGTTTGCTAGAATTCATGACTAAATGTCTTCATTCAGGAGAAAGAAAGAAAGAAAGAAAGAAAGAAAGAAGGAAAGAAAGAAAGAAAGATGGGTTTGCTAGAATTCATGACTAAATGTCTTCATTCAGGAGAAAGAAAGAAAGAAAGAAAGAAAGAAAGAAAGAAAGAAAGATGGGTTTGCTAGAATTCATGACTAAATGTCTTCATTCAGGAGAAAGAAAGAAAGAAAGAAAGAAAGAAGGAAAGAAAGAAAGAAAGATGGGTTTAGCTAGAATTCATGACTAAATGTCTTCATTCAGGAGAAAGAAAGAAAGAAAGAAAGAAAGAAAGAAAGATGGGTTTGCTAGAATTCATGACTAAATGTCTTCATTCAGGAGAAAGAAAGAAAGAAAGAAAGAAAGAAAGAAAGAAAGAAAGAAAGAAAGAAAGAAGGAAAGAAAGATGGGTTTAGCTAGAATTCATGACTAAATGTCTTCATTCAGGAGAAAGAAAGAAAGAAAGAAAGAAAGAAAGAAAGAAAGAAAGAAAGAAAGATAGGTTTGCTAGAATTCATGACTAAATGTCTTCATTCAGGAGAAAGAAAGAAAGAAAGAAAGAAAGAAAGAAAGAAAGAAAGATGGGTTTAGCTAGAATTCATGACTAAATGTCTTCATTCAGGAGAAAGAAAGAAAGAAAAAAAGAAGGAAAGAAAGAAAGAAAGAAAGATGGGTTTGCTAGAATTCATGACTAAATGTCTTCGTTCAGGAGAGAGAAAGAAAGAAAGAAAGAAAGAAAGAAAGAAAGAAAGAAAGAAAGAAAGAAAGATGGGTTTGCTAGAATTCATGACTAAATGTCTTCATTCAGGAGAAAGAAAGAAAGAAAGAAAGAAAGAAAGAAAGAAAGAAAGAAAGATGGGTTTGCTAGAATTCATAACTAAATGTCTTCATTCAGGAGAAAGAAAGAAAGAAAGAAAGAAGGAAAGAAAGATGGGTTTAGCTAGAATTCATGACTAAATGTCTTCATTCAGGAGAAAGAAAGAAAGAAAGAAAGAAAGAAAGAAAGAAAGAAAGATGGGTTTGCTAGAATTCATGACTAAATGTCTTCGTTCAGGAGAGAGAAAGAAAGAAAGAAAGAAATAAAGATGGGTTTAGCTAGAATTCATGACTAAATGTCTTCATTCAGGAGAAAGAAAGAAAGAAAGAAAGAAAGAAAGAAAGATGGGTTTAGCTAGAATTCATGACTAAATGTCTTCATTCAGGAGAAAGAAAGAAAGAAAGAAAGAAAGAAAGAAAGAAAGAAAGAAAGAAAGAAAGATGGGTTTAGCTAGAATTCATGACTAAATGTCTTTATTCAGGAGAAAGAAAGAAAGAAAGAAAGATGGATTTAGCTAGAAATCATGCCTAAATGTCTTCATTCAGTATCTATCTATCTATCTATCTATCGATAGATAGATAGATATCGATAGATAGATAGATAGATAGATAGAGAAAGAAAGAAAGAAAGAAAGAAAGAAAGATTTAGCTAGAATTCATCACTTAATGTATTCATTCAGTAGATAGATAGATAGATAGATAGATAGATAGATAGATATCAATAATACAAATAACACTAAAAATGAATCTAGATATTTGAAAAGCATCTCTCTCTAAATTTTGATATGCTAAAAATAATTTAATGTTTATGACAATCACAAACGAGCCAAGAGTTTTTGTGTCGGGAGGAGACAAGGATTTCCCGTTACGAAAAATATTATCCAAGTATTTATGACTAAATGTATTCATTCAGTAGAAAGAAAAAAAGAAAGAAAGATGGGTATAGCTTGAATTCATGACTAAATGTATTCATTCAGTAGATAGATAGATAGATAGATAGATAGATAACACTAAAGAAACCTTGATAGTAGAAAAGCGTCTCTTTCTAAAATTTTCTGATAATCTTTATATGCTAAAAATAACTTGTGTGACAGTCACAAACGAGCCAATAGTTTTTGCGTCGGGAGGAGACAAGGATTTCCCCGTCACGAAATATAATATCCAAGTATTCATAACTCAATGTATTCATTCAGTAGAAAGAAAGAAAAATGAATAGGTTTAACTAGAATTCATATATTCATTTAGTAGATAGATAGATAGATAGATAGATATTGACGTCAATTATATATATATATATATATATATATATATATATATATATATATATATATATCCTTGCCGTCAAAATTATTATTTGTGGTCATGTTTGTAACGTTTTAAGGAACAGGAAACGCTGATTTGAAATCAAAAATACTTTTTTAAGGAAATGGTGGATAATATATTCAAGAGCGCCGCCCATATTTGTAAGGGGCGTTTCGTTTAAGACCTCTATAAAAGCTGGAGCATAAGAAAACAGGACACATCAACAAGAAGGAAGAAGATATATATTATCTGAAGAAACCCACGAATACAACTTTTAATCAACTTAAAACTCCAGAAACAAGAAAAAAAAACCAATGAGAGTTTCATCGAGCATGGGGGTAAGACAAACAAGTTTTTATAACTCATAGGCCTGACGTGTTCATTTTGATCAGACGGCACACTTTTAATATGATACTCAGTTGCTGCAACTGATTTTTAATAGTTTCGTTTGGTTTATTTTATTAAAGGCATATGAACGCCTTTTGGGCTATTTAATGCCAGGATTTGATTGATTTGTAAATGATTTTGTTTTGGTTTATTTAAAGGCAGAGGAAGTCCTTGTGGGTTATTTAAGGCCGGTATTTGATTTATTTGTGAATGTTTGATTATAATGTTTTGATTTGGTTTATTTAAAGGCATAGGAAGTCCTTATGGGTTATTTAAGGCCGAAATTTAATTCATTTTTGAATATTTGATTATAATGTTTTGGTTTGGTTTATTTAAAGCCATAAGAACTCGTTATGGGTTATTTAATGCCGGGATTTGATTATTTTGTAATTTTTTTATTATAATATTTTGATTTGGTTCATTTAAAAGCATATGTACACCTCAAAGGTTATTTAATACCGAGATTTGGTTTATTGTTAATGGTAGATTATAATGTTTTTGTTTAGCTCTTTTAAAGGCATATGAACTCCTTATGGGTTATTTAATGTCGGGATTTTATTCCTTTTTAATGTTTGATTATCATGTATTAGTTTGGTTTATTTAAAGGCATATGAACTTCTTATGGGTTATTTAATGCAGGCCTATTGGTATGATGGATAGAGTGTTCACTAATGGCCCGGGAAACCGGGATTCAATCCTAGGTCTAGTCATACCAAAAACTCTAAAAATGTTACTTGATACCTCGTTGCTTAACACTCAGCATCATAAGGTATGGATCAAGGGTAAAGCTGAGCAATCCAGGGAAAGGAGTAGCGCCCACTCCTACACTCCGGTGTAGTAGCTACTGAAAAGGGAGCCTTTAGGGCACCCACGACTTCTTTCGGCAACTTTATTACTTTACGTTTTATGCCGAAATCTGATTCTTGTGTAATTGTTTAATTATAATGTTTTTGCTTAGCTCTTTTAAAGTCAGATGAACACCGATATTTGATTTATTTGTGAATGTTTGATTATAATGTTTTGATTTGGTTTATTTAAAGGCATAGGAAGTCCTGATGGGTTATTTAAGGCCGAAATTCGATTCTTTTATGAATGTTTGATTATGATGTTTTTTTTAAGGCATAGGAAGTCCTTATGGGTTATTTAATGCCAGTATTTGATTCATTTGTGAATGTTTGATTATAATGTTTTGGTTTGGTTTATTTAAAGGCATAGGAAGTCCTTATGGATTATTTAAGGCCGAAATTCGATTCTTTTATGAATGTTTGATTATAATGTTTTGTTTTTTTTAAGGCATAGGAAGTCCTTATGGGTTATTTAATGCTGGTATTTGATTCATTTGTGAATGTTTGATTATAATGTTTTGGTTTGGTTTATTTAAAGGCATAGGAACTCCTCATGGGTTATTTAAGGCCGAAATTCGATTCTTTTATGAATGTTTGATTATAATGTTTTTTAAGGCATAGGAAGTCCTTATGGGTTATTTAATGCCGGTATTTGATTTATTTGTGAATGTTTGATTATAATGTTTTGGTTTGGTTTATTTAAAGGCATAGGAAGTCCTTATGGATTATTTAAGGCCGAAATTCGATTCTTTTATGAATGTTTGATTATAATGTTTTTTTTTAAGGCATAGGAAGTCCTTATGGGTTATTTAATGCCGGTATTTGATTCATTTGTGAATGTTTGATTATAATGTTTTGGTTTGGTTTATTTAAAGGCATAGGAACTCCTGATGGGTTATTTAAGGCTGAAATTCGATTCTTTTATGAATGTTTGATTATAATGTTTTTTAAGGCATAGGAAGTCCTTATGGGTTATTTAATGCCGGTATTTGATTTATTTGTGAATGTTTGATTATAATGTTTTGGTTTGGTTTATTTAAAGGCATAGGAAGTCCTTATGGATTATTTAAGGCCGAAATTCGATTCTTTTATGAATGTTTGATTATAATGTTTTGGTTTTTAAGGCACAGGAAGTCCTTATGGGTTATTTAATGCCGGTATTTGATTCATTTGTGAATGTTTGATTATAATGTTTTGGTTTAGTTTATTTAAAGGCAGATGAATTCCATATGAGTTATTTAAGGTCGAAATTTTATTCATTTGTTTATCATTGATTGGAATCATTACTATTTTCAATGTTCCATAATATTTTTGTTTTGATTTGTTCATAATTATTTTTTTGCAAACTCTTATACAATGTCAAGTATTCCAATCTAATACAAATAATTTTCACACAGCTGTATGGTTTCAAGTATTCTTATCTAATTTTGATAATCAGAAAACAGATATTTTTTTTTAACTCTAACAGGTACTACGACTCTGAGTCCGAGTGGACCTGGGAGTAGGTGGTAAATTGTGTCATAGTTTTCTGTTTGCCCTTGCTTTAACAACATCTTAAAAAATTCAAAAGATATTTTGTCTCAGGTTGTAAAATTGTCGCAAGTTATTCTAGGCCACCAGTTGTGTTTGGTAGTGTAAGTGCAGCTCTACAGCAGAAAATGGGCAACCAATGGAGACTGATTTTGTCCATTTTTAAAAAACTGACACCAACTAAAACCCGGGAGAACAAATTTGGACAAGAGCTGCTCGCCGCGTTTTCGGTCGTTCGTTACTTTCAACATTTGTTGGAAGGGCGGACTTTCTATATAGTGACAGACCACAAGCCCTTGTAGAAATAATGGTAAGAAAAAGAATTTTAGAGGTCATTGGTTTGGTTTAGGTTTATTGGGTTTTATGGCATATCAACATTTGTAGGTTATTTAACGCCAAATCCATTTTTATGTAAATAATCTGTTCTTTTTAAAACAATTCAGTTTAGCATAAGTACACAGTTTAATAGTCACAAACATTTCTACCTTAAATTATTCAAGCAGTTATATGTAACAATTCAGTTAAGTGTAAATACAGTTTTAATGTCGAAAAACAGTTCTATTTCAAATAATTCAGTTAAGCATAAGCACGCAGTTTAAATGTAAGTACGGTTTAATTGTCAAAAACAATTCTATTTCAAACAATTTAGTTTAGCATTAGTATACTGTTAGTTCTATTTAACCCATTGACAGGGCCCTATTAGGTGCTACCACTCCAGGCCAGAGTGGACCTGGGAGCAATGGCAATAAAGGGGTGCTCCGCATTCCCCAAAGCTCCAGCACTGCTGGAACCACACCATCAGATTGTTTAGTGTCATATACAGGACACTCATTAGGGGGGGTCTTACCCCTCTGCAGAGGTGCAGTCAGTGTATTATTCTACAGCCCCAGCTGACTGGACAAAGGGGTCATTGGATGAATTATTCAACAGAATTTAATCTGTATACAGGTATTATATTAATTGCGTATATCTTCTGTGCAAAGATATTTTTCTTTTAAGGTTGATGTGAGAAGATTATAAAAACAGGAGATACCCAAGGAGCTTTAGCGTGAAGGGAAACGCAAACCACATTATATATTTTGAACTCGGGTCAAATTACAACTGCATTAACCGTTAAGTTAAGCGCGTTTCCAATTGAATTTCAATGACCCACTGTCGGAACCAGTGTAAACTTTTTGATTTTCAGATAAAAGTTTGAATATATATATATATATATATATATATATATATATATATATATATATATATATATATATATATATTTGGTCCAGTTAAACCGGAGTTGGGAGTAATTCCATCAGGACAAGAAAACTATTCAAAAGTGAACATTTAAATTTTCCTGGTAAAGAGCTCAATGTAACAGACATTACAGAGCAATAATTTCATTAAGAAAAAACACAAATCGGTCACAGTAAGATTATAAATTTATTTCCATCCTGTTATGGGTTTTGATAAAATCAAAAAACACGGGAAAAAAATTAACAGGACTTCTTCAGATCTTATGGATAAAATAAATCAGAACGTGTGTGTGTGTGTGTGTGTGTGTCTGTGTGTGTCTGTGTGTGTTTGTGTATTCTCACGTATCATGTGACTTTCTGAGAACAGCAGTTGTACGCCAACTTACCTCCTATCTCACAAACTATCCACAGAAGACAAGTAAAATATGTTGAACACAGCTAGAGAAACAGGAACGAACTCACTAGCGGAGTTCTCCTGTGGACTTCCACACGTAGACACAATATTGTCCAACCGACAAAGAACAATATTCGCCCACTCTATGTGGACACTGGATGCAGTCCAGAGGACCTTCCAGGAGCGATGAACAGTGCCTATGAGCAATAAACCCATCTCTAAAATCTTTTAAGCCAGGGGAGAAGAACAAAAAAGCTGATAATTATTTTCATGCCTCTCAGGTTAAAAGGCAAATAAGTGTAGAAGAAATCACTCGAAAATAGAACTGCTACCTATTTGTTTTTATTTTTGGAACATCCAAAATAAATCTAACGTTACTGAAAAAATTTAGTTATCCGTCAAAAATTGGGAAGAGATACATCATTGGGTCAACCCGTTAGGTAGAAAAGAGGCATCTAAGAAAAGCCTCTTCTTACCCATTTAGATCTCAAGTATCCAGTATTTGAATCGCTACCTCGAAGTACATATATCCGGGAAGCCTGATTTCATGCTTGAAAATCCACATTTCTATTGCCTAGCCCATGGGGGTTTAATTCAAGGACTCAAAAAAGTCATGAGGTCCAAGGGAAGGCATATTGAAAACCAAAACTGAAATGAGAGTGATTTCCACCATTTACGAGGCTCATTAAATAAGTTTCCAGACTTTTTTTTTTCGTATGGGCACTTTTATTGATAGTACACACATGAAACTCTAGTCCCCTTCGAAGTAATCTCCTCCAGCTGCAATGCTCTTGTTGTACCGTTCCAATAACTTCTGGAAGGCCCCCAAGAAAATCCTCTTGTGTGAGCGTATCAATGACCTTTGTCACAGCCTCTTTCATCTCCTCAATTGTCTCATACAGACAGCCTCTGAGCTTAGGGAATAACCGAAAGTCATAGGGAGCAAGGTCTGGAGTATAGGGAGGCTGACGAACTGTCTTGATTCCCATCTTTGTCAAATAGTCAGTGACAAGGATGGAGTTGTGGACTAGTGCATTGTCCTGGTGGAAATGCCACTGACCCGATTTGAAGAGTGCTGGCCTCTTCCGACAAAATCTCTTCCTGAACTCCCTTAAAACCTCAACATAGTAACCCTAACCCTAACCCTTTGGTCAATCAACTCTGGTGTATTGACTTCCTTACTCCTCCCACACCTCTCATCATCCCTCACAAACTCCGTGCCTTCCTTGAATCTCTTATGCCACTCAAAAACTGATGCTCGATTCATGCAAGATGCTCCAAAAACACTCTGAAGTTTTTTCCAAGTTTAAAACAGAATTTTATTGCATATCGTTCTTCTAAAGTATCAGATTGCATTTTTGAAATTCACCAGCTGTGACAATCAGGCTACCTATTTGTTTTTATTTTTGGAACATCCAAAATAAATCTAGGGTGTATTCCAGTTGCTGCTGTAGGTATTCATTTGAACCTGAAATCATAAAAATTGGTCAGTCATCTCATAAGATATATAGCAATAACATACCGAATTTTCAAGAGTCTACGACAATTTTAAATGCCTGTACAAAAAAAATCTGGAAACTTATTGAAGGCACCACGTATAATCCCAATCTTCAATACAGGCAGTTATTATTTATTTATTTATTTATCCATTTTTCTCAGAATAAATACGTATATGATAGAGGGATAGGAGAACTAATACAAAATGGGGGGGGGCATAAATTTGGTTTCAAATTTTCTTTAATTCCGTTTTTAGTTTTTGTAAATTCCGGTGTTTTTTGTTTTTATTTTTGTTTTTGTTGTTTTAGTACCATTTTATAGTATTTCATGAGTACATTGCAGTAATTTTTACTATAACTATTATCAAAACAAGGAAAACAAGATCAAATTCAAACTTCTATCACATTCAAAGAAATAGATATAATTTCTTTTTACTTAACAATCAGTTATTAAACATTTTCTCTGATAGTTTTATTCGTGTGTTTTGTTTGCTCACGTTCATTATGCGTTGACAAAACTATTTCTTCATACGGTATGAAAAAAAACAAATTTCTTTATGTTCTATTAAGTGTGTTAGTTGTTTGTCATCTCAAGAACACTCTCTACACCAATATGAATGATCAAATCTACCCCTTCTTACGTTATGAAAAAAAATGTTCTGTTGTGTGAATCGATTTTCTATAATCTGAATCTATAATGGATCTGGCCCAGTCGGCTGGGGCTGCAGAATACACCGACTGCATTTCTGCAGAGGGGTAAAACTCCTTCAACGAGTGTCCTGAATATGACAGTAAACAATCTGATGACTAGGCTACAGTAATGTTGGAGTACCCCTTTATTCCCATCGTACCCAAGTTCACTCAGACCCGGAGTGATAGCTCCTGAAAGAGTCCTATCAATGGGTTAAATAGAAGTGCTTGACATTTAAACTGCGTACTTATGCTAAACTGAATTGTTTGAAATAGAACTGTTTATATGTATAAAAATGGATTTGGAATTAAATAACCAACAATAGTTGATATGCCATAAAACCAAACGAAACCAAATCAAACTAAAATGAATCTTTGAAACAAGCTGATATAGATTTTTACATATGTTCTGACTAGAAGCATTTCATTCATCAAAGAAGACAAGCGATAGATTCTCCAGGCTGAAACAAAAAATATCAATCCCTAATTTCATAACAATAACCTTTTTTTTTTTTTTTATCTTCTCGGCAATTCAGGAGTGACACACAAGTAAGCAACTTAAAAGAATACAAAAATATTTACGTACACATACAAAAATTGATATTCACACAACATATTTTGTAAATGATTGCTCATTACCAAAAATAATACATAAAAGGACAACGGAACTCAACCTCCTGTTATTTATTTTAGTTTGCTCGTTATTTTTATGTTTGCTTGTTTCATTTCATAATTCAGTTCAGCATTTACAGCATTCACCTTTTTATCACTGTACCCGGAAGACTTCTCTGCAACAATATTAACCTACATTTTGATACGAACTCGTTACACATCATTCGCTTCAACATCCATGCTACACCTATAACAATGTCGACTTATTGGATAAGAATAGATAAACAAATAAAATCCCCCGAAAAACAGCCGATTCTTCATTCTTAGAACTTAAGAGTCAATTATTTATGTTGTTTCCTTAAAGCACATAGATCCGGTTGGTCAGACTTTCGGCTGGGTAAATCCCATATTTACATCGCTAATATCGAACGAGGTGATTAAATAACTGATTTTTCAGTCAGGAGACTAAGGTAAGGGTGGGAATCGCTTGTTAATGAGTAAGTTTGGTCATCCGAGTTCTAAGAAAAGGCCTAAACAATATGCCAATATGGGTGTGGAGAGGAACAAAGGAATTTTATACATTTCAAATTCTTTTTATTGTTTCTTTTCTTTAAGAAATAACGTGATTTTTCTATAATGGTTTTTTCTATAATTGTTTTTTTCATAAGAGAATTCCCTTTAATCTGTACATTTTCTCTTTTTGTGTAATGAGTATTTACAGTTGTACAGACATGTCTGATTATAGAATTAATTGGAATCATGAACTCTGCTTTATTATTTCACTCCTTGTGATTTTTTTCTCACCAATTTTAACTGGGGGTCTTTCACTGGAGTCTGAATGATCGTAAGTCTCCTCAGGTCTTCAGGACTCTTCTAACTACCCTAACCGATTTTAGAAGTCCTGTGATTTGAATTCTTTTTTTCTTTTTTCTTTTTTTTCTTTTTTTGTTGAAAAATTAAAATGATTTTTTTTTCTTTTAGTTTGGATGGTCTCTTTTCTTTCCCTGATATCCAATTCTTCAAGCATCTTTGGGGTGCCAAGTACAAGTGGTATCACTTTTACCTTCAGGTTCCACAGTTTTTTTTTGTTTTTTTTTATTTTAGTTCTTTGGCAAGATCCAGGTATTTGTCCATCTTTTCACTTTCACTTATTTTGACTATATGCTCTGCTGGAACAGCAAAATACACCAGATAGCAAGTTCTTTTCATCTTGTCTCATTAGGTGTCCCTTTCATATGGCCTTGTGCCACATCTAAGCAAAAAAGAAAAGCTTAGTAAATTAGGGCACCTCGGGTGGTGTAATGGTTAGCATGTAAGACTAGCGAACCTACACGAGTGAGTTCGATTCTCATTGGGTGCCCCATTCTGGCGGCCTTGTGCTACATCTAAGCAAAAAGCTTAGTAAATTAAGTTCTTTTCATCTTGTTAATTTAAAAATTCATTTATTATTATTTTTACTCCTCTCGAATTTTTCACATCAGTATTAGCTGATGGTTTTTCACTGGAGTTTGAGTGACAGCAAGTCTCCTCAAGTCTCCAGGACTCGTCCTCAGCAATGCTGTCGTTTGGATAGTCTCTACCCGTCTGCTAACTTCCAAGTCCTCCAGGCCCTTTAATAATCCTTTAGTTACTGTGCCTAACGCACCAATCACAATTGGCACAATCGTTACTTTCATGTTCCACAGTTTCTTCAATTCTCTAGCAAGGTCGAGGTACTTATCCTTCTTTTCACTTTCCTTCACATTTATTCTATGGTCCGCCGGGACAGCAAAGTCAACAATTTTGCAGATTCTCTTTCTTTTGTTGATTATTATGAGGTCTGGTCTTCTGGCCGGGATTAGGTGATCCGTTTGTATGTTAAAGTCCCATAGGAGTTTATTATTATTATTATTATTATTATTACTACTACTACTACTACTTCTACTCATTAGAGTTTTTCACATCAGCGTAAGCTGATGGTCTTTTACTGGAGATTGAGTGACAGCAAGTCTCCTCAAGTCTCCAGGACCCTTCTCACTATTCTGGCCGTTTCAATAATGCTGTCGTTTGGATGATCCCACTCGGCTGCCAACTTCCAAATCTTCCAGGCTCTTTAATAGTCCTTTAGTTACTGTGCCAAAAGCACCAATCACAATTGGTATAATTGTCACCTTCATGTTCCATAGTTTTTTCAATTCTCTAGCAAGGTCGAGGTACTTATCTCTCTTTTTACATTCTTTCAGTTTTATTCTGGGGTCAGCCGGGACAGCAAAGTCGACAATTTTGCAGATTTTCTTTTTGTTGTTGATTATTATAAGGTCTGGTCTTCTGGCTGAGATTAGGTGATCCGTTTGTATATCAAAGTCCATAGGAGTTTGTGCGTGTCATTTTCTGGGACGGGTGCTGGGTTGTGCATGGTCAAATTTTAATTTCTTGCACATTTCCAGTGGATCACCTTGCCCCCCCCCAGTCATGTCTCGCCTTGTACTCCTTCTGTGCCAATTATTATTATTATTATATTATTATAATACTCCCTGTGAGTTTTTCACCCCACCGTTAGCTGTGGGTCTTTTGCAGGAGTCTGAATAACAGAAAGACTCCTCAAGCCACCAAGACTCTTCTCAGTATTCTGTCCGATCTCATCAATGTTTTAGTCTGGATGGTCAAGATTCGTCCTTTGATTTCCAACTCACTTCCAGTTCCCTTTCCAAGCCTTTGGATACCGTTCCGAGTGCGTCGATTACAATTGGTATCACTGTCATCCTCACTTTCCACGCCTTTCTTAGTTCTCTGGCAAGTTCTAAGTATTTGCCTATTTTCTCACTTTTCTTTTATTTTCACTCTATGGTCCACCTGAACGTCAAAATCCACTATACGGCAAGTTCTTTTATCTTTTTAATTATCTCTAGATATTCTTCTTATTATTATTATTATTATTATTATTATTATTATTTACTCCTTTTCAAGTTTTTACACCAGCGTTAGCCGATGGTTTCTCACTGGAATTTGAGTCACAGCAAGTTTCTTCAAGTCTCCAGAACACTTCCCAGTATTCCGGCCGATTTCAATAATGTTGCAGTTTGGATGGTCTCCACTCGTCCTCTTCCAAGTTTTCCAGCCCTTGTATCAATGCTTTGGTGACTGTACCAAGAGCACAAATTATAATTGGTATAATCGTCACTTTCATGTTCCACTGGTTTTATAGTTCCCTAGCAGGGTCCAGGTCATTATCCTTCAATTCACTTTTGGACTAGTGGTTAGAGTGTTCGCCAATGGTCCGGGAGACCGAGGTTCAATCTCAGGTCGGGTCATACCAAAGAATTTTAAAATGGTACTTGATACCTCTTTACTTAACACTCAGTATTATAAAGTACGTATCAAGGGTAAAGTGGACCACTCCTGGGAATGAAGTAGCGCCCTCCCGTACATCTCTGTGTAGTAGCTATTGAAAAAAGGAGTGTTCGGGTCACCCTCGACTACAGTTGCCAACTTTATTTACTTTTACTCAATTTTACTCTGTTGGCAGCCGGGGCAACAAAGTCCACAATTCGGCAAGTTCTCTTTTTTTTTTCTTTTTTTTTCTTGACTATTACAAAGCCTGTTCATCTGGCCGAGATTAGGTGATCTGTTTGTATTTGAAAATCCCAGAGGAGTTTGTACGTCTTATTCTCCAAGACAGATTCTGGGTTGAGCATGTATCATTTGTTCATTCAGCTTTACTTTCAGTTTCTTATAATCCTTCACCTGATTTTTGATGATTTTTTAAGTCACTAGTGATTTGTTCGTAAGAAAGATCCATGGTGGCCATGTTGTTAGTACCAACATTAAATTTTAGTTTGGGTGAAAAGTTTGTTGATAAACAATAAAAGTTACAATGTCTTTTTTTTTTAGAGCGTTAATATGCCCCAATATGGTAATAAAAAGAAAATATTTAATTGGTGTTACAATTTTTTTGTGCAAAAATCAACACTTTTGGTTTGTATAGAAAGCAATTGAATTTATATATATATATATATATACATATATATATATATATATATATATATATATATATATATATATATATACACTGTTTGACTCTAATACGTCGAGATTAAGGGGCGTATCCATCATATATATATATATATATATATATACATATATATATATATATATATATATATATATATGTATATATATATATATATATATATATATATGATGGATACGCCCCTTAATCTCGACGTATTAGAGTCAAACAGTGTATTGACATAGACGAACCGTTGGCTTATTGACAGGTGATAATGTTAAATGTTGATTCGAGTTTTACGTATCCGATATTGCTCTACCTAAAGAGCATTGAACACTTTCTTTAGTTTTTGCTGAGGTCGTCTCAATACTTAATATTAGTTTTTATACAAACCGGCAAGATTACCCGGCCTGATGACAATCAAAACGACTTTCAGATGTTTTCTTTCCCACGTTTGCTAAACAACTTAAATAAAACTAAAATATAAAACAAATGCACTGGTCACTAAAGATTTTGCTAATAACTTTAGAATGTGTATTTTAGACTAGATCGAATGAACTGATTCTGAATGTTAGAATCGTTGTTGCATGTCTGGATTTTATAAAATTTACATCATCACTTAATTGTATTTATTTATTAGTTTATTTGTTTGTTTATTTATTGTTTTATTTATTGTTTTATTTCTTTCTTTCTTATAGGGTGCCTCCCTCAAACTGACAATTTTATTATTTTTTATGTGTTTATATCCGGTAGTTGCAGAGAATATCGTCAACCCACAGGTAACTTATATCTAAAAAATCATTGTTTTCCTTGCTCACACACAGACACACAAAGACAGAGGGAGAGAGAGGGGGGAAGAGTGAAAGAGAGAGAAAGAGAGATGGATGTCCTCAGTACAGACACTAAATTGCATCCTGTTTGGTGGCTCCATTTCTCGAGCTCTGAGGAGTATAAAGTTTCCCTCCAATTCCATTAGTCCCAGGTCTGACCCCAACGGGAAGTACCTATTCGGGTCAAATAAATCTCTTTGAAAATTATTATTATTGGATAGGAATACTTGAAACATTTATTTCCAAGTAAATTACTTTGTATTAAGATTGATTACTTGATAGAAGCGCTCGTTGTGTAACGGTTATCGTTGTAGGAAATGGACACAGCGACCCGAGTTCAAAACCTGAATGAGACTGTTTGCATTTCGCATAATCTTAATGTCCTTGGGAAATGGATGAATCCAACTATTCTCTTTCAAGGTATATGTAAAATAGTTGGGTAGACTGGGCTCTTTAATCTTGCTATGGCAATAGATCTAGAAGGAAGGAAAACTCAACCTGTTAAACTCTGCAATAAAAAATTGACGTTGTGTCGTACTCACTCGTGAGGAGGGGTCGGGTAAATACGTACTTATAATTCTATATCAAGGGTATCTTGTAACTACATAATTACTTGCAAACTATTACTCGATATTCAATAAGAATTTTTAAAACCATATAACTGTGCTAAAAGATTATTATTAAATAGAAATAGTTACTTTAAAGCATATAATTATGTATAGATTATTTGAATTAGATAGGAATACCTGGTATATATATATATATATATATATATATATATATATATATATATATATATACGAGGATCATTAAGTAAGTTTCCAGACTTTTTTCGTATGGGCACTTTTATTGATAGTACACACATGAAACTCTAGTCCCCTTCGAAGTAATCTCCTCCGGCTGCAATACACTTGTGGTACCGTTCCAACAACTTCTGGAAGGCCCCATCGAAGTCCTCTTGTGTGAACGTGTCAATGACCTTCGTCACAGCCTCTTTCATCTCCTCAATTGTCTCATACCGACAGCCTCTGAGCTTAGGGAATAACAACCAAAAGTCACAGGGAGCAAGGTCTCGACTATAAGGAGACTAAGGAACTGTCTTGATGCCCATCTTAGGCAAATTGTCTGTGACAAGGATGGAGTTGTGGACTGGTGCATTGTCCTGGTGGAAATGCCACTGACCCGATTTGAAGAGTACTGGCCTCTTCCGACAAAATCTCTTTCTGAACTCCCTTAAAACCTTAACATAGTAACCCTAACCCTAACAACTCTGGTGTATTGACTTCCTTGCTCCTCCCACAACTCTCATCATCCCTCACAGACTCCCTGCCTTCCTTGAATCTCTTATGCCACTCAAAAACTGATGCTCGATTCATGCAAAATGCTCCAAAAGCAGTCTGAAGCATTCCATATGTTTCTGTGGCATTTTTTCTCAGATTAAAACAGAATTTTTAGCATATCGTTCTTCTAAAGTGTCCTGACGTCCAGATTGCATTTTTGAAATTCACCACCTGTGACAATCAGGCTTTAGTAGGGTGTATTCCAATTGCTGCTGTAGCTGTTCATTTGAACCTGAAATCATAAAAATTGGTCAGTCATCTCATAAGAGGAATAGCAATAACATACTGAATTTTCTAGAGTCTACGACAATTTTAAATGCCTGTACAAAAAGAAAAGTCTGGAAACTTATATGCACCACGTATATATATATATATATATATATATATATATATATATATATATATATATATATATATATATATAAGCATGTTTGTTTAAAGACTGCGGATTGTTTTCTTTTCAAGATCTTCAAGTGAAGACACTCAAGCCTTCTTATTACTTTTCTTAAATCTGGCCCAAGGTGGTGAAGAAAGTACCCCATACTCGTCCAAGCTCCTTCAACCATTTCGCTGGTCATCCTTTCTTCACCGCCTTGGCCCAGACATAAGAAAAATAACAAGAAGACCTGAACGGCTCCACTTGAAAAGATTGAAAAGAAAACAATCCGTTGCCTTTAACCAAACATGCTTCGATAACGGACTTGCTGCCTAAGTACATTTATATATTGCGCTCTTGGGCAGTAATTCGTTATATATATATATATATATATATATTTTCCAGATCCTCCACCACGAGTAAGATGGGACACAAAGTCAGTAAAACTGATTTCAATTCAGAATTTTCCTTTTCCTTGACTGGTTGTCTTGCCAAGACAAAAGAACGCACTCGATCCCACTATTTACCCTTAATTAGGTGAAGAATGGTCCGGGAGATCAGTGTTTAATCCCAGGTCGAGTCACACCAAGGACTCAAAAAATGGTATTCGAAACCGCCTTGTTAAACACTCAGCATTATAAGGTAAGGATCAAGAGTAAAGTGGAGTAATCCAGAGAATGGCGTAGCGCCCCCCCCCTACACCTCGGTGTGGTAGCTATTGAAAAGGGAGCGTTTGGGTCACCCTCGACTAAGGTCCCCAACTTTACTTACTTAGGTGAAGGATGCCTTTCCAAAAAGTGTTATCGTGGAGTACAACGCAAACTGCCTTATTCCTAGGAATTGAACTAAAGTCCCCGATTCCATTTCCCATGACGATAACTGTTACGCTAAGCTCACCTGCTTGATATCTTAGATAGATATGTATAAATTATTCGTATTTAATAGGAAAACTTGAAACCATAAAACTATGCAAATAAATGGTTATAGACAAATAAAAATTAAAATCTTTCTAAATATGATGAAACTTTGAAAATATTCTTATGATTACAATCAAAGATTTTGAAATGAATAAAATTTTGGCATCAAATAACCCATAAGGAGTTGATTTACTTTTGAATAAACAAAAGAAAAGAAAACAATTTTTTTTCTTTTTCCCTCTCTCTCTTCCTCTTCTTCTTCTTTTAAACAATAGATCTCGATCTCTCTCTCTCTCTCTCTCTCTCATTCTTCTTCTTCTTTTGAAACAATAAAATTCTCTCTCTCTCTCTCCATCTTCTTCTTCTTTTGAAACAATAGAATTTTCCCTCTCTCTCTCTCTCCTTCTTCTTCTTCTTCTTAAAACAATAGAATTCATTCTCTCTCTTTCTTCTTGTTTTGAAACAATAGAGTTCTCTCTCTCTCTCTCTCTTTCTTTCTCTCTCCCCCCTCTCTCACTCTCTCTTTTTCTTTTGAAATAATAGAATTCTTTCTGTCTCTCCTTCGTCGTCTTCTTCCTTTTTTGATACAATAGAACCCTTTCTCTTTCTTCTTCTTCTTTTGAAACAATAGAATTTTTTCTCTCTCTCCTTCTTCTTCTTCTTCTTTTGAAAGAATGGAATTCTCTCTCTCTCTCTCTCTCTCTCTCTCTCTTCTTCTTCTTCTTCTTCTTCTTTTTCTTCTTCTTCTTTTTAAACAATAGAATTCTCTCCCCCCCTCTTTCTCTCCTTCTTCTTCTTTTGAAAGAATAGAATTTTTTCTCTCTCTCCTTCGCCTTCTTCTTCTTCCTTTGAAAGAATAGAATTCTTTCTTTCTCTCTCACTCTCTCTCTCGCTCTCTCCTTCTTCTTCTTCTTTTGAAGCAATAGAATTCTCTCTCTCTCTCTCTCTCTCTCTCTCTCTCTCTCTCTCTCTCTCTCTCCTCCTTCTTCTTCTTTTGAAACAATATAATTATGATGCAATTGACACTGCCAATATGTATGATCAACTTGTATTTTACCCGGGTGAGTTGAATGTTTTGCAATGTTTTGGTAACTTGAGACACAATTTGGCTGCTCCGGATTCTTTTACCGAGGTCGTGAAGATTGACAAACCACACTTGACTGTGAAATGACAAAATCGCCTGGTTGCTCTCCGAGCGCAACTCTCGAAATGCTGTTACATACTCCCCTCCCCTTCGAGAATATGTTACATACTAAGTTATATTATTTCTTATTGCTTCTATGTCGATCGTCCATCGACCACCACATTTCGTTTTTCGGTCGTCTTGTCTTGTCGCCTCGTGTCTCTCCGTGTCTCTTTAGTGTCGCTATCTTTGTTGCTGTTGTTGCGACCCTAACTGCTTTTAATTCTTCTCTGTTAGGATGAAGAACAACCCAGACACATTTTTAAGTATTGCTTTTATTTCCTAGTGACTTCTATTTCCCATCACACGTCCAACCAAATGGAGATCAGTGATCAGAATAGGGATAGAATGCGATCTGTTCTCGTTGGCGATTTTCAACTAACTGACCGTATCTTATTTGTAAATTTTTAGGATCACTTGACTTTTAGTCCAATCAAAGTCACGTTCTCAAATGACCTCGGCTTCATCACACATCATTCAAACTAGATGACCCAACAGTTTTTCGACACCATTTTAAACCATTATACATTACCTGCCTAACAACAGAGTCCATCACTTTATAATCTAACAGTACTACGAGTCAGATTTGACTCAATGACTTCGAGCAAGGTCTCTGAATCCACAGTTTTAGGCTGACCTGACCTGGTATAATCGTAGAGGTTCTTGCAAACCGAACGAAATTTCTTCAAACATCTGAATACTGTACGAAGATCAATTGTGCCTTTACCTTTCGCTCAACAAATGTTTTTGGTTACTTCCACGACATTATGACTCGGTTCGAAATTGTAAAGAATAAGTTCCTGAATTAGACTACTTCGCTCGTTAATCTGGGCGCCTTTGAAAACACACTTGGAATTAAATTGCTCAGTCGGCTGGGGCTGTAAAATACACCGACTGCTTCTCTGCAGAGGGGTAAGATCCTCCCCCACTAACGATTTGATGGTAAGGCTTCACTATTGCTGGAGCTTTGGGAAATACGGAGCACCCCTTTATTGCCATCATTCCCTGGTCCACTCTGACCCAGAGAGGTAGCACCTGACAGGGTCCTATCTATGGGTCAAATAGAACTAAACTGTGTACTTATACTAAACTGAATTGCTTGAAATAGGACTGTTTTTTAATTGAATACTTAGCAAAAACTGAATTGTTTGAAATTGAGTTGTTTTGACATTTAATTATGTGTAAACAAAAAACTATACTTCTACTAAACTGAATTGTTTAAAACTTATCAAGACTTAATTCGACATTAAACGACCCGAAAAGGGTTGATATGCCGTAAAACAAAACACCAAACCAACTTGGAATTAAACTGAGTCCAACGTTCCAGCGTGACAACTATTGATACGATATTACCAATCCCTTCCCACGGCTCGAACTGCTTCGATCACGTGATATACGTACAACAAATCAGCACATACCAAAATATTGCAAAACTTTTGACTCACCTTAAGTTAATCACCGTGTATTTTATATAAAAGAAGATTATTTGTAATTGATTTCTTGTATCTGATCTACTTTCATTTTCAGGTTATCAATGCGTTCTGGAACATCATGACATTTGTCGTATCCGTCATTCTCAGTGTGTTTTGTACGATGGTTATAAATCATTATTTAAAGGTAAACAAATTGAATTCTTTTTAATCGAATTAAAAGAAACTTTAGAAAAGATGTGTGTGTGTGTGTGTGTGTGTGTGTGTGTGTGTGTGTGTGTGTGTGTAAGCGTGCACTTGACGTACTCCTATGGACCCCCGCATATGGCTAAGCAAAAGCAGGACGACCAGCTCGAACATACATACAGCAGCTATGTGAGGATACGGGATGTAGCCCTGAAGACCTGCCAGAGGCGATGAATGATAGGGAGGAGTGGCGAGAGAGGGCCAGGGATATCCGTGCTAGCGGCACGACATGATGATGATGATATATATATATATATATATATATAGTGTATGTGTGTGCGTGCGTGTGTGCGTGTTTATGTAGGTATACACTTCGTATATATATATATTGAATAATAAAGACACACACACACACACACACACACACACACACACACATATATATATATATATATATATATATATATGCAATGATGATGTTTTGTTCCTTAGCTATAGTCACCTACACATACTGAAATAAAAAAAAATGTAGCAAAAAATTAAGATACGCCTACGAATTTATATCCGCTGCGTTTGTACCTTCACTTACATCCATACATACACGCATTAATACGCAACTACAACCCACACAAGCATACACACTCACCCACACACACTCACACACAATCACACGTAAAGATTCCTACAAAATCCCAACGGTTTTTGACTGTATTTTTTTTTTTTTTTCGATTTTCGATTCATTTAATTTTCTTAACTGACTAATGATTGTTGTTTTGCAAAAAAAAAAATCCATGAAACCCAGGGGTCGCAGTCTAAATTCCATGAATTAAATATATATCTAATATATATTTATTATATATATATATACATAGTATTCACACACATACATACATACACATACATATATGAAGTACGCTTGGACACACACACACACACATATATATATATATATATATATATATATATGCACACACACACATATATATACGAAGTGTACCCACACACACACACACACTATATATATATATATATATATATATATATATAAAGTGTACACACACATACCACACTATACATTTATGTATATGTAGTGTGCCTATGTGTGCGTACATTACGTATATATATGTGTGTGTGTGTGTGTGTGTGTGTGTTATACACATACAAATATAGATTAAGTCCGCGTGCACGCGCGCGCGCACACACACACGTATATATATGCACACACACACACACACATATATGTACACACATACATATTTATACGAAGTATACACACACATACACACACACTATATATATATGAAGAGTACACACCCACTATATATATGTATATATAGTGTGTGTGCATGTGTGTATACACTTCGTATATATATGTGTGAGTGTCTGTGTGTTACATGCTTCGTATACATAGTTGGGTATATAAACTTTGTATACATATATATGTGTGTGTGTATGTGTATGTACACTTCATATATGTATGCATGTGTGCATGTGTGTATATACTTCATATATATATGTGTGTGTGTGTGTGTGTGTGAGGGTCATTCAATGAATAAGGGCAATATTTTGATTAAAAGCAAAAAAATCAACAAAAAAAAAACCCACAAAAAAACAGGTCTTTTTCGATCAATATAAACACTACATTGTTCAGAATTGGTTTGGAGCAAAAACGTTTTTAATTTCGGAAAAATACTTCTTTTAAAGCGATTCAAAATGCAAGGAAATCAAATAGTGCTCTATACTTGAACAGAGGTGTGTCATTAAATATTTGGTGGCTAAGAAGTGTAAACCATGTGAAATTTATAGAAGAATGTGTAATGTGTACGTAAAAGGATATTTTAATCAAAAATTGAGCCAAGCATGGTTTGCCACTCTGCGTCTGAGTCAAAAAGACAGTACGTGGAGTGGAAACACTCTGACTCTCTTGAAAAGAAAAAGTTCCGGATGCAGTAGTCAGTAAAACAGGTCATACTGACAGTCTTCTGTGACATGAAAGTAACCATCACTATTGATTTCCTTAAAAAAGGTGCAACTGTTAACAATATTTTATTTCAAACTCCTTCAGCAAAATTCAATTATTTAGTGAATGATTCTGATATACATATGTGTGTGTGTGTGTGTGTGTGTGTGTATATAATAATAGTAATACTCGAACAATATAACTCTATCAGCATACATTTGGAAAATGAAAGACTAAAAAATTACACCCAGCATAACTTGGGAAGTTATAAAATCAGCCCCTGCCGACAACAAAATATCAAGAAGAAGCCTACTTTGCCTCCATGAAAAAGTTGCGATAACCACCCACCCATTACAATATACACTTTTAAACTACAAATCCGAGATAATTTCAAAATGTCAACACGAAAACAAACATCTCCTATCCTAATTCGACCCAAACACTTAAATAAAAACATAAACTAAATTTTCTTTCCCTTCTCATTTTTAAGCACCTCAATTATTTTCATTATTTTCAACAAGTATCGCCAATAAATGTTAGTAATATTTTAGAAATGTCAAAAATTATAAACACATTTTTTTCACATTATTGCATTATAAGCATCCATAAGTATTATCAAAGACTATTATGACCATAATTGTTACATTACATCCATAGCAGCCAAAATCTACAATGCCCTACTACGAAACCGCATAGAATCCAAAATCGACAACATACTTAGGAAAAACCAAAATAGCTTCCGAAGAAATAGATCCACGACCTCACAAATATTAACCATCCGTAGAATCCTTGAAGATGTACGGGCAAAAAACCTACAAGCGACATTAATATTTGTCGACTTTACCAAGGCCTTCGATTCCATTCACAGAGGAAAGATGGAACAAATCCTACTAGCGTACGGCAAACCTAAAGAAACCGTAGCGGCAATAACGATTCTCTATAGAAACACCAAAGTAAAAGTACGATCACCAGATGGAGACACAGAATACTTCGACATTGTAGTAGGAGTACTACAAGGGGATAAGCTAGCTCCATACCTCTTTATCATTTGTCTAGACTACGTACTTAGAACATCGATTGACAAAATCAGAGAGAATGGTTTCGAGCTGACGAAGAAAAGAAGCAGAAGATACCCCGCAACAACAATTACCGACGCCGACTACGCCGATGACATAGCGATACTGGCAAATACACCCAACCAAGCCGAAACACTACTGCATAGTTTGGAACGAGCAGCCGCAGGCATAGGCCTCTATGTTAATGCACACAAAACGGAATATATGTGCTATAATCAAACGGAGGACATCTCCACTCTAGACGGAACCCCTCTTAAACTAGTAGACAAATTCACTTACCTAGGAAGCAGCGTCGCATCAACCGAAAAGGACATCGAAACGAGGTTAACGAAAGTATGGACAGCTATCAATAGGTTATCGATTATTTGGAAATCAGACCTAACCGATAAAATGAAACGCAGTTTCTTCCAGGCAGCGGTCACATCGATGCTGCTATATGGATGCACTACATGGACTCTTACAAAACGGCTGGAGAAGAAGCTAGACGGCAATTACACAAGAATGCTGCGTGCAATCTTGAACAAGTCCTGGCGGCAACACCCCACAAGACACCAACTGTACGGCCACCTGCCTCCTATCACGAAAATTATTCAAGTTAGACGAGCCAGACATGCAGGACACTGCTGGAGAAGCAGGGACGAACTCATAAGATATGTACTCTTATGGACCCCCACACATGGCCGTGCAAAAGCAGGACAACCAGCTCGAACATACATACAGCAGCTCTGTGAGGATACGGGATGCAGCCCTGAAGACCTGCCTAGGGCGATGAACGATAGGGAGGAGTGGCGAGAGAGGGTCAGGGATATCCATGCTACCAGCACGACATGATGATGATGATGATGATGATGATAATTGCAAAAGTTATCCAAAACTTATCCTTTTTATTACTTGCTCATAAATACTATACCACATTTTAAAAAAAGTAACGTGATGATGATTTTAATTTTAATCATCATCATCATCATCACCCAACAAAATTCCCCTTAAAACGGACATTTTATTCAAATCAAAATAAACCTTTAGCTACCATAAAGTTAGAAAGAAAAAGAAATTCTGATTGCAACAAACCATTCCCCAACTCATCCATTCTTCCCTTCTCACACCTCTTCCCATCAACAGACAGCGGAAATATTTGTACATATGTAAAGATGAATGCCAGTAAATACGCAAACATACGTATATATGCACACAGGAGCAACAGCACATACACAATAATACTAACATTTAATAGGACACAAACTTAGACGCACATACACACAAATAACCCCCACTTTTCGAACAAAAATTAACCATATTAATCGTTTTTTTTTAATCTTCACTCAGTCCGACGAATATAAAATGCGTTAAACCCAGGGTCACAGCCACTATCGTACATATGTGTGTGTGTGTGTGTGTGTGTGTGTGTGTGTGTGTGTGTGTGTGTGTGTGTGTGTGTAAGGTATTTAAAACAAACAAAAATGTACAATCAAGAATTTTGTTTACTAATTTCAGATTCAAAGCATACCACAACTTTAGTATCACTAGTATATATATATATATATATATATATGTGTGTGTGTGTGTGTGTGTGTGTGTGTGTGTGTGTGTGTTAATTTTTTTTTTTTTAGTATTTTTTCAACACAAAATTGCATTTTTCTCCCAGGATATTTTTGGTGTAATGTGTTTATACGTTTCTATGATGTCAACCACATTTCTATTGGGACCTTTAATTTCTACTAGTACGCTTTTTTTTTTTTTTTTTTTTTTTTTTTGCATTCTCATAATGTGCTGTCGTTTTATCTTGTAGATCAAGCGATCTTTCACTGATTCAGGCAAGAAATCAACTTCAGGTAAGAGGTTTTCTGCTTTCTCTTTACAAAAATATTTTTAACTAAATCAATTTTTGTGTATGTGTTTGTGAATAGAGACTTAGTCTGTTGAAAGTGAACGTGCTGACTGTCTTCTCTCTCTCTCTCTCTCTCTCTCTCTCGTCTATTCTATTCTATTCTATTCTCTTTGTCTTTTTTCTCTTCCTCTCTCTACTTTCTATCTTTTCTCTCTACCACCCTCTCTCTCCTCTTCGCTTCTGTCTACTTATGGTCCCCACTTATTTCTGTCTCTGTCTCCGTCTCTCTCCTCTTCTTTCTGTCTTTCTTACTCTCTTCCTTCTTTCCTCTCTCTCCTATTCTCTCTGCCTTTCCTGTCTTCCTCTCTCCTTCTCTCTCACCCCGTCTCTTGTCTAATTTCGTACTTCTCTCTCTCTCTCTTTCTCCTCTCTCTCTCTCTCTCCTCTCTCTTTCTCTCTTCTCTTCTGTTTTGTCTGTTTCTGTACCCCGCCACTCTCTCTTGTAGAACGTAGCCATGCTTGATTTAGATATTTATTCTCATCATAACAGTACCGGTGTAAAAAAAAAAAAAAAGAAAAAAAAAAAGAGTATTTAAATTAGATGCCTGTAGGTGTCATTCAAATTATCACACTTTTCTCCCTTACAAATTTAGATCCATTTTAGGGAATTTGTATTTTAGAATACGCCGACTGCACCACTACGGAGCGGTAAAACCTTTCTCCAATGTTTTTCCTGGGTATGACACCCAAACTATCTGATAGTGAAATTTCAGTCTTGGAGATTTGGAGAATATGGAGTACTCCTTCATTGCCATTACTCCCAAGTCCACTCCGAACCGAATTGGTAGAACCCATCATTTATTAAGGATTATTCTTATTAGTTATTTGAAACCATTTAGCCGTGTGCAAATTATTTGAATTATGTAGGAATAATTGATCAATAGAATTAATGATGTTAAATAGCAATACTTGAAACCATTTGAATAATGCAAACAAATGATTGATTTTTTGTAGAATTATTTGTTTAAGGAATATTTGAAAGCTCTTGACTGTGAGCAAACAAATATGCTTTAACGACGCATTTAAAAATGAAGTTACCAACAAACTATTCGCTTAGAAATTACACACACACACACACACACACATATATATATATATATATATAACAAAGAAATATACCGAAATTTTCCCGTGTGCTTTCGGACCGTTGAAAGCGCTCGGGAAAATTTCAGTAAATTCATCCATCAACTGCAATCTAAAATCAAAATGCTTATCAGGAAACTTAAAAGGATCCTAATAAATATATACAGACAACATATGTCTTTATAATTTAAGTTTGGTTTCTTTGTTTAATGGCATACCAACCTTTGTAAGTTATTTAATGCCAAAGCCATTCTCCTAGAAGAACAGTAGTGGTACTATTTAACCCATAGCTGGGAGGATAAGGGGGTTCTATACCTTTCCCAAGGGTATTTGCCCGAAAGTGAACGTAATAGCGCGACTGGAGTACGAACTCGCTTACTACGATTCCGCAGTCCATCGCTTTAACCATTACACCACGAGGACAACCCCTTTATAATTTAATCAAACCTGCTTAAACAAAGGACTACACATACCCACGCACACAAATGTATATATACATATACTTCCCTGGCTTTTGCTGGGCCGTTTGGCATTCGTGCCGGATGGGGTATCGAAATCAATGGCAGATTCGAGGCCGAAAGGGCCCCAGTTTTGGTCGGGACACCTTCGGGTGGGCGAGCTGCAACCTTTGTCCCTTATGTATAGCACTAGACCTTGCTGTCGAGTTCAAGCTATAACCTGTCATACGTGCCCGGATCCAGATTTGGATTCGTGAAACTGCTTGGCTCATTAGACCCACAATGCACTTTGTGGGTCGATGAGCGGCACAGACCAGCAGGTTCGAGTCTCGGCTCGTGCCCGACCTTCCCCTCTCCTAAATCCCCACAACAATCATTGACCTTGTATCAGGTCCTGTCTGGTGGGAGGCAGCGACAAATATCTATATATATATATATATATATATATATATATATAAACAGGATTTGGCATTAAATAACCAACAAGGGTTGATATACCATTAAACAAATTACCCTTTAGTAAAGATAAACATCTCCTCTTTGCCATTTTAATGAAACGTTTTGAAAACTTTGTTGCATTATATCAAAACCCAACATTAGTTCTTTTATATTTTCATTTATTAATTTCTCTTTCAGACTTTTTTTCTTCTACTGAACCTGTTCTCAACAACCAAAGCCCTTCGAAATTACCCGTAGTAAGTAATATCTTATATTATAACTGGTGAGATCATTTTTCTTGAGACGTGCCGAATACAAGTTCACCTTAGGATTGACACGTGAAACAAACAATCGCTTTTTTATTATCCTAAACCGGGTCATTGGCCTAATGAGCAGAGTGTTCGCCAATAGTCTGGTAAACCGGGGTTCAATCCCAGGTCAAGTCATACCAAAGACTCAAAAAATGATACTTGATGCCTCCTTGCTTAACACTCAGCATTATAAGGTAAGGATCAAGGGTAAAGTGGATCAATCCAGGGAATGGAGTAGCGCCCTTCCCTACACCTCAGTGTGGTAGCTATTGAAAAGGGAGCTTTCGGGCCACCCTCGACTAAGGTCGCCAAATTTACTTACTTACAACATCATACTTTAAATAAATTTGATATAGCTCTATATATATATATATATATATATATATATTAAACAAAAAAGGGAAATTGTTTTTATCCTCTAAGATGGAACACTTTAAGTGTATTGTTCGAATAAGAATCTTGCTGTGATTTGGTGCTTTTTTTTTTTTCCTTTCACGTTGCATACGAACAAAATAAGAATTTTTGTTCTTAATTAAAAATAAACAAAATCAATTGAGAGATTACATATAGATTACATATTGGTGCTTGTATTTTGTAAAGAATAAAGGATTTTAAATGCCATTTCATAGTTATGTCTTTTGTATGAAGAATTTGGATGATTGATATGTGACGCAGACACCACAAAATTATCATTGTTACGAAATTTGAATAGAAATTGCTTAATTTTTTATGAGTGTTTTGAGTGATTGCTCTTATAAAAAAAAATCTCGCTATTATATGCCGTTTTTAGTTATAAATTTATTTGTATTTCCATGACGCTTGGTGAAACATATCAGTTTGATTTTCTAAACTTTTCTTTCTTATACTGTCGAATTTGATTCTAAACTTTACTCAGTTATATATATATATATATATATATATACCCAATGGAGTCTTTTTACTATGCCTCTTGCTTGGTCTGTGTGTGTATGTGTGTGTATGGACAATGGGCATAATTGAAGTGTATATATATATATATATATATATATATATATATATATATATACCGAATGGATTTTTTTTACTATGCCTCTTGCTTGGTGTGTGTGTATGTGTGTGTGTGGACAATGGGCATAATTGAAGTAAAGTTTTATGAAAACAAGATCATTTTTCCCTCATATAAACCTAATCTTATGATCAACGTTTCCCCTTCTTACTATTTTAGATCTCGCCAGGAATTCTACGTATCGGTGTATGCAGCCTGAGGAAGGTGATACTTGCTTTGATACAGACACTGCTGCTGAATCTTTACAACATTCAAACTAAACGACGCTGTAAAAACGCCGACTTCAAATCTGAAAAAGAGCTTCCTTTCACAACAGCTTCCACCGAAAGCAAAGTTCGTACCATTCTCCAGAGCAGTCTCGAACAGATTTTCGGCCCCGACGAGAAAGTCTACTCCCCGAAATTGAGTGCTTGCTTTGATAGCATTTTTGAAAGCTCAAACCCTCACGATCTGTTAAAGGCCACTTTCGATTCTTGCAACTGGTGTCTAAAAGCTATTCGTGAATGGGGAGTTGAAAATGACATCATTGTCGGCACTATCCCCAAAGAGGGAAAATATGAATACATCCACCATTCTATTGATAGTCGAGGTAACGTCATGATCCTCAAGTGGGACAGTAGTCTTTTGTCTGACAATTTTATTGACGCAGTCACCATACTGGCACAGATTTTACGTGATGAACGACGACAACCAACACCAACTGAATTTCTTGCATTCCACGTGGCTTATTCGAGACTTAATTCTGGTGAAGCTGTTACACTAAAACCCTTTATGTCACTCGGCTCTCCAGGTTTCCGACCACACACCCAAACCTACATGTCCCTCACAGATCCCGGAGACGGCCATGTCTTGGGAACAACCAGGTTCAATGAATGGATAAAAGGCGCCATCATCCACGTTGAGCATTTGGAACGTCCACGTCATCTGCCCCGAGAAAAAATTGAATCGTACCGAATCCCTTCCTTGCTTTCCTTCTCCAAAGTTAGACTTCATGTCGGTCGGAATGCTCCCACGACTTATTTTGTCGGTCGTCGCATGAAGGACTCTGGTAACTTCGAAGAAGACTTTCTAAAAGTCGTTCACCTAACATCAGCCTCTGCGTCGGCCGTTTTCTATCAGGGGGGAGCCGAGTGCAAAGTAGCAATGGAGGGTTTGACAACAAGTCAAGCCGTTCGTTATATGCGGGCTCTTCGAGAACATGTCCATCGAAACAAACACAGACAATTTCTGTCAGCAGCATGGAACCTCAATCAGACTGTGATTGATGATTACGAACAGGACATTACTGTCAAACTTACTGAACGCATAGACATTGCTAAGCGAGCTATTCAAATCACATCTATCGGGGGTTTCGACAAAATCACCTGGGACGGGGCTAGCGATACCTATCCTTCCAAATGCATCATGTACCAACTGACCTTCGAAGAAGCCCTGATTATTGTACACGAAGCTCATGAGCGGGGGCTGATCACCTACTTTTCAGCTGGTTTCAAATTCGGTGAAATTAAGCATGCTGTCTGGGCCGGCGTGGATGGAATAGGTATTGGGGGAGCTCAGGTCCTTCGTTATATGGATGGTGAAACAGGAATGCACGGACCCTACATGGAAGAAAACATACCGGAGATCATGAGACAAAGAGACGAAGCTGCCAACTCTATACGCGGTAGAGGAGTAAGCCTGCTTGCACGTTTAGATACTATGTTTGCCGAAGGATCGATTTCGAAAGATGAAAATGAAACGCGATGCATGCTATTCTCAGCTCTTTTGGATAAAGATGAAGCTGAAATTTCGAAACAGTTTCAAAAGATTCCGAGAGTAATAAATCTTTGCGAAGAGAGCAGTTCACCCTTGATGGGAATGTGTTGCAGATTAGTGAATGCTTTCCAGCCGCTTCTCAAGAACTATTCCTCCAATGAAACTGAATGGACATCTTTTATATCTTATCTGAAGACGCTTCTGGATAAGAATGATAATGTACTCTTGGAAGAAGAATACGATGGTGAACCATGGCATACTTACCGAAAAAAATACAAGCAGAAACTCCAAGGAAAGTGTTTTCACCGAGCGTCATCTTTTACACTTCCATGTAAAGTAACAGCTTAAACACACACACACACACACACACACACACACACACACACACACACACACACACACACACACACACACAAATATATATATATATATATAGTCTGTTGTGTCTATAAATAAGGAATGCTCAATATCGGCGAGAGAGCATATGTAGATCTAAGTATAGCGTAGACACAGTGTCAACGGTGCTTGTTGGTTGTCAGTTTCAGGCCTATGCAATTAAATACTTTGTCTCATGATCACACAAGTGAGAAACTGACAGTCACCGAGTGCCGTTGACTCTACATCTACGCTATCCTGACATAGATGAATATCATGCTCAATCACCAATATCAAGCACTGTTTATTTATGAATATTGCAACTATATATATATATATATATAAGCTTCTTAGCTTCATAAAAAAATACATCTGTTGTTAATTGTATATTCCATCATTAAGTATACTTCAAATATATTCATATCTTTTTCATCCCCTTGTACTGAACATGATATCACAAAACAATACACAATATACATATACTGAACTTGTTTGCTTACTTACAGGCTTATTTAATTCCACAAGCAAAAAAGTTACAAAAATGTAGATCTCTGACAATTTCTTTTAAAACTTCACATATCCATACGTACGATAAGGACATTTTTACGTACACCCTTTTATTCGCTTTTTTACGACTCATTACATTGTGTATTTTCTTTTCTTTTAACAATAAACGATATTCTTGTTAATTATATATGATTGTATTTATTTATATTCTTTACGAGAAAACTGGATTTTTCATTTCTGCTGTCCTACAAATATTCTCCTACAAGTCCTCTATAACGGGAGTCTGAAGGAATCAAAAGAACCATTACATCTTGGCGAAGAAGCTCTGCGGGCCAAAAGTTCGATGAGATCAGACCGTGATTTCCACAGGTTATCATGCTAATATATAATTCAATTGATCGTCTTTTTCTTTTCTTTTTTTTTGCTTTATTTATTCATTTTTTCATAAAAATTAACACGCATATGATTGTCGTTGGGATCGGGGAATTAGTAATGTAGAGAGACAAATTTTCCTATTGAAATTAAGATATACAAGGATCATTAAATAAGTTTCCAGACTTTCTTTTTCGTATGGGCACTTTTATTGATAGTACACACATGAAACTCTAGTCCCCTTCGAAGTAATCTCCTCCGGCTGCAATGCACTTGTTGTACCGGCTGCAATGCACTTGTTGTACCGTTCCAACAACTTCTGCAAGGCCCCATGTGTGAGCGTGTCAATGACCTTCGTCACAGCCTCTTTCATCTCCTCAATTGTCTCATAACGACAGCCTTTGAGCTTAGGGAATAACCAAAAGTCACAAGGAGCAAGGTCTGGACTATAAGGAGGCTGAGGAACTGTCTTGATGCCCATCTTGGTCAAATAGTCTGTGACAAGGATGAAGTGTGGACTGGTGCATTGTCTTGGTGGAAATGCCACTAAGCCGATTTGAAGAGTGCTGGCTTCTTCCGACCAAATCTCTTCCTGAACTCCCTTAAAACCTCAACATAGTAACCCTAACCCTTTGGCCAATCAACTCTGGTGTATTGACTTCCTTACTTCTCCCACACCTCTCATCATCCCTAACAGATTCCGTGCCTTCCTTGAATTTCTTATGCCACTCAAAAACTGATGCTTGATTCATGCAAGATGCTCCAAAAGCAGACTGAAGCATTCCATACTGAATTTTCAAGAGTCCACGATAATTTTAAATGCCTGTACAAAAAAGTCTGGAAACTTATTGAATGCACCACGTACATATATAGAATGCAAAAAATGAGATAGATAGATAGATAGATAGATAGATTGCAAAAGTCTCTCAGGATTTCTTTTAGAACTCCACATATCCGTTTGTACGATAAGGATATTTTTACGGAAACCTTTTGATTCATTTTTTTTTCGTTACCCCTTTGATTATGTATTTCTCTTTCTATTTAGGTTTATTCAGACAACAAATTCAGCTGCTGTTAAATGTACATGATTATATTTATATTTATTCCTTCGAGAAAACAACATTGTTCATTCCACTCTCCCACCAACTAATATTCCTCCCCAAAATAAAGAGTCCTTATGTAATGTGGCACTATTATAGTTTAAGAAAAACAAAACCATTAAATGTAAAGGAAGTGAAACTTTAATGGACTATTCATCTTACTTTTTATTTAACCGACCAGAAACTGAGATAAAAAGGGAATCAGGAAAACATGGGAGTTGAAAAATTGACAAAATTTAAACGAAAATGAACCGACTGGGCTCAGGTGCTTAATTGAATTCAAACCAAAAAAAGGATTGACCTTGTGTTGCATCCTGCCCGTAACGAAGGGGGATGAGTACATGCATTTATCGCCTGGTCTCGTACTCTGTTTTGGTCATGAGGGTGTTACTCGTGTAACCCGAGAAGCCCATCCCTCTCTAGGTCTACAACAGTTTTGGATTCAGAGTTTTCCTTCTCCTAGACCGTTGCCACGCCAAGTTTAAAGGGCCCAGTCTACTCTACTATTTACCCATAACTGAATGGAAAATAGTTGGAACGCTATAAGAAATGCCAACATCCTCGTTCAGGAATTGAACTTAGGTAGCCAAGTCCACTTCCTTTGGTGATACCCGTTAAATCAGTGTTTCTCAACTTTTTCATCTTTGTGGCCCAATATTTTGTGTTTTAAAAAATTTCAAGTCCATATAAGCACAAAAAGAAATTCTATGTATCAGGAAATACATTTTGTTTAGGAAAACTAAATGTAGTGGAGAATCCTGACAAATGACCACACTGCTCATGGTGTCTATCTATCAGCTTGTCAAGTCCAAGTTCCATTGCCCAGTTGGCTGGGGCTGTAGAATACACCGACTGCAACTCTGCAGAGGGGTAAGACGATCCCCCAACAACAACAATAACGAGAGTCCTGGATATGACGCTAAACAATCTGATGGTGAGGTTCCAGTGATGCTGATGATGCTAAACTGAATTGCTTGAAATAGAAATGTTTTTGACAATTAAACCGTATTTACATTTAAACTGCGTGCTTATTCTAAACTGAATTATTTGAAATGGAACTGTTTTTTGACATTGAAATTGTTCTCACACTAAACTGAGTTGTCTAATATAGAACTGTCTTGACATTTAACTGTGTGTAAAGAAAATCTGTACTTATACTAAACTGAATTAGCTGATTTAGAACTGCTTGATTAAACTGAATAGCTTGAAATAGAAATGTTTTACACAATTAAACTGTACTTACATTTAAACTGCGTACTTATGCTAAACTGAATTGTTTGAAATAGAACTATTTTCATAAAAATGGATTTGGCGTTAAATAACCTACAAAGGTTGATATGCCATAAAACCCAAACAACAAACAAACAAACAACAAACCAACTTCCAAATCTTGATTCAGCTTCAAGAGAAAGTATTTTTTCTTTTCAATCTGCAATATAAATCACGTTTCTTTGTGAGTACATCATTTGCTATTGAAAACCCCATCTCAACAAACACGGTCTACTTTGAAACATTCTCAGGCTCACTTGTAGGCCGAAGGAGCCACGTTAAGAATCGCTGCGTCAAACAATGAAATATATTTTTAAAAACTTCCAAAGAATTATACTCTTTAAAAGCTTCTTTTTTTCTGATTAGAAATTTAAGAGTAATAATAAATAAATTTCTTTTATATCTGTGATAAGCAAAAGTATTTAAACGTGAATTCTGATAATATTTTCCTGTTTAGAAAATCGTATAAGTTCGTGATAATGAAGAATTTCAGTGTTTAGTTTCGGACATAACATTTGGTCATAGTTTGAAGACATGATGCCGAATAACCATGAAAAGTTGACTTTTGATAAAGCTGACATTTTCGGGAGGCGGGAGTGAAAGTGAATCCGTAGCAACATTCAGTTTGTAGACAGATATCTCCACAGGAAACAACGTTCATTGTTTGATATGCTTGATTCAGACGATAAACACCCGGCCAATCACTGAAGCGTCGACTGAAGTGGGCACCACGTAACGCAATGTCTGCTTTAGGGAGAAAATAAAAAGTGAAGAACTTTAAATAAGCAATTCAAAATTGGTTTTATTTATTTTTACATTTAAACAGAAAATTATTCTTTCTAGCTTTTAATCTGTGACTGCCCCAAATCAAAGCTTTGAACGATTTTCTTCACAAGGAAAAGGAAGCAATATATTAATTTGAATATAACTTCTAGAGTTCAGTTGGATTAACATCTTTGCTAAAAATGTCTGCTAGTGACTTTATTGTGTTGCTTGGAGGTAGACGTGTGACAGTACACCTACCTCTCCCTAACACTGGGGTAATTTCACTTTCAATCCGCTGACCATTCCGCTTGGCTGGATATGTCATCGGATGGCACAATCGATCCGCTTGTCTGCCCACGTTGTGTTTTTGATCCAGACAGCAGATCAATCGCTAATCAGAGTCGCCAGTCAATAATCGGAAGGATGAGACTGCCCAATTAAGAAAGTAAAAAAAAAAATTCAAACGCCAAACAAAGAACAGAAGACAACTTTGTAACAATAATGATATTTGGTTTAAAAAGTGTCTTTATGAAAAGGTTTCAAACATTCACCCTTCCCCGAGGTTGGTAATGATAGACAGAGACCTAATTCACGAATTAACAGTCAGTCAATTTCTCGGCATTCAATGTTAGGCACAAGGCCTCTCAATTTATCGTGCAAGTTTTAAGCTTTTCTGGTCTCGTTTTCTATAGTTTCGCACAAGGCAATGTAAAATTGCGTTTATGTTCGCTTCTATCAGTCTTTAGTTCTCAGCTTCTATCAGTTCCTTGATAATCTTGTACAAGGTGATTTCAAGTAGTGTATTATATTCACTTTTCTCAGTCTTTCTCAGTGTCGTATTATCTAAGGCCTTCTCTGTCTCTATCAAAGCATTGTTTTATCTTAAGCTTTCTCTTCACTCCTTTATCTCCGCGAGTCTTGTAAAAGCTCAAGACTCAAAGTATCATGGAGTCTGTTAGCTTGTTCGCACTTGTCTTTAAAGTATCATATTATCTCGATTTCTCATCGCTTCTCCATCTCTGTGAGTCTGGTACAGGGTCATCTCAAATTATCGTGTTATCTCAGTTTCTCTGTCTCTCTTATGGTGTCATATTATCTAAGTTCTCTTCGCTGCCTTTCCACTCTGGGGAGTTAAGCGCAAGGTCAGAGCCAAGACCGATGTGAAGTCTGGTAGCTGCCTTCCACTAGTCTCCTGCTGGTCTCCGTCGAAGCTAAAAAATTTAGCTTATATGTATTTTCCCTCATCTGAAGGGGTGGGGTCAGGCAAAACTATTGATAATATCAATTTTCTCCTTATTTGGATTTCAATTATTAATTCTGCCTCTTCAACAATATTCGATTTACTTTTACTGCTACACAAAGGACTGGTCCTTTCTCCTACTTGGTTCTATTAATTAATTCTGTTCCTTCCACCTTCAGATCTTGGTATCCTTCCATCTCTACCCCAAAAAGAGGGCAGGACCTTTTTCTCTTCTCCTGATGTCGTCAGTAAAAGTCAGTTAGTACAATTTTTTCCATACTTGAATTAAAAAAAATGTTATCTCAGAATTTTCGTTTCTCAAACAGCCCCACTGGATATCATGATTGGCAGGTCTTGATCCCACCCCCCAAGATCAAAGCCTCAGTCAATTTCGCTTCGTCATCTGTGCACAATCGAAATAATGATTCTGAAACAATTTCTAAAAACAAACAATATCACCTGAGCGTATTTCCTCCTGTTCTTTCAGTAAAAAAAATGTTTTTTTACGTTTTCTTTCTCGTCAAAATAAATTATTTTTGACTGTTGTAATTTCATCAAAAGATGAAGTAAAAATATCCTCGATTTATTCTTTTAAAATCCATTTCCGTTTATTTTCACTTTTGTAATGTACTGGCTTTATTCTTCAAAAATCCAATTTGGTTGAACGGGTCTACGAACTGGTGACAACCCAACGTTCGAACAGAGACCGGTAAGATAACCATTTTTGACATTATTTGTCTAAATTTCTTAGATGAAGCTTAATAATTTCTATTATTTAGTGTATTCGGACTATTGTTTTTATCTTTATTGTTATATTCATAACGTCTCGATCGATACGTCATTCGGCATTCTTCAGTTGTTTCATGTCGAACTCGGGAGCCTACATAGAACTTTGGAGCGAATCCTTTATTTAATCCACGGGGGTACATTGTTCTAATTCCGTTAACCATCACCAGGTACAAGTGTTAAACGATAGTACGTATTCCTTATTAATTACTTTTAGTTCGGATTGAACCTGCAACTTCCAATGATTTCACTTAGAAGTTCATAACTAAATGCCTATATAGCTTAAAAGTTGGTTGGATTAAAACGAATTTGCACCAAATCACATAGAATTCTTTTTTTTTTTCAGAGCGAAAGATTTTTTAACCAACCAAAATTTATAGTTTCTTTTTTCAAATTGTTAAATTGTGCCTTTTTATTGTCTTTTTGCTCAAATCTTTAGCTCCCACTTCCTCACAAGTGAAGGCTAATTGACTTCTATGAGAATTTTTTACTAAAGAGAGCGCTTTTATCAATTTTTTTTTGTATGTATAAATTTAGAACTTTCAGAATATTCTTTTCCATAAAATGAATATAAAACTTTATTTCTTTTGCACCAACGTTTGCCGATGGTTTTTCACTGGAGTCTTGAGTGACAGCAAGTCTCCTCAAGTCCCCAGGACTCTTTCCAGCATTCTGGCCGATTTTGATAATGTTGTAGTTTGGATGGTCTTCACTCGTCCTCCTATTTCTAAGACTTCCAGTCCCTTTGATGACTGTACCAAGAGCACCAGTTAAAATTGGTATCACTGTCACTTTCATATTCCACAGTTTTTTTTGGGGGGGGGCTTATGGGGGTTATAGGGGTGTCATTTCTCTCCCAGTGTCTGGGGATCTATCTCTCGTTTCGCTTTCTTTCAGTTTTACCCAGTGGTTAGCCGGAACGGCAAAGTCCACTATTCGGTAGGGTCTCTTTTTTATCTTTTTTTTATAACTAGGTCTGGTCATCTGGCAGAGATCGGATGATCCGTTTGTATCTCAAAATCCCAGACAATTTTGTACGTCTCATTTTTTAGGACTGGTTCTGGGTTGTACATATACCATTTGTTCGTATTGTCAAATTTAAACTTCTTGCACAATTCCCAGTGGATAACTTAGCCCACCCAGTCATATCTAGTCTTATACTCTTTTTGCGCTAATTTACTGCATTCACTTGTTATGTGATTGATCGTTTTGTCATTATGGCGTTGTTTTGTGCTGCTATCAGAATAGAGTCAGTTTCTCTCTTAAGCTCTTCTTTTCTTAGCCATGTCCAAGTCTTCTCGTGTGAGTTTTCGCTTGTTTGTCGCTTGAAATATCCATACAGTTGTTTTTCTTTCTATTTTTATTTTCAGGTTATTTTTACTCTGTTGGTGTTTGTGTTGTCTGTATTGTTTCTAGTCGCTGTAATCAGTCTTCTTCCGCGCTTTTTTATGTAGTCATCTAGTCATTGTAGCGATGCATCGACGCTATCTTGAATGCTGGCGAGTCCTCCTTCTCCTTCTTTTCTTGACATATACAGTCCGTGTATGTCATCTCTGGGATGTAATGACTTTTGCATCGTCATGAGTTCCCTTATTCTCAGGCCCATTTGTTGAAATTCTTCGCTCGTTCACTTTAAGAATGGTCCCGAGTATCAAACGAAAAGGACAGCCGAGGTGTTTATTCCTTTGATGAGATTTTTGCTGTATAGTTCGGTTTCGAGTAGTTTTCTCGTTCTCCTGATGTATTCTCTTTAATTTTTTTCTTTCATCTCTGCTTGTTTGAGGGTGTCCGCTTTTAATATAACCGAAGTATTTGTAAGTTTTCTTTTCTCCGAGCGTTCTAATTTTTCCTTCATTTGGTAGTTTTCCGCTTTTATTGTTATTATTATTAAATTTGTCGCGAGATTTTCACACCAGCGTTAGCTGATGGTCTTTCACAGGAGTCTGAGTGACAGCAAGTCTCCTCAAGTCTCCAGGATTCTTCTTAGTATTCTAACCGATCTTAACAATGTTGTAGTTAGAATGGTCTTGATTCATTCTCCTATTTCCAACCCACCAAACCCTTTTTCCAAGCTTTGGAACAGTTCCACGAGTGCCATTTAAATGACACTAATGTTCCACAGATTTTTTAGTCCTCTGGCGAGGTCTAAGCACTTGTCTCACTTTTCGTTTTCTTTGATTTTCAGTCAGTGGTCACATATCAGCTGGTTATTTTTTTTAATTTTTTGATGTTGTTGTTAATTATATCTGGTCGTCTGGGCAGAATTAGGTGATCTGTTTTTATCTCAATATCTCGGAGAATTTTTGGCTTCTAATTCTCCAAGAGAGATTCTAGATTGTTCATATAATATTTGGTAGTATCACTCTATGCAATTTTTTTTACGTCAGTTTTAATTGGTGGTTTTTTACTGAAGACTAAGTGACAGCAAGTCTATTCCGGTCCCCCGGACAATTCTAAGTATTCTAGCCGATTTTATCAGTGCTGTGGTCTGAATTGTCTCGATTCTTCCTCTGAACTCTAATTCTCCCGATTTCTTTTCCAGATAATGACGATGATCATCAGCATCATCACAAACAGTGAGTAAGTAAAATTGGCGACCGTAGTCGAGGGTAACCCGAAGGCTCTCTTTTCGATAGCTACTACACTAAGATGTAGGAGAGGGCACTACTCCTTTCCCTGGGTTTCTCCACTATACCCTAGATCCGTACCTTAAAATACTGAGTGTCAAGCAAGGAGATATCAAGTACCATTTTTTGAGTCTTTTGTATGACTCGATCTGGAATTGAACCCCGGTCACCCGGACCATTGGTGAACACTCTAACCATCATGCCAATTCATGCAAAACAATTCTAAACAAAATAAACAATTTACGAGGTGCATACGATAAGTTTCCAGACTTTTTTTCGTATGGGCATATAAAATTGTCGTAGACTCTTGAAAATTCACTATGTTAATGCTATACATCTTATGAGATGACTGACTAATTTTTATGATTTCAGGTTCAAATGAACAGCTAAAGCAGCAACTGGAATACACCCTACTAAAGCCTGATTGTAACAGCTGGTGAATTTCAAAAATGCAATCTGATACTTTAGAAGAACGATATGCTATAAAATTCTGTTTTAAACTTGGAAAAAACGCCACAAAAACGTATGGAATGCTTTAGACAGCTTTTAGACGATCTTGCATGAATCGAGCATGAGTTTTTGAGTGGCATAAGAGATTCAAGGAAGGCATGGAGTCTGTGAAGGATGATGAGAGGTGTGGGAGGAGTAAGGAAGTCAATACACCAGAGTTGATTGACCAAAGGGTTAGGGTTACTATGTTGAGGTTTTAAGGGATTTCAGGAAGAGATTTTGTCGGAAGAGGCCAGCACTCTTCAAATCGGCACAGTAGCATTACCAGCAAGACAATACACCAGTCCACAACTTCATCCTTGTCACAGACTATTTGTCGAAGATGGGCATCAAGACAGTTCCTCAGCCTCCCTATAGTCCTGTGACTTTTAGTTATTCTGTAAGTTCAGAGGCTGTCGTTATGAGACAATTGAGGAGATGAAAGGGGATATGATGAAGGTCATTGACACGCTCACACAAAAGGACTTCCATGGGGCCTTCCAGAAGTTGTTGGAACGGTACAACAAGTGCATTGCAGCCAGAGGAAATTACTTCGAAGAGGACTAGAGTTTCATGTGTGTACTATCAATAAAAGTGCCCATACGAAAAAAAAAAAAAAACGTCTGGAAACTTATCGTATTCACCTCGTAATTCAAGTCAATAAATTCAGTCATGATGTTGGATGAACATGGAAAGAGAAGCACAGAGCACTGTAACAGCAGCGGTATTCCTTTTCGGACCGACAAAATTCACAAATACTGCTAACTGATTATAATTTCAAGCAATAATAATTTCGACACATAAACACGAAACTCGATATAGTTAGTTGTCGTTTACCTTTTATAAGGGAACTTTTGCAAATAATACTGTAATGCTCACTTCCTTGCCTGGCTTTCCAAGTATTGTACTGAGTTATCGCCCTTGTAAACTGGTCGGTTGAATTTCGATTCCAGTTGTTGTAATGTACTTCACTCCTCATATCACGGATTTTCCAATACCAGACGCCATTTTGTTGTTCCAAAGCAAGCCATCTGCCCTCTTTACCTATGATAAAAAAACGAAATAGCATCATATTGAATATTTCATATTTTTTTTAAATATTAAAGATAACTGCTTTGAATAGTTCTCAGTTTTTTTTTTAATATTATTGCTGTGTAATTAAAAAGAAAGAAGAGAAAAAACAGCTTTAGATATGGAAGATTAGTTTTAAACTTTCAGTTGTTACTAAAAGTTCAGTGAAAGAAAATGTTATTGGGAGACGATAGATAATTGTCTTCCTTGGGATTTGTTGGCGTATCTTTGGACGTCACGTAAGAATTCAGAATCCTTTCCTGTTTTCTTTTCGTTAACATTACTCAAATAGATAAAGCCTCTTTTTGTATCCCTTCATTTAACATATTTGGTATCGCTAACCGGCGAATGGCGTTATTGTTTGCCATGCTTTCGAAATAAAAACCACCAAAGAAGACAAGTAAGACTTTTCACCATTTTGGTGCGTCTCTTTTATAAACTGCTCCGTTATGAAACAATGAGCACATTTCATCAATTTGGGACACGTTTGAGTATTCTGATATTTGTTTTATGTTTTACGTATTAAATGTTCTAAATATGTATATGAGCTCTTTTTATCTTTCCTTCCGTTTATTCAGTGTTAGAGTATCAATGGATATACTAATGCTATTATTGAACCTTGGCGGGAGCGGACGCGACTGAATATCTTCCTTAGTACCAACCGCTTGTAATAACCGGTAACGTCCTCAATAATTTGAAAGAAAATGAGTCTTTTCTCGCAGACTGATTTCGATTGATTGATTGACTTTAACGGCATGTCAACTCGTCTTGAGTTATTTTAGGCCTAAAGGTTAGGGAATCGTATTCATTGTACGTTCATATTTACTCTTGTTGTGAAGTAGTTTCTTAAAAGGTTTCTTATCGAATAGGAATCATATTTAAACAGATCTATTAGACTCCAAAAATACGACCACTTCAAGTAAGAGTGGACCTTGGAGTAATAGCATTGAGAACTGGAACCTCACCATCAGATGCAGTTTAGTGTCATAACAAGGATACTGTTTTTTGGGTGGGAAGAATCTTACTCCTCTTTATGGGATTCAATCAACGTACTCTTAGCCCCTCCGATCGATCGAAATAGAACAGAGACACTTACCAATATGAAAGTGGTTTTTGACAAATTGTTGTTCTTCCTGCGAGAAAATCGAAAGAAGATCCATGCCAATAATGTTGCAGAAACGCTTGGCATCATCGTAGGTTGCATTGATCGCAAAATCAAAGTAGCAGCTCTTTGTCTTGTTGTAGTAGTTGCTAATTCTATAAGATCCTTTTCTACATTTTGTAAAAACTTCTTTGCAGGGATCTGGAAAAAAAAGATTTGACAAGGAAAAGCTGTAGATCTTACAAGATATTCACATTGAACTTGATGAACTTGATTCACACTAATCTTACAAGAAAAATGTCTTTGTGATAAAGCTGTACAATTTTATTGATTCTTAACGGCATGCCGACCCGCAAGGATTATTTTACAATTAGAGGTTTGGGAATCGCGTTCATGGTACATTTATATTTACATTTTGGGGGGTGTTGTTTCTTAAGATTTTTTTTACCTACGGTTAAACATCAAGTATTCCTATCTAATACAAATAATTTGCACACTCAAATCTATGGTTTCAAGTCATTATTTTTATCAAATAATTAGTCGTTTGTTTGCAAACAGTTATATGGTTTTAAGTATTCCTATCTAATAAAAATGATTAGCACACAGTTGTATGGTTTTAAGTATTCCTATCTAATACAAATAATTTGCACAGAGTTGTATGGTTTTAAGTATTCCTGTCTAATACAAATAATTATATGGTTTCACGTAACAAATGATAATCCTTAATAAACAATTATAACTTCAAATAACTATTCTTAACACAAATAATTTATAGTTATATGGCATCAATTATTCCTATCGAATACGAATAATGTTTAAACTGATGTATTTGACGCATAGATAGTAACCTCCGGGCAGTGTGGACCTGGGAGTAATGACCAGTGAAGGGATACTCCATACTCCCCAGAGCACCCGGAGACTAACAACCAAGTGCAGTTTGGTGTCATATCCAAAGACACCTCTTTTTTGAATGGAGGGTCTTGCCCCGAGGCGGGGGGGATACAGTCAGCGTATCCTAAGCCTCTTCGACAGGGATATGACACATAAATCAAAAGAACAGACTAGAATACATTACTGTTCACATTTATATATATATATATATATATATATATATATAAGAGTGTTGGTTGTCACTAAATCGCTTTGTGGGTATGTGTCGAACCAAGTGCAATATAATATGGAGAGTGCTCAATATCTAGGATAGAGCTATTATATAATAATAATAATAAATATATATATATATATATATATATATATATATATATATATATATTTAATCAATGGAAAATATTCTGCAACGCTGGGTTTCATGAAATCTTTTGCAAAACAATAATCATCAGGCAGTTAAGAAGATGGAATGAAGTGTAAATCGAAAATACGACAAAATACAGACAATTGTTGTTTTGCAAAAAACTTCATGAAACCCAGGCTCGCAGAATATTTTCCATGGATTAAATATATATATATATATATATATATATATATATATAATCTACATTTATTTTTTATCATATATATATATATATATATATAAAAAGGAGTTACGTTTGTTTTCGTATGTAAGTGTCGACTGAGATAACTGAGAAAAAAATGTCTATGAGCATTAAAATCGCGCATACAATTTACTATGTTTACAAGGAAAAGTACAAAATTTAGTAGCCAAGTCGGCTGGGGATGTAGAATACACCCATTGCTTCTCTGGAGAGGGGTAAGACCCCACCCCCACTCCACCAACGAGTGTACTAGCTATGACACCAAACATTCTGATGGTGAGATTCTTGTAATACTGGAGCTTTGGGGAATGCAATGTACCCCTTTATTGCCATCACTCCCAGGTCCTCTCTGGCTCGGAGTGGTAGCATCTGATAGGGTCCTATCTATGGGTCAAATAGAACTAAACTGTGTACTTATGGTAAACTGAATTGTTTGAAATGGAACTGTTTTTGACATTGAAGTTGTGTACTTATGGTAAACTGAATTGTTTGAAATAGAACTGTTTATATGTATAAAATAGATTTGTCATAAGATAACCTACAATGGTTGATATGCCATAAAACTAAACCAAACCAAGCAAAATTTAGTTTTTTGATTTTTACTGATTAAATGATCTAATTCAATAATTAGAAATTAATCGATTTTTGAAATTTTCTCAGTTCTTTATAAGTAAGTACAAAAAAAAAGCACATGCAACTCTTCAGTTCTTTTTACATCCCGGCATGTTTTAATATCACACAGATTCAATGGACAGAATTTGAATTTAATGCTTTTCGAAAATTATTGTTTTGTTTTTTTTAGTAATAATCGTAAAAAAATTCTTAATTTTGTGGGGAACTAAAAAAAATCATGGACAATCTCTGTCGTGTAATAGCTAAAGTATTGGAATACAACCTCGATGTGAGTTCGAGCACCAGTCACACTATTACGTTCATCTTCTGATTAATACTCTTGGAAAGATATGAGCCCTCTGATATCCCTTACAATGGATTAAATAGTATCACAGCTATTCTTCAACGAAGGTGGCTTTGGCATTAAATAACCCACGAAGGTTGATATGCCATTAAGATAAAGAAACCAAACCAAAAAAGGAAATTTTAATTCTTAGCTTTATTTCATTGTATGGTCGGTAATGTTAAAGTTTTTTAGTGGTTAGAAAAGAAAAAATTAAAAAAATTAAACGAAAGCATTGTTTATCGATAACTCAAAAACTGTTCTTTTAAACGAATGTTTTTCCTATTTTTTTAGAATAAAATTTATTAATCAGTGAAACTAAAAAAAACTTTTAAAAAAAGAAAAGAAAAGAAAGAAAAGTATTTATAGAATAAACGAATATTTTTCATTTGAATTAAAACGCGAAATTTTCCATCAAAAAATAAGAAGACATTTTTAATTCTTTTTGTCTTTTTATTGTTACATTTTTATTGGATAAAAAAGAAAATAAACTAAACGAATACATTTTTTATCACTGTAACTCAACAGGCAATTAAGAAACAGAATTTAAATGTTTCTCATATTTTTTTAAATATTTAGAAAAATAAAATTTTATAATATTTCAAATCCCTCATGAGTTTCGGACGTCATTTTAAAAATAGTATTTTAAATATAATGTGGAAATTTGTTAAGGAACTGGTGTTCCTGTTTCACCGAATACCAGCAGCCCCTTGGGGTCACGTGGTGTCCACTATAAAAAGAGCTCCATCTGAAGATTCTTACTCTTTTTTCCACTCCCACCGATGTTAGCAACAGGGCCATATAGTAGCAGCCCTTGACGACAAACGTATTTGGTACCCTCATCACCAGCCAGGAGCCAAGAGCGACGAACGCACGTGCTGAGATAAAAGGAACCAGGATCACAGCTAAGTTCCTGCAGGCATTTTATCTGCAAAACGCTTCATAATCTAACCTTACAACCTACAACCTAAACTTACAACCTCACATAAACTTACAACCTCACATAAACTTACAACCTCACATAACCTCACAAAACCTTACCTAACCTTACTCTAATACACCTACCACCTATCAGAACATTGAACTCTTTTTTGAACTCTTACAAATTCGTTGTTTGTTCCATTTGGTATTTAAAACCATGTTTGTTGTTTGTTGTATATAAATTTTGTTACACAAAAAGTCGTTCGTCTCCTTTCTTCAAAAGCTGCCACTCACCTCCTTACTGCGGTCGAAGTACGGTTTATTCTTTTACAAAACGTAGGAATTAAACCGGGCTTTTGGGGGCTTATAAAAAAAAACATAATAAACAAAAAAATATCCAAAAATAAAAGAATGTTGTAATATTCTTAGATTCTTTTATCGTTAAGTTTTTGGCGGGTAAATAAAAATTTGAATTAAAACTATATTAGTTTTTTCTAAAAATTGTCAACAAAAAATTTGTTCTGTAACTGTGCATTAATTGTAGAAAAAAAAAGAAATCATGAAAATGTTTTAAACCTTTCGCGATTATTACAGTATTGCATATTTTTATATATCATTTTAAGTATGAACTAAAAAAAAGAATAAAAACAAAAACAAAAAGAAAAGAATACTTTTTATTGGAATTAATACGTGAACAACTATAGAATACGAATTTTTTTAGCCTTAAAACAATCAACCCAAAAAACATACATAAGAACATTCTAGGAATTTCGGATCAAAATCGCATTAACATTGAAGTTACATTTTTATATTTTTCAACCAATCAGCTAAAAATACAAAATAAGAACATTTTTAGAAAATCCGGCTCAGAAACTAATTAACAAAAATTTTTAGGCCCTAAAACAAATAAGTAAATATACGAATCTGATTGGTCAAGAAATGTCTGCGTGCTTGAATTTTAGGACCTGCAATAAAATCTAACAATATCCTATTTTTTGATCTACTTTAGTGACCCCCACAAGTATAAATAACAAAGAATTTAATTAACTAAACCTGAAAGTAATACCCGTAAAATACGGACGGGAACTTATTCACACCCACTCACTACACAACAAATAAGGACGCATCTTTGACTTTAGTTTACTCTTTTCTATTTCATTCACTGGTGTTCCTAAAATTCTTTTTGGCTTGTCACGGACCAAGTACTTCAGCTAGTATATATATATATATATATATATATATATATATATATATATTGCATAAATTACGTAATAAAGACACATTTTTGTCTATACGATTTTATTAGGATCCTATCAAGTTTCCTGACAAGTGTTTGGGTTTTAGGTTGAAGTTGGTAGATGAATTTACCAAAATTATCCCGAGCGTTTTCGGACCTTTCATAGACCATCATCAGGGGTTGTTTGCAAGTGTAAAGGTTTTTTTTTTAGTTTTTGAGTTCTTTATAACACTATAACAATTCCATAATAGACACATTTTCTCTCCCTCCCTCTCTCTCTCTCCCTCTCTCTCTGGCTGTAGGTATCATACAATAACTGATGTTTATACAACAGCATTGCTTCTAACAAAGCCTTCAACAGATGATGACTCTCGGTTCGGGCCTGGTTTCGGGGTCGAAGCATCATTACCACTAGCCCAGAGCGCCCCAGCAGTATCTCACGACACCACCAGACTTTGTCAGATTGTTGTCGCTCGATAGGATTGTCAGATCCACGCTGATGCAGTTAGAGCCTTATCTTGGATCTTTTCAACGTATTTCCTCTTGTCTGATGGAGGAAGTCCAAGATTAGTCAAGAAAACGGAGGTTGAGTTGGCAATAAAACCTCCGACTTCGATAGGAAATACATTTGTTTTCCAACCATTTCTGACACATTGTTCTCCCAGATCTTCATATTTTTCCAACTTACGCTGATGTACCCAGTTGAAATTTTCTTCAAAAGGGACCCTTAACGAAAACTTTTTTTTGCTTTAACGGACCAAATGACAATATCTGGACGCTTTGTCGTTAACGCTATTTTAGTTGGAAATATGAAGTTATGTTTTAAATCGGTTGCGACGTGCCAGTCCGTGCAGCCCTCAAGCAATGATGGTTTACGCATATTTTCACGAGCAATTTTCGAAATATTTCCTTCTTAAACGAACTGAATTGGTCTGTTGTTGATAATATTTAGAGCTTTATTGGCAGTTTCACAACGTGTTTTTGAAACCTCAGAAAAAATCTCCAGGACTTCGTTATGTCTCCAAGTATAGCTTCTTAGAGCGTACTCACATACAGCGAGAATATGTTTGAGGCTCGCAGTTTTCCCACATGCTCTGCATCGGTAGTTAACCCCCAAGCATGAAGGTTGACTAGTGTTGGTAAGACGTCATAGACTGCTTTTATGGGGAAAATTAATTTCTTTGGATTCATGTGCTTGAGGTTCTTTCATGTGACAGCTCTGTCTTTTGCACTCTCCCACTTAGTCCATGCGCCCTGTTTCCTTTGTCCTACAGCTGTAACAAAATGCTTAACTTCCCCAAGATGATGAATTTCTTCCGACACCATTTTTCTTCTGTTTGCCGTGGATTCTTTGGACCACCAACACTGTGGATGTAGACCTAGACCTGCTTTTCCATTCGCCACAGTGCCAATTATTTCTTTCATCCCGAGGGCCGATTCTGCATTCTCAACAGCTATTTTTGCCTTCTATTTCCAACCGGTTATTCCAGAAAACTGGGCGTTCTTCACCAGTGGGTCGCGAAAGTCACGCAGCATTTGGAAGAGTCGCGCTTTTCCTAATTTATATTCCTCAACAAGTGACAACGTTGGAAGTTTTAGTTTTGTTGATGAACGTTTGCCACGTTTGTTAAGAAGTTAGGTACTCCCAACCATTTTTTTAATGAATTTAATAATTAATCGCTCCATTGTTTCCACTTTTGTAAGTAATACCTCATATATTTGCAATGGTCATAAATGCACCATATCTTAACTTTGTTCATGAGGTCACATTTATCGATGGAGCGTAAACCATCTTGTAGCTGTTAGGTCCTGTCGATCAGTAAGTGGTCGGGAGTAGCAGCGACTGAGACTCTTAACGCTTTTTTCGCGGATCGTAGGGATTTCGTTTCCACTGACAGAAAACTTTATTTCTTTGCAGTTTCCTTTCAGCAACGATAAACTTCGGCACTTTGAAGGCTTTATTTTCATAGCAGCCCATTTGAAGAGCTCTTGGAGGCGGGTCACCAGTTATTCCATGTGTGATCTGGATTCTTCAATTAGAGTTACATCATCCATGAAAACCTTCATTGATGGACCGGTTATTTGATTGATGTTGACATCGGCACTACGTAATATCATCTCCATTACCAATACGAAAAGTAGTGGAGAGATAACACAACCCATCATGATGCCAATATTCAACTTTTGCCAGTTAGTTGAATTTTTATTATTAGAAAACCTCACATAAGTACGTTTAAAGTACGTTGATATGAGGTTTTTGTGTCCTCTGGAATCCAAAAGAACTCCATTGCTTTCTCAAGTAGTTGGTGTCTTACTGAGCCATATGCGTTTTCTATTCCATAATAGACACATTTTCTCTCTCTCTCTCTCTCTCTCTCTCTCTCTCTCTCTCTCTCTCTCTCTCTTTCTCTCTCACTATATATATACCCAACCAGTGAATAGTAATGGGTATGTCCCATTCCTCATAAATACGTAGGACACTATTGTGAGTGTGGGTAATTTTACTAAGTAATCACTACAAGCAGTTGGTACCTTCTTCGGGTTGTTGGCGAGTATTGTATTTTGTTAATGTATAAAGATTTCCATTTCATTCTCGACATCCGTTTTGGTTATTTCTTATTCAGTAAACTTTTGTTACTGTTATAAAGTAAGTAGCTATGCGTGTGAAAAACACGACCAGTTTCGTAGGCCTGCAAGGTTTCCGGTAAATAAAGTACGGGCGCTTAAACCTGGCTACACTGCTTTTGTGTTTTCTTTACATCACGCTACATTACAGTTCGGTTACAACAATATATGACACAAGATATAACACAAAATCAATTCTTAGACGAAAGAACTCCAATGAAGAAACGCACGTTCAAGGGCTAAAAATTGCTTGGTCTCCATCGGTATCCCCCTCCCTTTAAAGGGTGCCTCAGATAACCTGGCCATTTCCCTTTTAAATGAGGCACCAGAAGTTGCCCCGGGGTGGCGACGGGACCCAGAAGCCAATCTCTTCAGTATATGCGCAAGAGACGAAGCACACGCTTGGTTTCGCCACAATCAAGTTTTCGTTTCAAACACTTATGATCAACAAAGACTAACACGTTGGAAAATCAGTGTTACCTAATTTGCTTATTTTGCTACAAAAATCGCCTACTGAAAGGATTCTAACGGCATTTCAAACGAATAAAGGGTTATGTTATGCCTCTGGATTAGGAACTCATGAGCATTGTATCTCTATATTTACATTTTTTGCGTAGCTGTTTCTTAAGAATTTGTTGCACGCAGTTTAAAAGAGGGAAAAGTTAAGAAATGGGTTTCCTTCTTTGATTGCTAACGTCCCTATCATCTAGGAAATGGGTTTCCTTATTGGATTACTAACGTCCCTATAAATCAGGAAAAATGCTGTCTTGTTGGATTGCTAACGTTCCTATCAGTTAAAAAATTGGTTTCCTTCTTTGATTGCTAACGTCCCTATCATCTAGGAAATGGGTTTCCTTATTGGATTACTAACGTCCCTATAAATCAGGAAATATGCTGTCTTGTTGGATTGCTAACGTTCCTATCAGTTAAAAAATTGGTTTCCTTCTTTGATTGCTAACGTCCCTATCATCTAGGAAATGGGTTTCCTTATTGGATTACTAAGGTCCCTATAAATCAGGAAATATGCTGTCTTGTTGGATTGCTAACGTTCCTATCAGTTAAAAAATTGGTTTCCTTCTTTGATTGCTAACGTCCCTATCATCTAGGAAATGGGTTTCCTTATTGGATTACTAACGTCCCTATAAATCAGGAAATATGCTGTCTTGTTGGATTGCTAACGTTCCTATCAGTTAAAAAATTGGTCTCCTTCTTTGTTAAGTTAAGAAATTGGTTACGTTGTTGGATTGCTAACGTTCCTATTAGCAAAAAGTATAAGAAAAACAATTACCAAAGGACTTGTTTTATATCATTGAACTAAAAATAGTTTTTATACCTTGCTGGAATGCTTAATGACCCTATAAAGCAAAAGTTAAAGAAACAAATAATTAGAATATTGACTCTCTCATATCATTGTTAACGTCTCTATGAACGGAAGTTATTTTTAATACCTTGCTGTAATAGTAAAAGATCCCATAAATCAAAAGTTTAAAAAAAAGATAATTAGAACATTACTTATCATTGCAAATATCCCCATGAATATTTTTAAATACCTTGCCGGATTGCTAAATGTCCCCATAAACCAAAAGTAAAAAAAAAATTACCTAACATTGTTCACGTCCCTAGGAACCTAAAGTTTTTTTTTTTAAATATTTTACTAGAATGCTAAATGATCCTATTAACCGAAAGTAATAAGAATAAACAATGTGAAAATTGCTATCCTTTTTTTTTTTTTTATTAATAACGTCCCTATGCACCAAAGTTTTTACAAAAATACCTTGCTGGAAAGCAAAATATCCTCATAATCTCCTCCAACCAAAAGATAAACAATTAGAAAATTACCTATCTTATTCCATTTGTAATAACCCTATGAACCAAAAGTGTTTAATTCCTTACAGGAATGCTAAATGCCCCCATAATATCCCTATGAACAAAAAGTTTTTTAGTACCTTACAGGAATGCTAAATGCCCCCATAATATCCCTATGAACCAAAAGCTTTTTAATACCTTACATGAATGCTAAATGCTCCCATAATATCCCTATGAACCAAAAGTTCTTTAATACCTTACAGCAAGACTAAATGTCTCCATAAACCAAAAATAAAAGGAACAAGTAATTTGAAAACTACCTTGCTATTATCATTTCTAACTTCCTTATTAACCCAATTTATTTAGATGCTGGAATATTGAATATTTTTATCAACTAGAACAAAAAAATTACCTAAGGCCATAGTAGGTAGTAAGTCGTTATTCTCAATAAGGTAAGAGGATGTTTCTCCCAATGAACCAAAATTTTTTAAAACACCTTGCTGGAATGCTAAATGACCCCATAAACCAAAAGTAAAATAAAGATTAGAAAAGTACTCGTACATATCATTGCTAATGTCCCGATGAACCCAAAGTTCTTTTCACTAAATGTCTTCACGAATTAAAAGTAAAATAAAAAAAGCAATTAGCAAATAGTATACCTTGCTGGATTGCTAATATTCCTATAATCCAAAAATAAATCATCGGCCAATATTTCATCGTGAAGATAATTTCCTGATCCGTCGTTGTGTCTATCGCGTTAAAGAATGAAAAATAATATCGATGCAGTTGCTTCAAAAGGGAAATAAACCTTTTCAAGTGTTCTTTGTATTTCTTTGTGTGTGCGCATGCGTGAACAGACTTGTGTGTGATTTCCTTTACTTATATAATTAATTATAAGTTCTGCGCAAAAATCTTCGTCACTTTAAACTATTGTAAATTTCTAATTGCTGACTTTTAAGGGGATGATTCGCATTGCATTTTTTTATTGATCAAACATTGACCGTGTTGGATTCATTTCCATGCCTAATCATTATATCTTGTAGTAGGAGTTATATATAAGAGGGGATGATACGAGACTGTGGTGGAAACATGTAATTGGATATTTAAGTGGATATGTTCTTTCCAATTTGTAGTGGGTGCATGCGAGTGAGTTCTCGTCCGTATTTTACGGGTATTGCTCTCAGTTTTATTTCCACCACAAATACAACACAATTTTTTATAATCACGTAAAAGAAATGGAATATGACACAACGAACATTAAAAAACAAACAATTTAATATTCATAAAACAGGAGTGAAAATAAATGAAAAACATAATGTGTGAATGGCTTTTGTGGAAAATACAGTTTGGCCAGTTAGATGAAAATAAGATTGTTCACACGTGTGTGTGTGTGTGTGTTTAAATGTTAACAGAGTCTGTTAAATAAATAGTTCAATGGTTGGTCCAAGTAAGTTGGATGAAATAATTTTCTTTACTTACATTAAGTCCGCACTGTTTTTTTCTTTAAGAAGTTGGCGACAGCGTGTCGCATTGATGAAAGAAAGTTCACAAGTTTTTCCTTTGAATCTTAATCGCGGCCATTTGCGGCTTGGTCATGACCTTTTGGCCGTGGAAGAAAGGAATTTGACTGACAGACAGCTGACTAATTACTTGACTACTGACTAAGTTGATTAAATTCGTTGTTACTTATACTTTAGTAGTGGATCAAAAAATAGTTTTATTGCAGTCCTAAAATTTAAGCGCGTAGACATTTCTTGACCAATCAGATTCGTATTTTTACTTATTTATTTTAGAGCCTCAATATTTTCTGTTAATTGATTTCCGATCCTGTTTTTCTAGAATCTTCTTATTCTATGTTTTTAGCTGATTGGTTGAAAAATATAAAAATGTAACTTCAATGCTAATGCGATTTCGATCCAAAATTTCTAGAATGTTCTTATGAATGTTATTGATGCTTATTTTAAGGCTAAAAAATGTGTATTCTATAAGACCACTCCCAAAAATGGTCGGGCAAAAGTTTTCAGTCACTTCATATAAACCAATTAAGATAATGTTTTAAAACAGAAAAATATCTATAATGAAAATTTATTACATGTTCACGGTTAATATTTCGTGTGGCTTCTCTTATCTTGAATTTTTAGTTTACTTCAATGTGTCTGGGAAGAGATAGAAAGAGATAGATGCCATTCTCTGTGAGTGAGCTCCCACAACTCTTCAAGTTTTCGTGGAATCTTCTGGCACACTCTTCTCTTTTAGTTCTGTCTACATTTGCTAGATGATGTCTTTTATGACCGATTATTAAGGGTCAATAAATAAATAACTCAAGACGGAGATATGAGGTGCCAGGCAAATGTATCTAAGTCTCTGAGGAGGGTTTCCATGGTTCAACGTACACGAAGACATGCAAGGTGCTTACTACAGCTGCTGCTCTCCGCTCTACCAGCTTAGTTCTTGATTAATATACCCTTTGGGTAAGTCCATTATTCTGGTCATAGGTAAGTCACCTACAACAATATCTAAGTCAGGGCTCTGAGCTGGCCAATCTTTCAATACGCTAACACCTTCATCAGCCAAACATTTTAAGCGAGTATAAATGTTTGTTATTACTTTTGGGCGAAGAAACGTATTCTTGCGCGTGTGTGTTATTCCCTCGCTAGTTGTTGTCATTAATAAAGGAGGATGAAGAAGTAAGAAGACGAAGACGCCGTTAGCTTTTATATGAAGGTTTTTAATGGCAGCATGGAATAAAGAGTTTACATTTATGCTGCAAGTCTCGTAGGAAGGAAAGAAGTAAGTGAATGATTTGAAGTTACGATAGAGTTGAGAAAGCAGCGCGTGTCGTTGGACGTGCGAGGGACTATGTTCGCCGTATGTAGCAAAAGTCATGTTTGCTGTTTGAGGAAATAGACGTTGAAGTCACTGTGATTTTGTGGTTCTGGTTATTCGTGGAGAAGCGTGCATGCCTCCAGAAAATATTTAACTAATTTTTTGAATCGTCACTTTTAATGTATCCGCAAAGCATCAGGCTCTTATCCCAAAACTTCACTGTTTTCGTCCATTAACGTGGGTCATTACGCTTTCTTGGTGGCTTTTCGATGAATTCTCATTTATTAGAATGCAGATCCAGAATCGTTTCCAGCCCAGTCGGCTGGAATGTAGAATACGCCGACTGCATCTCTGCAGAAGGGTAAGACCCCCCCCCACCGGTATGACAATAAGCTTTATCTGATGGTAAGGTTCTAGTCTTGGAGCTCTGAGGAATGTGGAATACCTCTTCATTACCATTACTCTGGCCCGGATTGGTAGTACCTGTTAGAGTCATATCAATAGGTCAAATCGAACTGTTTAACCATCTGACTGTGTGCAAACAAATGACTCATGTAAAATTGAATTGTTAGAGTTACATAGCAATATTTGAAATCGTTTAACTCTATGTTAAAACTGAATTATTGGTATTTCATAGCAATATTAATAATGAGTAATATTGAATAGAATTATTAGTGTTGAGTCTCATTACTTGAAACCCTATAGAAGTGTCCAAATATTGAATTATTTGTATTACATAGCAATACTTGGAACCATTTAACTGTGTGCAAATAAAATTATGAGTGCGGAATACTTGAAATTGTTTAACTGTATGCAAAACCTGAATTATTAGTATTACATAGCAGTACCATTTGACTGTATGCAAATGAATAAAGTGTTGAATAGAATTATTAGTGTTAAATAGCAATACTTGAAACTACTTCACAATGTGTAAACAATAGCAATACCATATTTTCGTAAACTCTCCAAACTTTTCTCGTTCCCCAATGATACCTGCATCAGAAAAAATGTCCGAAATGATTCATCTTACCACGCTTTTAACCAGGACTAATTAGCTTGAAAAGTACGTGTGGCTCTGCAAATATCGACAAGTATGGCATAAGGTCAAGGTCAACGATTTGGAGAAGGAAAAGTGCTGGTCTACACTATCTTATTTTCAACAAGTCTCTGATTCAATTCCATTATTCCTTTCCCAATAACATCTCATTTAGTCTTGCTTCTTTCAAACAAGAAATGCATATTAGTATTAGACAGCACTTTTGTGAATATATATATATATAGGGTGAGGAAGCAAAATATGTAATAAATTTTAAAACGTTTTACTCCAATTTTTGAAATAAACGTGATAAATATAAATTTTCATGATTATTGTTCAAGCATTTTTTTAAATTAAAATGCAGCCCAATATGAATGAGCAAGAAAAGAAACGACAAAGAATCTATGATTTGTTTAACGTCAAAACCACACCAAAATTTTTGTCTACCGTATACAAAGCAAATAAAAAAAAATTTACAGAAAAAGAAAAGGACTCCACAACATCAATAAGAAAGCACGCTAATGAATTGAAAGTCCACAAGAAAACTTAGAGGACAGCAATTAAACAAGATTTAATCCCAAATCGTATCCCCTCGATTACGCTATATACATATATATATATATATATATATATATATATGTGTGTGTGTGTGTGTGTGTGTGTGTGTGTGTGTGTGTGTGTTCTCTAAAATGCCATATTTTAGAAAGCAAAACAGGTGCAACTTCCCATGCAAATATTGGTTCGCATAAGACTGCTTTTAAGGAAGAACGGACTAAAATGTCTGAAAAATTTATTTTGAAAGCATGCAAATGATTTCCAAGGTTGATACAATAAGTGAAAAAAAGACGACCATATCGAATAAATTTACTATTTTGGGTTTATCTTCTTATTTTGTTGTTTATTCTTAAAATTAAATTAAATTTTCTTTTATAACAAAGTCGTCTATTATTAAAAGAGAACATTCCTAATTTTGCTTCCGCACTCTCTCTCTCTCTCTATATATATATATATATATATATATATATATAATTTTGATATTTGTTTACTTATGTTTTTTGTTTGTTTGGTTGGTTGGTTGGTTTACAGGTAAACCTTTGTTCAGTTATTTTTTCTAAACAATTACATGGGATCAAGTAACTAATGATAATAATTTTGTAAACAATTATATGGTTTCAAGTATTTTTTGTAAACAATTGTAAGATTTAAATAAAGTAATGATAATATTTTTGTAAACAATTATATGATTTTCAGTAAATAATGATAATAATTTTTTTGTAAACAATTATATGGTTTTAAGTCAATAATGATAATAATTTTTTGTAAACAATTATATAGTTTCAAGAAATTAATGAAAATATTTTTGTAAACAATTATATGATTTTCAGTAAATAATGATAATTTTTTTGTAAACAATTATATGGTTTTGAGAGAATAGTGATTATATTTTTGTAAACAATTATATGATTTTAAGTCAATAATGATAATAATTTTTTGTAAACAATTATATAGTTTCAAGAAATTAATGAAAATAATTCTTAGTAAGCAATTATATCGTTTCAAGTAAGTAATGATTATAAAAACCTTTGTAAAAAAATTATATTTTTAAGAAACAATTCTTAGTACAAATAATTGGCACACAGTTGTATGTTTCAAGTATTCCTATTTAATATGAAAAGTTTTCAAACAGATTTATCTTACCCATAGATGGGACCCTAACAGAACTATTTGACCCTTAGATAGGACCCTAACAGATGTTATGACTCCGGGACAGAGTGGACCAGAGATAATAGCAATAAAGAAGTACTCCACACCCTCCATCTTGTTCACCAGCTCAGGGGAGAGTGCGGTACCCCATTCATTACAACTACTTCCAAATCCACTCTTTCCATCTGTTAGGGTCCCATCTGTTGGTCAAATAGATCTGTTAGGGTCCCATTAATGGGTCAAGAAGATCTGTTTAAAGATTTTTTTTATTCGATAGGACAAACAAGAACAACACTCAAGAAACAACAACACAAAAAATGTAAATATAAACCTACAATGAATGTGATTCCCTAACCTCTAGGCATGAAATAACCCTAGACACGTTGATATGCCGCTAAAATCAATTAACGAAACTATACGACAGTGTACAAACAAATGATTATTATTAAATATAAATAATTACTCGAAACTATATAATTATTAGCCTTAAATAGGAATACTTAAAACCATAGAACTGTGCACAAATTATTTGTATTAAATAGGAATACTTGAAACCATACAACTGTGAGCAAATTATTTGTATTAGATTGGAATACTTGATATAAGTGTGTGCCAAAAAAAAACTCTTAAGAAACAAATATACGAACACATAAACCTACAATGAACGCAATTCCCTAATCTCTTGGCATAAAATAACCCTAAACGGCTTGACGTGCGCTGCAATCAACCTCCTGTTTTGGGAAGAGGTGGATAGAAGTCTTTTCGATTTGGAGGAATTGCTGATGTATTCTAAGCCCCACCAAAAAGGCGGCAAGTTTGTGTCACTGTGTGCATACAAATTTTCCTAAATGTAAACGGGGGTGAGTTCCCGGATTGTTGTGACTAACGAGCTGGACTGCATCATCGGGATTAGCAAGTTCGAACTCAGACAATGCTATTATGGTCACTTTTGGACTAATACCGTTGAAAAAAGTATGAACTCTTTTACACACGCCCCACACACCCCACCGCTATGGGTATCACTACTGTTCTTCTACAAGGACCACTTTGGCATAGATGACCCACGAAGGTTGATATGCCATTAAACAAAGAAAGCAAACTAAATCATATTTGCATATTTACCCAACCCCTTCGCACGGGCAGGATGTGACCTTGTGTCACAAACCAAATCATATTTGTGTTATGATGGTCATATCAAAATGTATATACAGCCGTATTTCTCTCTTTAATTAAACAGTGGGGCATGTATGTATGTATGTGTATTATAGACTTGTGTAAGTACGCATGCGTTTATATATATTTACCACACCCTCCACGAGTAGTGTGTGACACAAGGTCAATTTTCAAGCGGGATTCAACAGGTTTAAATTCAGAGTTTTCCTTCTCCTAGACCAGTTGCCATACCAAAATGAAAGAGTCCAGTTTACCCATAGCCAAAGGGAGAATAATTGGGTATATGGCTTTAAAAATGGTATTTACGCTGTGTGATATGCAAACAGCTTCGATCTAGAAGCGAACTCGCATCGCCGTCTCTATTTCCAACGATGATAACCATTACAAACCTGAGTACCTCCCCCAACCCAAAAAAGAAAAAGGTTGGTTGCTTGATTAATTTTAATACCATGTCAACCCGTCTCACGTTATTTTATGCGTAGGGTTTGGGAATCACGGTCATTATACGTTTTTATATTTGTTTAGTTGTTTCTAAAGGGTTGTTTTTGGTTACATGTGTTTATATGTTCACCAAAGTAATATACAAGGTGTGTTTAAAAGGTATCGCCACTTACGCTGTATTTACCAAGAGAAAAAATGAACGATGGATGAAACCTAATTTTTCTTCAAAATTGTCTTCTGGGCATTTAACATACTTATCCCAGCAAGTTTTTCATTGGTCAAAGCATCTCTGATACTCTTTTGTTTTATTTTAAAGCCGTTCTCCACATTCACAATTCTTAACCTTCAGATAAATTTTCAGTTGATAAAACAAGAAAACACTCCACAAAGTTAAAAGGTTCGTTGGGTTTTATGGTATATCAACCCTTGTAGGCTATTTAATGCCAAATCCCATTCATACATAAAACGAATACTTTGTTTGCTCACAGTTAAATGGTCACCCATGTATGGTTTGTTAGTGAATAGTTTGTAGGTAATCTTATTTTTAAATGAGCTAGAGCTAATTTGTTTGTACAAAATTTAAATTGTTTCAAATATTACTATCAAACACTAATAACTCTATTCAATATGATTTGTTTACATAGAGTGAAATGGTTTCAAATATAGCTAACACAAATAGTTTTATTTGCACACAGTAAATTGGTTCCAAGTATTGCTATATAATACCAATAATTCAATATCATTTGTTTACATATGTATCTATGTATCTATCTCAGTCTATTCATATCTATCTGTCAATCAATTTCGTTTTATCGCTACCTATCTGACCCCAGTCGACTGGGACTTGTAGAATACGCCGACTATATCTCTGCTGAGGGGTAAGACCCCCTCCCCAACGAATGCCCTGGATATGATAGTGAAACTCCAGTCCTTGAGCTTTGGGGAATGTGGAGTACACTTTTATTGCCATTACTCCCAGGTCCACTCTGACCCCGAGTGGTCGTATCTATTAGGGTCCCATTTATGGATCAAATAAAACTGTTTAACCATTTAACTGTGTACATACAAATGACTCATGTAAAATTGAATTGTTAGTATGATATAGCAATACTTGAAACCATTTAACTGTAGAAATGCAATTATTTGTGTTAAATTGCAATACTTGAAACCATTTGATTGTATGCAAACAAATGATTGATATCAAATAGAATTATTAGTGTAAAATACCAATACTTGAGTTCTTTTAACTGTGTGCAAACAAATGATCCCTGTCTTATTTAAAATGTTACCTACAAACTATTCGTTGACAGATCATATATATTTAACATATATGTATATATATATATATATATATGTGTGTGTGTGTATGTGTGTGTGTGTGTGTAAACAGGATTTTGCATTAAATAACCTACAAGGATTGATATGCTATAAAAACCAACCAACCATATCTATCTATTTGTTTATCTACCAATTTATCTCAGTTAATATTCATCTATTTATGCAGAAATGTTAAAAGAAAGAAAGAAAGAAAGAAAGAAAGAAAGAAAGAAAGAAAGAAAGAAAGATGGGTTTAGCTAGAATTCATGACTAAATGTCTTCATTCAGTGGAAAGAAAGAAAGAAAGAAAGAAAGAAAGAAAGAAAGAAAGAAAGAAATCTTATTTAATTGATCAATAAATAAGAACAAATGAGAATTCAAAATGGACAATGTTTCCTCATTTTCACTGGGAATAGATTTTCCATTTATTAATAATCGGAAAATAAAAGGCAAACAACATGGCGTCAATCCTGAAGTGGGCCCCATTACAAATTAGCCACCTTACCTTTGAAAAATAACGTTGGGGTGGAGTGATGGAGATAGAAACCCCCCCAACCTCTCTCTCTCTCTCTCTCTCTCTCTCTCTCTCTCTCTCTCTCTCTCTCTCTCTCTCTCTCTGATGTTAACATTCAATGCATCGCAGTGCCTTGTGCTTTACCCGGGAAACAAGAATATCTTATCATGAACTTGAGGAGCCGACAGATTTTTAAGTCTCATCTATGATGGTCAAGTGAAAGCAGCTGTTCAATAAAGATGGCTTCCTCCTTCCCGCCTGATATATTGCCATCGTACAATGTACAACATCAGGTGTTTCTTAAGTATCATATCGGTTGATGCGAGCAGAGACTTGTCCTGTCCACGTCTGCTCGGAGATTGTTTATAAAATCATAGACAGCTATTCACACATGCATAGACACAGAGAGAGAGAGAGAGAGAGATAGAGAGAAAGAGAGAGAGAGAGAGAGAGATGGAGACAGAGAGAGAGAGAGATACAGAGAGATACAGAGAGAGAGACGCAGATACACAATTGCATATCCATACATACGTGTGAATACATGTATTTTTATTTCATGCTACTTCGTTGTCATCCTAAATTTTCTACAGCTTTTTGAATACGCATCGACGACACGTATCCAGGCCCAAAAGATGAAAACGATAAGATAATTACTTTTTTGGGGGGGGGTCTATGATATCTACAGAATAAGTAAAAAGAGACGGACTAAGAAAAAGATTTTATTTGATAGCTGAATGCTTTGTGGCAGAGATTTGACCAGTATCCTTTCCCTGTTTCTATCTATCTATTATAAGTATATATACGTGTGTGTGTGTGTGTGTGTGTGTGTGTGTGTGTGTGTGCTTGTTTATATCTATCCATATATATATATATATATATATGTGTGTGTGGATGTGTGCGTGTGTGTGTTTGTTCATATCTATCAATCTATCTATCAATTATATATATATGTGTGTGTGTGTGTGTGTGTTTGTTCATATCTATCTATCTATCTATCTATCAATTATATATATATATATGTGTGTGTGTGTGTGTGTGTGTTTGTTCATATCTATCTATCTATCTATCTATCAATTATATATATATATATATGTGTGTGTGTGTGTGTGTGTGTGTGTGTTTGTTCATATCTATCTATCAATCTATCTATCAATTATATATATATATGTGTGTGTGTGTGTGTGTGTGTGTGTGTGTGCTTGTTTATATCTATCCATATATATATATATATATATGTGTGTGTGTGTGTGTGTGTGCGTGTGTGTGTTTGTTCATATCTATCAATCTATCTATCAATTATATATATGTGTGTGTGTGTGTGTGTGTGTGTGTTTGTTCCTATCTATCTATCAATCTATCTAATTAATCCTACTAGACGTCGGATCAATTAGATAAGCCGAGATTTGGTGCTCCGTTTTTATCAAAGTCCTTGAGAGTTAACCGATTTTATTTTCTTGAACAGATTCCGGTTTGTGCCTATACCATTTGTCAATCTGTTCAAACTTTAGCCTCTTGCACAATTCCCAGTGGATCACCTTTCCCACCCAGTCATAACTTGTATTCCTTATGTGCCTCTTTGCTGCATTTACTGATTATGTGATTAACTGTTTCATCACTATCATTTCGCCAGCTGCACTTTTGTGCATTATCAATTTTTGCTTCGACATAATTAGTTTTTGTAGTTTTGTTTTACGCTAGTATTAAAAGAGATTCAGTTTCTCTCTTCAGATTTCCTCTTCTTAACCATGTTCAGTTCACATCGAGTGCAATAACTCACATAAATGCCGAATCAGACATTTGACGCTTGATATCATCTCGAAAGTCAAGTGTGATTCGGTAAATATTTTTTTCTGATTCAGGTGATTGGAAGTAATTCTGTTTAATCTAGGTTTTATGAGGAAGTAAATAGTATTTTCTAGGGTGTCGCGACTATGAGCGGGCAGAAATGAAAAGAAAGAAGTATTTAAAAAAAAGGCCTTTTCTAATGTAAACAAGTAGTGCCTTGACCTGGAGTGATTCCTGTCTGGGTTCTTATATATTCATCCCTGCTTTTTGACTTGAAAGTTATGTGAGCAGCTGAAGTGATTTGTCGGTTGGGGGAAAGATACGATCTGTCGTCCTTTGGACTAAGTTACAAACTCCAAAAGAAAATGAAGCAACCGGAAAGAAACTAAGCGTTACAGATTTCCAGGGAAAAGTCCAAGGTTCACCAGAAACTGTAACCCATAAATAAAGACACTTTGTACATTTACGAGGTGCCTTCAATAAGTTTCCAGACTTTTTTCGTATTGGCATTTAAAATTGTCTTGAAAATTCAGTATGTTATTGCTATACATCTTATGAGATGACTGGCCAATTTTTCTGATTTCAGGTTCAAATGAACTGCTACAGCAGCAATTGGAATACACCCTACTAAAGCCTGATTGTCACAGGTGGTGAATTTCAAAAATGCAATCTGACACTTACAAGAACGATACGCAATAAAATTTTGTTTTAAACTTGGAAAAAATGATGCCACAGAAACGTATGGAATGCTTCAGACTGCTTTTAGACCATCTTGCATGAATCGAGTATCAGTTTTTGAGTGGCAAAAGAGATTCAAGGAAGGCAGGGAGTCTGTGAGGGATGATCAGAGGTGTGGGAGGAGTAAGGAAGTCAATACACCAGAGCTGATTGGCCAAACGGTTAGGGTTACTATGTTGAGGTTTTAAGGGAGTTCAGGAAGAGATTCCGTCAGAAGAGGCCAGCACTCTTCAAATCGGGTCAGTGGCATTTCCAGCAGGACAATGCACCAGTCCACAACTCCATCATTGTCACAGACTATTTGACCAAGATGGGAATCAAGACAGTTCTTCAGCCTCCCTATAGCCCAAACCTTGCTCCCAGTGACTTTTGGTTATTACTTAAGCTCAGAGGCTGTCGTTATGAGACAATTGAGGAGATGAAAGAGGCTGTGACGAAAGTCATTGACACGCTCACACAAGAGGACTTCCATGGGGCCTTCCAGAAGTTGTTGGAATGGTACAAGTGCATTGCAGCCGGAGGAGATTACTTCGAAGGGGACTCGATTTTCATGTGTGTACTATCAATAAAAGTGCCCATACGAAAAAAATCTGGAAACTTATCGTATGCATAGATAGATAGATATTGGTTAAAAGGGACTCTAGTCTAATGACAAAGTTGTGGTGAAGGTGTGGCAATGATTAGATGTATTTTTCACTGGCGGACGAATTCCTTCATAAAAGTAAATTGGTTGAACTGAACCAATCAAATCCACCAGCGGAAGGATACAAAAAGCCGGACCTTCTGCGAGAAAAAAAGGAAATTCTCTCTCTTTAACCTGCAGCCGCCAAGGAGTTAACAACACAGAATGAGTTGATCACTGTTACCTTGCTTCCTGAACTGACAGGCCAAATACGTGTAAGCACACATTTCTTTTTAACTGACGAAATCCCGAGAACTTTCACTACGCTATAAATGGACAGGGAACCCAAAAAATCTTATATGTGAATTGCTTGCAACTTGCCCTAACAAAACTATTAAATTTTGTGTAAAGGGATCAAATCGTTGTTTATTATTTTTCCACTTCAAATTGTAGACGCACACAGCAAACTGTAATCTTCTTTACAAAGGCAACCCTTCTAGATGCTCACTCAAAAATCAAAACTTGAGAAGGAAGTTCCAGTATCAAACTTCTACTCAGTTGTACGTATCCTTCATTCAACGAAGAAGATCCCATTATGTAGAGATACTCTGTGGAATGTCAATGGCAAGAGAAGCATTTGTCTGTTCGCTCACTTTTTGGTGAGTGTCAACTACTTATTGAGTAATTTCCTTCTTCTACTCACTTGTACGTATCCTTTGACGGAATTTAAGAGAAGGTGCTCTGAAATAAAACCTGCAGTTTGCATAATCACCAGTTAAATTGCTATTCTTGTCACTGGACTGTAGCTATGTTGACCTAGGCACTGTTATAAGTGTCGAACATGCGTATGTCACTATAATCCAACAACACACAAATATCTTATTTCTTTATCATCTTATGCATCTTGTATATTTTTCACAAGTTGAATAAGTTATTCATCAGGACGTTTGAGTTGTAATTTAGGTAGTAAAGACGACTATCATCTGTCAAGATGTGCTCTCATTATATATATATATATATATATGAAGAAAATAGAAAAACAAAGTATTCCAAATGTGATGTATTTATTACGATTGAAAGTCAACGTTAAAACGTTTCAGTTTTAATAAACCTTCACGTATATATATATATATATATATATATATATATATCCATGTGTGTGTGTGTGTGTATGTTTTAATAATAACATCCATCGTTATTCAAGCGACATTTTTCACCATTTTAAAGTCATGTGTTGAATTTATTACGATTGAAAATTAACGTTAAAACGTTTCGGTTTTAATAAACCTTCATTGTATATATATATATATATATATATATATCCATGTGTGTGTATGTGTGTGTGTGTGTATGTTTTGATAATAACATCCATCGTTATTCAAGCAACATTTTTCACCATTTTAAAGTCATCTGATGTTATAATGCTGTTAGGATTCGATCTATCTTTACAACCAGAGGCGCATTTCGCTCTATCGATAAAGATGTACTTCCTATCTTTCAGCAGAATAAGTTAATTTATAAGTTTCAATGTTGTTATAATGCAACCTATATAGGGCTTACTTCCCAACGTCTTGAGGTAAGGGTAAGACAATATGTTCCACGAGGAATTTGTGATCGTACAACATCCGGGCATTCGCAAATGTTAGATTCCGCCATCTGTGAGCATTTGAATGCTATAAATACCTCAGCGGCTAATTATAATGATGAGTACAGGGGGCCGTCCCTCCAAGCTTTAACCCTCTTGGGAGGGGTTAGGTTAATCGCCTGGCGCCTGAGGCGCCCCTTTTAAGGGGAATGCCGACGGGGCCCGAGGCATTTTGGGGACTGCCGGACGCTTCTGGGCAACGGCCCTGCGACCGGACCCACCTAAAAATTTGGCCTTGTGCCACACTTGTACGCTTGGTAGGGCGTATAACAAATACCTGTACTTTGCTGTTTAATACAGAGCGAGGACTAAAAAAAGATCTTAATGTCCTCAAGGCAATTTATATTTTGTTTAATCGCACGTCTCTGTGTAAAAAGAATCCAAGGCATTCATTGCACCTTCTTGGAGATGTTTCTAGCGTGACTTAGGGTGGTTTTGTTCGTTTTCCCCCTCTTTTGTCAAGCTAACATTTTTCATATCACCCCCTTTTTACTCATATGTCGTTTATATTCTTGACTTTTAAACGTCCTTCGGTTGTATTACTTGACAAATTACCGGATGAAAGAGCTCTAGTATCATCGATAATAGAATATTTCCTATTTAATTTTTCCCCTTTTCTCCTTTCCTTTACATCTCCCTGACTATTTATGATTCCTTTAAGTATATTGCTATACAAGTTTGCATGTACCAATAAAACCCGCCAAACACTCTCTTCCTCAGAACTTTTCCGAAAAGGACAGACGTCTTACTATCCACTCTTCTTTTTTTTTTTTAGCAGCTCTATCACGACACCACGAGGAAAACCATCTAATTTATGAACCTCTTGAGTCTATTCTTTTAGACCGAGGGTTCCCAGTTGATTATGAAATCGATGAATTCAATCCGCCTCACCCAGGAACAACTTTACGTCACCTCCAAAATTCGCTATGTCGACTGCGACGCAAAATTCCGCTCAGACATTCAGCCACTTCGTCCCTGTGCAACATTTTCTGGAGACATGCTTCTCTCCCACAACTACCAGGATCACACATTCATGGGTGACTACATCATTCCTGTCCTTAACCAGCAAACACGACTTTTGCTACACCTATGGCGACCATATATCACTCACACATTCAACAATGCCTTAACCTAGCGACGCACATTTTACTCAGGCAAATAGCCGCTAAAATTCCTTCTCAACTCGATAACTATTTCCTTCCATCCTACGAGACTTGCAGCATAAACGTTATAGGACTTTACACTCCTATAAATTATTTTGGGCGGTATGCCACTTGTTCTCACAACAAAGATGGCGGACGCTCACATATTCAGTCTCGGGAAACCATTGGTCAGGAGAACCACATGACCTGCGTAAAACTACGTACGCACACACATAAAGCGGATTAAAATCAAATCTTAGTACTAATAAGTAAAAATTGAATAAGTGGTTTCTAGAACCTAATCGGACTGAACAGTCCCGTGCCGGTGTTTTCAACTACGTCCCTACAGTTGAACTCCAAATGAACGTTAAAATAAAGGTTTCATTTGGAGCCGGTCACATGGTTAGGAAATCTATTTATTTCACGCTTTCAACGGCAACACACAAACAGACCTTCAGATCTCTTTCAGATTGTATGACGTAGCTACATACAGACTCTCAGATAACCACGAAGACAGTAACACACAGCAACGCACAGTCACGCGAAAACTCTTTACACACGCAACAGCCAGTAAACGACACATGCTAATATTCGTAAACAGTCCATCGTAATTAAAATACACTGAGGGGTTATATCGTACATTCTTATACCAACCAATATTCTATAACATTATTATGTTGTAGGACTGATAAATGTGACGATCCCGAAAATATTTTTATACGTGAAGAAGTGATTGACAGAGGACTAAACAAATGACCAGTGGGTAAGTTTAAATATCAGGGTTTAGCGTGAAGTGAAATTGTTTTTTTTTAGCGAGGAAAAGTTGTAACGAGCGTGTGTGTGTGTGTTTGGTTACTTCCTCGCTAAGTTTTGAAAGTAAATAAATGAGAATGTTCAAAGATGTCGAAGTCGAAATGTTTTTAAGAATAGTTTTTATTTGCAGCATGGAATATTTAGTTTGTGTTTGTGCTGCAAGCCTCGTAAGAAAGGTTGTGAGTAAGGAAGCGGTAAAGAGACGAAATGGAGATACGATAGAGTTGAGATAGCAGCGCGTATTGTCGGACGTGCGAGGGATTGTGTTCGCCGTAGTTTAGCGAAAGTCTTGTTTGCCGTTGGAAGAAATAAACTTAGGAGTCACCGTGAGTTTTGTGTGTCTGATAGATTTGGGGAGAGGTGTACGTTGTCTCCATATATTGGCCCGGAGGTGAAATGAGAGCGGAATTAGGCATCGCATCGACATAGCTAATTTTGGGGGTGACATAAAGTTGTTCCTGTAGTGGCGTATTGAATGTATCTAATTCATATTCAACTGGGATTCCTTGGTCTAAGTGATAGACGCAAGGAATCCATAAATTAAATAGGTTCCCTCATGTGTCCATGCTGCTGCTGCTGTTGAAGAACGGCCAGTGAGACGTCTGCACTGGACGGCGTTGTTCAGCCAAAGAGACTGTGTTTGGCAGCTTACTCAATTTCTGCTGCCCGGAAAGTAATAAAGGCTGAATAGGATAAGTCATCCTGATTGGGTGAAATTATGCGTCGAATTAAATTGCGCACCAAAGTAAAATTCCTTCTGCTACAAGGTCTTTATTGAGCGAATTGTACTCGAAAGACGTACATGGATGTAGAATCGCTGTTGCTGTATAACGTCCGTATAGTCTCTGCAGTGTTAAAAGTAAGAGCTGTAGAATGTCGTACACTCGGCTGTCTATAAGTTCTTCGTGACAGCGCGTCTAGAAGATCGGGATGGTCTCGAGGATGGTCCTGGTGTTTGGTGCAGATCGTAGGTATTGCTGTATGGTCTGGTTGTGCAGATAGTTGGTGGCGGTCGAGGATGTGGGCGAATCAGGTGCAGTGGTTGGATGATCGATGTCCTGGTTTATTCAGTCTTTGGCTAGCCGGAGGTATGTTGATGTGGCCTTGAAGTGCTGATGCTAGTCCGAGCTGAGTTGTCGCTCGTGGACTAGGTTGCTATTGAATGATCTGGTCTGCTGCAACAGAAAATGCAGATGCTTTCTGCTTGGTAATGCAGGCGTTTGCTGCTTCGTGATGTAGGTGTCTGCTGCTCGGTGAAGCTTGAGCTGGTCTGCAGGCGTCTGCTACTAGGTGATGAAGGAACAGGTGCAGCGGGTTTGCAGCAAATAGAGCTGACTGTTACGTCGTCATCTCATGGTATCTGCAAGGGGTGAAGTAAGGAGATCAGAGGTATCCTAAGAATACTTAGAAGAGCTGTTTTATAACTTTCAGAAAATTAGCTCTGAAAAGGGCTGTTTGAGTGCGAAAGAGCAGCGGTGACTAGTTGAAAGCTGGCATTAGCTTTTCTGGGTCTGCAGCTGTGATTGTTTGGATTCCACGTCGGCTGCTTTCCGGTGGTAGAGGCACAAACCTCAACGTTGGCCGGTGGCTTCTGGGAGAGGAACAAATACCACTCCTCTGGGCACGTAAGCACGGCAATATTTGTTTCTGCCTCCAACCAGGCAAGACTTTACACAAGGTCTTTCTTATAGTGGGGGTTTAGAGAAGAGAAGGACGAACACGAGCCAGGGTTCGAGCCCTGTCGGACTTATGTTGGCCATCGGTTCACTAAGTGTAATGTGAATTAGATGGGACTGCTGCTGGACATGGACTTACTTGATATATTACGTTAATTCGGCACGTACGCCTATTCATAGCTTAAACTTGATCCGAGAGTCTAGTACTATGTTGTTCTGTCGGTAACGTGATCGCCCACACACAGGTGGTCCAGCCAAAGCTGGAGACCATTCAACCTCGAATCTGACATTAGTCTTAGCCTTGGGTCTCCGTCAGGCACAAATGTCAGATAGTGGCCACGCACCGGCGATATTTGTCTCTGCCTCCCACTAGACAGTACTTGATATAAGGTCTTTTTTATAGTGGAGGTTTAGGAAGGGAGAGGTCGGGCCCTGCCGGACTTATGTTGGTCATCGGCTCACTTAATGAGTGGGTTGGACTCGGACTCACTCGATATATTACGTGAGTCCGGCACGTACGTCTGCACATAGCTTAAACTAAACCTGGGAGTCTATGGGATTTGCTGTGCTGTCAATGTAGTTTGCCCACTTGCTGGTGGCTCAGCCGAAGCTGGGGCCATTCGGCCTCGAATCTGACATTGATCTTGGCCTTGGGCCTCCGTCTGACACGAAGGTCAGACAATGACCAAGAACCAGTGATATTTGCCCTTCCTTCCCACTAAACAGAACTTGACACAAGGTCATGACTCAAGGTCTTTTTAATAGTGGGGGTTTAGGGAGGGAGAGGTCGGCATGAGCTGAGCTCGAACCCTGCCGGACTTATGCTAGTCATCGGTTCACTTAATGCAATGTGAGCCATAATGAGCCTACTGGACATGAACTTACTCGATATATTACATGAGTCCGGTACGTATGCCTGCACATAGCTTAAACTAGACCTGGAAGTTTTGTGTTACGCTGTTCGGTCAGTGACGTCATCACTCACCTGCAGGTGGCCCAACAGAAGCTGGCAGCCATTCGGCCTCGAATCTGTCCTTGACCCTGAAGCATCATCCAGCACGAATGCCAGACGACCTGGCAAAAACGCCAGTTTCGCCAACTACGAATGGCCACCCACGAATATTTTTTCTTATTCGTCGTACGTCCCACCGACCGGATGAGTGTGGCGCAAGGCGTTTTTTAGGTGGTTCTGGGCGCAGTGCCGTGGCTCAGACATGCCCGACGGCTCCACAAATGCTTCAGGCCTCGTCGGCATTCCTCTAAAAAAGGGGGTCTGAGGCGGCAAGCGATAAACCAAGCCCCTCCAAAGAGAGTTAGAGCCTGGGGGAACGGCCTCCAGAGGTTTGAAGATGCCGGTCTTGGCGCACCTCGACTGACTGCCAACGGAACCAGGACACACCCGACAAGATCCGTGTACTGACGAACACGGCCGACCGAAGTGTGCCCAGGTGCCGGGTTACCGCCGGCCACGCTTTTTGCCATATTTGTCTCTGCCTCTCACCAGACAGGACATGACACAAAGTCAATGACCCGAAGGTCCATTATAGAGGGAATTTAGGTGAGGTAAAAGTCGGGGACGAGCAGAGGCTCGAGCCCTGCTGGACAGTGCTGGTCATCGGCTAACTTAGTGCAATGTGGGCCTGATGAGCTTAGCTGGACTTGGACCCAATTCTAGGTCCAAGCACGTATGCCTGATTATAGCTTAAACTAGATAACAAGGTCCAGTGCTATACATGAGGGACAAAGGTGTCAATGATGCAGCTTGCCTCAAGTCTGCCATTGGTTTCGATACCCCGTCCAGCACGAATGCCAGACAGCCCAGTTAAGGCCAGGTAAGTATGGACCTCGTTTGGTATCAGCCGAGCAACGCTTTTTACTTAGTGGTCACTGACTACCTGTGTTTATAAAGCAATGACAAGTTGCTTCTTTTATGGTCTTAGTGAAAGAAATTCTGTGTTATCGCGTACAGAAAGTTACTCTTTTAATAATGAAATACCTCATTGTACTTCGTAGAGGAGCTTTTAAATACAATGTATTTTATCCTATGATTAAGAACTGTTTCCGAAACGGCAGGTAGAATTTATTTCCAATAATAGTTCGTGTGTTGACAATAGAAATTCACTCACAAAGGGAGGCATGACGTTGTTGTTAAGTAACGTCACAGATGACTCAGCGTTTTTCTGATTTTTGGTTTGAGTAGTATAGGATTTACATTCCTATATTCTAGAAAATAGGATACTGGTTCACTCATTCTCGAAACAAAGATGATGGACGTCAGTAAAGTAATTAGTTTCTAGATCCTATTGGTCAGGAAAGTCACGTGATTTGTGCCCCCAACCACGTCCGAAACTTTGATTTTATCCCGCGAATTTGGAGACGATCACATGACAAGAATTAGCCATATATATACTTACGGCTTACAATAACTCACTCTCTCTTACATTTTGACTTCCAGAGACAGCTTGGCTTTGCCAGCTAGTGACACACAGCTCAATACAAGCAACATGGATGCGTATATACTCTGCGACCTTTTTCTTTCCTGTTCTGCCTTTTCGGCTGGACTTTATCCAGTCTTGCGCATAGCCTCAGACATTTCGTCAAGTCCCGAAAGAGACAAACGACCAACATGGGAGAAAACACATCTTCCTAAAATACATTTATAGTCTAAAAGACACTTTTAATATTTAGTCTTTCACCATAATATTCGTGTTAGTTACATACACACACGCACACACACAGACGAATATTTAAAAAGTTATATTAGAATATTCGTAATGTTTAGTAATGTTTCATTTTTATGTACTTGTTGTTATATAAATTTATTTTTGTTTATATTGTTTTCTTTTGAATGTTCTTTTGTCAGCGTCGTTTATATCGTTTGCTTTTGAATAATGAGCCAGCATAATTTGTGGGAGCAAAAAATCTATCAGACATACCCAACAGTAGCTACGAAAAATATAACAACTGTGAATCCTCACATTCAAAAAAGATTGACGAAAGTATATTTACGATATTTTTGTAGTCAAATTTCATGGCTCCACTCAAACTCACACACACATTCAATTAGCACTCAAACTTATACTACACTCATATGAGCTTTCATGAACATGCCCATATACACACACATTCAATTAGAACTCAAACTTATACTCCGCTCCTTTGTGCTTTCATGAACACACCCACATATACGCACACATTCAATAAGAACGCAAACATATACAGCGCTCCTTTGTGATTTGATTCACACAGACACACGCACACACATTCAATAAGACATCAAATTTATACTCTGCTCACTTCTGCTTTCTTTCACACTCCTACATACACATATTTAATTAAAAAAAACTTATACTCTGCTCATTTGTGCCTTAATTCACACGCCCACATACACACGCATTCAATAATCACTCAGCCTTATACTCTGCTCATTTGTGCTTTCACTCACATGCCCACATACACACACAGTCAATTAGCAATCAAACTTATACTTTGGTCATTTTTGCTTACACTCACACTCAAATATACACTTTCAATAACGAATTAAACTTATACTTTGCTCATTTATGCTTTCACTCCCATGTCCACATCCATCATCATCATCATCTTGTCGTGTCACCAGCACGTATATACCTGACCCTCTCTTGCCACTTCACCCTATCCTTCATCGCTTCTGGCAGGTCCTCAGGGCTACATCCCGTATCGGCGCATAGCTGCTGTATGTAGGTTCGATCTGGTTGCCCAGCTTTTGCTTGGCCATGTGACGGGGTCCATTGAAGAACATCACTTATGAGCTCGTCCCAGCTTCTCCAGCAGTGTCCTGCAAGTCTGGTTCGTCTAACTTTGATAGTTTTTGTGGTGGGTTGTAGGTGGTGATATAGCTGCTGCTTTGTGGGGTGTTGCCTCCAGGACTTGTTCAATATTGCTCTCAACATTCTTGTGTAGTTGCCATCAAGCTTTTTTTCCATCCGTTTTCTTAACGTCCATGTAGTGCATCCATATAGCTGTATCGACATGACCGCCGCTTGGAAGAAACTTTATTTCATTTTATCGGTCAGGTTTGACTTCCATATGACCGATATACTATCGATAGCTGTCCATGCCTTTGTTAGTCGCGTGTCGATGCCAGTCGTGGTTGTTGAGACACTGCTTCCTCTGTACGTGAAATTGTCAACTAGTTTCAGAGAGCTACCATTTAGTGTGGAAATGTCGCCTGTTTGATTAAAGCACATGTATTCCATCTTGTGTGCATTGGCATAGAGGCTAATGCCTGCGGCGGCTCGTTCCAGACTATACCGTAGTGTTTCGGCTTGGGCGGTCGCATTTGCCAGAAGCGCTATGTCATCGGCGTGGTTGGCGTCGGTAATTGTTTTTGCGGGGTACCTTCTGCTTCTTTTCTTTGTCAGCTCGAACCCGTTTTCTTTGATTTTATCAATTGATGTTCTAAGCACGTAGTCTAAACAGACGATAAAGAGGTATGGGGCTAGTGTGTGTCCTTGCAGTACTCCTGCTACAATGTCGAAGTATTCCGTGTCTCCAATCGGAGAACATACTTTCACTTTGGTGTTTCTATAGAGAATTATTATGGCTACGACGGTTTCTTTTGGTAGGCGGTATGCTAGTAGAATTTGTTCCATCTTCCCTCTGTGAATGGAATCAAAGGCCTCGGTAAAGTCGACAAATAATATTGTCGCCTGTAGGTTTTTTGTCCGTACACCTTCAAAGATTATACGGATAGTCAATATTTGTGAGTTCGTGGATCTATTTCTCCGGAAGCCATTTTGGTTCTTCCTAAGAATGTTGTCAATTTTTATACCTCGGGCCCTGTCGGCATTCCCCTTAAAAGGGGTGCTTCAGGCGCCAGGCAATAAACCTACCCCTGAAGTGGGTAAAAGCCTGTGGGGACGGTCCCCTGAGGTCAGAGGGATCTCCAGTGATGAGGCACACCTAACCGAGCAGCACAGTTGACAACACGACCGGCCGAAGTGCGACCCAACAACCGGAGAAGTGCACTAAACACGGAGGTTTGGTCAACGGTATTTATCATACGCCCCACCAGCGTACAAATGTGGTACAAGGCCGTTTTTATGGTAGGTCCAGTCACAGGGCCGTAGCCCACACGCATCCGGCAGAGCTCAAAATACCTTCGGCCCCGTCGGCATTCCCCTGAGGCCGGAGGAAATCTCCAGTGCTGAGGCAACACCCGACCGAGCTGCGCTGAGAAAAACACGGCCGACCGAAGTGCGCCTCAAACAACTGGAGAGGCAGAGCAAACACGGGGATTTGGCCAACTACCTCTGACGCTCCGTTGAGGTGTATTTATCGAAGAGGACGAGTCCATTATGTAGGGAGTACAACTGTGACCGTCGCTATTATACCATAATATATATCGCGGAGGCCCCGGTACAACAGTGCCCAAATTGAATTGCTTGTATTATGTGGGGTTTGAAGGTTTTTATGAAGGTCAGTGGCTAAGGGCAAGGCTGTGTTGCCGTAAGATATCTGACTCCATATTTTGGTTATATTGTTTTACCCCACGTTGACTGGCCGGTGCAATGCCTTGCCCAAAGAAAGTCCAAAAGAAATATACACAAAGAAAAGATAGAAACAGATAAGAGACGAAAACATTTCTTTGATACTTTCCTTTATTTACTTGGTGAATGGATTAACCAACGCTACGTCCCAAAACATAGCGTGGTGTCCAAAACACCAGATAGTAAAATCGGTGTTGTCGGTTCGACGTCACTACCCGAAAAGAGGTCGGTTCACAGAAAACCTGAGTATTTATCTCTCTTCACCGGCTCCAAATTCGCCACTCCAAAATCCTTCTAATTTTGGCGCGACCGCTTCCCATTGGCTACTTTACATTTTATTATTTTTCTTTTTTCTGATTTTAAAACCGGATGGATGAGTGGAGCCTTATGCGTGGCGACGCGTTTATACATTTTGTATCTGGCAGCCGACGAGTCAATATCCGGTTGGGAGTTTTTACTGTTAATTCCTAAATCCCCACAATTACATAGCAATACTTTGACTGTGTGCAAATGAATGAATAGTGTTAAATAGAATAATTGAACGAAATTAAAATTCTTAAAGATATGAGTCCGTCTGTTAGCGTTCTGAAAAAGAGAAAAAAATGCCAAACTTAAACTTTAGCTTATAAGAATATGTAAAATCTTGAGACAAAAACTGTTTCAAAAAATTATTTACAGCAAAAGAAAGCGAGGGAGGGTGCTATACATATAAGTCTATTTGCAAGGTTGTAACAACGAACAAGAGTGAAAAAAAAAATTTACTTGCAAATTACAACTGCTTTTATCTTTTTTTTTTTTTTTTTTTTTTTTTTTTTTTTTTACATACATAGACAGATACACACAGCACGGCGTCTGGGTCAGGTCGTGGCCTCCGCGGTATATATGTAACCATTAGTATTATAGCGACGGCCACGTTTAGGTTCAATTAGTCTTCTTAGTTCCTCTTCCTTTTCTTCACCCTCAGCGCTATAATTTCTTTCTTCTTCCAAGGTCTAAACGTAAATTGTTCTCAATCTAACTCTTCGTGGAGGACACAGGCTTGCTTCACAAATATATATCCTCAACTTAGAAAATTTCTTTCTTCCTTATTTTTTTCAAACAATTGCTTACATATTTCTCAAGGGTTTCTTATGAAATATAGGCGCTTGCCTTGTTTTGGAACTGGTACAAAAAATTAAAATAAATATGTATTTTTTAAGACAGCGAATAGGCTTGTACGAAATGTCAGCGTTACGGTTTTTTCAATATTAAACAGGTTATTCCTTACTTTAAACTTCATATTCTCCTCCGGAGAAAGTGACCACTCTCACGCGGTGACTATAAATATTCATAGATTTCGAACTAATTCTTTGAAATTACTTTCAGCTCATTAGCCTAGTGGGTAGAGTGTTCGCCAATGGTACGGGAGACTTGGGTTCAATCCCAAGTCGCGTCATACTAAAGACTTTTAAAATGGTACTTGATACTTCCTTGCTTAACACTCAGCAATACAAGGTACGTATCTAAGGGTAAAGTGGAGCAATCCAGGGAAAGGAGTAGCGCCCTCCCCGACACCTAGTTGTAGTAGCTATTGAAAAAGGAGCCTTCTGGCCGCCCTCAAATACGGTCGCCAACTTTACTTACTTTTTTTACTTTAATTGCGAAATATCTACTTAATAAAAACGAAAATGTAACTTTACATACACACATACATACATACGCGTGTGCGAACACAAGAAAAACAGAAAACAGGTTAACACGAGTAAACAGGTGTAAACAGATCTCGTTTCTCCACATGTTGCCATGTCTTTGATTATGTCAGTTGTTTCAAAACGCTTAATCAAGTTGGCTACAGTATTTCAATCTACTGACACATCAAAAGATATTCAATAACGAAGGCACGTATTGATTTTCTTTTCCCAGCGCTCAAAATGTCTGAACAATAAAAGTATATTTTCTCAACTGTGGTTTGGTAAATGTTTCGTTTTATTATCAAAACCAGTTAACACAAAACAATCCCACTCATTATTTACGATTTATAAATGAATTGCTTAAACAGCTGAAATTCACATTTAATTTTGTTCCAGAACAGTGTATAGTAACCGACCTTACAGACTTTTAAAAATGGATGACGTCACACAGGAAAACGTTTATAAATTAAAATGGTTTCGACAGTCTCTACCGGTACAACTGTAGATTTATCGTTAGTCTAAGCGCTATCCACTACCCGGAACCTGTCGTCGTCAGTTCATAAAGTTATCGGTTAGTAGGCTAGGGAATACAGTTACTGGGCATCGCTGCACTGGACTAGTCGTCTGTTACAGGTTTTACCAAGGGGCTAATACATTAGTATGTTGGCTAATTTACCAGTCAGGTGACGAATTTACCAGGTAGCTAATTCAACAATCATAGTGGCTAAATTACCAGATGCCTAATTCGCTAATGATAGTGGAAATTTACTAAGCTTTTTTGCTTAGATGTGGCACAAGGCCATATGAAAGGGGCACACAATGAGACTCGAACTCACTCGTGTAGGTTTGCTAGTCGAGCTTGCTAACCATTACACCACCAGAGGCGCTAATGATAGTGGCTAATTCATTCTGGTTTATGTATATACTATCGGTCAGTTTGATCAAATTTCAATTTCTTTCACAATTCCCAGTGAATTACTTTCCCCATCCAACCGTGAAGTCTTATTTGTACAGATTCTGGTTTATGTATATACTATCGGTCAGTTTGATCAAATTTCAATTTCTTTCACAATTCCCAGTGAATTACTTTCCCCATCCAACCGTGAAGTCTTATTTGTACAGATTCTGGTTTATGTATATACTATCGGTCAGTTTGATCAAATTTCAATTTCTTTCACAATTCCCAGTGAATTACTTTCCCCATCCAACCGTGAAGTCTTATTTGTACAGATTCTGGTTTATGTATATACTATCGGTCAGTTTGATCAAATTTCAATTTCTTTCACAATTCCCAGTGAATTACTTTCCCCATCCAACCGTGAAGTCTTATTTGTACAGATTCTGGTTTATGTATATACTATCGGTCAGTTTGATCAAATTTCAATTTCTTTCACAATTCCCAGTGAATTACTTTCCCCATCCAACCGTGAAGTCTTATTTGTACAGATTCTGGTTTATGTATATACTATCGGTCAGTTTGATCAAATTTCAATTTCTTTCACAATTCCCAGTGAATTACTTTCCCCATCCAACCGTGAAGTCTTATTTGTACAGATTCTGGTTTATGTATATACTATCGGTCAGTTTGATCAAATTTCAATTTCTTTCACAATTCCCAGTGAATTACTTTCCCCATCCAACCGTGAAGTCTTATTTGTACAGATTCTGGTTTATGTATATACTATCGGTCAGTTTGATCAAATTTCAATTTCTTTCACAATTCCCAGTGAATTACTTTCCCCATCCAACCGTGAAGTCTTATTTGTACAGATTCTGGTTTATGTATATACTATCGGTCAGTTTGATCAAATTTCAATTTCTTTCACAATTCCCAGTGAATTACTTTCCCCATCCAACCGTGAAGTCTTATTTGTACAGATTCTGGTTTATGTATATACTATCGGTCAGTTTGATCAAATTTCAATTTCTTTCACAATTCCCAGTGAATTACTTTCCCCATCCAACCGTGAAGTCTTATTTGTACAGATTCTGGTTTATGTATATACTATCGGTCAGTTTGATCAAATTTCAATTTCTTTCACAATTCCCAGTGAATTACTTTCCCCATCCAACCGTGAAGTCTTATTTGTACAGATTCTGGTTTATGTATATACTATCGGTCAGTTTGATCAAATTTCAATTTCTTTCACAATTCCCAGTGAATTACTTTCCCCATCCAACCGTGAAGTCTTATTTGTACAGATTCTGGTTTATGTATATACTATCGGTCAGTTTGATCAAATTTCAATTTCTTTCACAATTCCCAGTGAATTACTTTCCCCATCCAACCGTGAAGTCTTATTTGTACAGATTCTGGTTTATGTATATACTATCGGTCAGTTTGATCAAATTTCAATTTCTTTCACAATTCAGATATTGCTTCACTAAATTCACCTAAAGTCATAGATAAACCTATCACAAGAATTTTTAATAGCCAACCAGACATCAAACAAAGACAGTTTTCAGAGGAAGAATTTAACGTTGTGCTAACAAAAATTAAAAGCAAAAAAGCTTCACGCCCCGACGATGTAGCCCCAAAAGTATGAAGAAAAGGAAATTTGATGAATTACTTCTTCGATTTTGCAATACCGTATATAAACAAAATACAACAGAGATAGACAAAAGGTAGTATCTTTCCCTTCTCCAAGAAAGGTGACCTCGGAATCACCAAGAACTACAGTGGCATAACACTTACTGCTTAGGCTTATTTAGCTGCTTAGGCTTATTTAGCTGCTTAGGCTTATAATGCTTTGCTTCTCAACTGTATCAAACCTAAAATTGAGAAAATTCTGAAAAAAAATCAGAACAGTTTTCGGGGGTATCGATCTGTGCTGTTTTGCTCAGGGTGTATTTGTGTAAAGAAGTATAATGAAGAGAGGGGACTGATATTAGCTGTTAACTATGGCGGCTACCGACTTTATAATATTACAGGAAGTAAGTTATTTGTGTAAGGGGAATAACTCTACATCTTCCTTTTTAGTTTTTAAAGTTCTTTTTAAACCTCTTCTGGTGTATCTAGCTGTCTGTGGACTTTCTGTGTTGGCTAAGATTTCACTCTGCGCAGTGAGCTGTGTTTCTGGTTAGTCAACTGGTTCGGTAAGATTCTCATATGTGCTGTCATCATGACTGTACTCAGGAACTTCTCTGGATAGATTCGGTAATGTCGACACTTCTTACGGCGTGGCTACTTGAGAGAAAATTTGGTTTGGTCATTTCTTCTACGAAGATGTCTTTTATTTCGTCGAAGTAATCCGAATCAATTTTCTCTAGAACTGATCTTGGAGATAAGGACTTTACTACTTTTGCTTGAGTAGTTTTTGGTGTGTTTATACAAACTGGTTCCTCTCCTACAAAAGAGCAACGCTCCTAAGCTCGATGACGCTTGTCGAAATTCATTTTTTGTCTTTCTTTTATCTTAGCGTCTATGCTTCTATATTTCTCAGCATTTTACTGGCAGAATGTATATTTTGCAGAAATGGTATGAATTCGAGCTCGGAATTTTCTATCCATAGATAATTCTGCAGGACCTTTACCATGCTGGAGGGGGAGTACTGGGATAGTTTAGTAGTGCTATATATGGGTCACTTGCCCGTTCTGCTTCTCCATTTCCTTATGGATAATGGGGGCTACTGGTGAGATGTACAAAGCCAAACCTATTTGAAAAGTTCAAGAATTCTTTTGATGTGAATTGCGGGCCGTTATCCGATATCACTAATTCTGGAATCCCATTCCTGGAAAATACTGATTTGCAGTTATTAACTATACTGCCTGAAGTGGTTTTCTGTAAGGAGGACAATTCTATCCACCTAGAATAATAATCAATGATTATCAGATATGTGTGTCCTTTCAATTTGAACAAATCTATACCCACCTTTTTCCATGGGTAGTCTGGTAACTTTGAGGCTAGAAGTGGTTCTGGGGGATATTTTCTTTCCTTCTCACATACACTGCAGATTCCTACTTTTTCAGCTATTTGTTTGGATAGGCCTGGCCACCACACATTTTCACGTGCTAACGCTCGACACTTGACTATACCCAGGTGCCCTTCATGTATACGATTCATTATGTCATTTTGAAGATCCACTGGGGTGACAAGTCTACTCTGGTACAACAAGAGCCCTTGGTATACTGTAAGATCTTGTCTTATAAACCAGTATGGCCTCAATTTTAGGTCTCGCAAAGCTGCTTCAGGACAGTAGTCCATCTTGTAAAAATTTATTACTTGACTGCAGATACTGTCAGTATTCTGTTTTTGTCTGATTTCTTCCAGTCTTTCATCACTCACGGAGATATTCCTAATTATGGAATGGACAAACATATCCATTTCGGTTTCCTGCTACAAATCTTCTTTAACTGGACTGCTCCCTGGAACTCTATGCAATGTGTCAGCTGTCATAAGGTTTTTTTCCTGCTGTGTGTGTGATTTCATAAGAAAATCTCCTCAAACGTATGCGAAAACGCTGAATTCTTGGGGTCAGTTCATCCAAACGTTTACTTTTTAACAATACCAATAATGGTTTGTGGTCTGTTTCAACTGTGAATTTGTCTAGTCCAATTAGGAAGTCCGCAAATTTCTCACAACACCAAGTGACTGCTAAAGCTTCTTTTTCAATCTGAGCGTATCTCTGCTCACTTTCTGTGAGGGATCTAAAGGCATAAAATACAGATCTCCAGTCATTTCCTTGTTTCTGAAGAAGTACGACTACACCTAAGCCGTAGGAAGATACATCAGCTGAAACTTTTGTTTCCTTCTCAGCACTATAGTGGATCAGTACTGGTGCAGTATTCAGTTTTTCTTTTAGTGACTGGAATACAAATTTCTGAGGTTCATCCCAGCTCCATGCTGTGTCTTATTTTAGAAGATCTCTGAGTGGTTTTTGTGGTTTCCGCTAAATTCTTTGCAAATTTAACCTCGTGATTTGCCCTGCCTAGTAGCCGTCGCAGTTTAGACACATTTTGTATTCTGGCCAGGTTCACTATTGCTCTTATCTTCTCTGGGTCTACTTGGATTCCTTCTTTTGAGATGATGTGACCGATAAATTTTATTTCGCTAACAGAGAATACACATTTTTCAATTAGTGTTACTCCTGCTACTTCCATTCTCTGTAACACTATTTTTGGCCGCTGGTAATACTCCTGCTGATTTCTTCCACTGACAAGAACATCATCTATGTCGCAGATAATTCCAGGTATTCCAGATAAAATGTATGTCATTTCACGATGAAAAATTTCAGAACCAGAACTGATTCCAAAGATTAAGCGTTCGTTACAATATCCCCCAAATGGTGTAATAAAAGTGGTCAGTTTCTGAGAATCCTCGTGTAAAACTATTTGATGGAATCCACTGTTACAGTCCAATTTACTGAATATTTGGGCACCATCTAGTTCAGCTAATAGTTGGTCTATAGTTGGTCTCTTTTACACTTTGATTGAGCTTGGTGAAGTCGACACAAGGTCTAACTTTACCATTATTCTTCAAAACTACAACAATGGTAGCACACCAATCCGTAGGCATTTTCACTGAACAGATAATGTTTTCTTTTTCCAAATGTTTTAGATCTCCCGGGACTTTTTGCTTCATAGGGAGTGGTAGTCTTCTGGGGTGGCAATAGAAAACGTTTGAGCTGTCTCATCCAAGTGTATTTTGTATACGTTTTCCAATTTTCCAAGGCCTTAGAATACTCTTGGAAAGTCTTTTTTGTATCGGTGACTCTAATTATTGATAACATTAATTTCCCAAATATTTTTAATGCTTTAATAGCTGGTCATCCCAGTAGTGGTTCATCCAAAATTTTCACGATGTATAGACCCTGTTGTGAAGAAATTCTTCCATTATCTAACATAGCTTCTACATGTCCTATGGCCGGAATTTCTTTGTGACCAGGTCCATATAATTTTTTATTCGTCTCCCATACAATTGGGGATTTTTTTCTAGAAAAACAGGTCGGGGATTACAGTCACGTCTGCGCCTGTGTCCAATCGAAAATCAATGATTTTGCAGCAGACTTTAGTGGTGACCTTTATTTTTGCCTGCCATTCTAATCCTTCTACTCCTTTGACTGAATTAATTTTATCCAATGTAACCCAGAAAATCGTCCTCTTTAAGCTCCCTAACTTCTGACTTGGTCTAGCCAACTTTTGCATGATGTCCAATTTTTTAACATTGTCTGCAGCGTACATTAATTACTAGGTTGTCATTTCTGTTATGGGCGGGAAACTTTCCACATCGTATGTATTTCTTTTCCGTTTTATTTTTATTAGGTTACCTTTTATTTAAATTTTCATTCACTCTGTTTATTTGCACGTCAGTATCAGCGCTTGAGGAAATAGCTTTGGTGTGTTGTTTAGAGGTTTCGTGGGCTCTACCAATTTGTAGGCACTTGTCGAGAGTGAGTTGCTTATCTGATAGCAGTGTTTCCTTGATACAATCGTCTCTAACTCCAACAACGACCTGGTCTCTAATCAGTCTGTCTGGTAGCCGGCCAAATTTACAGACTTTCCTAATTGAGGTAAAGCAGCTACTTATGTTTCAATATTTTCAGTTGGTTCTTGTTTCCTTAGGTGAAATTTATACGACTCGAACGTCTCGTACGTTTCGCCCACGAAAAAATCTTCTAATTTTTTTTTATTACTAATTCTAAGTCCATTTTATCTACTTCATTGTCAAATTCTAACACATCATATATGTCAAATACCTCCTGAACTATCGTTGCCCAAAAAAACTAAAGTCTGATATTCAGTATCGGCCTCTTTCGAGAGTCTGCTCGCTATTGAGTAGTTTAAAAAAATTACATTCAAACATTCACCAGTTGTTAGCGACGTTTCTAACTAAGCTCATCTTCTCTGGAGGTGGTACATTAGCTGAATATTGCCTCATAGCCATTATTATAGTTGATTAAAAGAAAAGAAAATTTATAGTTCTCAGAAGAAATGTATTTCCTTTCGAATTATCGTCTTTTTTTTTCGATTCTTGAAACAGGACGTAGCAGTTTCGACTGGTTTGTTTCGTTTTTTTTTTCTTTTCTTCAATTAATCCTGGGTTAATTTGAATTTCTTTTTCTTTCTTATTTTCTTTTTCAATATCCCATTCTGACATCATGTGCTGTTTTGCTCAGGATGTATTTGTGTAAAAAAGTATAATGAATTGAGGTGTTGCGGGGCCGATAAGCATGTCGACTCTGCAGATTGTTTTAGTTAAGCATGACAGCAATGACAGCCAAAAGAACAATGAAGGAAACAAAGGCGAGATAACAATATAACAAATACGACAATTTATTCGTCGAGTTTACAAGAACGTATGTAAATTCGTAGACAGTTGTTAGTGTCGTCAGCTAGATGGTTGATGTCGGTAGCTGGTATCAAAGTCGTACAGAGGCAGCTAGATGATCGATGCGAGTAGCTGATGTTGTCAAAGTTGATAGATCGATGTCCCGGTTTTTTTAAGTACATTGAATTAACCGGGGGGGTGTCGATGTAGTTGCTAGTCCGTACAGCGAGTCGTACGTGGACTAGATCCTGCAATGCTGGAGCATGTCATCGATGTGTTCGGCAGTCTGTACAGCGAGTCGTATATAGACTGGATACTGCATTGCTGGAGTATGTCGTGGTCGAAGTTGGTATTGTCAGAGTTGGTAGATCGATGTCCCAGTTTTTGAAGTACGTTTGATTAAACGGGGGAGTGTCGATGTGGTGTTTGTCATACCCTAGCTGAGCGGACGTATCGAGAAGTGAGGCTAAGGCTTTGCCATTCCCTAGTTGTGCGAACGTATCGGGAAGTGGGTCTAAGCCTTTGCCGTGCTCTAGCTGAGCGGACATATCGGGAGCGGTAGCAAAGGCTTAACCCGTGCCATATCTCTGCACTATCGAGCAAACGGACCGGGAGGCCACAGCTAAGATTGGCGGTATCTTAGCGCTGCGCAGATAGGGAAACTGTAGCTAAAACTAACCTGTGCCTTAGCGCTGCGCAGCCAAGCGAACGAGCGGACAACGGAATCGACCAAGTTGGTTAAGACCAGGTGGTCTTAGAGTCCTCTTCGTGTCTGCATCCAGGCCGTCTGCTTCGACGAGTTCGTAAGAACCGTCAGAGATACTCCAACCTGCAGAAGGTGACCTCAAGTGGTCCTTAAAATATCTTTTAGCATATCTAAGGGAAGTAAGGCGAATGCGACTACGAGATATAGGATTCAGCCTTGAGAGCCTCATTCTTGAGAGCCTCGGTCCTAAGAACTTCGTAAAACGACTTCTGAATTTTTTTTGACTCTGGAGCTTGTTTATCAAAAGGGAAAAGTATGTCACTCTGCTGCGAAAAGTTTTTCTATAAAAATAGGAGTGGAAATACAGTTCTTCTTTAGCCTGGGATAGGCTACAGAAGATAATCCACTCTATTTTAATAAAGTCACTTTTCACGGACGGGCTCTGTAAATGTTGTTAAATGAAATTTATTCCTTTTTTTAGCTGTAACGGCAGGTCAGGGTCATGTCGGTTTCATCATATCCGGTCGTAGCCGGATGTACTATTTTTAGAGATGTAAGTAATCCGATCTGTTTACGTTTGTGAACAGGTCACGACAGAGGGGATTGATATTAGCTGTTAACAATGGCGGCAGCCAACTTTATTATATTACAGGAAGTAAGTTATTTAAGGGGGATAACTCTACACGATCAACAACGTCATAGATCCTGATAATCCGTCAAATCATCGAAGGAGTTCGTGTAAAAATAAAAAAAAAACATCGAGGGAACAGTATTGTTTGTTGATTTCGCCAAGGCATTTGATTCCATACACAGAGGGAAGATGGGACAAAAATTACCCCAAGAAACAGTTACAGCCATTATGATGCTCTATAGAAACACAAATGTCAAAGTTCGCTCACCTGATGGAGACATAGACTTCTTCGACATTGTTGCTGGGGATACGTTAGCACCATATTTATTTATAGTCTGACTAGACTACCTACTTCGAACGTCGATAGATTTAATAAAAGAAAATAGCTTTAGGTTAAAAAAAAAAAAAAAGGTAAGAAGCAGACAATATCCGGCAAAAACTATAACAGACGCGGACTACGCAGATGTTATAGCGCTTCTTGCAAATACACCTAGCCTAGCTGAATCCCTGGTGTATAGCCATGATCAGTTAGCAGAAGACATTAGCCTCCATTTGGACGCAAATAAAACAGAGAAGAGGCCATCTCCCCTCTAAGTGGTGAGTATCTGAAATTAGTAGATAAGTTCATGTACCTCGGCAGTAGTATCTAATCAACTCAAAGTGATGTTAATATATGCCAAGTGAAGGCGTGGACTGTTATCGATAGGCTGTCGACGGTGTGGAAGTCTGATCTATCCGATAAAAGGAAACAGGATTTCTTCCAAGCAGTGGCTGTATCAATACTACTGTATGGATGCACTGCATGGATGCTAACAAAACACAGAGAGAAAAAGCTAGATGGGAACGACACAAGAATGCTACGAACTATTTTGAACAAATCCTGGAAGCAGCACCCCAGGAAACAACAGCTGTACGGCCACTTTATGAGGTATTGTTTGCTGGATATTTAGTTCCCACAATTTATGCTGACTCATTATTGAAAAGCAAACGATATAAACGACGCTGACAAAAGAACATTCAAAAGAAAACAATACAAACAAAAATAAATTTATATAACAACAAGTACATAAAAATGAAACATTACTAAACATTACGAATATTCTAATATAACTTTTTAAATATTCGTCTGAGTGTGTGCGTGTGTGTATGTAACTAACACAAATATTATGGTGAAAGACTAAATGTTAAAAGTGTCTTTTAGACTATAAATGTATTTTAGGAAGATGTGTTTTCTCCCATGTTGGTCGTTTGTCTCTTTCGGGACTTGACGAAATATCTCAGGCTGTGCGCGAGACTGCAACACGTCCAGCCGAAAAGGCAGAACAGGAAAGAAAAAGTTGCAAAGTATATGCGCACCCATGTTGCGTGTATTGAGCTGTGTGTCACTAGCTGGCAAAGCCAAGCTGTCTCTGGAAGTCAAAATGTAAGAGAGAGAGAGAGAGTGCTGTCTCTGGAAGTCAAAATGTGAGAGAATGAGTTACTGCAAGTCGTGAATATATATAGCTAACCCTTGTCATGTAATCGGCTCCAAATGCGCAGGATAAAATCAAAAGTGTGGACGTAGTTGAGAGCATCAATCACGTGAATTTCCTGGCCAATAGGTTTACCGACGTCCACCATGTTTGTTTCGGGAACGAGTGAATCAGTATCCTATTTTCTAGAATTTTCTTGTATCACGGCCATTTTAAAAAAATATAGGAGTGTAAATCCTATAATTTCCAATCTCAAAAACCACCCAGATAAGACGAACAAACGTGCCGGAAACGGCTGGAGAAATAAGGGCGACCTCATAAATGACGTTCTTCTATGGACCTGTGAAGGAATAGTAATTTTCGAGATTCCGTGAAAAGTAAAACTTCGGGTGTTAGTTCCACAATAATACAACACAAATTTGCACAAGCAATGTAGACACGAGAAATTTGACAAAAAAAACAAGAACCTTAAAGAAAAACAACTTCATATTTTCTATCAATTCGACAATGGCAATGATTATACAAAAGGTGTTCATATGCGTGTGTGTAAAACGCGAATATTGTCAGTCAAATTGAATGTGTGTATATGTATGTGTATGTCCGAACTAAAAAGAGAAGATAGGTTTGTACTTACATACATGTGTGTGTGTGTGTGAGTTTTTCAGTCTACTCTCCCAACCGTCGTGTACATTAACGGGTCATCTGGAGTCAATCTATCGTGCCGTGATGTGACTGCGGATCAATCGGTCTCTCTCTTTGAACTAAAAAAACTTCGTTATTTAAACTTTTGGGTAAAATAAAAGTTAATCAAAATAAAATATTCAAAGTTTATTACAGGTTAAATAAAGTTCAAATGCGCGAACGTCGGCGAAAACGCAACCCGTGACCTGTCTTAACCCATTAGATTCACAGAAATTACTTATTTTGGAACCAAACTATTTTTGTTTTGTTTCTGTAATAAATTTTTCTACAGGTTAGTTTTTAATTCGCTTTTTCTTGAATATTCTCTTCTATGTGTCCTTCGCTGATTGGTTTAAAAATATTCGAGTATCAATTCTATGTAAGTGAGATTTTGATCCTTTTTTTCTGGGATATTCCTATCGACGTATTCTGAGTTGATTTATCTAAAACTAAAGAAATGTATATCTTATAGACCCGTACACATAGACATGTCAGTGTTGGCCGACTAGCAAAAACTTATCTACATTTGCTCTGTGCGGACACAGGATGTAATTTGGAAGACCTGCCGGGAACGATGGATAATAGAGACGGGGAGAGAGAGAGAGAAAGTCAGGGAAATATACGCTGACAGTGCTACTTGACAATGATGATGAAATGTAAAAACTGCTAGGTTAGAACATTTCTTTTAACGTCAACACATACGTCAGCACATTCCTCAAGGTACTATCTCTTTCAACAAATATTCATAATTTTTGCCTCTTAGAGTAATAAGAACGAAATAGTTGCTTTCGGCTATATCCTCGCAAGCATATACCAAAATGTGACAATTGTGTTATCAGAGAAGCTTTTCGTTTCTTTTCTTTCTAATTTTAAATAAATGATTTGATTTTTTTTTTTTTTTTACTCATCAGAAACTAATGGATAGTATCATTATTGATCTGTGCGTAATTTTTTGTTACTTTAAATGAAATTGTATTTTAGGTAAGAATTTAAAAGTAAGGGCCTTAAATCGTAATGTCAGTGTTTCCTTTATTTTTACCTTCCCAAATTTACGACACGATACATTTTTTGCAAAATAATTTCACCTCTGTTAAAATAAAAATTGTCTCTATATATTTAAATGGCCAAAGAATACATTAATGACCCAGACTGAATTATAGTAATTCACTTTATCGCACAAGTTTCAGTAACATATAAGCTTCCCCCTATTATTTAAAGCCCGGGAAACTGCGGGCAATGTGTTTATTTCTTTTTTTAAAGAAATAGTATCAGCAGACCTTTACACCACGTGGGTAGCACAATAAGGAAAGAAACTGGTAAGTTGGTTTAAAAAAAACACACACACGCACAAAAACAACTTAATTTGAACTGAATTCCAATAATAATCAATTTATGATCACATCTTTAAAAACCTTATTGTTTTTCCCCAGTATTTCTAAAAAAAACCTAAAATTTAATGATAACAGTAGTCTTCTTTTCTGTTTGATTATTTTTCTACCTATGAAAAGTATATGTTCTTTAAGCTTTTAAATAAATATACCATACACCTAATCACCTGAAACCTGACGTTGGGTTCTCAAGTTTAAATAAGATTTGTTTAAAATATTATGTACTAAAATTAATACATTTAATAATTTCCTATGGATTTATTTTTTAAATGATGGCTATTTCGTTGTGTTAGAAATATTGCAACTTGTTTTCTAGTTTTAAATTCTTCATTTAACTCATAAACTTTAAACATTCCCATTGTGAAGCCCTTCCTTGTTTTAAAAAAAAATATATAAAACGAAATTACTTATCTCTTCCGTGTAACTGTATTGTTCTAACCCACTTAATAAATTCAAGCAGGATTCACATTTGAATTTTTTGTTAGTACACAATTTAAAACGAGACTAGTTATCAAAAACAGTGACAACTAACAATTAATTTAACACCAAAGTACTTTTTTTCCCTATTCTTTTGTTGTTTTTAGTCGTCTTTTTGCTTTTATTTTTGGATAACTTCGTATTTTTCAAGTGCGACAGGCAGTTGTCTTTTTTCTTAAGAAATCGACGACACTTTAGGAATGTTAAATTTGTTTTGTAGTTTTAAACATTTGGATTTTCAATCGTCATTCATTCCATTATTTTACAATTTTAGGTCTAATCAGATTTAAACAAAAATGATGGCATCCGGCAAAGAAACTAAAAACTCATGTAAATTTATTGGAGAAAAGGTAAGTTGTGATTTGAATGTCTAAACAATTGTTGATTCAGTTTGTTACCGATTTTAATATATTTCACGATTTGTTTTCACCCTGGCGATTCTTTTAAATTACTTTCTTGTTTTCTAAGTGTTTAAGAAATAATTAAGTCTCACCAATTACATTTTTCGGAGTGTTACTTTTTTTTTTTTCTTATGTAAAAAAAAAAAAAAAAAAAAAAATTCTTTCAGATTTGTTTATTTACTTACAAATTAACATTAATTTTATTTTAAATGACTGTACAGTTTTCTTTAGTTAAATTAGTAACTTTTTCTAAGTCGAAAATATTATTGCTAATAAAAAGAAAATAAATATCGTTTTAATTCATTTTAGAATTTTTTACGTTTTTTTTTTTTTTTTTTTTTTTTTTGTTTTGTTTTTCCGAAGTTAAAATTAACATTAAAAACAAAAGGAAACCTGTAATTTTTTTCTGAGGACATAGTTGTACACATTTACGATGTAGTGGCAATAGATTTTAATAGTTTTTTACTTTTTTTTTTTAACATGTGATTAAAATTAAAGATTAATTTTTACCCTTTAACCCATCGGATTTCAGCGAAAATTAAAAATGATTTTTCTGCGAATACAGCAAGCATTACTGACGATCAGAGATGATATTTCTTTTCAGGCTGTTTTACATGTATTCGCCAAAAAAAAGTTGAATCTGATTTTTAGTTTCCGCTAAAATCCAATGGGTTAAAGGGTAAAAGATTTTCGATATTAAATCCGTGTAAGACGAGAGAACAAAAGCATTTTTATAAGATTGAGACATTTATCAATAATGATCGTTTTCAATTGTCAGGACTCTAGGAAGGTACATTTTTATTGACAGTTGATGTTGTCTTTTGTTTTTACAATTAAACAAGTTTTTCTCTCTCCGAAAACGACCTTACAAGTTATTTTTACAAATTTTCAATGATCATTACATTGCTCTTTTTTTTTTTCTTTTAATATCGATAAACGAGGAAATTTAAGTCGTAATAACGACGAGGCCAAACTTTTTTTTTCATTACTTCCCTTTATTTGTTCAAAATTTTTTTCTTTACTCGTACCACAAAAATATAACGGGCACCCGGATTTTTTTATTTTATTTTTTACTAATTAGACTCTCAAACACATTTTTTTTTTTAATTTTTTTTTTTATTCATTGTTATTTATTTTATATTTTGAGAAAAAAATTATTTTATAAGACGTTCACAATCTAATTCAATGTAGAATGATCACCTATTTCCGGAACAAGTATTAAAAGAGTCAGAAGTAAAAAAAAAAAAAAAAAAAATTCAACCTGTTTGGTTACTTGTATTTTCAAGAATTATTCCGGAAATGGATGATCATTCTACATTGAATTAAAATGTTAAAGTGAATCCCCTTATAAAATGTAAAATAATTGTTGGGGAGGGCAAATAAAAAAAAAAAAATACTTAGTTTGAGGGTCTAATTAGTTCAAATCACAAAAAAAAAATCATTAGAAAATCTTCCTCCTTCAATACAAGTCGCTTAGTCAAAGGCAAACTAAGAAAGTCTGCCCTGCTACTTACCCATAGCAGAAGCGGGGGTGGGGAGAACATGGGGGTTTTTGGCGGGGAGGGGTATGTGTAAAATTTTATTAAATATAAGATTAATTGATTTACCTCCAAATTTTTTTTATTTTTTTTTTTTTTAATGATGTTAAAGTCTACACTTAATTTACTACTTTCCACGTTTTTTTATTTATTTATTTATTTTTATTTTTTTTTTATTTTTTTATTTTTTTTTAAGTAAAATTTAGATTTTGTGATTTGCCGAACAAGTCTTGACAGTCGTGGAGAAATGAAAAATGGACTTTGTCCAGTTTATTGCGTGTTTTGGATATTTTTGAAATATTGGAATGGTTGGGCTAATGTAGATTGATCAAGCATTGAATGCAAAATGTTACTTGGTCTGGATTGAACACTGTTTTTGTTTTGTTGTTTTTTGTTTTTTTTTTAAAGACAAATGCAGGGGATAGTACTGCAGTGATTGCAAGAAAAGGAAATTCTGAAGAATATACTTTTTTTTTTTTTTTTTTTTTTTTTTTTTTTCATTGAAACAAATCAAACTTGGATCACACTTTGTGTTTTCCTTCTTTTTTTTTCTTTTTTCTCCCTTAGTATTTCATTAACTCTTACTTTTTAAAAATGGTTTTGAATAAATAGAATTTATTTCAGATTTCTTTTTAAATAAATATGAAGCCTGTGATTATACTTTTAGTACATGACATTAAAAAAAAAGGCTTTTTGGAAAATCATATCCACATTTTGACAGATTTGCCATTATCAGAATCTAAATGACTTTATTCTCATAAAAAATCTTCATTAACGAGAGAGAAAACAGTTTATTTAAAATGTCTTGACTGGTCAAGGCATTCTGAAATCGATCCCTGTCAAATCATCAAATTAAGGAAGAATAAGTCTGTTTAGTATTTAGGAGTGACTACTTAGTAATAACAGTGTGTATCAGACTTTGCAAATTTAAGTAAATGATAACTCAAAGAATTTTTAAAATTTATTGTGATATTTTACCGATTTTTTTTTTTTTTTTTTTTTTTTTTTTGTCAGGAAATTGCTCATGGTAAATGGCTAGCTTTAAAGGAAATTACTTATACAGATCCTAATGGAACTGAAAGGTAGGTTAGCTCAGGTTTTTTCTTTTTATCTATATAAAACTCTAAAATATTTACTAAGTGATCTTCAAACGATCCTGTTTCTCCTAATTCCATAGAATTTAACCTAAAAAGCAAATATGGATGAATCAGATTTTAACAAGATATCCTATTAATGCAGATAAAGATGGAGGAATACCATGTATTGTTTGAATCTGAAAATTATTTTTTACATGAGTACGTAGGCATATAAGCATAGCATGTATGTATGTATGTATGTATACGCATGTGGGTGCAAGTATATCCATATTTACCAACCCCTCCGCTCGGGCAGGATATGACACAAGGTTAATTTTTAAGCGGAGTTTAACAGGTTTGAATTCAGAGTTTTCCTTCTCTTAGACTAGTTGCCTTACCAAGGCTGAAGAACCCAGTCTGTCTTACTATTTACCCATAGCTGGAGGGAGAATAATTGGATTCATACCTTTCCCAAGGGTATTAGTGCTATGTGAAATGCAATTAGCCTGGTCCAGGATTTGAACTCGTGTTGCCGTGTCCATTTCCTACGACGATAACCATTACACCACAGGCACCTCCTTGTGGGTGCAAGTGTATCTGTATAGGTGTATGGGGGCATTGATAGCGTGTGTATATATATATATATATATATATATATATATATAATGTGTGTGTGTGTGTATATAGAGCTATCAAAAGGGTAGCTAAACCATTTAGGGAGGTTGTCAGATTTTAATAGAGGATAAAATAGAGAGAGGATTTCTCAATGGGGATGAAAGGGTTAGTTTTTTCATGTCTATAATAAACTTGGATCCTTGGCATTAGTACAGTTAGAGGTCAGTAAGCAAACATATAATTTTAATTGATGTTGGAATTTTATTTTAAGGCTCAGTAGCAATGAGTCAATGCTCACATGCATAATAATGAATTACAAGTTAAAGTGAGATTATATGGACATTGGGACATTCCACTATTTGAAGGTGGCCAAGTCCATTCCCTGGACAGTGATTAGTTGCTGGCTCAGTGAGTGGGCATATTAGTTATATATATATATATATATATATATACACTGGCTTGCTTCAGTCATGTTTCAGGTGTTACGGTTTCGGTATTGAGTTACCGTCCGTTTTACTTTTTGTCTGCCAGCTAGATGATAGCTGTCCCTATATCCCCTACACAACACACACACACGCATATATATATATGTGTGTGATTATTTTAGTTTGATTAAGAGTCAGTAATATTTTGATGTTTCTTTTTCTCATTATTAGTCACCCTTCTTATAGATGATTGGTTCTGTTTTATGGCATATCAATCACTGTAGGTTATTTAATGCCAAATCCTGTTTATACATACATATTAAATATATGATTTGTAAACACATTTTGCAGATACAGTTAAATGATTAGACTATTCTATTTCAAGCAATTGAGTCTATAAGTCATTTGTTTACACTCATTTTAAATGTCAAACAGTTCTATTTGACCCATAGAACACGGGTTTTCAGGACAAAATTAGCGATTGAACCCAGGTCTCCCAAGCCATCTACCTCGGTCAAATGTATACTTGAGCTTTTCTCTTTTCTTTGCAAGCATATTGCCACTTGCTCTACAAGTCTGTGAGTCCCTCCCTCCGTAATGCATGGGGCTATATTTATGCTGTCTCCATTTCTGATCTGGGATGTTTCGTTTATCTTACAAGTCTGCAAGTGTTGTTGTTTTTTGTTTTTTTTTGTTTTTGTTTCTTTAACTCCTGTACTAACTCAACCTGCTCCAACTCCACGAGTCATTTACATATCTTTCTTGCTGTCCTGTATGTTTAGTAACATTGAGACACCATATCACATAAACCAGCAAGAGGGGAGTAGTGACAAATGTGCTGAATCTGTGATATTGTAGAAAGCGAAAACTGTTACATCATAGTAAGATTTTGGAGCCATATACTAAAAATACTCTCAAAGAATAAAGCATTTTCCAGTCCTATTTCATATGAATGATAATTTTGTGGGGTCTGTGTTCACTCTGAACATTTTTTTAATCATCCAATTTTTCAATATAACCAAGTTAACTATGAAATGCAATTATTCTTTCCTAAACTGTATCTGGTGGTGAGGCTCCTGTTCTGGAGATCTGGGGAGTATGGCATACCCCTTCACTGCCATTACTCCCAGGTCCACTCTGACCCAGAGTGTTAGTATTTGTTAGGGACCCATTTATATGTCGAATAGATTTGTTTGCAAATCATTTGTATTAGATAACAATACTTTATATCATAAGTGTATGCAAAAAAACTCTTGAGAAACTATTAAAAAATATGTATGTAATTCTCTAACCTCTTCGCAGAAAATAATCCCAGACAGGTTGGCATGCCATTAAAATCAGTTGTTTGCATGTTTGGTTTGGTTTGGTTTTATGACATATCAACTATCATTGGTTATTTAATGCCAAATCTTTTTTTCTTTCTACATATATATATATATATATATATATATATATATATATATATATATATATATATATATATATATATATATTAGATATGATTTGTAAACACTTTTTCTTTTTTTTAAGATACAGTTAAATGATCAAACGGTTCTATTTCTAACAATTCAATTTAGCATTAGTCAACAATTTTAAATGGTTCCATGTATCACTAACAATTCAATTAAACATCAGTCATTTGTTTACACACAGTTCTATTTGACCCATAGATAGGACCCTATCAAGTGCTACCACTCCAGGCCAGAGTGGACCTGGGAGCGATGACAATAAAAGGGAACTCTGCATTCCCCAAAGCTCCAGCATTACTGGAGCCTTACAATCAGATAGTTTAGTGTCATAATAGGACACTCGTTGGGAGGGTCTTATCCCTCTGCAGAGAAGCAGTTGGTATATTCTACAGCCCCCCAGCCAACTGGGCTAATTAAAATCAGTCAATGACTCGATCATAAACAGAAGCATTGATAACCAAGATATTGCCCTAATGAGTAGTGTTCACCAATGATCAGGGGGACCGGGGTTCAATCCCAAGTCGAGTCATAACAAAGATACAAAAATGGTACTTGATATTGCCTTGCTTAACACTCAGCATTATAAGGTACAGATCGTTAAAGTGGAGCAATCCAGGGAAAGGAGTAGCGCCCTCCCCTACTTCTCGGTGTAGTAGCTATTGAAAAGGGAGCCTTCGGGTCGCCCTCGACTAAGGTCACCAACTTTACTTTTGTTATTGTGGAAACCCAGTGACTTTCTGCACCATCGAGTTGTTGTTGTTATTATTATTAACTGTAATGAAGTCCTTGTTGCTCATGTGATCTATTCTAACTAAAGTCCTGTTTTTTTGGGGCGAGTTTGCCTGATTTAAAGTCTAAACATGTGACCAGTGTCCCAGCTTGGAGTCTAAAGATACAAGTTTACATTGCCACTATGGCTGCTGAAGAGGATTGCATATCAATCTTTGTGGGTTATTTAATGCCAAAGCCATCCTTGTAGAACAGTTGGGATACTATTTAACCTATAGTGAGGTGGGGGAATAATACCATTCTCAAGGATATTAGTCTGAAAGTGAACATGACTGCACAATTGGAGTTCAAATTTGCTTTCTTCAACGTTAATGTCCAACATGTTAACCACTACGCTATGGGGACTAGCCTCTTTTAGAAGTGAGGGGTATGGCATTGACAATATAAGTAGATAAAACAATAATAATTAATGAGCTTAAAACGGTAAAATTTAAATTATAATTCTGGAAATTTGGTTTGGGGTGGGGTAAAAAAGAATCAAAATGGAAAAAATTTAAAAATAACATTTACATTTTAATTTGTTTTAAATAGGCTGTTGATAGGGACTTCAAAAGTGCAAATATGTTTTTTGTGCATGCATAAATATTTTGATTATCTCAAAGACCTACAATGAAAACAAATTTTTTCTTATATATTCCATCATTTTGGATGACACATGTATACAAACTGACATAATAAATTGCTAATAAATAATTGTGTGCTCTTGCAGACCCTAAATGATGGCTTATATCATTTATACTGCAAGGGAGATCCAAACATAATTGTTGTTTTGGGTTAAGAACAATTTCTTCTAGAATTTTATCATTTTATTTTATATGAAAGTTTTATTTGTTTTTTTTTGTTTTTTTTTTTTCAGAAAGTGGGAATCTATTTCCAGGCTTGTCAACCAGAAAATGTCTCAACAAGGTTTGTGGCCTACTTTGATTCACACACACACACACACATATATATATATATAGGTATTATTTGGTCCAGTTAAACCAGAGTTGGGAGTAATTCCTTCAGGACAAGAAAATCATTCAGGAGCTGAACATTTAAATTTTCCTGGTGGAGAGCTCAATGTAATTTTTTACAGAGCAATATTTCTTTAAAGAAAAAACCAAAGACCAGTTATTTTAGGATTATAAATTTATTTCCATCCTGTTTTTCAGTTTCTGGTGTGAACCAAAAACATGAAGAAAAATATAACAGGGCTTCTTCAGATCCAATGGATAAATAAAACAGGATAGACACGTGGGGGGAGGAAGAGATTAAAAGAGTTACCTCCTCGTTTTATTGAATTTCCGTTTTTTTTTATATAAGTATACTCACTCTGAATACCCCTGTTAACAAGGCCTTGTGCTATATATGTTCTCTGACAAAAGCAACAAGCTGGAAACATATATGTATGTAAGAACAAAATAAATAAATTAAAAAAATACAAATCTCTTTGTGGACCTACCTATTTTAAAATATATATTTGCCAATGGTCTGAGAGACCTGGGTTCAATACCAAAGACTTTAAAAATGGTACTTGATTACCTCCTTACTTAATACTTAGCAATATAGAGTATGTATCAAGGGTAAAGTGGAGCAATCCAGGGAAAGGAGTAGCGCCCTCCCCTACACTTCGGTGTTGTAGCTAGTGGAAAGGGAGCCATCAGGTAGCCCTCAACTACAGTTGTCAACTTTACTTTATTAAATAAGATAATTAAAAAAACAGGTTAAAAATTGACAACTGAGTTGTGAGTTTTTTATCCAATTTTATTTTATTCTATATTTGAAATATCTTATCATATTTACCAACCCCTCTGCTTGGGCAGGATATGACACAAGGTCAATTTTTTAAGCGGAGTTTAACAGGTTTGAATTCAGAGTTTTCCTTCTAGACTAGTTGCCTCACCAAGGCTGAAGAACCCAGTCTGCCCTACTATTTACCCATAGCTAGAGGGAGAGAATAATTGGATTCATACCTTTCCCAAGGGTATTAGTGCTATGTGAAATGCAATCTGTCTCATCCAGGATTTGAACTCGTGTCGCCATGTCTCTTTCCTACCACGCTAACCATTACACCACAGGCTCCTCCTTGAAATATATTATGATATTACTCTAAATTTTCATACCGGGAACGCTAAAGATTTTACTAATGAAAAATGCTTTAGCATTAAATTTTAATCCTAATTATATGGAGAAAATAGAAAAACAAAGTAATCCAAAAGTGCTGAATTTATTACCAAGGAAAGTCAACATTTCAGCTGACGAATTTAAGTTTTTGCTGGTTGACCAACACTGGTGTATCCATGTGTAGGAGTTCAAATAAGAATATTGTTTGTGAACTCGGCCTTATTTCCCCAGCATGTCTTGCTTGGATGGTTTACAAGATGGGAGGTAAGTGGATATACAGTTGCTGTTTTATAAGGTGCTGTTTCCAGGATTAATTCAAAAAAGCAGGCAGTGTAGTTCCAGTCTAGCTTTTTCTTCGCATTTTGTTTAGGTTTAATTAGTGCAACTATACATTAGTAATAACACAGATATAGCTTGGAAGACTTGCTTATTTTTCTGGATACACTACTGATGATATATATTATTAAATAAGATAAGGAATGAAACCGTACATTTGGCAGTTTCACTCAAACCTCTTCACCTATATGTATTTTGGGCAGGCCCCTTCTCGTTGGTCAGGGATTTATTTCAAAGATACCTCCACTCATAAGTAAAAATAAACCTTTGTGGCACTGTCTTTTCTCTCTGTCCTACTTCGGGTGCCATGTTATACCAGAAAGTTGTTTCTACTGGTGAGATCCCTCTATATATAACCATTCATACATCGCCATGCGTGCTGCTACCACCAAAATACCACATTTGCTCTATGAAGAAAGACCTACTTACAACCCCGAAAGTGATGTATGATTTTATTTACAATTTTGTGATATTTTTACAATGAAATTTATATGCTGAGAATGGGAGAAAAACCCCGAAATATGTACAATACGAAAAACAAGGAAAAATTCCCCGTTTGGTTGCCCACCCACGAAAATGGAGGCCGACTGTATTCCGGTGTCTGAAAACACTGAAAACAAACCAGACCTACCCTAGGTGGGACTGGGATCCTACTCTAGTAGGGAAAAGAAATACAGGGTTGGGCGCGGAATGGGACAATAAAAGAAGGCAGGTAATTTTTATATACATGTGAATTTTTTCAAGATCTTCAATAAAAGCGGGCTGGAGTATGGGTAGAGGTACAAAAATAATGGGGATGGGGAAGATCTTGAGAACTAACGACTAGATGACGGGGACAATGACTGACAACATACTGCTAACTAGGCTTCAAGGGGAAAAGGCTTTGCCTACTTACCAGGGGTGGGGTCCCGAAGGACCCATACCGTAGACGACATGGGCCGGCAGAGGAAGGAAGGATGGCTCCAACATTGCCCCCTTTCTTACGCCCAGGCTCACTGCATTCACCCACCTTCTGCTGAATGTTATGCGATCCAAGCGTTTTCTATCGCATCTGATTTTGACCCTAAGCGAATGCCTAAAATACTAAACAAGATCACGATGAGAAAAGTTTGCATCGTCATACAATCCCTTCTTTCGCGTAGTCCAAATCACCATTTGAGCTACAGCTAGGATCGCGAGAAACACCACACGCTTCTCACCCTGAAACGGAGGAAGAACGTTGTCCACGACGTAACCAACGTCGAGCAGCACGAGCTGCTTGGGTTCGATGCGAGCCGTCCACTCCCCGACGTGATCCCAAAACGGGCGAACTCGCTCGTAATAATGCCCTGTCGGCTGGGGCTGTAGAATACGCCGACTGCACCTCTGCGGAGGGGTAAGACCCCCCCAATGAGGCCACCTGTTGGCCATGGGTGGTGACCTGTAAGGCGCTAGGACGGATCCCTGGTGGTTGAGCAGTCATTGATCCGGCGACAGAGTGATCAATGGCTTGCAACACACCACTTTGCCCCTTACTTGGTCTGACGGGCTGTCGGATTGGGCCCGATCCGATCAATTGGCTGGTCCCAACATGCCCTAGCACATATGTGGTTTTGTTTTTTTACTTTCCCGATCGTATCATACAATCTGCTCTTGTGGAACTATTTGATCTACTTTTGCAGAACTATTTCCAACCCTTTATTCCATACGTTTCCATATGTGCTAGAAGGCGGGGGCTGAGGGTCAATTGTGCTGAGGTAGGACTTATGACCACTGTGAGATTGTTGTTTTTTAAAAAATGCATATTTTTAGCAGAGGCTCAGAATCATACTCTTTGCATGAGTATACTGGTATTGTATCCCCGTCTCAGCCAAGGCGAATGGGTTGCCCCCTTGGTTCATTCCCCTCTCAAGTTGGAGTCCATGGTGGCTGGTGGAGCATAGGACCAGTGAATAACAATTACCAATCATGGCTTTTTCTTCATCAAAAAAACTGAAACGTACCCTAATGGAAACTGAATCGGACTATGAAGGTGTGGCAAGTTTCCCCAGATTCATAATAATTGAATCCATTGAAACGCCAATAACAAATTTATCGCCTTTTTTAATAGAAAAGGTAATATCTAGTAATATGACGCCCGTCCACGTAAAAAAACTAAAAAATCAAACTTTGCTCGTTGAAGTAGATAAAAGGAAAAATGCCAATTTCCTACTGAAAATGACAAAATTTCATACTATTAATGTAAAATCTTACCCTCACAAATCCTTGAACATAAGTAAAGGGGTTGTAAGAAGTAAGGAATTGTCATTATGCACAATTGATGAAATAAAAAAAGAAATGAAGAAAGAAGGTGTAACAGAAGTAAAGAGAGTTACAATCAAAAAAGAGGGTAAACTCATTGAAACTAACACCTACATAATGACATTTGACCAACCTAAAATACCGGAGAGTTGAGCAATTCATACCCAATCCATTGCGTTGCTACAGTTGTCAAAAATATGGCCATCATGAGGATAATTGTAGAGGTCGACAAGTATGTGGCAAATGTGCACAACAAGATCCTGACCGCCACATTGACAATTGTAACAATCCATATAAGTGTGCGAATTGCGGAGCCGATCATCCCGTCTATGCACGATCCTTTGAAAGTTGGAAACAGGAAAAAGAAATATTGGGAATCAAACACAGGAACAACATCCCATTCAACAAAGCGCAGAAAATGATAGGATCTAAGACCACAACCTACTCTCAAGCCGTCCAGTGCAATAAAACCCAATATAATTACGAGATAGTAAAAAAATTGATTCAGCTGGAGCCGGGTGACTGGGAAGGCTATATCAATGAAATAAGAGCCTCCCTTGATACTAGCAAAACTTTAGAGACACCAACTACAAAGGCAGATCTTGTAGCAGACAAAGTGAAGATGCCTGCTCACTCACACACCTCCACGGTTAAGACCGATCTAGAAAAGAGCATGGAGCTATTGCCAACCACACAACCAACTAAATGTGTTACGGAGAAATCCCCTTCTAAAACAAAACCAAAAGATAGGAGATCCCCAATAAGACCACCCAATTCTACAGATACCTCTCCAAACAAGAAACTACAAAAAGACAAGACAAAAATTACTCCAAAACAAAATGAAAATGTTGACGTGAGTAACAAATTTAAAATTTTAGAAAAGATGGAAACAGAAAACAGCCCCAAGTACATAAACATAAAAGCCATAAAAATAAACGATCAAACAGTCCAGATCTAAGGCCTAACAATGAACCACAAAATAATCCAGTGGAACTGCTGCGGAATCAAAGCCAATAGGAGCGAACTGCTCTTATTGATGACTCGACAACAACCTGCCATTGTCTGCCTTCAAGAAACATTTCTTAAAACCAATGATGATATCACAATAAAAAACCACCAAAGTTACAATTTCATCAACAATACCGGTCATGGAGCTTCAGGTGGTGTCTCAATCCTTATTAGGAACAACATACCTCAAAGCAAAATCCACCTCAACACTCAACTCCAAGCAATAGCTGTCAAAGTGACATTACACAGAACAATTAATATCTGCTCTATATATATTCCTCCTCACGATGCCATAAATGAAAGTGAAATCCACAACATATTACAGCAACTACCCACACCTTTTATTCTACTTGGCGATTTTAACAGCCATAACACCATGTGGGGCTGTAGAAGCACAAACCACAAAGGCCAAATTCTTGTTGCCCAGTCAGCTGGGGCTGTAGAATACACTGACTGCGCCTCTGCTGAGGGGTAAGACCCCCCCTAACGAGTGTCCTGGATATGACACTAAACAATCTGATGGTGAGGTTCCAGCAGTGCTGGAGCTTTCGGGAATGCGGAGTACCCCTCCATTACCATTGCTCCCAGGTCCACTCTGGCCCGGAGTGGTAGCACCTGATAAGGGTCCTATCTATGGGTTAAATAGAATTAACAGCATACTTATGCTAAAATAAATTGTTTGAGTAAAACTGAATAGTTTGAAATAGAAATGACTTTTACAATTAAATCGTAATTACATTTAAACTGCGTGTTTATGCTTAACTGAATTATTTGAAATAGAACTGTTTTTCGACATTAAAACTGTATTTACACTTAACCAAATTGTTACATACAACTGCTTGAATAGTTAGAAATGGAAATGTTTTTGACCATTAAACTGTGTACTTATGCTAAACTGAATTGTTTTAAATAGAATAGATTATTTACATAAAAATGGATTTGGCGTTAAATAACCTACAAAGGTTGATATGCCATGAAACCAAACCAAATTCTTGAAAATATCATTAACAATAATAATCTCTGCCTATTCAACAAAAAATCACCAACACATCTGGATCCATCATCTGCTACCTACTCAGCCATTGATTTAACCCTCTGCGACACTTCACTGTTCCTTGATTTCACCTGGAGGGTGTATGAGGACACATGCGGAAGCGACCATTTCCCAATTGTACTCGAGAGTCTGCACCCTCAAGATGACGACCTTCCCCGGTGGAGGTTGAATAAAGCTAACTGGGAAGAATTTCGCTCTCAATGTCAGAAACATCTCATAGTAAACAATACCGAAACTATTCCCGAATTCTCAAAAAAAACTTATAAATATAGCTAAAACATGCATTCCACACAACCCAACAATTCATAAACGAGACAGACCTTGGTTCAGCAAAGAATGTAAACAGGCTATTTGCCTACGACGAACAGCTTTGCGGAAATTCAACACTGAACCCACAACCTCCAATTTAATCTCTTTTAAATTCCACCGAGCTAACGCCCGTAAAATCATCAGAGAAGCGAAGGAAAAATCCTGGCAAAATTACGTGAGCAAGCTAAATACCTCTTCTAACATCAAAACGGTTTGGCTCATGATTCAAAAAATAGCCGGTAAAAAACAATCAACTCCATTAAAACACCTCTCCGTAACAAACCACAAAATAACAGGTAAAAAGGCCATAGCAGATCTTCTTGCAGAAACATTTTCTAAAAACTCCTCCAGACAATTCAACACAGAATTCTCTAAAATCAAACCCATCTTCGAAAAGAAAAAAATAAAGTTCTCTTCAAATAACTCGGAAGAATACAATAAGCCATTTACCCTAACTGAACTAGTGGACTCCATAAAAAAATCCAACCACTCTGCTGTCGGTCCTGATGAAGTACACAACGAGTTTCTCAAACAGCTCCCAGATGAATCGGTCAAATGCCTACTAAAGCTATATAATAATATTTGGGTGAACGGTACTTTCCCAGAAACATGGAGACAATCAATAATTGTCCCGATCCCCAAATCAGGCAAAGATACATCGAACCCGCAGAATTATCGACCCATCGCATTGACTAGCTGCCTTTGTAAGACGATGGAGCAGATGATAAATAGTAGACTGACGTGGTATCTCAAGACAAATGGTCTAATAACAAATATGCAAACAGGATTCCGGAAAAAGAGAGGAACCATAGATCATTTGATACAACTAGAAACCTTCATCAGAGAAGCCTTCATAAGAAAACAACATCTGACGGCAGTATTTTTTGACTTAGAGAAGGCTTATGACATGACGTGGAAGTATGGTATTTTGCGGGACCTCTATAATCTAGGCTTAAGAGGAAGACTGCCGATGTTCATAAAAAACTTTCTCTTCGAAAGAACATTTAGGGTACGCGTGGGATCCACCCTTTCAAACTCACAACATCAACAGGAGGGTGTTCCGCAAGGCAGCATCTTCTCCGTTACTCTCTTCTCCATAAAAGTCAATAACATTGTAAAATGTCTAACCCCCTCAATCGACTATGCTCTCTACGTCGATGACTTTGTCATATGCTATCGGGCCACTCATATGAACGTAGTAGAGCGACAGCTTCAACTAAACTTAAACAAAGTAAATAAATGGGCAAGAGAAAATGGATTTAAGTTCTCCAAGTCTAAAACTAAATGCGTGCATTTTTGCTCTCTAAGGAAAATGCACAATGACCCTCTCCTAAAAATTGATGACTCCGAAATACCAGTTGTTAATGAATACAAATTCCTCGGCATAATATTCAATAAAAAACTTTCATACATCCCACACATAAAATAACTAAAAAACAAATCAACCGTGCCCAACAACTTCTGCAAGTCGTTGCCCACACAGAGTGGGGAGCTGACCGTCAAACTCTAATTAAGTTATATAGAACTCTTCTCCGCTCTCAACTCGACTATGGCATTTTCGTATATAGATCTGCCAGGAAATCTTATATGAAACAACTTGACACTATTCACCATGAAAGCTTAAGACTGGTATTAGGAGCATTTAGAACTTCTCCAATTGACAGCCTATACGCCGAAGCTCACGAAGCACCTCTACAGATCAGAAGTGAAAAATCAGCCCTCCAGTATTACACCAAGCTTAAATCTTCTCCCTCGAACCCAGCATATGACTGCACCTTTGATCCAAGATACAGACAATATTTCGACCAAAAAGAAAAATCAATTAGACCATTTGGCCTCCGTATGGAGCCTATTCTCAAAGAAGCCACCATTCCTCTAGATAATATCCATAAAAGCATCTTGCCACAAATACCACCTTGGATCATTAAAAATCCAAAAGTTAACCTTCGACTGAATCAACTCCATAAAACAAAGACACATCCCTTCACCTACCAAGAAAAACATCAAAATATCCTCCAACAGCATCCTGATTATCTATGTATATATACAGATGGATCCAAAGACTACAATAAAACAGCATGTGCAGCAGTCTTAAACAAAATAATAAAAACAAAAGCTCTTCCAATGGATAGTTCTATTTTCACAGCTGAGGCCTGTGCAATAGACTTGGCTCTCGACATTATCTCGAAAGAAAAAAACAAAAAATTCATCATATTCTCAGATTCGCTTTCTGTCCTATTATCATTAAACAACAAAAAACTAGAGCACCCACTTATTATCAAACTACTTTGCAGACTACACTTAACATAAAACAAAGAAATCATTTTTTTGTTGGATTCCAAGCCACATTGGGGTGAGAGGAAATCATAGAGCAAAATCGGCTTTAGATTTGACCCCTGACAAGTACAACATCCCATACACCGATCTGAAACCGAAAATAAATAATTTCCTCCATAAAAAATGGCAACAACGCTGGAATAGAAATACTAGTAATAAACTATTCCAGGTCAAACCCTTTTTGGGAGAATGGCGTCCAGCCTTTCGAAAATCGCGAAAAGAACAAGGAACAATAACGCGATTGCGTAATGGTCACAGCAGACTTACGCACTCTTTTACACTCAAGCAAGAACAGCAACCACAGTGCTCGATATGCCAAACGCCCTGCACAATCAAACACGTTCTCCTTGAGTGTAAAGTTTTTAATGACACCAGAAAGCACTATTTCCACGCAAATACAATAAAGGACTTATTTGAGAACGTCCACATGGATAATGTTTTGTCGTTCTTGAAAGAGACCTGGTTGTACCAGAAAATATAGACTTGGTTACAATCCTGAAAATACAACAAAGTTGTAGATAGAATAGAATTATGCTTGTGTTGGTAGAAATAGTAGTGAGAAATAATAATAAAACAACACTATCATCACTAAATAAACTAATGTCACATAGAAATACTTGCAAATACTTACTCATATGCGAGTAAATGAGTTGTATGGTTTTAGTATTGTATGATTAAACTATGTGTCTACAAACCGTACATACGTGTAAACAGGCTTTGGCATTAAATAACCTATAGAGGTTGATATGCCATTAAACCCAATCAACCAACCAACCAATCACTCGCAATAGTAGAAGGCATGCTCAGCCGTTTCTTCTAATCCACTGCCACAGCGAGGACAATCAGGCATGTCTGCCAGGCCCGCTTTGTAGTTCAAGCCGAGAAGGGGTAACGCATTCCATTCAAGTCGCCAGGTGAGCGAGAACTCAGAGATGTTCAAGAAGCTCGATCCTGGCGCCCAATTCAAGTGAGAGCGGATCTCCTCCGCTCGCTAAGAGGATCAGAAGCGGAACCCACCACTAGCTCCCGATATAGCTCTTTCCGAGGCAGTGAAAGGTCACTGAACCCAAGAAGGTTAGGAAGGGCCTTTCGGCACTCGCGGACAAACAGTGCTTCACCCAAAGGCTGACGTAGGCCTTTGGGTCTGACTGGAGACAAGGAAAAGTCCGACTCGCCTTTCGTCTCCACACTGCGTCCCCCGTCAAGGACCGGCCCAGGTATGCAAGTCTTTCAGCAAGCCAGTGGCTCTCCAGATCAGGCATACCCAGACCCCCGTTGCGTATACGTTGGCTACTGACCTGCCTACGGACCATCGGCCTTGCACCTCCCCAGAGCAATCTGGAGAGGGATTGTTGCAGTGCCAACCGACGTGCCTTAGGCAGAGGAAGTACAGCCAATCGGTAAAGGATCAGGAGGAAGATGTACGTGGCGCACGCCTCCACCCTGTCCTTTAAGGACAACCTCCTTGAAAGCCAGATTCCCACCTGAGCATTCACCTTGGTTTGTACTTCCGACCAATTTCGCTCCAGTTGGAAGGTCGGGCCCGAACCACACCCTGAGGATGCGGACGGGTCCGTCACTCCAGCGGAAGGGCCCTGGAAGAGTATTGCTATTCCTCCAAGCACCAAGCCGCAAACCTTCACTTTTGTCAAAACTGACCTTGGCTCCTGCAATCCGCTCGTACTCGACAACCACCTCTTTCACAGCCTTTATATCCAGCCAGCGGGATACAAAGACTGTGAGGTCATCAGCGAACGCGGAAACCCTTGCCGTAAGAGGGCCAGCAAAGGGGATACCGAGCAGGGACGGACTTGTCCCCTCATCCCTAAGCCTGCGCAGGAGGGGCTCCAACACGAGGACATAGAGAAGAGGAGACAGAGGGCAGCCCTGCTGGACCAAACACTCGATCGTGAATACCCTCGAACGCCTTCCGTTCACCTGCACCACTGCCTGAGGGTTATGGTACATCATGCTAATCCATCTGCAGAAATCTGGTTTGAATCCGGCAGTCTCCAAAACAGTCGCCAAGAACCAATGGTCAACCCTATCGAAGGCCTTGGACTGACCTAAACTGATCAGTGCAGCTTCGGTGTCGTTTTCTATCCCCTCTAGGACCTCGCGAATCAAGTGCAGATTGTCCTGGATCGATCTTCCCTTCACAGCAAAGGTCTGTTCGAGGCCGATCAGATCACTGATGACACGCTGTTAAGCAGAGTTATGGGCCTGTAGTCGTCTAAACCCTCCCAACATGCTGGCCACCTTTCTTCAGCAATGTGATCACGCCCTTGGTAACACAACCAGGGATGGCTCCCTGGATGAACCAATGGTTGAACATATCCGTCAGAATAGGGACAAACATGTGCGACATCCTCAAGTACACTTCGTAGGGAAAACCATCTAGTCCCGGCGACTTGTTGAGGTCGACCTGCTTCAACGCATCACGGACTTCGCATTCAGTAACCACACCCTTGCAGCTAGCCACTTCAGCCACCCCAAGGCGGGGGAAGTCAGCAAGATAGCTACGAAACTCCCAGATCGGGAGATCAGTGCAGTGGGCAAAGCAATCCCGAAAGTGCGCCCGAAAGGCATCACGCATCTCACGACTCGATCACAGCAGTCACCCGTCCGGGGTCTTGACAGATGCGATGTACCGATCGAGGAACCTTCGCACTTCTTCTTTACGCGCAGTCGCGTTTGATTTCACAGCTTCGTTGAGAACTCAATTTAACCTAGATCTTACTACGAATCCTTTGTAGCGCTCGCTACTCTCAAGCTCAAGGTCCCTCCTAGCTAGTTCTACACCTAGGGAGTCCCCCCCCCAGCCACTGCCCGGAAAAGTCTCTCTTCTATAGACTTCACCTCCTTGGCCTTATCTAGTTTGAGCTGTCGACCGTATTTGGTGGCGAAGTCTCTAATCCTATATTTGAGAGAAACCCACCACCTATTCCCGGTAACCGCCCCCACTAATGCCCGCTGAACTAGGGATTCCAGCCAGTCCCGGAAGTCCCGTATCTCCAGTAAGGAGGTATTGAACTTCCAGTAGCCGGCTAGACTAGACCTATTGGCTAACCGCAGACTGACCCTAACAAGCTTATGGTCAGTCCATGCTATCAGGTGGAACGTGGGACAACTAACGAAATCAATATCAGCTCGTCTAACTAACTCTGTCCAAGTAGGAACCTACTTTGGCAGATGGCGAGCTATCTCGCCACGTCCACATCTCCCGCCCTGGGTGATCAAGACGAAACCTGTCGACGAGGCTGTGACGAGTCACGAAGCCGACAAGGCTGCTATCACACCTTCCCGCACGCCTAGCTCCCCAACCGACCTTATCTATCTTTGGATCAAGGACCGTATTCCAATCACCCATTAAGACTAGCTGCTTCGTATCGTCCAGGAACGGCGCTAACTGACGAAAAAAGGAAACCCTCTCCGCTGTGATATTGGACGCATAAACCGCAACCAGACAAAACTTGAAACTTTTCACGGCAACATCGGCCACAACCAGCCGGCCCCCGTTACCTGCAAAAACAACATCAGCATCAAGGCTGCGTCCAACTAGCAAAGAGACCCCAGCGCTGATGCGGCTGCTGTATGCTGAGAAAACGTTAAAGTCGCTTTCCAGCACCCGACAGTCGGCATCGCAAGTGAAGTGTGTCTCTTGCACTGCAGCAACATCTACTCCGAGGTTCTTGAGTTCACCAAGCAAGCGTGCACACTTGCTTGAGTCCCTCAGTCCCCTCACATTCAAAATGGCAAGGTTTAGAGCCATCAATCTCACTTACCTTACTCAGTGTCGACTACAGGCCGGAAATCCTTGGGTGTGAGGATGCCGACAGCCTGACGCAGGGAACCGTTGCCGAGTTCAGTTGTAACCCTGTTGTCCCTGGTGATTCCGCTAACATCTATTGGGAACCACAGCTTTAGGGACCTATAAAGTGACGGGTGAACCAAAATAAGGACCCTACCCGAACAATATGGGATGCATTTTTTCAGGGAGGAGTGCTCCAACTCCGCCAGCTTTATGCCCGTATCAGTCTGACAGACCGTACTCAAGAACTTCCATACGTCTTTGGTACGGTCGCCAGCTGACCGGACAAAATTAGTGCCTTTCGAAGCTGGAAGTCACCGACTGCTTCCAGCTCTACTGAGCACAAAGCCACTGCCTGCTGTATTTGCTGAATTGTAAGTTCTTGTTTGCCCTCCTGCCGATTTGTTTTTTTGCTAGCAGGAGGGTCTTGTTTCTGTTTTGCCAGGAAGAGTTCCTATGATGATATGATAGTGGGGCTAAGTGAGGGAAGAGATGGTGTCCGGGTTAAATTTAGGCGCTGGGACCGGTCAGCTGATTGTGACCTTGGAAGGGGGATTTGGTATGGTCGGTGACTTTTTCTGAAATATTGTTCTTGTGGTGAGAGGGTAACAATTTGATGAGGGGGTTGTGTGGGTTGTAGGATTTGAGGGGGAAAAGGAGGTGGAGGAGGTTGTTGTCTTTGTAGCTGAGAGGAGGGGCCTGCCTTGGGTTGTTCGGGGCATTTTTTTTTTTGCGGCCCCCTCCCCACTGTCCCTTCTCCTCTTCAAATTTACATTAGTTTACATCTCTTCCGGTTGGTTTATTTTGCTTTTCTTTTTATGCTTTTTGGGAGATGCTAAAAGTACTGTTACAGTTGGCGTCTTTGGTGTTGTTGTTGAAGGTCTGGGTGATGCTGCTAGTGCCGATGTTGCTGGTGTTGCTGATGCCGGAGTTACTGGTGGTTCTGGTGTTGCTGCTGCTGTTGGTGGGGCCTTTTTTTGAGGAGGGGATGAAGATGAGCTTTTTTCCCCTTGTTTGGGGGACCCCTTCCTCTTACGGGTCACCTCTGTCCAGCCCTCCTGGTTATTTTTAGGCTGGGCTTGCCCTGGGCCTCTGCTTCCTTGTTGATGGTGGGGGGGGCGCTGTGTCTTTTGTTGTTGACGTGGCTGACACCTTTTCTTTGTTTTCAGGTCGCTGGAGGCAAAACTTGGCGATATGGCCAATTTGTTTACACCCCCAGCACCTGGGGCGTCTTCCTTCCACCATCATTTGCCGATCCCCGCATACTAGTGTCTCCGGGATGGCTTTAAAGCCATCCCTTGTCAGGCACAGCCGGAAGGCATAATCCCCGTAGGCTGTCCCGGCCGGGGATCTGAGGAGGTTAAACTCTTCTACCTGGCCATAGGCACTTAGATATGCCGCCAGGACCTCCCCAGTGTTGCAGACCGTGACGCGGAGCCTACGGGTGCCTTTGTATTCCGGCTGTAGCCTGAAGTTCTTTGTTATTATATCACTTCCTGCTGTCTTCGCCGCTTGCTCTTCACTAGGAAGTAGGACATCCCATGTCACAAAACTTTTCCTGCAGAAGTACTGACATGGGATGCCTGCCTTCCTCAACAGCTCTTCGAATATGTCTTTATTTAGCCCCATGAGCCTTTTAGTCTTTAAGTCGGAAACGACCAGCGAGAGGACTCTTGGTGTTATCTTTTCGACTATTTCCGGGATGGGCAGTATCTCATTTCCATTAAAGTACTACGCGTACTTGCCCACCCGGTCTTTTTCATAGTTTGCCGGTCCCCTCTGCTGGCCTTTCCAGGCTGTGGGGCTTTTTTGGGCCGGCTGTATCGGGCTATCCTGGCTTCCATTTGTATCTTGCGATTCGGCGGGGATCGGCAGCGAAGGCCAATTTGCCCCTATCAGGCTTTGAGTTTTATTTGGGTCACTTTGTGTATTAGTTAGAGTTGTTGCCCCCTCCATGGCTGCGATAAAAATTAGCAGCCAGGAGGGTATAAATAAACCTCCAACTGTAGCTAGTATGGAGGGGGGTTCTACTGTTTAACTGAAAAAGTATCAAATAAAAGAAATAAAACAAGTAAGATGACACCACAAAAAATTAAAAACAGGTAGAACCCCTGAAAATATAAAAAGCAAGTAATAAGGCAGCAAATAAAATCCTACAACAATAAAACAAAAAGTCGGATAACGAGTGACGGAATAACAAAAACAAGTCAGTCGACGAAACAAAGAGTTCTCGGTAAGACTTAAAGAAAAAAGTTCAAACAAAAGACACAAAAAAACAGTCTTACCGAGATAACCAAATTAGAGTTGTAACAAGTAATCCAAATTATAACACACGTAGTAACATGATATTCTGAAAAAAGCTGGTGCTCTCCCCTCTACCAGCTTAGTTCTTAATTAATATACCCTATGGATAAGTCCATTATTCTGGTCATAGGTGAGTCACCTACAACACATATGGTGCATCCCATGTAACTTCTCTCATTCTGCAGTCCCTAAACAACATACAGGGACCTCTTCCTCCTCCTCCTCAACATCCAATCATTTTTTGTTTACTCGGGTTGGTGCATCCACTTTGTTCTTTTCTGAAGTCACAAACACTTCTTTCAACCATAATCCAAATTTGGGTATTACTTCTTTTAGTATTTCTAATTTTTTCTGTACTATCATTTTTCCAGCGCCTTCCACTCTCCTCTACAGTAGAGTTTATCCAGCTTAATCAAAAAAGGGGTCGGAACTCCTTCACACCAACTATCAGAATAACACGACTTCGCAACTCATGCCAACTCCTCTTAACTCAATGTCTGCTCTCCACTTTCAGAATAATACTCTGCCTCGCCAATTTGGTCTTTTTATAGCCTCTTCTCCTCATATGCAAATTACCTCTACTCGCCTATAAGGAGTCCACAAACTCGCATTCCTCTTTTTATCTTTTCCCGATGGTCAAATGCAGACGCGATGTGAGTAATCTATTCCATTACTTTTTATACCACAGTACTGTCACTAAATTGGTCCTCACTTCTATCCCTCTTAATACCCACTTTAAAGCCAGATTAATTCTTTTTAGCACAGCCTCCAATTCAGCCACATTGATGTTGTCATAGTCGTCCATTTTTCTTAGTCGTGCTGAATCTTCTGCAATCAAACCACCAATCTCCACAACTATACCTGTACCAATGCTACTAGCATCACACCACACCATTCCTGTTTTCATTTCAGAGATATACCATGTCCTAGTGACTGGATCCTTTTTCTTGACCTTGGGTAAAATCTCCTGCATCACAGTGGCAGTCTTCTTATCAGCTTCCCCCTCCTAGTTCATTCCTCTAGATCTTTTTTTTTTTCACATAGCTGTATGCCAGTCACAGTTACCCAGCAATGGAGTAATGCCCCACCAATTTACCACACATCAAGAACAATTCTCACATGCTCATCCTTCCTGTCATTTGTAGAACCTCATTGACCCTTCTGAACACCAGCTCATCCTCTTTTCCTATCTTCAGCTTGAGACCCATCACAGCTCCTCCCAATGATTCCAATGGCTTTGTCCAAATTCCTTAAGATGATTCACTACTTCCATCGTTGGTATCTTTTTCACATCTATTAAAATGTCATCAATGTATGAATGAGCGACTCCTTTCATTTTGTAACCCCCTTGTCAGCACAGTTTTCATGACTGCCGCCATAATTTTTGGCACAACAAGCCCTAATTGAGTCAGTAAGTTTTTCTTTTATAGCACACAAGCTGGTACCACCATATTTTCTTTGCAACACATAACCGCAGGTCTACTATCACAATTCCTCTTGCCAACTGTCTCCACTTTCTCATCTTTCCATCATGCGCATCAATTACATTGCTTTTAGTATGACACCCCACATGTTCAATTCGCAAAAGTGTAGTACTGATCTGACCTTCCCCTTTGTCACCTTGACCACCGCCATTAAAGATAGCATTCCTTTAACTTCACCTCTCCATGGTAAGAGAATACCCACCTCAATCCATCTTTCCACCTTTTTCTCATACTCCATTCTTTCTCTGTTCTCCTGGGAATTCTTGTAGTATTCTATCTTGTTTTCTAACACTGAAGGTTTTCCTTTCCAGTGCCATTCTACAGTTCATTTCTAACTGTCAAACTCTGCTTTGAAGTCTGTCATTAATTCTGCACCAGTTTAAATCTGTCAGCTGCAGTACAATGTATCTCTCCAAACTTCACGTCATCATTTTTTACAGTTAAACTTCCAAGTTTGTTAATTACATCCATTCCGACAACAATGTCCATCCTGTTCATGATGCAATCAATGATAATTACCTCTGTTGTCAGCATCATTCCACATAACTCTACTCGTTGGATTCTTCTACACTTTACTTCTGTTCCATCAACTGCTTTTACAGTGGTTCTATTCCCACTTCATTCACAAGCAAGCTTGGGACTAAGTAAAGTAGTAGTGCTGCTGATATCAACTGGCTCATTTGTCTAGAGGGTAGAGTGTTTGCCAATGCTCCAAAAGACTGGGGTTCAATCCCAGGTCGAGTCATACCAAAGACTTTAAAAATGGTACTTGATACCTCCTTGCTTAACACTCAGCAATATAAGGTAAGTATCAAGGGTAAAATGGAGCAATCATGGGAAAGGAGTAGCGCTCTCCCCTACATCTCGGTGTAGAAGCTATTGAAAAGGGAGCCTTCTGTTCACCCTCAATTACGGTCGCCAACTTTACTTTTTGCAGCTGATATCAACAAGAGCCGCCACTCTCATACTATGCACAAAAACCTCTATAATTGGAAGAAATCTATACCTCACCTTCATTCTATTAAGAGGCAAATGCTAGCGAAAAAGCTCCCCCCGACCTTGAGGGCAGTATCTTTCAATGTGCCTAAACCCCTTGCAATTATAGTTCAGGACTTTAGTCCTAGATAGCTCCTTGCAGTCTCTGATTTGGTAGGATCCCTAACATATGTGTTACTGCTCCTACAGTTTTTGGATCTTGACTTTGTTTTCTTTCCAATACTCTCACAGTTGCTATAAGCTCAGTCATCTCTATTTTCTCTACGCTAGGTAATTGTTGCAATGCAACTGATGTATTATCTGGGAAGCCCGTCCCAAAAGCTAGTTTTGCCGTTTGCTTAAATCCTCTTTCCATGTATCCTTGCCAACCTCTTAATATTGTTGGCATATATGTCTGCTGACTCTCTGGTCCATTTGACCCTTTTGAGTTTTTCAAATGCCTCTTCTGTAAATGCCTTCTTTAACCTCAACTCTACCATTTCTTTATCCTATTCATTATCATTCATCTTTAGAGAGCAAGTGCATTGCCCTCTAGAAAAAGTAGAAGAAAGCTTGGAAAATCTTCTGCAGTTTGGCTACCAGCTTCAGCTTTATCAACATCACCAGTTCTCCTCCTTCACCATTGAATGGCTTTACCATTTCTCTGGCCACTTTATCCATTTTAATGGTGAATAGTTTTTAGTCTGAAAATGGCTTCCTACAAAAAAAATCATACTCTCTTACAGTTTCTCTCTCTAGGTTCACATTTACCTTTCTTGATTGAAAAAAAGCACTGACTTTTTTTTTATTTTTTATTTTTTTATGTATGGTTACCCTGATTATGCTCCCACAATCCTTCTCACTTCTAGTCTAATACATATGAAATTTCTGCTCACGTCTGACTTCAATTTTCTCCTTTTTTCTTTCTTTTGGGATATGTGGTTTGGTTCAGGTGCTTGGATGCATGAGGGCAGAAACTGGCAGGCAGTGAGAGAGTGGCAGGTGTTCCTTGGAGATTCTTGGTGTCCAGCATTGCGGACAAGAAATTAGTTTACGAAACCTAGAACTTTCTATATTTAAACTATCATCAGTTTTTATTAATTATAAAGGTTTGATTAACATATTTTAAAGTTTGTTTGTTGACTCTTTTTTTTCATCATCCTTTGCTGAGTGTAATTATTGGTAGATAAAATAAATATATTGTTTATTGTAAGATTTGCAGAAACACTCATCTTCATCTTACGACTTGAAGATATTTTGAAATGGTCACCTGAAAATCTCGGCACTGTTTTATTTTGATGGTCACGATACTATCTCTGTCCCATAATAATTGTTACCTTTAGTGTATGAAATTAATATACATATGTAGCAACTATTATGGGATTGGAGTGCAAAAATGTAGTCTAATACTTTTTGTTTTTTTAGTCTAAGGGGGATAAATCAGTAGAATAAAGGGAGATAATTATGGACTATAACTTTATTGTTGTGATGTAATTTTATGACTATATTTTACTAATTTCAATAGATGAACCCATCGTTATTTCTCAGTTTAATTCATATGCATGAATAATAAAATATATAAGATGTACCCCTAGAAAAAATTCTACAGAGTACAGGGTGGAACCATAAAATTGTCGCCCTAGAAAAGATGACATGATTCCATTTCCGTTTAATGAAAACCAATTTTCTTTATTTGTCTCAGACTATCTACTAGTTGGCCGGTTGTGTAAAATTCCCAAGAGCGATAGGAGCCTTCTATCATGTCCGAAAGTGACACAATGTTCAACGAGCAAGATCGAAAATGCGCCACTGTACAAGTCATGCTCTCTACTGATCTAAGTTATGACAACAGGACCATTGCCAGCACCCTCGCTGGATGGCCACGAATAACAAGGACGTGCCCAGGGTGATGAAAACAAAGTTTCTGGCTACGGTTATGGTCTTTGGTGTGGTTTCAAGTGAAGGCCACATCATGCCACCTCACATCTTCGAAGTCGGCTTGAAAGTCAACACCAAAGTGTACCTGGATGTGCTGAAGAGTGTGGTCATCCCCTGGTGCAATCAGGTGGCTGGTGGCAGACCCTGGGTGTGGCAGCAGGACTCAGCGCCGGCCCACAAGTCCAAAGAGACACAGGCTTGGCTTCAGAAGGAGTGCTACGACTTTGTACCCTTCTCTCACTGCCCCCCCTCCCCCAACCTGAACCCACTGGACTACTTCATTTGGTCATACGTTGAGAACATCACCAACATGACCTCCCACAACACCAAAACCAGCCTGATCGCCACCATCCGCCGAGTATTTGCCGAGTTCCCACCAACGCTTGTGGAAAAGGCATGCTCTCAGTTCCACATCTGTATCTAGGCGGTGATTGAGGCTGAAGGCGGCTACATTGAATAGATGTCAGCTCTACTACATAATCAAGTTATCTGAATTGATTTTTTTCAATAAAAGTTTTAAAATAAAGCTGTAGTGTTTTTTCTCTAGGACGACAATTTTATCATTTCACCCTGTGCATGTATAGTTGCACAAATTTAAAATATAAATAAAGATCTGAGATTTGTTGAATTAGACTTATACCTTAAAAAACTTCTAAAAAAAACTTCAATGACAAAATTGAAGATTTGATTGCTTGCTTGCTTAGGTTTCATGGTATATTAACCCTTGTTGGTTATTTAATACCGAATCCGTTTTCATACAAATAATCAGTTCTATTTCAAGTATAAGTATTTAGTTTAAATGTAAGTACACAGTTTAATTGTCAAAAACATTTCTATTTCAAGCTATTCAGTTTAGTTAAACAGTTATAATTCAAACAATTCACATTAGCATAAGTACGCAGTTTAGTTCTATTTAACCCTTAGAGCCCTATCAGGTGCTACTACTCCAGGCCAGAGTGGACCCGGGAATGAGGACAATGAAAGGGTACTCTGCATTCCCCAAAGCTCCAGCATCACAAGAACCTCACCATCAGGTTATTTAGTGTCATATCTAAGACACTCGTTGGGGAATGGGGTCTTACTTCTCCACACAGGTGCAGTCTGTATATTCTACAGCACCAGCCAACTGGGCAATGAAATTTGGTTTTGAGAAGTAAGTCACTAACTTTTGTAGGCAAATGTATTCATCTTATTTTTGAGAAAAATTTAATTAACCTTTTTAGGTGAGTGATATAATTTACAATAAGGCTAACATTGCCACTTTACAAGAATGTCAAGTTTAATAACAACATTATTTCAGCTGAGAATAAATGTGAAAGCTCTCAACAAAACAATTACTGATTCAAAAAAATAGCTTATTAAAAGAAAATTAAATATAAGTATTCATTTGAAATTTTATTTGTTTCTAATCACCTGTTTTCTTCTGTTTTTTAATAAGCAATCTTTAAAGGAAAAACATGAAAAATAGCCAATTCATGATAAAATTGCTACCTTTGTGAAGTTATATTGCAGGCTCATCAGAAATTTGAGTCTGGAAGAATCGGTTGTTTTGGCAACACAATTTTATGTAGAAACTGGACCCTAAACAAAGAAGCATTGACAGACACTGTTGTTTTTTTCACTCTGCTAGGCTTAGAATATTCTGACTGTATCCCTGCATAGGATTAAGGATGCCCCACTCCCACCCCGAAAAGGAGTGTGTTTGATATGATGCTAAACTGCACCTGATATTCAGGCTCCAGATTTGGAACTTTGTGTGTGTAGTACTCCTTAATTGCTATTATTCCCATGTCCACTCTAACTCGGAGTGGTAGTACTTGTTAGGGTCCCATCTATAGGTCAAATGGATCTGTTTAAAAATTTATATTTGATAGGACCATATGCAAAAAAAAGAAAGAACTGTGCCCAGTCAGCTGGGGCTGTAGAATACACCTCTACACAGACACTAAACAGTCAGATGGTGAGGTTCCAATGATGCTGGAGCTTTGGGGGATGTAGAGCACCCCTTCATTGCCATTGCTCCCAGGTCCACTCTGGCTCGGAGTGGTAGCACCTGATAGGGCCCTATCTATGGGTTAAATAGAACTAAACTGAATTGTTTGAATTAGAACTGTTTGAGTTAACGGAATAGCTTGAAATAGAAATGTTTTTGACAATTAAACTGTGTATTTATGCTAGACTGAATTGTTTGAAATGGAACTGTTTTTGACTTTAAAAATGTACTTACACTAAACTGAATAGCTTGAAATCGAAATGTTTTTGACAATTAAACTGTGTAATCATGCTAAATTGAATTGTTTGAAATGGAACTGACTATTTGCATAAAAATGGGTTTGGGGTTAAATAACCTACAAAGGTTGATATGCCATAAAACCCAACCAACCAAAAAAAAAAAATATAAAAAAAACTACACAAAAATAAATATGAATGTGATTCCCCAACTTGTATAAAATAACCCTAAATGGGTTGATATGCCTTTAAAATCAATCTATCAACCACAACAGCTTAATTTATATAATATATATACACATGCATACAACTCACACACACTAAATTAAACAGATGACAAACTAAATTACACAAAAGAATATTTCCCACATTTCGAATTTGATGATAAACAATGTTTTTCATAAAAGTAATTCCTCTTAATTCCTCTTTTACTGCCCTAATTTCACAACTTTCTCTTTAACATTAAAAATATATGAAAATAACTTCTAAAACAGAAAATCTTGAGGACTTGTTTATAAGTGTTGTTGATATAAGTGTTCATATTTATTTGCTGTCATTGCATTCCACCTTCTTTAACTGCATCAATGAGATATCTCATTAAAATTTGATGTATCCAGATTTTCTGGGTTTTTTTTTTAGTTATGGAATTAAAGAAATTAAAGCAGCTGTTAGTTTCAATTCTAATACTTCAATAGTATTTTGTCAAAACCAAGTGATCAGTTTGGAGAACAATTTGCTGGGATAGGTGTCACTATGGGGAGAGCTGGTGTTCTCTGAATTAATTTAATCAGCTAGTTTACCTACTGACTCATGAGTATTAGGGAGGGAGTTAAGTTTCACTGAGTTAAATCCATCTACCTACCCCTGTGACACACACTAAATCTAATGAAGTTAGTTAAGTAGTTACAACAGTATTAATATATGTATTTATAGTTGATGAAAAAAAAATGGTTTCTTTTGTATTTTTCTTTTGTAGCTGTTGCTGTTATTGCGATCTTGAAATGCACATTAAAATTTGACTGCCTCATTCTTGTCAGACAATATCGACCTCCACTACAGGCTTACACTATTGAATTTCCGGCTGGTAATTATTCAAACTTTTAATATGCCTTTTAATATTGTCAATGGTTTTAAGATTTTCATTCAGCTTTCTGCCATAGCATAGCCAATGATTACTTGGCCCAGGAAATATGTCTTTGTGTCAGACATGCCATTAGTCATTCCTCTTTGGTTGGGGCATAGTGTGGCATTGCAGGCTCTCACAGAAATTTGACTGACAAAGATGAGATGACAATGAGTTCACAGCAAGAAAAGTAAGTCGGACACTTGGTCGCAGAAAAAATACCACTCTATTTTTGATTGATGTTGCAACTTCTTTCTGAACCACTCTCAAAAACAGGAAGACATGAAGTGATATTCTCAAGTTGGAGGAAAGATGTATTGTTTGACAAGTCATAGCACACCACCTCCTAATGGTGGGAGTTTCACTAGCTTAGAAACCAAGGTTGTTACTTGTCACTCTAAAAGTTACAAACTGACTGATTGACCCTTTTCAAAAATCCTCAACTTTGGTGTGTGACTGTTTCTCACATCTACCGCAAGAGTTCTCGGGATTTACCCTTTATTGTCATGAAGCTGAGTACCAAGTTTTCTGTTGGTGGGAGGCTAACACTGATTACAATGATAAACATGTGACTCAGTTTCAGGTGAGGGCTATACACCAATAAAAAAAATTCTTACTCATGGAAACAATTTTGGAAGTCTTCAACTGACACTAACTTCAATTGGTTTGTTACAAGTTGCATGTTCTCAACTGATTCCAAATAGCAACCACTGAGCTGGTATTTGATTTCTGGAAATGGGGATAAAAAATCACAAGATTCAGATTAAGGGGTGGAGGTAAAAAGACTTTGGTATACCCTCTCTGGTATATTTGTTTTAGACCAAAAACTCATCCACAGAAAATGAAATCCCTTGGAACCAATTTTGCAAAGATTTTCTGCATTCTCAGATACTTGATCAAAAAGCCATGAATAGTCAGTTGAATCAAATTGAATTCATCACCATCATATGTCAATCAGTGTCCTCGCTTTTGTCACATTTTCCTCCGTTTGAAAACTGATCAGTCAACCAGTACAGGGTACATCTCCCAAAATTGCCAAATGTTTTCTGCTACCTAAAACCTGTACCCAGGATTGAACTCCCATCTTCATTAAACTGTTGTTAACTTCTTTTTGTAGCATTGTTATAAAGTTTTGCAATTTTGTGCTGGGGAAGTCTCCATAGCATTTGATGTTGCATAGATATGGAGGGTGATGCACTTGCACAATCCTGTGTTTCACCAAACACCAATGATCCAAATATATTCAGACTGGTAATCAAAAAGAATCTCTAGACAATCGGTGGCATCATCACTCTATCATTATAGAAGTTGTATACATCTTTATTATGGAAGTTCTAAACATATCTTTATTTAGATTTAAGATTAAAAAACTTAAAGCTTCAGTCTTGATACATTTTGATCAAAGCTTGCATTTATTTACCAACCATTACACAATTTCTCTTACGATAATAGCCCAGTCGGCTGGGGCTGTAGAATACACAGACTACATCTCTGCTGAGGGATAAGACCCCCTCCCCCCCCAAATGAGTGTCCTAGATATGACACTAAATAATCTGATAGTGAGGCTTCTGTAATGCTGGAGCTTGGGGAAATGCTAAGTACCTCTTCATCACTCCCAGGTCCACTCTGACCTGATAGGGTCTTATCTATAGGTCAAATATTTAAACTAAGTGCAAACAAATGACTTATGCTTGATTGAATTGTTTGAAAAAGAACTGGTTAATCATTTTACTGTGTGTATACAAAAAAAAATGTTTAATTGAATTGTTAGTGATGCATAGCAATACTTGGAACAATTCAACTTTGACTTGTGCTAAATTAAATTGTTTGAAATAGAACTGTGTCATCATTTAACTGTGTGTAAACAAGTGTTTAATGTTTAATTGAATTGTTAGTGAACTTGGAACTATTTAATTTTGTTGACTTATGTTTACAAATCGTATATATCTAATATATATGGATAAACCGGATTTGGCATTAAAATAGCCTACAATGATTGATATGCCATAAAACCATCCAAATTTCTCTTCCAATAACCATTACACTTACAGTCATATCCTAAACAGGATGAAAGCTTGTAGGCATTGTAACTGGTGGAATCTTATTTGTATTTTGATAATTTCATTGTAAGAGAAATTGTTTAAGTACATCTTTTGCTTTGTTTTTTTTTTTTTGTTTTTTTTTTTTTTTTAATACTTAAGCAAAAAAATTCTTTTTAGGATTAGTTGATGTGAATGAATCCATATCTGAAGCTGCCCTTCGAGAATTGAAAGAAGAAACCGGATTTACAGGAATCCTAAAACACAAATCTCCAGGTATGTTGATTTCTAAGTTCATGAATGGTTTTAAAAATAAAAAAAATACGCCTTGTTGGCTGGGGCTGTAAAATACACTGACTGCACCACTGCAGAGGGGCAGGACCCTTGCAATGAGTGTCCCAAATATGAGAAAAATCATCTGATGGTGAAGCTCCAGTAATGATGGAGCTTTGGGGAATGTAGAGTACCCCTTCATTACCATTGGTTTCATTCTGACCTGGAGTGGTAGCACCTGATAAGGGTCCTATCTATGGGTCAAATAAAATTATTTGACATTTAAACCAAGTTCAAACAAATAACTTATGCTAAACTGAATTGCTTGAAATAGAACTGTTTTTGATCATTTAACTGTGTGTCTACAAATGACTGCTGTTTAATTGAATTTTTAGTGTTTAATAGCAATACTTGAAAACATTTAACTGTGTGCAAACAAATTATTTATAGTAAATAGAATTATTTGTATTAGATAGAAATAAGTGAAACCATTTAATTGTGTGCAAAAAAAAATTAGCTCACTCATTTAAAAATGTTATCTACAAAATGTGTTTAGAAATTAAATATTTTGATATCTACGTATGAAAAGGATTTGGCATTAAATAACCTATAATGGTTGTTGTGCCATAAAACCGAATCAAAACCAGTGAATGATATTTCTATACCTGAAAAGAAAAAAATGTGAAAGAGAATTTTGAGTTTTTTCTATACATGCTGTTAAAATTTGAGATCATTTGAACCAAAATTGGTCGAGTTATTAGATTATAAAATGATATCAACTTTTCTGAAACACCCCATACATCTTGAATGATTTCAAATTCTTTGTAACGCCCTGTATTTCAAATACTGTTTTCTTTCTACAAATGTCTAATCTTTAACAGTATTCAAAAAAAAATATAAACGCATTTTTCTTTGTATTAATTTTTTTTTTTTTTTTTTTTTTTTTTTTTTTTTTTTTTTTTTTTTTTTTAAAGTTTAAACTCTGGCAATTACCATATTTCTAAACTTGTGATTGATAAAAAAATATTTATTTCTTCCCAGTTGTTGGCCTTGATCCTGGAGCCAGTAATAATATTGTTACCCTTGTGACTGTTGAGGTAAGAAGATATAGTCTTTATTTCCCTCAATTTCTATTATGCATTTTTAATATAAAGGATTTTTCAAGAACAAAAATAAAGAAGGAACTTTGATAAAATAATCTATTTCAATATTTGGGATGGGTTTGTTCTTTGATAGTCAAACAGTTTTATTTTCATTTACAAAATTGTCTATGCATCTTTATTGGTCCCAAGGGGAGGTTTTAGCACAAAGTCTTTGTTATTTTTTTCATGGGGAAAGATAGGCTTTCATCAAGAAAGGGTTTCTAACAAACAATAATCAGTGGGGAAACCATGCGGCTGCAAGATGTTACTAATTATACAGAATTTAAAGTTTCAACTTGAAATGAATTGATTATCTTAGTGGAATAATTATTCACGTTTAATTAAACATTTCTAATTAGGTTTATTTGTAGTTCTGGTTGATATGTTTAATAATTTCATTGTATTATTGCTTTGTTAGGTGAATCTTTATATTAGGTTTTATATTTTTTATATTAGGTTTTTATGTCCAAGATCGCTGGATATAAAATTATTATATAAAAATTTTAATTCATAACAGTAAAAAAAATGTTATGAGAGCATTCCAAACCCAATTGTAATTTTCTGTATTTATCCAGATAAAAAGACAAATGTTAACCGTAAATTGCAACATACAGGTCGATATTTTAAGCTTGAAAAGATTTCTACAAAACTAGGAGTTGACTTATACAGCAGGGTAAAAATCTAACCTTTACTGCAGAGTGGTCAACCGGTGGAACGATAGTCCTTACAATTGATATACACTATTTAATGTGACTGTATCAGACTGTAGAGAGTTTCTATGGCATTGTGGCTAACATGCTGGACTGTGACATTTAGTTAGCAAGTTCACCCACCAGTTGTGTTATTACATTCTCTTTCAAACTAATAATACCCTTTGGAAACGTATGAATGCCCTTATCCCACTCCCAACTTTAGGTTAAATAGTACTACTACTGTTCTTCTCCAAGGATGGTCTTAGCATTAAATAACCCACCAAGTGTGATGTGCCATTAAACAGAAACCAAACTAGCAGACTGGCATGAACATTTCAAACTTAAGCTCCTTTCTAGTGAACATATTTACTAAATTGATATAAAGGAAAAATATAAAATGATAAAACTAATACAAATTAAGTATTATATCAATATTTTCCACACATTCCCCAGATCTCCAGAACTGGAGCCTCACCATCTGATCGAGTTTAGTGTTATATCAAGGACACTGCTTTCGAGAGGGAAGTATTATATTATTCATCATAATCATGTTGCACTGCTAGCAATGGATCTCCTTGACTTCCTCGCATCACCCATCTCTATCATCCATTGCTACTGAGAGGGTCTTCAGAGCTGTTGTATATAGGTTCTAGCTGGTTGTCTCGCCTTTGATCATCCATGTAAAGGGGTTCACAGGAGTATATCGCTTATGAGTTTGTCCTTACTTCTCCAGCAGTGTCTTGCATGTCTGCTTTGTCTAACTTTGATAGTTCTCGTGATGGGTGGTAAGTGGCCATATAGCTGCTGTTTTGTGGGGTTTTGCCTCCAGGAATTGTTTAATATTGCTTGCAGCATTTTTGTGTAATTACCACCAAGCTTTTTTGCCATATGTTTAGTTAGTGTCCATGTAGTGCATCCATATAGCAGTATCAACACAACTGCTGCTTGGAAAAAACTGCGTTTTATTTTATCACTCAGATCTAACTTCCATATGACTGATAGCCTTTCAATATCTGTCCATGCCTTTGCTAGTCATGTGTTGATGTCTTTTTCTGTTGATTAGACACTGCTTCCTAAGTAGGTGAACTTGTCCACTAGTTTCAAAGGCCCACCCTTTAGTGTGGAGATGTCGCCTGTTTGATTAAAGCACATTCCGTCTTGTCTGCAATTGACATGGAGGCCTATGCCAGCAGCTGCTCGTTCCAGACTATGTAGCAGGGTTTTGGCTTGGGCAGGTGTATTTGTCAGAAGCACGATGTCATCGGCATAGTCCACATCCGTAATTGTTTGTGCAGGGTATCTTCTGCTTCTTTCCTTTGCCAGCTTGAAACTTTTCTTTCATTAAATCAATAGACGTTCAAAGCACATAGTCTTGGCAGATGATAAACAGGTAAGGGGGCTAATGTGTCTCCTTGTAGCACACCTGCTACAATGTCAAAGTTGTCTGTGTCTCTATCTGGAGAACGGACTTTTACTTATGTGTTTTTATATAGCATCATTATGGCTACAACGGTTTCTTTGGGGTGGCCGTAGGCGAGTAGTATTTGCTGCATCTTCCCTCTGTGTATGGAGTCAAAAGCCTTGGAGAAGTTGACAAATAATATTGTTGCCTCTAAGTTTTTTGTACATACACCTAGAATTCAATGATTGTCAAAATTTGTGACGTCGTAGATCAATTTCTCTGAAAGCCATTTTGGTTTTTCCTGAGTATCTTCTCAAATTTGGGTTTTATGCAGTTACATAGTAGAGCATTGTAGATCTTGGCTGCTATAAATGTAAGGGTTACACCCCAATAGGTCTTGGCTATTCCAAGTTCACCCTTAGGGAAAGGGAAGATGCATCCCTTTGTCCATCTGTCTATTGTGTTTTGGTCATATATAGCATTACAGTGTCTTACTCTAACTTTGGTTTTCAAACTGTAATAAATTCCAAACGTATTAGCATCTTTTGCCTTCTTTTTCATGGTTCAACTGCATCTTGAAATTAAAGTATTAATCTTTTTGCATTTAAAGCACAGATAATATACAGCACTGATTTTACAAAAAATAAAATCTTTCATGCATTTTAAAATGACAATATAGTAAAAGACAAAAAAATATCTAACCATCAGTTGACCTCTGCTAAGGTAGAGTGGATTTGCCTTGCTTTTCGCTGCCATCTTCATTTTTATCGCAGTAATACAATATGATACTTCATTAAGTATTATAAGTAAGTTAGCCAAATAGTCGAATGACTTGAAGGCTCCCTTTTCAATAGCTGCTACACCAAGGTGTAGGGAAGGATGCTACTCCTTTCCCTGGATTGCACTTCTTAACCTTGATCTGGCTCTTATAATGCTGAGTGTTAAGCAAGGAGGCATCCGGTACTCTTTTTTTTTTTTTTTTTTTTTTTTTTTTTTTTTTTTTTGAGTCTTTGTTATGATTCAACCTAGGATTGAACCCTGATCTCCCGGGCCATTAACAAACACTCAAACCAATATGCCAATGGGCTTAATGCTATATTTCGCCAAATGAGTTGAGGGTTCACTAATGGTCCAGGAGACCGGGGTTCAGTCCCTGGTTGAGTCATACCAAAGACTCAAAAAAATGGTACTTGATGCTACCTTGCTTAACACTCAGCATTATAAGGTATGGATCAAGGGTAAAGTGGAGCAATCCAGGGAAAGGAGTAGCACCCTTCCCTACATTTCAGTGTAGTAGCTATTGAAAAGGGATCCTTCAGATCACCCTCGACTAAGGTCAACATGCCATTTTCAACAGCTGACTGTAAACACTAATTGAAATGTCACAGGAGCCTCCTGTATGTTTGGGGATCAACAGTGAGTAGACATCTAACCCAGAATTTTGAGCTTAAAATCTTGGTCAACTTGTATGCAACAAATACAGTGAAATGATAAATGCCTAAAATGTCACTTAAATTTTTAAAACTTTTTCTATAAAGTTATGAAATTCATCACAAAATAAGATTAACTTGGGTTAAGATTTGTTTTTGTTTATTATCGGTTAATTAAAGATAATTGTCAATGAGAAATATAGATTTGATGTTGCATAATAATTGCCATGACAACTTAAAAAACAATTCTAACATTATTCAATAATTATTTTTCAAAATCATTATCTGATGAAGCTCGTATAGAGTGAAATGTCATAATAAATGCATGAACACTTCGCCAATTTAATTTTCATGGTTTATTTTTCTTCTGTATTTTAGCTTATAAAAATAACTTAAACTGCAGAGAATTCTTAGTAATTTCATTTTTTATTCAGTAAATTAAAGATAATGTTCTGTGTTTAATAATGGAAAATAAAAACTTTCACATTTCTGTCCCAAATTTGACAAATGTTGGTTTTGTGTCTACTTTTTTTTTTTAACTGTGCATGTAACATCTGGCTATGCATAGAAAACAGTTAAAAATGTTTTTCTAGCTCGATTTATCTCCCCTTGATCATTTTAGATTGACGGGGATGACCCTTGTAACCAGTCCCCAAAACCAAATTTGGGTGAGTACAATTTCTTTTTAAAATTCCATTTCATAAAATATTAAGATAATTCAGATAATTTACTTAATAGATTAAAGATTCTTTTACACCCGACAATTAACAAATAAAAACAGAAAAAGATTATCCATAACATCACATGACCTACTACTGTAACAAAATGATGTATTTCATACTTCTTTGTTTCTCTTTTCTTTTTTTTTCTCTTTTTTATGAAGAAATTCTACTGCTGTTGTTGTGGTGATGATTATTATTATAAAAGTGAATAAAGTTGGTTGCCTTAGTTGAGGGTGACCCAAAGGCTCCCTTTTCAATAGCTACTACACTGAGGTGTTGGGGAGGGGGCTTCTCCATTCTCTAGATTGCTCCACTTAACCCATAATCCTTACCTTATAGTGCTGAGCAGCATCAAGTACCTTTTTTTTTTTTTCTTTGAGTCTTTGGTATGATTTGACCTGGGATTTGACTCCAGTCTCCCAGACCACTGGCAAACACTAATAATGATACTCCTAGCAATTTTTTTATTTTTTTTTTATTTTTTTTTTCACACACCAACATTAGCTGATGGTCTTTCACTGGAGTTTGAGTGACTGCAAATCTCCACAGGTTTCCAAACCTCTTCTCACTATTTTGGCCAACAATGCTATAGTTTGTATAGTCTCAATTCATCTTCTGATTTCCAACTCTTTCCAAGCCTTTGGGAACCATTTCAAATATGCCAATTACAGTTAGTATCACCATCTTTCATATTCTACAGCTTTTTTTAGTTCTCTGGCAAGGTCCAAGTACTTGTCTCCCTTTTTATTTTCACTTTCACTCTGTGGTCTGCTGGGATGACAAATTTCACTATATGACAACTTCTTTTGTTATTAACACTTGGTCTGGTCTTCTGGCTGAAATTAAGTGATTTTGTTTCTATCTCAAAATCCCAGATTGCCCAGTCGGCTGTGGCTGTAGAATACACCGACTGCTTCTCTGCAGAGGGGTAAGACCACCCCCCCAACAAGTGTTCTGAATATATCACACTAAACAATCTGATGGTAAGATTCCAGCAATGCTGGATTTTTGGGGAATGCGGAGTACCCCTTCATTGCCATCGCTCCCAGGTCCACTCTGTCCCAGAGTGGTAGCACCTGTTAAATAGAACTAACAGCATACTTATGCTAAACTGAATTGTTTGAGTAAACTGAATAGCTTGAAATAGAAATGTTTTTCATAATTAAACCGTATTTACATTTAAACTGCTTGCTTATGCTTAACTGAATTGTTTGAAATAGAACTTTTTTTCGACATTAAAACTGTATTTACACTTAACTGAATTGTTACATATAACTGCTTGAATAGTTTGAAATAGAAATGTTTTTGTCAATTAAACTGTGTACTTATGCTAAACTGAATTGTTTTAAATAGAACAGATTATTTATGTAAAAATGGATTTGGCGTTAAATAACATACAAAGGTTGATATGCCATAAAACCCAACCAACCAAACCCTCAAAATCCCAGAGAATTTTCTCCATCTCATTATCAAGGATAGATTCTGATTTTTGCATGTACCATTTGGTAGTATGGTCAAATGTCAATTTCTTGCACAATTCCCAGTGGATCACCTTTCCCACCCAGTCATGTCTTGTCCCTTTGCACTAGTTTCCTACATTATATGATTAATAGTTTCATCTTCATCACCACATAATCTACTCTTGCCTATTATCAATTTTTGCTTTAATGTAATTGGTCCTTATGGTGTTGTTTTGTGCTGCTATTAGAAGAGATTCGGTTTCTCTCTTCAAGTTTCCCTTTCTCAGTCATGTCCAGGTCTTCTCATGTCAGATTTCATCTGAAATATCCATACAGTTGTTTTTCTTTCCATTTTCCTAGTTATTGTTGTTCTTTTTATTAGTCAATGATTGTTATTATCATTCTGCAGTAGAAATAATATCATCTTCATAAAAATTTGAAACATGTAAAATGTTATTTTTGAACTAGATTTACCTTAGTTTGGCGATAGCTGTTCTATTTGTTGTTGGTGACCGTAGTTGAGGGTGACCTGAAGGTTCTCTTTTCAATAGCTACAACACAGAGGCGTAAAGAAGGGCATTACTTCTTTCCTTGGATTGCTCCACTTTACTCTTGATATGTACCTTATAATGCTGAGTGTTGAGCAAAGATGTATCTAGTACCATTCTTTTTTTTATTTTTATTTTTTTAAGTCTTTGGTATTACTCAACCTAGGATTGAATCCCGGTCTCCCAGGCCATTGGCAAACACTCTACCCAATAGGCCAATGTGAATTAACTTGCCTTCTCATTTCAGAGAAGCTTTGACACAGTTATATATAATCAATCTAACTGGTTATAATTTGCTCTTCAAGTGACCCCCCCCCCTTTTTTTTTTTTTTTTTTTTTTTTTTTTTTTTGTAATTCAATTATTTTTCTTTGCCTATCATCTCTCTCACTCAAACTTCTTTCTCTCTCTCTTTTATTTCTCTGTCTATGAGGGTAGTTCAAAAAGTTCTTAGCCTTATCCAGAAAAAAAAATGTCATAGCTGAACATTTTTGTTTCTAATTCAGATTTCTGTGCAGGTGAGGCTCATTCAAAAGTTAGAGTTGTGCAACAAATCAAAAACCTGGATGAGGCTTAGAACTTTTTGAACGACCCTTATATCATCTCTTTTTCTTTCTCTCTACCTAATCATCCCTCCTCTCTCTTTAATCCTCTCCCTCTCCTTCTTTTTCTCTCTCTCTAATCATTCCCCTCTCTTTCTCTTTCTTTAATCATCCCCCCTGTCTTTTTTCTCTCTCTCTCTCTCTCTCTCTCTCTCATTATCCCCACTTTCTCTCTCTCTCTTATGATCCTTCTATAAGTTTTATACTGATATATTTTAAAGTCTGTAAAGTTAATGTGCAATAAAAATGAATGATAAAAACCAATTTTAAAATTTTGTTTGGAAGAAATAAAGATAATAAAAAAGTTACCTGAATAAAATGTTTGTTTATCTTGAAAAAGCATCTTCATTAAATTTAAAGTGTCTTTTCTCTTTATTTTTCTTCTATGACAATTTGGTACATTGGCAAATTCTACACAGAACCCACTGGTAAGTTGGTATCTTTTTGTTTTTTGTAATATGCTTTGTAAATGGGCTAATTAAATAAGAAATTTAGAAACCTACTCCACAAGTTGATGATGCAAACCAGTTTTTGCAATATCTTTTATTTGCAGGAAATATAAAATGTCTTTACCCTGTTGGTGGTGTTTAGAATATGCTGACTGTATCCACTCTGCAGAAGGATAACACCTAAAAATAAATAGGGGAGTGCCTTGGGTATGATACTAAACTCCATCTAATAGTGAAAGTTGAGATCTGGAGATTTTGGAGAACCTTTTCATTGCTATTACTCCCAGGTCCACTCTTACTCACGGTGGTATTACCTGTTCAGGTTCCATCTATGATTATTTGTATTTGATTGGACCAAGTGCAAAAAATCAACTTCACAAAAAATGTGAATATGAACATATAATGAATGCAATCGGTTGGCTTCTGGGCATAAAATGACCCTAAATGGATTGACATGTTATTAAAATATAATAAATGCAATTCCCTGACCTTAAATGGATGTTAAATCAGTCTTATAAGCATTTAATAATAATGTTCATCTGTCAGAATCAATGACAACCATTAAACTAAGCCATTGCTTTGCAAATTTACTACCCCAGGTGATTTGTGGAGGTGCACTTAATGTAAAGGTGTAGGAAACAAAATTGTTGACTCAAGTTCAAACCCTGGATAAGGCTGTTTGCACTTCACATTATGCTAAGCTCTTCGGAAAGATCTGAATCCATCAGTTCTCTCTCCAGTTATGAGTAAATAGGACAAACTGATTTCTTTGGCCTAGGTTTGGCAATTTATCTTGGAGAAGGAAAATTTTGAATTCAAACCAACTTTACTCCACTTTTGTGTCACATCCTGTCTGGTGGAGGGGTTGGTGATTTGTTTATAGGGGTGAAAGTTTATGTAGAACCAGCCACGCTTTTGGATGAGCTGATAACAAATAAATGGTGCACCTGTTTGTTACAGATTCTCTGAACAACAGTTTTCAAATTTTGAATTCAGTCTTCCTTCTCTTGCAGATTTCAGTCTGCCCTACTATTTCCCCCATAGCTGGGTAGGGAGTAAATGGATACATGCCTTTCTTAGGGGCATTAGCACAAAAAGTAAATGCAAACAGTCTCATCCAGGATTTGAACTTGGCCTGCTAGGTCCATTCTCTTCATTAATAACCATTATGTCACTTCACCTTAAAATTCCTTTCTTCACACCCCAAATGTATTTTAAAATTTTCTTTGACTCCCCCAACCCCTATTAATTGTTAGATATATATTTCTACTAGCTGAGATACCCATTTACACCAGGTCAGAGAGATTAGCATTTGAATTAAAGCCATAAGAAATACTTTTTACTTATCAATATTTTTCTTTACCTAGAAACGAGTTCTTTGATAATAATCAACAGAAAGCTATCTTGCTGCAAGACAATTCATCATACAAAATATAAATTTCTGAATTTCAAAAGAATTACATAGCATTATTGCTGAGTTAAAACTAACAATACAGACAAAAAACAAAAATGTTTAAATGGATAAATCTCTTACATGTTGCATTCAAATTAAAAAGTATCTTTTTTTTTTATTGTGAGTTTATTTTGAATTCTAATACAACTTATGATATTCAAAACTAATTTTTTTATTTTTTGCATTAAGTTTGAATGTTGATTGGAACAGATCTTTTTGCATTTTGCTTTTATAGATTTCTAATATTGATATCTTTATTTAATATTTTTGTCTCTTTATCTTTTTTCTTTATTCAATTCTTAAATCAATTTTTTTTTTTTTTTTTTAAGAATTTATTGAAACCAAAAAAGTTCAGCTCTGCGACTTGTTACTTCAGTTGAATGGTAAGTTTAAGGACCTTATTTTTTATTTCATTCTTTTACATATGTTGTTGTCTTATAGTTCTAGCCATGTTGATTTGGCTTAGAATATGCCAACTGAATTTCTTGCCATGGGATAAGACCCTCCTCTCTCTCCCTCCTCCAAAAAAAAAATCTCAAATACCAATTATGTATTCATCTAATTCTCCCACCATTGGCAGGATGTGACACCAGGTCAATTTTTTAGTGGAATAAAACTGGTTTGAATTTAGTTTTCCTTCTCCTAGACTGGTTGCCTAACCAAGGTTAAAGAACTTTGTCTACCCTACCATTTATCCATAGCTTTTCTCTCAGCACGATGTTGCTATGTGAGTAATATTGTATTTTTAAATAGTGTAAAACTAGTTTTTCCTTTCTAAAAGAAAAGCCTAGTTTGTCCCCTTATTTACCCCTAAGCTTGGGTGGGGTTAACCATTTCCTTGTAACAACATGGAAAATTCATTTGGAGGCAGCACAGAACCCGGCGGGGAGTTTCCTGTTTTTACCACATAGAAACGTTCCCATTTTTTTTTTTTTACCCATACAAAGACGTTTCACTAAATGCAAATAATTTTTTAAAAATTAACACAAAAAGAAAAATCTTTAAAGATGGTTGCAACCAAAAGTCCAAATAAAGTTGATATGCCATAAAACCCAACCAACCAACCAAAAGTCCAAATAAAGTTGATATGCCATAAAACCCAACCAACCAACCAAAAGTCCAAATAAAGTTGATATGCCATAAAACCCAACCAACCAACCAACCAAAAGTCCAAATAAAGTTGATATGCCATAAAACCCAACCAACCAACCAAAAGTCCAAATAAAGTTGATATGCCATAAAACCCAACCAAAAGTCCAAATAAAGTTGATATGCCATAAAACCCAACCAACCAACCAAAAGTCCAAATAAAGTTGATATGCCATAAAACCCAACCAACCAACCAAAAGTCCAAAATCAAAAATGTTGATGGGCTCAGAATACATTGACTGTACCCCCACTGCTGAGGGGGTAAAATCCGTCTCTCAAAAGTAAGTATCCCGGGTGTGCATCTGATGGTAAGGTTCAAGTTTTGGAGATGTGGTTAATGTGGTTTTCCCTTTTATTGCTATTACTCCCAGGTCCACTCTCCTTCAGAGTGGTATAGCCCAGTTAGGGTCCCATCCATGGGTCAAATAGAACTATTTGATCATTTATTCTACTTGAAACCATTTAACTCTGTGTAAACAAATGAGCTCAGGTTCATTTTAAAGATAATCTTACTTACAAACCACTTGTTTACTATATATATATATATATATATATATATATATATATATATAAACAGGATTTGGCATTAAGTAACCTACAATTTTGAGGGGTGGGGTAGTACCTCTTAGGGTCCCATCTGTGGGTTAAATAGATCTGTTTAAAAATTATTTGAATCTGATAGGACCATGTGCAAAAAAAACTTTTAAGAAACTATGGGGAAACAAAAAAAACAATAACAAAAAAAAATGTGAAAGTAAGTTTCTCTGGAGGCCTCTGACAGGACGTGAAATTAGCAAATGCCTAAAAGAGTGTCTTCCTGGCATCAAAGAGAAACTCTTCCTTATAAACTTTTATCACCTCAGCTGATGGACAGACTTTTCTCAAGTGTTGCCCATTCGGCTGGGGCTGTAGAATACACCGACTGCTTCACTGCAGAGGGGGAAGACCCCCCCCCTCCCCCAATGAGTTTCCTGGATATGATAATAAACAATCTGATGGTGAGGTTCCAGTAACTGGAGCTTTGGGGAATGCGGAGTACCCCTTCATTGCCATTGCTCCCTGGTCCACTCTGGCCAGGAATGGTAGCACCTGATAGGACACTATCTATGAGTTAAATAAAACTAACTGCATACTTATGTTAAACTGAATTGTTTGAATTAGAACTGTTTGACTAAACAGAATAGCTTAAAATACAAATGTTTTTGACAATTAAATTGTACTTGCATTTCTTACACTAAACTGAATTGTTATATATATAACTGTTTCAACATTTCACTGTGTAAACAAAATCTGTACTTACGCTAAACTGATTTAGCTGAATTAGGACTGTTTGACTAAACTGAATAGCTTGAAATAGAAATGTTTTTGTCAATTAAACTGTGTACTCATAGTAAACTGAATTGTTTGAAATAGAACTAATTATTTACATAAAAATGGATTTGGCATTACATAAGCTACAAAGGTTGATATGCCATAAAACCCAACCAACCTTTCTCGAGTGGTAGCAGGGAGTGTTCACGTTGACTGAATCCTGGGGGCTAGCAGTGCACTGCATCACTGGCTAGTAGCAGCAAGACACATGATGAACCCTCAAACTTATGCCTTATCTGGGAGAGCAAAACTATTTCTACTGGTTCCAGAAAAACATTCCACACCACAAAATAGTCATAAACTCCAAAAATAAAACTTTGAGTCTAAAGGTATCCTTGGCTTTTTCCTTCCGTCCAGTTTTGACTGAAAAAAAGAAGACTAGTGAATAGGGTTAGAAGAAAAGGAGGAGTCGGTTTACAAAGCTCAAAATTTCTCAATACCAACAACTGCACAAAAATGTAAATATAAATGTACAATGAATGCGATTTCCTAACCTTTAAGCATAAAATAAACCCGAGATGGGTTGACATGCCTTTAAATCAAATCAACATAAAAAATGATTCCTTTCTTACACATACACATTTATACATCAGCAACCCAAGCTTAAATGGTGTTTGCCTTTGGGAAAGGCATGAATCCATCTGAAACCTGTAAATTATAGAGCAGACTGGATTCTTTAGCATTAGAAGGAAAACTGAATTCAAACCAGCTTTACTCTACTTAAAAATACATACAATATTATTCACATGGCAATATTGTTCTGAAAGACAAACTCTAGGTAAACAGTAGAGTAGACTGTGTTCTTTAGCCTGTGTTGGCAATCAGTCTAGGAGAAGAAAAATTCTAAATTCAAACCAGATTTACTCTGCTTAAAAATTGACCTTGTGTTACATCCTGCTCATGTCAGATGGGTTGGGTAGATACATATAAACTGATACATTTTTGTCTCAAGTCTTTCTTACATTTAATCATTTATTACTTTTTTAAAACTAAAAAAAAAAAAGTGATTCATACTTATGTCACATCACAAAAGAAATACAATTGATATTATAAAGAAAAAGTTCTGACAATTGAAAGTTATAGAATTTAAAAAGTAAATTTTTTTTTTTTTTTTTTTTTTTTTTTTTAAACTAGAATTTGCTGAAGAAGGAGACATTGTTGATTCCCGCGTATACAGCTATGCTATTGCTCTGGAACAGACAAAAAAAAAAGGTGCAATTGTGTAAAATCTACAATCAACAAATTTTATTGTTAATTCTTCAATTTGTTAACTAAAGAATGATTAAACTCGTACAGGAATTTTTACATTGTATATTTTGTTAAAATCCGTAAATAAAAGATCATTTCTTGAAACAAAATTTTACGTCTTTTTCTTCTTTTCAACATTTTTATCGCCAATGGTACACAACCAGTGCAACATTTTATTTTTTGTTAAATATAAGCCATTTTCTTACTGGCTGCTCATTGACCAATTCAATGTTAAGATATTGAGACATTATTAGTCGGTCCCACTGTTGTGTAGGATTGTGTAACGATTGTTTTGGGAGATATAATTAAAATTGAGTGCTTCATTGTTTTATTCTATTTTACTATAACATAAAATTGCTGATCAAATTATTTTGTTTTGTTTTGTTTTATATATATATATATATATATATATATATATATTATTGACTTGTTTGAACATTCCTTTTATTTGCAAATTTTCTGAAAATTGCCTAATTACAAGGATTGAAAAAATATATCTGCCTGCTAAAGGGTTAATACTCATCTTATCCATTGAATAATTACTATATTTGACTGCATATCAGATGCATGGCTTACTAAGATATTGGAAATGTGAGGGGAGGGGGCTCTATTTGCTACAACCCCTCCAAGCTCCATCATTGTTAATTTCAAACTTCACTTGCTAACCTTGTCATGATACTGGTGAATGGTATGCTACCATATTGGCATAAGTTTAGATGCCATAATATACTAGGATATCTTTGAGTGTGTGTATATGTGTATAATACTATTAAGTGGTGGCTAAGCAATTTGATAGGTAAGGAGGCTTTAAAACAATCCCGGGCAACCTTTTTTGAGAAGTGGGCCACTTAGAACATGGCTCATCATCTAGTAGACTGCACTAATAAAAAAACATTTGTAAGCATCTGCCATAGAAATAGGGAGAAGTATATCACTGGAATTAAGAGATGCTGCTATCATTATGCATTATAGAGTCACTAAAAGAAAAGTGAATTCTTGAAAAAAAAAAAATCAATGTATTCAATATGAATATTTGTGTAACAAAGAAAAAATATATTTTCGTAATCTGTGAATCAAAAGATGTCTATAAAATTACACGACTGATTTCTAATTTGATGATGGGCAGTATTTTTCCTTTTCTGATTGTGGTACCCACAATGCAACAGCCATTAATACATAATGAAAATCAGTCGAGAATGTAAGTTATCCCCCTTTGACACCAACTTCCTCAAACCTTTTTGAGAGTGTATACAAGTGAAGTGAGACAAACAAAGTTTTAATAAATATTATTTTCCTTGTGAAATTCAGAATATACTACAATCCACAGTTTGTCCATGACTGCTTTAAAAGGCAAGTAATAAATTATTTTAGAAACAAATCTTTTCTATTCAAACTAAAGCCAGCAACAATGTCATAGCTTAAAAAAACAAAATCTGAACTTTTTTTAAATGTCTTTAGCTCTTTGATGGTTAAAGTAAAAAAATACCATCCTTTTAAAATTTTGAAATTCAGTGGGTTTGGTCCAGATTCCTGCCAGTGACAGGAATAGTTTTAGCAGTTAGACACCTCTCCAGTTAAGATCTTCTCCTCTGTCCTTGGATCCATATTACTGTAGTTGTGGGTTGCTTGACTTGAGGTTGAAAGCTACGTGTCACACACACCATCCCAATGCAAGTCTGAGTGCAGCCATGACAAGTAATCAATAAAGATGGCCATGTGACTATTCTCATCTTTGTTTCTTTTCCTTTATGAAGCTGACCCATAGCTTCTGCTGTTTCAACTCAACTGCCATCTTCTTTTTAAAAAGCAAACACAATGTGGGGGGAGGTGATTTGCCTGTGAGACTGTACAGGCCACTGATCTTTTGTGACACAAATATGTTAACTAGGGTTGAGTAATGTATAAGGTATGTGAACACTGCTGAATATTGCTGAGGAATGGATCAATACTTGACCTTGTGTTAAATCCTGTCTCTGTCAGATGTGTTGGGTAGATAGATATATATATATATATATATATATAAACTGATACACTTTTGTCTAAAATCATTCTTACATTTAATCATTTATTACCTTTTAAAACTAAAAAAAAGTGATTAATACTGATGTCACAGCACAAAAGAAATTCAATGATATATCAGTCAAAGATTTTGCAAAGGTCTTACATTAGTTACCAAGACAAATGATGGTAATAAAACTGCATGCAAATTTCAGTTTGTCATTAAAAAGTGCATTACCCCGTGACATAAGAGTAGCAACATTAAATAGTAGTTTGTTATTTCTTAAAGATTTTTGTACAATTTGTGAAATGCCCACACAGCCGCATGTGAGAATTAACAACACTGGTGCCTGTGACCAGGGATCCACCCTGTAAGAAGTTAGTCGAATGAAAATTGAGAGAGAAATCGCTGCATCCTAAAGTTTTCATTCTGCAGACAAGAAAGAAGAACACACCTTGTGGACAAAGAAAGGAAAATGTTTATATCAACACGTGTGTGTGTGTGTGAAAAAAGAAAACTCAAAGGCGGGGAAAAGGAAGGAACAAAGAACGGACTGACAGAAAAAACACCCAAGAGACCTTCAGAAGTGTGAAACAATACCCACAAACGGCAGGTTTTGTTGGCTTGGACATTCATCTAGTGGTGTAAACCCCATTGTTAATTCTCACAACCGGCTGTGTGGGCATTTTTACAAGTTGTACAAAAATCTTTAAGAGATAACAAACAACCAGCAGACGGAAGGAAGAACAGACAAACAGATTTAGAACAGCAAATGCAGGAAAGTGAAGTTGGCACTTTAGCATTCTATGTACGTATGTTCATGGCTTTCATGAGAACTCAGCAAAAATCCTACACAACTACCAAATATGCTGATTCATCTCTTCATTGTCGTCATTGCTCTGTGTCTTCGTTCTTGACTGCCCGGCCCCACCACCTGACCTCTGAATGTCTGATCCTTCACTTCAAAGTCCCACTCCCAACTGACCAACCCTCCACTCTGGAGTCTCACTCATTGACACGCTCACACAAGAGGACTTCCATGGGGCCTTCCAGAAGTTGTTGGAATGGTACAAGTGCATTGCAGCCGGAGGAGATTACTTCGAAGTGGACTAGAGTTCCATGTGTGTACTATCAATAAAAGTGTCCATACGAAAAAAGTCTAGAAACTTATTTAATGATCGTCATAGCTCTTTGTGTGGTCTTCACACAAAAATAAACAAAAAAAGTCTTCTGGACACTCCGGCGCTGCTTCAAAGATGCTGGAGATAAGATCCTCTCCTTGGCCATCCATCCAAGATCACACACAGAGACCCACACATATACATCCATCCATATATATATATATATATATATATACACATAATGTTCATTATCATGCCACAGTGTTTCCTTTGTGTTTTGATCCATTTCTGATGTCACTGTTACATTCATCCAGTCCGAATTGTGTTCTGGCAGAGATCCGCTGAAAACTCTGAGAACAACCCTTTTTTTCTACAACCTTTTAAAAAGATTTTATGCCACTAAATGACAAAATGAACCAGTAACATAGAATATCAATTTATTTAATGGAGATTATTATCTTTTAGTATTTTTTAGATTTTTGAGCTGACTTTTTTATAACCTCTGTTTACCATGACCACAAGACAGTCAGGGCCACACATGGAAGGCAATTCCTGAGGGGTGTCCAACAGGATTATTTCAAACCTATCATAACTGTTTTAATTGATACTTAGACATTTATTTAGATGTTTATGCAGGAACACTTTTCTCCAATCTATTTCAAAGAGGATGTTTTAAGGATTGTTTAGTTTGATGTTAAAGCCATATGGAGTCAGTGTTTGGAAATATTTAATCCATTTATCTTTGTGGGTTCCTATTATTATCATGATTTTGTCCAATGTGGGTTTTTTTCAATCTTTTCTATGATAGTGAATTTTGCAAATCTGTTGAAAAATCTTATTCTATCAAGAATACTCTATTATAATGTATTGATTTGATTCTGTGTCTGTTGTTGTTTTGTCTAAAATAAATAATCAAAATATATGTATATATATATATGTGTACGTATGTATGTTTATATCTAATATATATATATATATATATATTTTTTGTTACAAGCTGGGAGGATGCTGGAACATACGAATATATTTTTTACCTAAAATATTCTTTCATCTCCTGCGAGATCTGCTCAAACACATAGAAAATAAAAGAATGAGATTGAAATCCTTGAAGTGACAAAATGACAATGACCCAGAGGAACGATAAAACAAGATTTATTTGCCAATGTCAAAATGAATATGAAATATACAAGAGGATAAGTTAGCATAATATATATATATATATATATATAAATCCATAAGAGATAAACAGTTTCAGTAATGAGAAAACCTATTATTATAATTTCATGGTGCATGTGTCTTTTTATGAAAATGGAATTTAAAAAATTTTAAGAATTAATGAGCTAATAAAAATAAACATTTTAAAAATTACAATTTTAAAAATTACAAAGCAAATAGAATTATAAAATTCCATCATAGAAATGATTAATGCTCCCTAAAAGGAATAGATACCAAATCTAAATATAACAAACTTATTGAAAATCAATAATTTACTATATATATATATATATATATATACCGGGAGACCTGGGTTCAATCCAAGGTTGAGTCATACCAAAGATGCCCCCTTGCTTAACACTCAGCATTATAAGGAGTAATCCAGGGAGAGGAGTAGTGCCCTCTCCTACACCTTGAAAAGGGAGCCTTCAGGTCACCCTCGACTATGGTCGCCAACTTATTTATGTGTATATATATATATATATATATATATATATATGAGCGTTGTTCAAAAAGTTCTGTATTACTCAGTAAGAAGAGCCATAGCTGAATATTTTTGTTGAGGCAACACATTACTCCTTCTTATACAACTAGAAAAACAAATTCAGATTTTTCTAGTTTTATAAGAAGTGAATTGTGTGTTTCCCAACAGAAATATTCAGTTATTGTTCTTTCTGGCTGAGACTTAAAACCTTTTGAACAACCATTGCATATATGAACTTTTTCACTGGAACTAATTACTCTATCAGGATTGCTCCTTCAAAAATTTGCTGGGTTGATGCAAATAATTCAGTTATGATGTTACATAAAAATGAATATATTTTTATCAATTTAACTTATAAATAAAAAAGTGTGTTTATGATTATTAACCTCCAACCTTCAAAATAAAATCTAACAGATTTGAAAAATTCATACCAGTGAATTTAAATAATTTCTTTTTCTTTTATTGAATTATTTATGTTAATGTCAAAATTCAAAAACTATAAATAATGAATTCAAATGAAACAATAAAAATTTGAAAAAAATAAATATTTATTGTGGGCAAAAATTTTCATGGTATGATGAGTATTGGACATTATTTTTCACCAAATTAAAAACAGCTGAATGCTATGCATACTCCATGACTAAAGTCAGTATCCATATTTGCATCATATTTTGTTGGAAAGTATTATATCATTTTATTGTGAAAAGGGATTACAGTCAATTGAATTTTGAATATATGAGGTATTGACTTTCAAAATCAAATGTTCTCTTACAAGTTTGAAGTATTCCTTACAATAGATAAAAATTCACTGATTCTTCTCAAAGTGTGTAGCAGTCACAGATCTATTTCCTCTCATGAATCAATGCCCCCATCAAGTGATTCGGACAGAGTGCATTGATTCCATCTTCCTCAGAAGAACTATTTTTTCTAGCCTTTTTCGAAAGTCTGCCACAGACAGAGAGCACATGGCCAGCAGAGAAGAAAGACCTCTCTCCTGTAGCGTGCCACGGACACTCCAACATTGACGATCTTTACTGAAGATAACTGCTACTACAGCTACACACTAAAGATACCCTGCAGCTACCTGCTACACCCAAAAGAACTTTTCTCACTCTGACACAAGTCTACTTTCTGTCATAAAAATAAACCATTCATTGTTGTTCTTCAAAGAAGTTTTGTTATTTTGTTCAGCATGTTATCGTAAAATACATCAAATCTCTTCTGATTTACCCACTTAACTACTAAAACACACAAAATACAGACTCAAAGTCATCGACACTGTAGAAGAAAATAACAGCTACCAGATGTTGACCCAACAATGGCCAGTGTCAAACTGAGAGATTCATGGCTTCTGCATATAGGCCAGAAAATTCTTAGTTATAAATAAAGGCTTATTTTTCAACCATTTTTTTTCCACAAGTAGTATTTTCTGGAACCGGTGTTTGAAGTTGGGAAGATATAAATAGGCCAAGCAGAAGTCACAGGCCAGTTTAATCACAGGCTGTCCTAAGAGCATCACCTGACAGCACTGACTGACCAGATCAAAACAACTGCTTGTCACTGAGTAGACGACCCCCCCCCCGTCAGCCAGCCAGATATTTCATCCACTTGTTTATCTTATTTATTCAATAAACAAAATAAACTAAATCTTCTCATCAGTCTTATTTTTCTTGCAACCACAGGCTTGTATATAACAAGCACTACATAAATAACTACAAATTAACTTATAGTGTATGTGAACTGAAACATATACTAAAAGTGTTTTATGATACAATTGAAATAACTAATATATAAAACTTAATAAAGACATTTTTAATTTTTATAGAATAAGCAATGTTCATTTTGCTTTTTATAAATACACACTACGGTTGTGTACCATTGTGTATACTTGGGTATCAGAAGACTTAATTTTGAAATAAAAAATTAGTGACAACCTATAAACGAGTAATAATTTTATAAGGGCAAAATTCAAACATAATGAGAAGGACTAGGAGTAATCCTTGCTTTTAAGAATTAACTCTATAATTTAAGGATTTTGTGGTCATAAATCAAAGGTTGACTTATACATGGATTTATTTAAAAAATTAACAATGGTCAAATGATTATTAAATGTCAAATATTTTTTCTTCATTACTCAAACTAAAAATAAATCAACAGTCTCTGGAATGATGTCAATCAATTTTGTCTGTTACTCCACAAAAATTTTTGGGCTTCGTCCAAAAATTCTTTTCTCGGTGTCCTATATTTATCCCAAAACAAAGAATCCTCTTAAATGAAACATTCATTAATATTAAATGGACTATTTTATATTCAGGTTACTAAAACACTTCAATGTCCATCAAAATATATGATGATATACTATATGCAGAAGACTCTTGTAACTACTATTAAGCCATAGTTAATGCATAATGGTTAAAATACTGGACGGCAGCCTCAAAGTAAATGAGTTTGAACTCAATTTGCTTTATTACATTCACGGTTGGTTGGTTGGTTGGTTAATTGGTATATCAACCTTTGTAGGTTATTTAATGCCAAATCCATTTTTATATAACTAATCAGTCCTATTTCAAACAATTCAGTTTAGCATGAGTTCACAGTTTAATTGTCAAAAACAGTTCAATTTCAAACAATTCAATTTAGCATAATTACACAGTTTAAATGTAAGTACAGTTTAATTGTGAAAAACATTTCTATTTTTAGCTATTCAGTTTAGTCAAGCAGTTCTAATTCAGCTAATTCAGTTTAGTATAAGTACAGATTTTGTTCACATACAGTTAAATGTCAAAGCAGTTCTATATTAAACAATTCAGTTTAGTGTAAATACAGTTTCAATGTCAAAAAACAGTTCCATTTCAAATAATTCAGTTTAGCATAAGCACGCAGTTTAAATGTAAGTACCGTTTAATTGTCAAAAACATTTCTATTTCAAGCTATTCAGTTTAATCAAACAATTCAATTTAGCATAAGTATGCCATTGGTTCTATTTAACCCATAGATAGGACCCTATCAGGTACTACAATGCCAGGCCAGAGTGGACCTGGGAGCAATGGCAATGAAGAGGTACTCCACATTCCTCAAAGCCGCAGCATTACTGGGACCTCACCATCAGACTATTTAGTGTCATATCCTGGGGGGCAGTCTTACCCCACTGCAGAGGTGCAGTTAGTGTATTCTACAGCCCCAGCCAACTGGGCAATGACTTTTGGACTAATAACTTAGATATGAAAGATATGAACCCCCTCATCTTCTTAGCTATGGGTCAAATTGTATCACTGTTATTTGTCTAAATTTATGAAATGAAGTATAATAATTTTAATCATTTAAAATATTTGAACTATTCATCTTTATTATCATATTCACAACATCTTGACCAATTCATCCTTTGTTCTTCTTCAGGTGTTTCTTGTCAAACTTAGAAGACTACATAGATCCTCAAACCAACCCTATATTTAATACACTAGGTTAGCTTGTTCTAATTATTTTGACAATCTGGGTACAAGTGTTAAGCGCTAGTAACTATTGCTTCTTATTTTTACCTCTAGTCAGGATTGAACCTGCAACTCCGGAAGATTTTGCTTAGAAATATGAGTATGGCCATCTATATTTAGAAAGAAAAGGGAAACCATCTGCTTTTATTGGATGAAGTTAAAATAATTGCTAAGAAAGAACATTGGAGAATAAGTTGGCTCCCATACGACTGTGTGAAAATTATTTGTATTACATAGGAATAGTTGATAAATAAATGTGGGCAAAAAAATACAACTACACAAAAATTGTAAATATAGATGAACAATGAATGCATTTCCCAACCTTTAGGCATAAAATAACCCTAGATGGGTTGACATGCCATTAAAATCAATCAATCAACCATAGGTCTACCAGAGGGCCCCCAAGAATGCTGGATTGTTAATTTTTGGTGGGTAATTTATTATATTGGTTTACCCGTGTAATTAAAATGGATGGTATATACAATGGTCATTCAATAAATAAGGTGAAATTTTCCCCAGGATTTGGCAATAGGAAGCTCTGTTTATAGTCGCTTCTTTTTCAAAGAAATCAATGGATCCTAGAAGACTGTCAGCATGACATTCTTTACTGACTCTTGTGGCTGGAAATTTTTCTTTACCAGAGTGTCAGTTTGTTTCCCCTCCATTGATTCTTTTTTATTCAGACTTGTAGTGGTAAATCCATGTTTAGCTCATTTGTAAAGATTTTTTTTGTCTAAAACATGTTTCTCCATATACATCACAGATTCTTCTGTAAATTTCATATGGTTTGCACTTGTCTGCCACCAAAAATTTGATGACAGACCTCTGTTCCAGCCTGGAGCACACTGTTTGATTTGCCACCAAAAGAAATATCTTTGCAAAATTGAAATAATTTTTGCTATAAACCAATTCCAAACAATACAGAATTTACATTTAAGGGAAAGGAAATCATAACAAAGAAATTATTTTACTTTTTCAGAAAGTTTCCTCTAGTTTATAGAATAATCTGCATATGATGAAAACTTGGACTTTTTTTTAAAGTAGTTGTATGAATGAGTAAGTATTGACAATATTCGATATTGTTTTGGGTGAAGTGGGAGCGCACAAATCAAATTCTGCTTACGGTCTTGTAAAGGCTTGGTCCAGCCTTGTCAAAGTATCTACATTTCAAGTCATGAGGCCCTGCAGGTACTTAATTTTCTGATAAAGTCATTTACTCATTGCCACTAAAGTTGACTGATGGCTTTTAATTTTATCTTTGATACCAGTTTTCTCTTTAATATGTGTTGCTGTTTTGCATATATATATTTATCCAACCCCTCCATCAGAAGCAGAATGCAACACAAGTCGACTTTTTTTAAGTGGAGTACAGCAGGTTTGGATTCAGAGTTTTCCTTCTCCTAGAATGGTTGCCTTCACCAAGGCCAGAGAGCCCAGTTTGCCCGACTATTTTACCCATCACTGGAGGAAGAAGAGATGGATTCTTGCCTTTCATAAAGGCATTAGCACAAATTGAAATGCAAACAGCCTTGTCCAGCATGTCAAGTTGATTCCCTACAATGATTACTGTAACAATAATTTGTGATGTAATGGTTAACATCCTAAGAAATAGACATGGTGATCAGAGTTCAAATCCTGGACAATGCAGTTTGCTTTTTACTAATGTCCTTGACAGCTATTCTTCTTCCAGCTACTGATAAGGCAAACTAGGCTCTATAACCTTGATATGGCAACTGATCTAGGAGAAGGAAAACTCAAACCTGAAACTGGTTAAATTCTTAAACCTTACCTTGTGTCAAATCCTACTCTAGCCCAGTCACCTGGGGCTGCGAGAGGTGAGACCCCCACCAATGTGCGTCTGGGATATGATATTAAACTATCTGATGGCGAGGCTACAGTAATGCTGAAGCTTTGGGAAATGTGGAGTAACCCTTCCAGGTCCACTCTGGCCTTGAGTGGTAGCACCTGAGACGATCCTATCTATGAGTCAAATAGAACACTTTGACATTTAAACTGTGCACAAACAAATGACCTCTTTTAAATTAAATTGTGAGAAATAAAACTTTGATCATTTAACTGTTTGTATCTACCAAATGTGTTTACAAATCATATACTTAATATATATGTAAAAACAGGATTTGGCATCAAATAACCAACAATGGTTGAGATGTCATAAAATCAAACCAAACCAAATCCTACTTGGGCAGAGGGTTTGGTATATATATATAAAGGAATATATATATATATATATATATATTAAAGGAATCAAAGAATAAATCACACACACACACATATATATATATATATATATATATGGATACCAAAGGAAATGCAGTCAAAAGGTATCACAAATTTTCGCCCAATATCCCTCCTAAATGTAGAAGGCAAAATATTTTTTTGAGTTCTTACTCGTCGTATGACAACCTCTCTGATGAGCAATCATTATATAGATACATCTGTCCAGAAGGCTGGGATACCTGGCTTCCCCGGATGTCTGGAACATTCACAAATGATATGGAACCCAATACTCTCAGCAAGAAGGGACAAAACAGAACTACATGTGATCTGGCTTGATCTTTCCAATGCGTACGGTTCAGTTCCGCACCATTTAATCCGAATGGCCCTCGAATTTTTCAACTTCCATAGCAAGGTTGGGGAAATCATAATGAAATATTTCAATTCAGCTTTCATGAAATTTACAGTTAAAAACTATACCACCAAGTGGCAGGCACTTGAGATCGGCATCATGATGGGCTGTGTGATTTTCCCACTTCTTTTCGTTCTAACCATGGAACTCATTTTACGAGGTGCAGCAAATACGTCGAAAGGAGTAATGAAAAATGAACATCTGACTCTTCCTCCTTCCAGAGCTTTTATGGACGACATCACCATTCTCGTCCCATCCCAAATCTCTGCCGATGGTTTACTACAAAGGTATTATGACCTTTTCACATGGGCGAGAATGAAGGCTAAGCCAAAGAAAAGTCGAAGCCTATCGTTAGTCGGAGGATCTGTCAGGGATATCCATTTCAAAATTGGGGGTGATAAGATCCCAACAGTCAGGGAGAAGCCGGTAAAGAGTCTCGGATGTCTTTATTCAATCCCACTGACTGATCGTCATAGGGGTACAGAGATCTAGAAAGTAGCCTTGAAGGGGCTTAAATCAATTGATAAAACTTGTCTACCCGGAAAGATGAAGGCTTGGTGTTACCAACATAGTCTGGTACCCCGTCTTTTGTGGCCCTTACAGGTGTACGAGATTGCGATATCTCGTGTTGAACGGATCTAACAGTATAGCAACAAATACCTGCGTAAGTGGCTCGGAGTTCCTCCTTGTTTTTCAAAAGTGGATTTATATACCAATTCTGGAAACCTACAGCTCCCAATATCCTCACTGGTAGAAGAATTCAAAATTGGGAAAGTACGCCTTCACATGATGATGAAGGACTCAGCCGACGAGATCATTCGGAAGGCGTATCCAGAAATAAAATCAGGTACGAAGTGGTCGGCCGTTAAGACCGCCCAGGAGACGGAATGCAGCCTACGAATCAAAGACATCATAGGCGTCACTCAAACAAATCGAGCTGGGCTGGATAGCACGAGCAAAAAAGGTATTCTCCAAAATGGACCCAAAAGGAAAAAGAGACATGGTGAGCGAAGAAGTCAGGATATTTGAAGAAGAGCAAAGAAAAGCCAGTGCTGTTACTCAGGCCAAACAATGTGCTTGGACAAAATGGAATGATATCGAACCAATTAAATTATCGTGGAAATCCTTAATTGCAATGGAACCATTGGCGATATCATTCCTTCTTCGCTCTACTTATGATCTCTTACCAAATGCGACCAACCAAAAATTATGAGAATATACCAATTCGGACTTGTGCTTGTCGTGTAAAAGTGATCAGGGTACTTTGCGCCACGTCTTATCTGCATGTCCACACTCGCTTCAGATGTCTACATGGTGGCATAATAAGTTTTAGTTTTTTTAAATCACAAAGTGCACTCAGAAAATGAAGATTAACGTCCAATGTAGTCTCTGCATTTAATTGATCTGGCGTATATATATATATATATATATATATATATATATATATATATATGATTCTCTTAATACCCTGTCCGGTGGCAAAAGCTGCTAGGTCGTGCCAGGAGTGACAGAACCGCCTTGAGCTACCGAAACTGTGTTATCACCCTTGGTTGGCGGCTGATGAGGACATGGTATCGCACGTGCTTTCACACGTTGTATGATGAAATATATATATATATATATATTAAAGGAATCAAAAAGTAAAAATGAAAAATCAAGTCTTATAAATACTGTCAAGTCTGTTGTAACTCTTAAGAAGCTGGTCTCATTGTGATTTGATTTTTCATTTTTACTTTTTGATTCCTTTAATATATATACTTTGTACTTGATGTACTTGACCATAATCAAGAAAAAAGTCACATCATAGCAATATGCTCAAAAGGCTCTAACTTAAAGAATAAAGCTGAATGTTATTTTTTAATCCTCTAAATTCTTGATATAGTGCATATAATTATGGAATGTGAATCAGAATCCTTCACTGCTTCCTAAATAGAAGCTTCAATATCATCATGGACCACTGTAGACTTTGAAATGCTAATCAGAATCTTTCACTTCTTCCTGAATAGAAGAATGACTACCATCATGGACCACTGTTGATTATGACATACTATTTAGAATGTGCATCCTTCCTAAATAGAAACATGGACCTCTTTTACAATAGAACCCTAACAGGTTCATAGGTTATCTCATTATTCAAGTATGCGAGTTCGTACTCCAGTCGCGCTATTACGTTCACTTTCGGGCAAATACCCTTGGGAAAGGTATGAACCCCCTTATCCTCCAAGCCATGGGTTAAATAGTACCATTACTGTTCTTCTAGGAGAATAGCTTTGGCATTATATAACCTACAAAGGTTGATATGCTATTAAACAAAGAAACCAAACCAATCATTATTCATCATCATCTTGTCGTGACACCAGCATGGATATCCCTGACCCTCTCTCGCCACTCCTCCCTATTGTTCATCGTTTCTGGCTGGTCCTCAGGCCTACATCCCGTATCCTTACAGAGCTACTATATGTAGGTTCGAGCTGGTCACCCTGCTTTTGCTTGGCCATGTGAGGGGGTCCATAGAACATCACTTATGAGCTTGTCCCTGCTTCTCCACATGTCTGGTTTGTCTAACTTTGATAGTTTTCGTGATGGGAGGTAGGTGGCCGTACAGCTGCTGCTTTGTAGGGTGTTGCCTCCAGGACTTGTTCAAAATTGCTTGCAGCATTCTTATGTTGTTGCCATCAAGCTTTTTCTCCATTCGTTTAGTCAGTATCCATGTAGTACATCCATATAGCAGTATCAACACAACCGCTGCTTAGAAAAAACTGTGTTTCATTTTATCGGTCAGGTTTGACTTCCATATGACCGATAGCCTATCGATAGCTATCCATGCTTTTGCTAATCGCATGTTGATGTCTTTTTCGGTTGATGAGATACTGCTTCCTAGGTAGGTGAACTTGTCAACTAGTTTCAGAGAGCTACTGCCAAGTGTGGAGATGTCGCCTGTTTGATTTAAGCACATGTTTTCTGTTTTGTGTACATTGACATGGAGGCCAATGCCTGCGGCAGCTCATTCCAGACTATGGAGTAGGTCATCTAGTACGTAATAAATATATTATCTCTTTAAGAGCACAAACACTGCCTCCTGGTTGGTATTTCTGCTTATGTTTGTACGTATATGAATACAACACGAATTTATTACACAAATTAATACCCTCCTAATTTTTCTTTTTCTAGTTCTCTAATTTGGTTTCCTATGTTAATAATGGGCCTCATTCCAAAGATTCATTTTAGCAAAAGTAGCCCATCCCCAAAATGAAGTCATTTTGGCAATGGGTTTGTTTGATTAACATCAGAATTTTTATAACTAGAGCGAGTCAAAAGTTTTGCAATATTTTGGTAACATATTTGCTTTATTCTTTGAATTAAAACAAAAGCATGCTAGTAGTTAAAGTACGAGGATCATTAAATAATTTTCCAGACTTTTTTCGTATGGGCACTTTTATTGATAGTACACACATGAAACTCTAGTCCTCTTCGAAGTAATCTCCTCCGGCTGCAATGCACTTGTTGTACTGTTCCAACAACTTCTGGAAGGCCCCATGGAAGTCCTCTTGTATGAGCATGTCAATGACCTTCGTCACAGCCTCTTCAATCTCCTCAATTGTCTCATAACGACAGCCTCTGAGCTTAGGGAATTACCAAAAGTCACTGGGAGCAAGGTCTGGTCTATAGGAAGGCTGAGGAACTGTCTTGATGCCCATCTTGGTCAAATATTCTGTGACAAGGATGGAGTTGTGGACTGGTGCATTTGAAGAGTGCTGGCCTCTTCCGACGGAATCTCTTTTTGAACTCCCTTAAAACCTCAACATAGTAACCCTAACCCTAACCCTTTGACCAATCAACTCTGGTCTATTGACTTCCTTACTCATCCCACACCTCTCATCTTTGCTCACAGACTCCCTGCCTTCCTTGAATCTCTTATGCCACTCAGAAACTGATGCTCGATTCATGTGAGATGCTCCAAAAGTAGTATGAAGCATTCCATCGGTTTCTGTGACATTTTTTCCAAGTTTAAAGCAGAATTTTATTGCATATTGTTCTTCTAAAATGTCCTCACATCCAGATTGCATTTTTGAAATTCACTAGCTGTGACAATCAGGCTTTAGTAGGGTGTATTCCAATTGCTGCTGTAGCTGTTGATTTGAAGCTGAAACCATAAAAATTGGTCAGTCATCTCATAAGATGTATAGCAATAACATACTGAATTTTCAAGAGTCCATAACAATTTTAAATGCCGGTACAAAAAAGTCTGGAAACTTATTGAATGCGTCACGAAGATGCTATCATGTTACAATGTCCAAAAGGACCTTTCTTTGATTCCATACAAATACCATTTTTGGTCCTTTAAGGCAAAGAACGCCTTCCCTGAAGCTTCCACCTCCTTTTAGCTGTTAAAGCATCTCAAGCAAAAGAAGTGAGCCATTGATTGGAACAAGTAGTAATCCTAGGAATCTAAGTCTGGATTATCCACTGGATGTGACGTAAGTTCAATCCTCTCAATTTCTGGGGTTTATTCCATAAACTAGCATGAAGGCAAATATTGCAAAACTTTTGACTCACCCTAGTATAAGGAACAGCTGTTGTCTGTTACACAGCAAAAATAGCTCATTGCAGCAAAATTTTCATTAACTGCATTAGCACTTACCCTATTTATTATAATTACTTTAAGGCCAATGTAGTCCATCAGTTGTCTGGTTGGTTGGTTGGTTTTATATGTCAAACCTTGTTGGGTTATTTTATACCAAAATCAATTTAACAACTATAGTCTCCAGTCATATACAGTACAAATATCTATCTTCATAATCATTTTATATCAGTAAGGACATTTTACTTATGTTACAAAAGCAATGGGAATGTTATCGTGAATTATATGTAACAAGTTTATGACAAAATGTAGGTTAATATTGTTGCAGAGGAGTTTTGTGGGTACTGTGATAAAAAAGGTTAATATTGAAATGAATTGATTTTAAAATAAGCAAACAGCAAAGCAAATATTAGGAGGTTGAGCTGAAACAGATATTGTCTTTTTATGCATTATTTTTGGTGGCAAAATAAAGAAAAGTTATTTCTGAAAATCATGGCCACATTTCTATTTTTAAATTGGGTCACACATGTGGGTTAGGTACTGTTATGCTGAACTGTGATATCAATGTTTTAAGAAACAACGTATTAATAAAGTTCACAATTATTTTAGTTTGGTTTGGTTATTTGGTTTAATGGCATATCAATCCTTGTGGGCTATTCAATGTCAAATCCTGTTCATACATACATACACACACATATATATATATATATGATTTGTAAGCAAATAAATATTTACAGATGTATTTACTCAAAACACTTTCATTTGTGTATATATTTATCTATGTATCTTCATGGTTTGTAGGTTGGTTTTATGGCATGTCAAACCTTGCTGAGTTATTTTATATGAAAATAAGTTTAATAATTATGGTCTACAATTATATACAGTACAAAAATTTATCTTCACAATCATTTTAAACTGATAAATAGTTCATCATCTTGAAAAGATCTATTTGACCAATTGATGGGACTCAAACAAGTACTATCACTCTGGGTTAGAGTGGACCTGGGAGTAATGGCACTGAACTTGTGGCTCCACATTCCCTAAAGCTCTGGAACTGGAATCCGATCCAGTTTAATGTCATACAAGGACACTTTTTTGTGGAGGAAGAGGGTCTTACACCACTGCAGGGGATACAATCTTTATATTCTAAGCCCTGCCAACAGGGCATACAATGATCAAGAATAACTTTTAGGAGCATCTCAAGTGATATTATAATTTGCTTTTGTTACGTTATTGATACCAAAGTCAGTTTAACAATTATGATTTCCAATTATATATGCATCACGATCATTTTAAACAGATCAATTTGATGTATAGATCAGACTTGATAGGAACTATTAATTCAGGTCAAAATACACCTAGGAGTAAGGGCAATGATAGGGTGACTCTACACTCCATAGATCTCCAAAAATGGATCTTCAACACCTTGCAGTCTGTGTATTCAAGGCCCGGACAGGTAGTCCATCCAGGAAGCTTTACCAACTAAGTTACAAGAGCAATTAGTATAACAAAAGCCTAAATGACACCTATAACTCATCCTCTTCTTTCTCTCTTGATCTGTTGACACTATGTGTATCATTATTGTTTTTTTTTACACACAAGTGGTGTTAAGAGCATAGTTTATTTATTTTTGTAGAGATGGTATTGAGGATGAAGATGAGTGGCGCTATAACTGATACAGTGACCAACCTTATTAGTATTAGATAGGAATACTTGAAACCATTTAATTGTGTGAAAATTATTTGTATTAGATAGAAATACTTGATACCAATATCACTGTAATGATTTGTATCAAGAATGGTTAGTTGAAGCTTTAATTGTTTACCATGGATTATTATTATTTGTTGCCTGAAACCATATAACTGTGTACAAACAAATGACTATTATTAAATAAAAATGATAACTTGAAACCATATAATTATTAGTATTAGATAGGAATACTTAAAACTATATAACTGTGTGCAAAAAAAAATCTTAAGAGACAAATAAAAAAAATTGCTAGTAAGCAATTGTTAAGAAAATAGTCAATATTGCCCATTGTGCAGAAAAAAAGGAAATATAAATATATGATGAATGTGATTCCTTAACTTCTAGGCATAAAATAACCCAAGATGGGTTGACATACCATAAGAATCAATCAATCAATCATATAAGTTTTCATTTCAAAATGTTTATGGGTATAAAAAAGGAATGGTTATTATTTATAGGTGACTCTGTCTGACGTCTTCTTGGCCAATATAGAATTCATCAACATGACAAAATATGATAATTTGCATTTTTTATATATAGCCATTTTGTTTTAGCTCGAAAAAGAGAATAATGAAGTAAAAATTCATCAAATATAGATAGATAGATAGATAAATAGATAGATAGATAGATAGATAAAAGTGAGTGTAAGAGATAGATAAGAAAAAGCCTGAAATTAATATATATAAACATAAATACAAGGATATAAACACAGATATAAATGCAGATAGATAGATAGATAGATAGATAGATATGAACAGACTGTGATAGATAGATAGATAGATATGAACAGACTGTGATAGATAGATAGATAGATAGAGGAAATGTCTGAATTATTTATCATTACTTGAGCCAAATAGATGAAAGATATAATCATAAAAATTTCAATAACTTGGTTTTCATTTTTCCCTCATATTTTTTTAACCATATCCTTACCTGATCAGCCTAGCCGACTGGGGCTGTAGAACACACTGGCTGCACCTCTGCAGAGAGGTGAGACACCCTCCAACAAGTGTCCTGGATATGAAATTAAACAATCTGATGATGAGTGTCTAGTCTTAGAGTTTTGGGAAATGTGGTGTACCGCTTCATTGCCATTGTTCCCCGGTTCACTCTGACCCGGAGTGGTAGCACTTGATAGGGTCCTATCTATAGGATCAAATAGAACTGGTTCACATTTAAACTGTGTGCAAACAAATGATTTATGCTAAATTGAATTGTTAGAAATAGAACTGTTTGATCAAATAATTGTGTGTAAACAAATGACTGATGTTTATTTGAATTGTTTGGGATACAGAGCAATACTTGGAACCATTTAACTGTGTGCAAACAGTTGAATTGTGTTCAATTGAGTAATCAGTGTTAAATAGCAATACTTGTAACCACTTCATTGGGTGCAAACAAATGATTAATATCGAATAGAATTATTAGTGTTAGATAGCAATAATTGAAACCCTTTAACTGTGTTGAAGCAATAGCTATACTAGTGTACAAACAAATTAATCTTAACTCTTTTGAAAATGAAATTACCTACAGACTGTGCAAACAAATGACTTATGCTAAATTGAATTGTTAGAAATAGAACTGTTTGATCATTTATTGGTGTGTAAAGAAATGACTGATGTTTAATTGAATTGTTAGTGATATAGAGCAATACTTGGAACCACTTCACTGTGTGCAAAAGAAAAAATGAGCTCAGACTTGTTTAAAAATGTTATCTACAAAATGTATTTACAAATCATATATGTTTAATATATATGTATAAAGACGACTTGGGATTAAATAAGCTACAAGGATTGATTTGCCATAATAACCAACCAACAACTCTTACCTAATAAAATATAATCATTGATTGATAGATAAATAGATAGATAGAATGCCTCAATTATATATTATTGCTTTATAGAATACTGCTATCATACTTGATAAGATAAAAGATATTTTTCAATTTAATCAAACTTGTATTAATGAAGGGTTGCTGCCTCAATAAACAAAACAATTAGTTAGATATTTTTAATTTATATGTTTGTATTTTATTTTTGGTAATCTTTGTTAACTATATTTTAGAAGTGCAACTTCAAAATGTTACTTCAATATACCCCCCAAATAAATAAATGGATATACTTAGGAAGGAAATCTTCCAATTCTGCAATTGCAGAATATATTGTTTGTATCCCGGGCAATGCTGGGTATTTCTGCTGATATTTTTTTTAACTCTTAAATGCTTTCATTTCGTAAGGTGATAAATTGCATCAGCCTTTAAACACAGTATTTTTTGTGTGTAAATTGTGACAGTTGCTAAGTGAAGTGTGGATGGTGTTAAGGATATTGGTATAGATAATGGAACCAGAGAGCTGAGCTCAAATTTGGTCATGAAAGTCAGGAGTCATGTTTTAACATGACAGCTGCCTTACCAACCTGGCCACAGGGCCTTCTGGCTACATTCATCCTGATACATTGAAATCAGGTTAATTGTCAGCATTAGCCATGTAACAAATGACAAGAATATTAAGTTTCCTAATTATATAAACAAAACTACAGTTTCTATTTTGGCCAATTGCATTTATCAAACTTTTTTAACTGATGAATGATTTTATAATGTAACTCTAGTTTAGAATGTGTTTCAGTGTCATCTAGTAATGAATGGGAAATCAATTCTGATTGGTTTGTCAATATTTTCTGCACTGAATTGGGATTGATCATACGTATAAAAACATTAGCAGAAGTAGCCTTCATTGCCCGGGATAAAAACAATATTCCAAATAATATTTTAAAGGAAAAGCTAAAAGAAATTTAACAGAAAGTATCAAAATTAAAATTCAAACATATAGGAATTAAATCCTATATTTTTTAGCCAATTGTTTGGTTTGGGTTGGTTTGGTTTTATGGCACATCAACCATAGTAGGTTATTTAATGCCAAATCCATTTTTATACATATAGATAGTTCTATTTCAAACAATTCAGTTTAGTATAAGTATACTTTTCTGTTTACACACAGTTAAATGTCAAAACAATTCTATATCAAACAATTCAGTTTAGCATAAGTACAAAGGTTCAATGTCAAAAATAGTTCTATTTCAAGCAACTCAGTTTATCATAAGTACACAGTTTCAATGTTAAAAACAGTTCTATTTCAAACAATTCAGTTTAGCATAAGTATAATTTTTTGTTTACACTGTTAAATGTCAAAACAGTTTTATTTCAAACTATTCAGATTAGCATAAGTACAAAGGTTAAATTTCAATAACAGTTCTATTTCAAGCAACCCAGTTTATCATAAGTACACAGTTTCAATGTCAAAAACAGTCCTATTTCAAGCAATTCAGTTTAGCATAAGTATACAGTTTAGTTCTATTTGACCTATAGATAAGACCCTATCAGGTGCAACCATTCTGAGCCAGAGTAGACCAAGGAGTTATGGCAATAAAGGGATACTCCACACTCCCCAAAGCTCCAGCATTACTGGAACCTCACCATCAGATTGCTTCGTGTCATATCTAGGACACTCATTAGGAGGGGGTCTTACCCCTCTGCAGAGATGCAGTTGTTGTATTCTACTACCTCAGCCAACTTGGCAATCAACCAATTGTAAATGTATACAAACACAAAAATGCACCTACAAAATATTAATAAATGAATTACTGATAATAAAATTCTTACACATAGGATTTAATTGGTGTGTGAAGACTCTAATTAAATCCTATAACACAAAAACAAAAGTATACTAATCAGAGGGTTTGCTCATTATTTGGGAAATTCTGCCAAAATATTAATTGGATATAGTAATCATCATCATTATCTTGTCGTGCCGTTATTTATCCTACGCCCCACCAGCATACGAATATGGCACAAGGCCGTTTTTAAGGTGGGTCCCGTCGCAAGGCCGAAGGCCAACACGATGGGCAGTTTCAAAAATGCCTCGGACCTCGTCGGCATTCCCCTTTTCGGGGCGCCTCAGGCGCCGGGCGATAAACCCAACCCCTCCGAAGAGGGTTAAAGCCTGGGGGGACAGCCCCCTGAGGCCAGAGGTAATGTATCCAGTGGTGGAACACACCCGACCGAACCGTGCGGCACGCAATCACAGCCGGTCGAGAGCACCCCACCACAGGACACAAAAGAACGCTCGCTGACCCTCTCTCGCCACTCCTCCCTATTGCTCATCGCTTCTGGCAGGTCCTCTGGGCTACATCCCGTATCCTCACAGAACTGCTGTATGTAGGTTCGAGATGGTCTCACTGCTTTTGCTTGGCCATGTGAGGGGGTCCATAGGAGAACATCACTTATGAGCTCGTCCCCGCTTCTCCAGCAGTGTCCTGCATGTCTGGTTTGTCTTTGATAGTTGTCATGACGGGAGGTAGGTGGCCGTACAGCTGCTGTTTTGTAGGGTGTTGCGAGCCGGACTTGTTCAAAATTGCTCCCCGAATATTATCATTGGACTCATCAGAAACCTCCAAGAGAAGATTTCTGCAAGAAACTCAATGTTAACCAGAATTAAAATAAAAATAATGAAAAGGTAAAATTAAAATGTAATGCCTGAAATTTTAATTATTTTAAAAATAAAAATTGAATTATTATTAATGAAAAATCCTGCTCTGACCTAAAAGATCCAGGTCTTCACTTGTTCAATATGTTTCAATATGGCAAGGTATTTGTTGTTATGAATCATTACTGTAAATTTTTTTGTATTTTGTAAAAATTTTAATTTTGAAACTGAAAACTTTTTAAAATTCACCCCTCTCATCATGGCATCAAGTGAAACTTAGAAAAATATGTTGGTAATATTCAATTAATGTATTTGGGAGTGAATAGAAATTAAATTTGGTTATGAGGGCTTCTCAAATTTTTTGTTTGATGCATTCTATTAAAAAACTTGAAAAAACTTGGTCTAACTCCTTAAGCTTTGCGTATTTTGGCAACACCTTATTAATACAAATTGGAGTAAATTAAAAGAAATTGTCTTTCATTTTTTCAAGTATTATGGCTGTATTCAAACAAGTGGATTAAGTATATATATATATATATATATATAATGTATATTTTACATAGTTTTCAAATGGAATGCCACAAACAGAAATAGAATGTTTAAAACTTTCACATTTCATTTCCTTTCATTTAACAGTTATAAAAATTTAATTCAAATAAAATTCAGAAGATACATCACATTTTTAAATGCCCTGATGAAGGTTTAATGTTAAGAAAACAAAATGTCTAATGTTGGAAAATAATTCAACTATAAAATAAAATAATCCTTTTTTTTTTATGTTTGTACATTTTCAGGTATATATATATATATATATATATATATATATATATATATATATATATATATATATATATATATACTAAGAGACATATGCAAAATTGAAAGATTACAATGTATGGAATTTATTGAAATCGCAAGGGCCCTTTCATCTGACATTTGTCAAGTGACAGCCATCAGAAGTCATTAAAAAACAATGCAAATAAGATTAATTAAAAGGGAGGTGAAAATGAGAATGATAGCAAGACCAACGGGGAGGAGAAGGAAAAAAAAATTAAAAACCGCCCTGAATCAAGCAAAAATGATCTCCCAGTAAGTTCACAGGCTTGTATTTAAGTTGGGATGCTTTCACTCCTAAGTTTAGGAAGGTTAACCTGATCAAGTGTTTCACATTCAGGGCTCCCAAGATTTGTTCAGATAACAAGATTAAAAGGGAATTTGAACAAATTAAAAATTCATTTTTGAGTAATGGGTATCCAGAGAAAGTCATTGTTGACACCATAAATAAAACTGTTAATAAGTTTAGGAATAACAACAGGTCACTTGTTCCTTCTAAATGCCCAGTTTATGTTAGACTTCCTTGGATTGGATCTCCTAGCCAGTTGATTGTTGATAAGGTTTCTTCCTCTGTTACACATTGTTATAATGCGGCTATGCTTTGAATCATCTTTACAACTCGAGCGGCATTTTGCTCTATTCATAATGATGTGTTCCCTATCTTTCAACAAAGCAATTTAATTTATAAATTTCAATGTTGCTGTAATGCCACATATATAAGGGTGCACTTCCCAATGTCTTGAGGTTAGAGTTAAACAGCATGTTCCTAGAGATATTTGTAACCGCACAACATCCATCCATTTAAAATTGCTCAATTCTGCCATCTGTGAGCATTTGAATGGTTTAAATAGTTGTGCAGTTAATTATAATGAGTGTTTTGGTGTCTTGCATAGAGCCGGGACAAAACAACATTTAATTGTCCTGGAAGACCTTTATATTCTCATTACAGGCCAACTCTATCCAGGCAAAACCCCAAGTACTCCTTGAACTTACTGGGAGACAATTGTTGCTTGACTCAGGGTGGTTTTTAATTTTTTTCCCCTCTCCTCCCCCTTGGTCTTGCAATCATTCTCATTTTCGCCCACCTTTTAATTAATCTTATTTACATTGTTTTTAAACGACTTCTGATGGCTGTCGCTTGACAAATATCAGATGAAAGGGCCCTTGCAATTTCAATAAATTCCATATATTGTAATCTTCCAATTTTGTATATGTCTCTTAGTATTTGCCTCTATAAATTCATATGTACCAATAACATATATATATATATATATATATATATATATATGGAGGTAAATAATGGAAATAAATCTGACTGTATAAAGAAAATAGAAAAACAAAGTAATCCAAAAATAATGAATTTATAACATGAGGGCAGATGCTATTACCATTTAAACATAAATGGCAGTTGACGTTGTGGAGTTCTGTCGCCTCTTGTTATATTAAAAGAAGGGAAATAAATAATGAAGGTGTTGATATTGATGGTTTTCAATCTAGTAGTTTAATGACAGCTTGAGAAGTTTTTCCTTGTGCCGTGAATTGAAGAAGATAGGGAGACAGTTGTAAATGGCTGTGCAGGAATTTAGTACTTAGCCAGATGCTTCGGGGGCCATTTGGTTTAGGAGGGAGAAATAATTGACCAGGAAATGGTCTCCTAAAGGAAGCAGAGGAACAAATGTTGAAATGTGCTCTCTCGAGATGAAAAGTCCCTCTGTCTGCTGTTGTAATCGTCCCTGTATAGAGGGAGAAATGTTATCTCTCGTGTCGGCTGGTCTTACCTTGCTGCCAGCCAGGATGAAAGGAAAAGAGAGAGCGAGCATGGTTCATGCTGCCTTTTATGGTGCCTGGGGAAGTGCACCCAGGCAGAATAGCATCGGTCATCCTCATTGGTTGAAATGTATAATTTCAAAACTCCAACAGCAAAAACAATTCTCGCACTAAATAATGGTTTGAAATTCTTTCAGCTACAAATTTATTATAATGGAAAGTCAATGTTAAACTGTTTCGGGTTTAGTAAAGCCTCATCAGGACTTTAAGATAGTGAAAAAAGTATTGCTTGAACAATGATGGATGTTTTAATATTAATAGAATATTTTATTTTATCAAAACATCCATTGTTGTTATATATATATATATTATCATAAAAGAACATTTGTATTGGATCAATGAGAACTGTAGTACAAAGTTATAAAAAGGCAACTGATATAATCAATATAAGATCAATACAAGATCAATAAAAAGCACACATGTATCCCCTGTATACACACACATACATAGAGATCTATTTACTGTAATTCACCAGATGGTTTTCTTATTTTTAACTATTTATCATTGAATAAATACTAAAAAGCTAGAGCTATAACCACCAAATTTTTTATAATTCTAGTGGGCAGAGTGTTCGCCAATGGTCCGGGAGACCTGGGTTCAATCCGAGGTAGCGTTATACCAAAGACTTTAAAAATGGTACTTGATACCTCCTTGCTTAACACTCAGTGATATAAGGTACGTATCAAGAGTAAAGTGGAGAAATTCAGGGAAAGGAGTAGTACCCTCTCCTACACATCGGTGTAGTAGCTATTGAAAAGGAGCCTTCTGGTCATCCTTGCCTAAGGTCGCCAACTTTACTTACTTATTAATAAGATCATGGAACATGTTTTTTGCATGTTAGTTTGTTTATTAATTCCTAAATTTTTTAGTGAAGAGTTCAATTTAGAATGTAAGTCTAATCTGAAATTAAATGTCTATTTGGTGTCCATGAACTTTGCTAAACTAAATCTTTATCTTTTTCTTGAGTTGAAAATTCCTGAGCCAAAGTAATCAAATTTTTGACTATTTTTCATGACTTGATTTCCACTGACTGAAATATCATGTTGTGTTTACATTTACAGTACAAGTGGATGTTTACCTCTCACTGACATTCATTAACCTGTAAGTCCTCACAAAAACACAGTTCTTTGTTATGCCTGTGTTTATTGTTGCAATAAAAAGTGAAATGGATAAATTTGTGGTCATAACTTAAAATCATATCCATAAAATGGGTGTTCAGCTAATGAAGAAATTTGTGTTTTTCTTCAAATGGCTGCAAAACTGTTTGATGTAAAGTAACAAATACATACTTGATTGATCTTTAGGAAGTAAAAAGAAATATTTCTCATTGGGAAAGGAAGCTCTCATCTAGCAAGGTTCTCTAACAATGAACAATAAACAACAGAAAACTATCTTAGTGCAAGAGGTAGCTAATTATACAGAGTTTAAATTTCTAAACTTTAAAAGAAAAAAATTAAATTACCTTACTCAAATAGATATTTGTATTTAATTAAACATTACTAATTATGTTTATAGGTAGTTCTTCTGGTTGGAAATGTAAAATAAAAAATAATCTGGATAAAAAACAAAAATGTTTAAATCTATAAATCTCTTTTTAGTGTCACTCACTTAAATAAAAAATATTCCCCTACAAAATTCTTTGAAATTTTTTTTAGAATATTAACTTCATAAGATGATTAGTAAATTTCTGTTTTGTGGATTTATTTTTTATGGTAACTGTTACTCTTGGTAATACAGCAATCTTTTGTTTTGACCTGCACAATCTTGCCTGCTAAACAACGCAACACTATGTTATTTTGTCATTAAGTAAAGATTAGTCAGTTACTGGTTTGGGTTGAAACCATACAAGCCACGAGTCTGCTCCCCAAAGGAAAGAAAAATAAAAATAAGCAGAAACAAATTCTGAGAACACAATTGCTGTTTTTTTCTTTTTTCTTTGAGTTTATCTTGGTTGTGGGTGGGGTGAGCATCTGATCGCTCACTATTGCAACATAAATGGCAGACAGAGATTTTTTTCCCATTATATCCAACAGTCTGCTTCTAACTCTCCCGTTTATGTTCCCCCGTGACAAATCATAGCAGACGGAGAGGTGCAGCACATCTAGCACTGCCTTAGGCTACAGTTTGTCTGTCACCTGACTGTTTTCTTGAATATATGCAGTTTGGGCTTTCTGAAAAGAAAACCAATTTTTTTGCGCAGACCACACAACTAAAATACTTAAAAAAAAAAAATGAAATCAGAATTACATCTGCCATATTAGTTGTCTAAATTTCTGAGATGAAGCTTGATGATTTTTATTATTAAGGGTTTTCGAATGAAGACAATAGTACATCAGCCATATATGAAGCATATAAATCTTATACATTAGAGCTTATATTCATATGAATACACAATCTAATGAGCTATCATGAAATTGCACAGATAAACAAAATGCAGTCGTCTGACTGGCTGCTTGAGTGCTGTGATGTTCTGGTTTGTGCTTGCAGTCAGTATGTCAGTTGTTGAAATGGCTTGTGATTTAGTTTTGATACAAAACTTAATTTGTATTAGTTTTATTATTCTATATCAATTTGTATTCTATATCAATTTGTATTGCAGTTTTATTATTCTGTATCAATTTCTGTGTTAATTTGTTAAATACATTCAGCAAACATGAGTTTTAAGCTGAAAATGTTTGTGGCAATCTGTTGGAGTTATGGTAAATGGTGTATATTGATTAATAGTACTGTTCCACTGATTGACCTCTCTGTTGAATAGATTTAGATTCTAGCTCTGCTGTATGTCAATCCACAGTTTTGTGGTGATTTTTTCAGGTTTAAAAGTTGACTTGTATACTGCACCATAGCTGTAATCCAAGTTTTGAGCTTTTTCTTAACATAGATCTAAAGTTGAGATTTGTTGAAATATTTGTACAGGTGCTCATAGCATAATGGTTACCCTCGTAGGAAATGGACACTGTGACCTAAGTTCATATTCTGATTGAGGCTGTTTGAATTTTTTCGGGAGGCACCGGTGGTATTATGGTTATTGTCATAGGAAATGGACTCAGTGACCCAAGTTCAAACCCTGAAAAGGCTGTCTGCATTTCACATAGCACAATTACCCTTGCGAAAGGTATACATCTAACTATTCTCCTTCCAGCTATGAATAAATAGAAGGGTAGACTGGCTCTTTAACTTTGGTATGGCAACCTGTCTAGAAGGAAAACTCAAAATTCAAACAGGTTAAAAATCCTCTTAAAAATTGACCTTGTGTCACATCCTGTTCATGCAGTGGGGTTGTGTAAGAACATATACATATTTATAAGTGTGCAGATGTTCCTTAAAATACAGTAGGGTCTTGTGAAAATCAAAACATCTCAGAAAGTTCTGTCTTCATTCTCTTTCTTTTTGTTTATTTTGCTTTGTCTTGAAGTTACACAAAACGAGATTACTAATATGTATTTATTTATCCATCCCCTTTGCCATAGACAGGATGTGATACAAGGTCAATTTTTGGTAGACAAAAGCTGGTTTTAATTCCAAGCTTTCCTTCACATAAACTGGTTATTTAACCAAGCCTAAAGAAATCAGTCTGCCTTACTATTTACCCATTGTTGGATTCATGCCTTTCTCAAGGGCATTAGTGCAAATTGAAAAGCAAACAGCCTCATCTAGGATTTGAACTCGGATTGATGAACCCATTTCCTACTACAATAACCATTTTGCTAAGCTCACTTTCACCGAGATTACTGGTAAGTAGACAATAAATTTGAAAATTTATGAAACCAGTCTTTGAATATCAGATTGTGCAAGTACAGCATCCTCCATACTCACCAGACCCCTAAACTCTGGGCGAATTTTTCTTGTTTCCTAAATTTAATATTTCTCTCAAGAATAAAATTTGAAAATGTAGAGGAGATTAAAAGAAAATTGACAGATTTACACCCAGTCTAAATTTGAGTTGTAAATGTGCTTCAGCCAATGGGAAACTTGCTGGTGGGGGGAGAGTTCCCATGGCATAATGGCTAAAGAACTGGACTGCCACCTTCAAGTAAGTAAGTTCAAATTCAAGTTGTATTGTTCCATTCACTTTCCAACTAGTATCCTAAGGAAAGATATGAACCCCCTTATCTCCCAACCAGCTATGGGTTAAATTATATCACCGCTGTTCCCCTACAAGGATGGCTTTGATACTAAATAACCCATAAAGGTTGATTTGCTATTAAAACAAAGAAATCAAATCAAACTAGCGAGAATATTTTATTTCAAAATTTCTGATAAAAAATTGAATTGTGTCAGGTTACAGACTTATGGGTCCATCTTCAGAGCTGGTACAAGACACACTAAATAAGAGCCTCTTAAAATTTGATAGATTAATTGATCAATTTTAACAGCATTTCAGCCTGTCTGGGGTTATTTTACACCTAGAGGTTAGGAAATGGTGTTCATTATACGATTATATTTACATATTTTGGGTAATTGGTTCCGAATGTTTTTTTTTTGTCATCAGTTAAATGATATCAAGTATTCTTATCTCATACTAATAATTATATGTTTTCAAGAAGCAAAAGGTACCCCGCAAAAACAATCACGGACGCCGACTACGCTGATGACTTGGCGTTACTAGCGAATACGCCTAATCAAGCAGAGACACTACTGCATAGTCTGGAACGTGCCACAGCTGGCATTGGCCTCCATGTCAATGCAAACAAAACTGAATATATGTGTTACAACCAAACGGGCAACATTGCCACACTAGACGGAGCCTCTCTGAAACTAGTAGACAAATTCTCCTACCTAGGAAGTAGCGTCTCATCAACCGAAAAAGACATCGACACACGACTGACTTAGGCATGGACAGCTATCGATAGGCTCTCGATCATATGGAAGTCGGACCTAACGGATAAAATGAAACGCAGTTTCTTCCAGGCAGCGGTTGTGTTGATACTACTATATGGATGCACCACATGGACGCTAACGAAGCGGCTGGAGAGGAAACTAGACGGAAATTACACAAGAATGTTGAGAGGAGTATTAAACAAGTCCTGGCGACAACACCCCACGAGACTTCAACTATACGGACACTTGCCCCCCATCACGAAAACTATACAAGTTAGACGAACCAGACACACGGGACACTGCTGGAGAAGCAAGGACGAGCTCATAAGCGATGTACTCCTGTGGACCCCCACTTATGGATGTGCAAAAGTAGGACGACCAGCACGAACTTATATACAGCAACTATGTGAGGACACAGGATGTAACCCTGAAGACCTGCCGGAGGCGATGAATGATAGGGAGAAATGGCGAGAGACGGTCAGGGATATCCGCGCTGGCGGCGCGACATGATGATGATGATGATATGTTTTCAAATAATTATTTCAATTTAATAATCGTCATTTATCTACACACAGTTATATGGTTTTAAGTAACTAATAATATTTCTTAGTAAACAATTATAGTTTCAAGTAATCATTCTTAATACTAACAATGTATAGTTATATGGCATCAAGTATTACAAAAGAATATGAATAGTTTTCAAACAGATCTATTTGACCCCCATAGATGGGACTCTAACAAGTACTACCACTCCAGGTCAGAGTGGCAAAAAACTGAAGCCCCACTATCAAATACAGTTTAATGTCATATCTTGGACACTACTTTTTTTAAATGGGGGTGTCTTACCCCATTGCAGGGGAGATAGAGTGAGTGTATTCTAAGCTCTAGTGATAAAGAAGGCTAACACTGGGGGGGGTATCTCACAAATTCTAGATAAATCTGTCCAAAAAATTTAAAACACAAAAACCTAGAAATAAGAGAAAATAGTTTTTTTTGGGGGGTGGGGGTTATTAAATGCCTAAGCCATCCGTGTAAAAGAACAGTTGTGGGACTATTCAATCAATAACTAGAAAGGGGATCTGTTTGTCTCCAACACATCCAAATTGTAATAAAAAGTTACAATTAGAGACAACCTCCCCTGCTGCATATAGATGGGCATCTTGGGTGGTGTAATGGTTGGTAACCTTCATGAGTGAGTTTGAGTCTCATAGGGTGCCCTATTCATAAAGCCTTGTGCATCATCTAAGCAAAAAGCTTTGTAAATTATAGCTGGGGGCTGGGATAAGAGTTATTTGTCACTGCCTCCCACCAGATAGGACTTGACACAAGGTCAAAAGCCTGAAGGCCAATTAAAGTGGCAATAAAGGGGAGGGAAAGGTCAAGAGCGAGCCAAGACTTGAACCCTGCTGGTCTATGCTGCTCATTGACCCACTAAGTGCAATGTGGGTCTAATGAGCCAAGCAGTTTCACGAATCCAAATCTGAATCCGGGCACTTATGCTGGGTTATAGCTTGAACTAGACAGCAAGGTCTAGTGCTATACATAGGGGTACATTGGAGGTGCCCGTGGTGTAATGGTTATCGTCTTAGGAAATGGATATGGCAACACAAGTTCAAATCCTGGACGAGACTGATTGCATTTCACATAGCACTAATACCCTTGGGAAAGGTATGTATCCAGTTATTCTCCCTCCAGCTATGGGTAAATAGTAGGGAAGACTGGATTCTTCAGCCTTGGTGAGGCAACTAGTCTAGGAGAAGGAAAACTCTGAATTCAAACCTGTTAAACTCCGCTTAAAAAATTGACCTAGTGTCATATCCTGCCCAAGCAGAGGGGTTGGTAAATAAGATACATAGGGGACAAAGGTTACAGCTTGCCCACCCAAAGGTGGCCCAGTAGAAGCTGGGAGCCTTTTGGCCTCGAATCTGCCATTGATCGATACCCTATCCAGCACGAATGCCACATGGCCTAACAAAAGCTGGGATAAGAGTGTTCATACTTCCCTCAAGGGTATTAGTCTAAAAGAAAATATGATAGTTTGACTGGAGTTTGAACTCACTTACTAAGATGTCACAGTCTAACACACTGCAGTGAGGCTCCTTGATACCAAGAGTAAATTATCAAATGTTTGATAAGAAGAATGAAAAATTTCTTTTTACAAGAAGCAGCTCTTGGCTGTTCCAACTTCCTACCCATCCTCCCCTATCCCACGTTGGATGGGAGAAGTAAAAGCCTATATTGTCAGAAGGACCTAGTACATTGGATTGTTGGCCTGACCTAAGATGCTGAATAGCCAAGTATTGACTCCATTGACCTTCATATAAATATGTAATAACGTAGTAAAAACTTTCTTTTTATTGGTTTATATATGATTAATGAACTTTATCTAATCAAGATGTTTTTTTATCATGGGGTTTGATTTGATTTCTTTGTTTTAATGGCATATTATTTAAGTCATCCGTGTAGAAGAACAGCAGTGATACATAGCTGGGGAAGGATATGGAGGTTCATACTTTTCCCAAGGGTATTAGTCCGAAAGTAAATGTAATAGCCCGGTTGGAATTCGAACTCGTTTACTACAAGGCCACAGTCCAGCCATTACGCTACCTTTATCAAGTGTAGAAGAAATTTAAAACAAACTGTCCAGATATTTAAGAAAAATTAACTCTAAAATAAAAATTTAATAGTAACCTCCCTTTATTTTAATATACCATTCAATTTTAATACATTAGCCGGTTTTGATATACCAGTTAATTTGAATTTTTTAACCCCTAAGATGTAAATATAAAAATTCTTCTTGCCCAGAACATTTTAGTTGTGTTTTATGGATATCAACCCTAGTGAGTTATTTAATGCCAAATCCTGTTTATATATATATATATATATATATATATATATATATATATATATATATATATACACACAATTTGTTGGCAAGTATTTTATAGGTAACATTATTCTTAAACAAGCCAGATCTTATTTATTTGCACATAGTTAAATGTTTTCAATTATTGTTATCTAACACTAATAGTTCTGTTCATACACAACTGAATGGTTTCAAGTATTGCTATCTAACACTAATAATTCTATTTAATGATAATTATTTGTTTGCACACAGTAAAAGTGTTTTAAATATTGCTGTTTTTGTTTACACACAGTAATATGGTTTAAATTATTGTTAATGATTAGTTTTATTTGACCCATAGATGGAATTCTAACAGGTACTACAACTCCAAGTCAGAGTGGACCTGGGAGTAATAGCAATGATCGGATACTACACATTCCCTAAAGCTCTAGGACTGGAGCCTTACCATCTGATGGTTTAGCGTCAAAACATTTGGTGTGGGAAGGGAGTCTTATGCCTCTGCTGAGATGTGGTCAGCATATTCTACAGCCCCAGTCAAGTGGACTAGAAGTTAGTTGTATATGTGTATCAAATTTGGTTGAGTGGTTTCCACATTTATAAAACATGGATACACACATGAAGACGATTCATATTTTAAGTATAGATAACTTAAAACAGTCATTATGTTTGATAAGATGAAAGACAATATTTTAAAAAAATGGTTTATCATCTTTACTCAAACTTATATTACTGAAGGTAAGAGAGGAATGCAATCTTGAAGTTGGCTTTGATGATACATTTGAAACTGACTATTGTCTATTGTATTAAGGACAAATGAAATGATTGGCTGGATGGTTAGAAATTTTATTAAGGACAAATGAAATGATTGGCTGGATGGTTTGACATTTTATTTCAATGGAGACAAATGTTGTTTTAAAAATATATAAAATCCTAATAAGACCTCATATAGACTATTGTAATCAGCCCTGGACTCTAGTGTCCAGACATGGAAATTGGAGTGTGATATTGTGATTGGAGGCCATACAAAGAAAAATGACAAAAATAATAAAAAAATGTAAAAGTTATCCTTATAAGGAAAGTTTAGATAAATTAGGATTAACTACCTGAAAGAGTTGGTTCATTGGTCTAGTGGGTAGAGTGTTCGCTAATGGTCGATGAGACCTGGATTCAATCCCAGGTCGCGTCATACCAAAGACTTTAAAAAATGGTACTTGATACCTCCTTTCTTAACACTCAGCAATATAAGGTACGTATCAAGGATAAGGTGGAGCAATCCAGGGAAAGGAGTAGCGCCCTCCCCTACACTCGGTGTAGTAGCTATTGAAATGGGAGCCTTCTAGTCGCTCTTGACTACAGTCACCAACTTTACTTACTTACTACCTGAAAGAACAAGCCCATATGTCTAGTGGGTAGAGTGTTCATTAATAACCTGGGAGATCAGGGTTCAATTCTAGGTCGAGTTGTACCAAAGACTCAAAAAATGGTCCTTCATACTGCCTTGCTTAACACTCAGCATTATAAGGTATGGATCAAAGATAAAGTGGAGCAATCCAGGGAAAGGAGTAGCTCCCTCTCCTAAACCTTGGTGTGATAGCTAATGATAAGAGAGCCTTCAGGTCGCCCTCAACTATGGTTGCCAACTTTACTTTTTTTCATTTACCTTAAAGAAGAAGAGACCTAATTGAAAAATAAAAATAATTTATGGAATTTTAAATAATGATTGATATTATTTCAATATTTCTCTTTGAACAGGAAATTTACTGCCCAAGTAGATTTAAAAACTAAGTCTATTAACCAATTGGATTTTTTTGTTAATTGAGAAATATATTTTTGAAACAAATTGCCTAATCAGGTCAATAACAGCAATAGTGATAAAAGAAAAGAAATTAAGATTAAATTAGATGATTTCAGAAATAACGGTAAGAAAAAAAAACATTAAAAGGGATTTTTTAGGAACTATTGGATAATTTATTTAATAGAATTATGTTAATAGTGTATGTTCAGATATTTTTAAGTTGATGTGAGAAGATAGTAAAAAGCAAAGATGCCCCAGGAGGCATAACAACAACAACAACAACAACAAACAAATAATAAATAAATAAATAAATAAATAAGTTGAATATTTCAAATTTTAGTTTGAATAATATTTGTAATAATTTTATTTAACTTTCTTTTCCTTCTCCTCCTTCTCATCATCATCATCATCATCATCATTGTTAACACGAAAGCATGCAAAATGCACAGATTCTTTGAACTCACTCTCACCATCTATCCTTATCAGCCATCACCCTTGGTACCATCTTCCTAATGGCATCTAGTGTTTGCAGAGAGCTGATGATTGTAAGTTTTTCCTGGTTAGCCAAAACTGGTATGTCCATGTGTAGGAGTCCATAGGAGAATATTGCTTTAAGTATCCTTGTGTAGTTCCCATTTAGCTTTTTTCTACAGGTAGTTCAAATGGTGCCAACATACGATAGTACTTACATTGCTACAGCTTGGAAAAACTCCTGTTTTATTTTATCAATGATTTCAAGTGATATTTTAATGTGTTAGTTCCATATACTGATTTTGTTTTTATGGCACATCAACCATTGTGGGTTATTTAATGCCAAATCCATTTTTATGCATATAAACAGCTTTATTTCAAACAATTCAGTTTGGTATAAGTATAGTTTTTATTTACACACAGTTAAATGTCAAAACAGTTCTATTTCAAACAATTCAGTTTAGCATAAATACACAGTTTAGTTCTATTTGACCCATAGATAGGACCCTACCAGGTGCTACCACACCGGGCCAGAGTGGACCTGGGAGTGATAGCAATGAATGAGTACTTCACATTCCCCAAAGCTCCAACATTATTGGAATCTCACCATCAGAATGTTTATTGTCATATCCAGGACACTCATAGTCTTACACTTCTGCAGAGATGCAATCAGTGTATTCTGCAGCCCCAGCTGACTGGGCTATCCAAAAGACATGCATGTTTGGAAAGGAAATATTCCAAAGCTCTTGAAATATTGTTTTTATCTTGGACATATATATATATATATATATATATATATATATATATATATATATATATATATATATATGAAGCTGCTGTGTCTGTTTGGGTCCAGGTTCTGTATAAAATTGTGTTGCCAAAATAATTACTTCTTCCTGATTCAAATAATATTAACCACTTTGGTCCTGATTTAGTTTAAACTGTCCTTTCCTTTATCTGTGAATCCATTAATCTGTCAGTCTCTTAATCTGTCTCTACTTTAATCTGTCAACCCCTTCCTCATTTAGAATGATGAACAAGAAATCCCTATGGCAAAATTGGTAGGTAATTATATATGGTATCTCTCAGGGTAATAGAAGAGTTACTTTGCAGTACCCATCTCCTCTCCAAGTAACATGTGACAGGTTGTACTGGGTTATATGGTACCAATAGGATAAGCAAGAACAATCCATGACCTGAATTAAATAATCCCCAATCCCTGATCTGCTTCAATGCATTAAGTTACTCTACCATTCTGACACTTTGGTAGGGAGTCTGAATTCAGTGATTTTCTTCCTTACCTACAGTTATAGACCTCAGTCATATATATATATATATATATATATATATATATATATATATATATATAGGACTGTACAAAAGGTTCTAAGCCTCCCTCAGATTTTAGATTTGTTGTTGCAACAAATCTAAAATCTGTCATTTTTGTATGGGCATCATCAGCACGGAAACTAAGGCAGAAATTTGGAATAGTTTTTCTAGTTTTATATTCAGCTATGGCTCTTTTTTCTGGCAGGGCTTATAACTTTTTGAACAATCTTTATTAATCTTGATGTATGAGGGACCAACAGTTCAGTTAAAGAACTGTTGGACTACCTACACAGATAATTTGTTTATAATGGTGATGGCTTATTTTGGACCAATCACAATTTTTGGATGAGCTGATCACAGAAGAATGGTACACCACTAATCTGCCCTACTATTTACTCATATCTGAAAAGAAATGCAAAGGATTAATGCCTTTCTCAAGGTTTGGTTTGGTTTTATGGCATATCAGCCATTGTTGGTTATTTAATGCCAAATCCAGTTTTTACATATATATTAAATATATAATTTGTAAACACATTTTGTAAATACATACTGTTAAATGATCAAACAGTTCTATTTCTAACAATTCAATTTAGCATAAGTCAACAAAGTTAAATGGTTCCAAGTATTGCTGTTTAACACTGATTACTCTATTGAACACTATTCATTCGTTTGCACAAAGTTAAATGGTTCCAAGTATTGTTATGTATCATTAATAAGTCAATTAAACATCAGTCATTTGTTTACACATAGTTAAATGAAAAAACAGTTCCGTTTCTAACAATCTAATTTAGTATAAGTCATTTGTTTCCACTCAGTTTAGATGTCAAACAGTTCTATTTGACCCATAGATAGGATCCTATCAGGTGCTACCACTTTAGACCAGAGTGGACCTGGTAGTGATGGCAATGAAGGGGTACTCTGTATTCCCCAAAGCTCCAACATTATTGGAGCCTCACCATTAGATTGTTTAATGTCATATTCAGGACATTCGTGGGGGAAGTCTTACCCCCCCTGCAGAGATGCAGTTGGTGTATTCTACAGACCCAGCTGACTGAACCACTTTCTTAAGGGTATTAGTGTGAAGTGAAACATAAAGAATCTCATCCAGGATTTGAACTTGAGTTTCTATGACCATTCCTTATAACAACAACTGTTGTACTACTGTAGTATAATGGCCGAGGGATTTCGTTTTTATATATCTTGCCTTTCGGCTTAGTTAGGCCGAGAACCTTTCACTTAGCGCATGGGTTAGTTAGGTACAACATGAGTGCAGGTGTTCACGCGCGCGCGCGGGGAGGATGTGTCATTCAGAGATGTCAAAATAAAAATCCCACATAGAAAATGTGACTTAGGGATGTGAATGATGTCATGCACTGGAAGCGTGCGCGGAGGATTTGGGGGGATTTGAGAAAAGTCAGTTAGTTGAGTTCTGCCTTGGAGGAAGAAGGTTGACTTCGCTCACTTGCCGCTGGCCTTGTGGCAGGTGTCACACGTGGTTTGGGGGAGATGGAAAAGTCAGTATAGAAAGATGGTATCTCTCTCCTTATGTCGAAAAACCTTTTAACTCAAAGGTAATAAAAAGTTTCGTACCTAAACTAAGAAGTCGTAAGTGTTTTTGTGTTTTGGGATTCTTATGTTATTTATATATGGACATTATGAACGTTTTGCGTACCAGTATGAATATGTCTATTTCACGTATTTATATCTGGCTATGTAACACTACCCTCATCCCCAGGCTGGTAGTTATGATGGTATGAATATGTAAATTCTTAATTTGGGGGGGGGGAGAATACCATAATAAAACTAATTTTTTTCTTTTCTTTGTTAGATTGCTGCAATGCTGAAACTATTCTAACATTGCAATTTTGATCTTCAGGGAAATAAGTGAGTGAATGGTTTGAGTCAGTGTACAATTATAATGAAATGACCTCAGAGTGTGGATCAATTTGGCTTAATGGATTTGGGTGGATTCCACTTATGGATACTGTGAACAGAATTGGGATTGGGCATGAAATAATCCAATTCAATGCTGCATGTTGCTCAGATCAATAAAGTGCTAACTTAGTATAGAGAGAAAGAGAAACTTGAGGCTTTCGAGACAATTACTGAGTTGGCCTATTGAAGAATTTACTGGAACAATATTTGCATCTATTCCCTTCAGAATATATGCAAGTTTGGACCTAAGTGTGCATTTATATAAAAATACGCTTGATAATGCATTCAGTTAAATAGATTAGATTATTGTAAAGATATCCCAGATTTTCTGATTGTTATACAATGTTTTTCTGTTTACTTCTTTTTTTATTTGATTGGATTGATTGATTAATTTTAATGGCATATCAACCTAACAGATACTGTCACCTTGACTCAGGAGTGGACCTGGGAGTAATGGCAATGAAGGAGTAATCCATACTTCCCAGAACTCCAGAACTGAAGTCTCACCATTAGATTCAGTTTAGTATGATACTCAGGACACTTCTTTTTTTGGAGGAGAGGGGGAGTCTTACCCCCCTGCAGTCAGCTAACAGAACAGTTTATTATTTGATTTTTACACACCAATTACAAAACTACTTCTTATGCCAATAATACTTTCAGTATTCACTTGATTTGTAATTTGTTTGGTTTGGTGTCTTTGTTAAATGGCATATCAAAATTTGTGGGTTATTTAATGCTAAAGCCATCCTTGTAGAAGAACAACAGTAATATTTTTAATCCATACATGAAGAGGTGAGGGATTCATATCGTTTCCCAAGGGCATTAGTTCAAAAGTGAATGTAATAGCATGACTAGAGTTCAAACTTATTTATTTTGAGGCAACAGTCCAGCATTTTAGCCATTATACCATGGGGATTTCCTACTTTTTGTTTTAGTTCGGATTGTTCATCCTAAGTCATACTACCCAGCTTATGAACATCAGTGACCATTTGAAAAGCCATATGAAAATACGAGTAAGTACTGTTAGTTACAAAAATCCTATTATTGTTTACTCTTCAACAATTGCCACAGCCCAGTCAACTGATGTAAACTGGTGTATTTACAAGAAACATTTGGTCATCAACATCAGGAATAGTTTCTGCAGGATATTGTTTACTTCTTACCTTTTTTTAGTGCCAGATTCTTTTCTTCAATTAGATGTATTGATATTCATAGAATGTAATTTAGGCAGATTAGAAATAGAAATGATGCCAATGCGTCTCATTTCAAGACTCCAAGAAATGGTGCCAATGTATCTCATTTTAAGACTCAAAGAAATGGTGCCAATGCGTCTCATTTCAAAACTCCAAGAAATGGCGCCAATGTGTCTCATTTTAAGACTCAAAGAAATGGTGCAAATGCGTCTCATTTCAAGACTCCAAGAAATAGTGCCAATGCGTCTCATTTCAAGACTCCAAGAAATGGCGCCAATGTGTCTCATTTTAAGACTCAAAGAAATGGTACAAATGTGTCTCATTTCAAGACTCCAAGAAATGGTGCCAATGTGTCTCATTTCAAGACTCTAGTGACAATGTCAAAGAAACTGGTATCACCATCAGGTGAACGGATGATAGCCTTTGTGCCTTCATAAAGCATCATTATAGCTGTAACAGTTTATTTTGGAAAACTCTTTGCTCGAAGTATTTGCTATATCTTTCCTTGGTGTATGGAATCAAATATGTAGGAGAAATCTATGTGTGTTGCCTCAAGTTTTCCACATATTCCTTCAATGATTCAACAAATAGTCAGAATTTGAGAGGTTATGGGTCAATTTCTTGGAATACTGTTGTGATTTTTTCCCTCAGGATAGATACAATTGAGAAGCAGGGTATTATAAATCTCAGCAGCTATATTAGTGAAAATTATATCTTCATAATTCTTAGCAATTCTGAGGTCACCTTTTATTGAAAAGGGGAGGATACAACCTTTTGTCCATTTTTCATTTCTGCTTTTGTTATATGCAGCATTGTACAATAGAAGAAGTATATCATTAATTTTCCTCATCTTTCATACTTCAGGAGGTATTTTATTGAAGCCTGCAACTTTTCTGCTTTTGCTCTCAGAACTGTGTCAAGTCCATCTCTCATGAAGTGTCCAAGTTTAATATCTAGTTAGTTATGGATATTTTCTAAAGTTGGTTTGACTGTGATTTAAGGAGAGTTTCCTTGCTGATTCATGAAATGTTCTTTCCCCTTTTGAAGTTTTTCTTCTTAACTGGCAACTTTTAGTTTTGATTTTCCACTAACTTCATTTACTGTTTGCCATGCTAATTTGGATTGTTTATCATTAACAGAACATCTTTTAGACATCTTCTGTAAAGTATCTGTTGAAATTCACTTTAGTCAGAACTAGCTAATACCTACAGACTCTACTAACAGTCGGGCCAGAGGTTATCTGCCTGAAACCATTTTTTTGTTGGGGTGAGTTACCTGCCCTTAGACTTTTGTTTTTTCAGTTGTTATTGTTTTAAAATAAATGAAACACCTCGTGTGTTGATAGCAGTTCTGATGTGTTGCTTCATTATTTGATTGGAAGTTATCTCATGTCTAAATGACTAACTGTGCTTGCCAAAGAGAAAAAGGTATGTCTCTTTCTTTGAGGGTTTAAGTCAACAAATTCCCAACAGTATCAAATCTGTTTCTTACTGTTACAAAATAGTGATTGTAAAAAGGAAGCAAGTTACTTACCAAGTAAGAGAAACTCACCAGAAAGTGAACAGATAGAAAATGCTCTATTCATTTTTACCAACCCCTCCGCTCGGGCAGGAAATGACACAAGGTAAATTTTTAAGCAGAGTTTAACAGGTTTGATTTCAGAGTTTTCCTTCTCCTAGACTAGTTGCCTCACCAAGGCTGAAGAACTCAGTCTGCCCTACTATTTACCCATATCTAGAGGGAGAATAATTGGATTCATACCTTTCCCAAGGGTATTAGTGCTATGTGAAATGCAATCAGTCTCGTCCAGGATTTGAACTCGTGTTGCCATGTCTATTTCCTACGACAATAACCATTACACCACGGGCACCTCCTAAGATGCTCTATTAGTCATTCTCATTTCTACCAAGCAGTTTAACTCTATGCTTGTTTTGGGTTCATCAGGAGAGAATGTGCACCGTTTTGGGGCCTTCCCAAACCTGTTTCTTACTATTGCAAAATAGTGATTGTAAATATTGTTATTGGCAAATGGGGACGAGTCATATCACAAAGTCTTATTTGTTTGCTTTTTATTCCTACTTTACTGAAATGATTCTGTGATCTAAAGATAATCCCCACAATTTATAGCACATTTTATCCACTTCTTGTTTATAACTATATAGTCAACCTAAGCTTTTGAGTTATTTGGGTTCGTATAAGTCCATAGCTTCACATCGTTTTTCTAAAATTTAGTGTTTAAGCATAAAATCATGTTCTACTTGATGTTCACCATTTGTTTTGAGAGTTATGAAAACAATTTTTATTGTTCTTATCTTTGCCTACATGAGCATTCATGTCCCCATTAATGATCACAACATTGTGTATGGGAATGTGTTGGGCAAGGGAAGATTGCTCATTGTAGAAGATGGTGACATTAGAAGGATTATAACAGATGATTGTTGTACATGGGCTGCTGTTAATTGTAGCACATATCATTTTCGTTTGGATTTTGTCTATGCTATTTAATGATTTTAAAGCATGAGAACTGAGAGGTATCCCTATATCTCCAATGGTGACATTGACAGTGTTTTTCCATGTAGATGCTGACAGAAATGTTCATCCATTTCTGGATTCATGGTATTTTAGTTCTTGTTCACTAGAGACTAAATAATATTTTAGTTCAATCTATAAGACCATTTTATTTGTATTATTTGAACTTTCAGTTTCATAGAATAAATTGTCTTCTGCTGCCTTGACTATTTATATTTTCACCATTCCATTGCAATCATTTGACTATAATCATTTATCGACACAGATATATGATATCAAGTATTTCTAATGTTTATAATTTATACTCATTTTGATGGTTTAAAGTAACTATTCCTATCAAATAAGAAACATTTCTTGAGGGAAAACTATGGACCTACACCTATGCACATAATACTAAAGCGTAGATAGTCTATGTCTTTATAAATAAGAAATGGAATAATAGTGCATCGAATTGCAAGGCATAATCCTCTTTCGAGGGTGTGTCTTCTGATCACCGAATTGTCACAGCAAAAATACAACTGAACCTACGAAGGAATACGGCCCGAACAATGACCACTGTACACTATGACTGGCCCCTGCTTAATGATAAGGATATTAGAGATAAATATGCGTTAATACTAAGAAACAAATTTGATGCACTACAGGAGAAGACAGAAATACATACTCTAAATGACGAATATGAGAATTTTGTCAATCCCCACTTAGAAGTGGCAGCAGAATGCATATCAACTAAATAAAGAGCTAAACACAGAGTCTCATGGGAGACATTAGCGGTTAGAAAAAAGCGTGCAGACATGAAAACAGAATCCAAATGCAATAGGAAGAACTCAACCAATATCAATGCCCGGAAACTTAAACAGGTACAAAATGAATTAGCAAACATATATCTAAAAGAACAAACAGAATACATACAAAATCAGATCAATAAGATTAGAGACTTGGTTGAAGATAGACAATCAAGAATAGCATGGCAAACAATAAATGAAGTGAGCAGAAGGAAGAACACTGTCAAAGCTAAACTGAAAGGGCTTGATGAAATACCCTGAGAAGTATGGAAGACCGGAGAATTCAACAACATACTCCTCCGACACTGTAATGCCGTGTATAATCAAAACACAATTGACAAATGGACAAAGGGATACATCCTCCCCTTCCCTAAGAAGGGCGACCTCAGATTAGCCGAGAACTATCAAGGTATAACCCTTACACCCATAGCTGCCAAGATATTCAATGCTCTACTACGCAACCGCATAGAACCCAAAATTGGGAACATATTTAGGAAGAACCAAAATGGCTTTCGGAAAAATAGATCCACAACATCACATATTTTGACTATCCATCGAATTCTTGAATGCGTACATGTAAAAACCTAGAGGCAACAATGTTATTTGTTGACTTCTCCAAGGCCTTTGACTCCATACACCGAGGGAAGATGGAGCAAATATTACTCACCTACGGCCTACCCAAAGAAACCGTTGCACCCATCATGATGCTATAAAGAAACAAAAGTAAAAGTCTGCTCCCTGGATGGAGACATGGACAATTTCGACAGTGGAGCAGGTGTGCTGCAAGGAGACACATTAGCCCCATACCTCTTTATCATCTGTCTAGACTACATGCTTAGAACATCTATTGATAAAATGAAAGACAACGGTTTCAAGCTGGCAAAGAAAAGAAGCAGAAGATACCCTGCACAAACAATTACGGATGTGGACTACACCAGTGACATAGCGCTTATGGCAAATACATCTGCCCAAGTTGAAACCCTGCTACATAGTCTGTAATGAGCAGCTACAGGCATAGGCCTCCATGTCAACGCACATAAGACAGAATACATGTGCTTTAATCAAAGAGGTGACATACAATCACTAAATGGTAGTTCTCTGAAACTAGTAGACATATTCACCTCCTAAGGAAGCAGTGTCTTATCAACTGAAACAGACAATCAACATGTGACTAGCAGAGGCATGGATAAGTATTAATAGGCTATCGGTCATATGGAAGTCAAACCTGATCGATAAAATGAGATGGTTTTTGCCAAGCAGCAGTCGTATTGATACTGCTGTATGGATGCACTACATGGATGCTAACAAATCAAATGGAGAAAAAGCTTGACGACAACTACACAAGAATGCTGCAAGCAATATGGAATAGGTCCTGGAGGCATCACTCCACAAAGCAGCAGTTGTATGGCCACTTACCACCCATCATGAAAACTATCTAAGTTGGACGAAATAGACATGTGAGACACTGCTGGAGAAGTTGGGATGAACTCATGAATGACGTACTCCTGTGGACCCCTTCACATGGACAAGCAAAGGCAGGACGACCAGCTAGAACCTACATACAACAGCTCTGTGCCAATACAGGATGTAGCCTTGAAGACCTATTGGAAGCAATGGACGATAGAGAAGGGTGGCAGAATAGGGTCAGGAAGATCCACACTGGTGGTGCAACATGATGATGATGATGATGTCTATCCAACACCAATAATTTACAATGGTTTCAAGTAACTAACAACAATTATCCTTTGTAAACAATTATAGTTTCTTCCAATAACTTTTCCTAATACAAATAATTTGCCCACACTGATATAGTTTCAAGTATTTCTATTTAATACTAATAATTCAGCTTAATTGGTTGGGGCTGTAGAATACACCAATTGCATCTCTGCTGAGAGGTAAGACCCACACAACAAGTATCCTGGTTATGACACTAAACCATCTGATGGCAAGGCTCCAATCCTGGAGCTCTGGGAAATGTGGTGGACCTCTTTATTGCCATTACTCTCAGTAATTATACCTTTTAGAGTTCTATCTATGGGTCAAATAGAACTGTTTAACCATTTAACTGTGTGCAAACAAATGACTAATGTTGAATAGAATTATTAGTGTTAAATAGTAATAATTGAAACCATTTAACTATGTGCCAAGAAATGATTAATACTTAATAGAATTATTTGTGTTAGGTAGGAATACTTGAAACCTCTCAACTGCGTTCAAACAAATATTACCTACTAACTATTTGTTTACAAAATATTTAAATGTGTACAAACAAATGACTGATGTTAAATTGAATTGTTAGTGTTACATAGCAATACTTGAAACCACTTAACTGTGTGCAAACAAATAAACTTTGGCTTGTTTAGAATGTTACCTACAAATTATTTGTTTATGGATCATACATATTTAATATATGTATAAAAAGGATTTAGTATTAAATAACCTACAAGGGTTGTTATGGTATAAGACCCAACTTACTTACCAACCGTGATACTAATACTTTTCAAAAAGATCTATTTGACCCATAGATGGAACTCTAAAATGTAGTACTACTCAGGGTCAGAGTGGACCTGGGAGTAATGGCAATGAAGGTGTACTCCATACTTCTCAGAATTCCAGAACTGAAGCCTCACCATCAGATGCAGTTTAGTACCATACCCTGGACACCCCTTTTAAATGGGAGTATCTTACACCTCTGCCAGAGTGAGCATTTTTAGCTGTCAACAGAATTGAAACTTTCATTTTCACATTAATATTATTTGTGGAAAAGCTATTTTCATTTCTGTCTTGTGCGTATGTTTTGTTAAAAATAAGTTTTAATAATTAAAATATTTTTCTAAATTAACTTTGAACTAAATATGATAATTCTTTTTTGAAGAAGGCCTAATTTATTTTATTTACGTAAAATCATCTCCCCCTATATTTTTTTCGTTATAAGACTGGATTTAAAGCTTGGTAACGGTAACCCGAAGCCGAATTTTTTCCCCTGTTTACCAAAACTTTTCCGGTTCCCCAATGATACTAGCATCTGATAAATAAGATCTAAAAAAGTTCGGCTTCAGGATATCCTTACCGCACTTTTAACTAGGACTATAAAGGCAAATAGGTTGTTAGTTTTATTGGTTTTTATCAAATTCAAGAAACATTCATAAACTTTTTCTTTTTGCTTATTTTTCTGAATTTCGTTTCGCCTGTCCGATTCCAAGTTTTAGTGCAATGTTGGTGGTGGAATGTTTCTCTTGTGTTGTTATGTTGATGATGAAAAAACAACCACCCCTTCTAGGACAACAACAGCTGGTTCCATATACTCAATATATTATTGCTACTGCTTCTTAGAGTACAAAAACTGGCTGGGCTTACACGTGTACTGTGGATCATTGTTGCACGGTCAGATAACGGATTAAAGTGGTTTCACTTATTGTTTGTTTTTTTTTCCTTAGCAAGTTAATTGTCCATTCTTATCTGATTTACAAAGCGGTCAGTTCTCAACTTCAAAAACGATGATCTAAAAAAAAGAAAAAAAAAAAGAAAAGAAAAAAAAGGGTAAGTCTTACAAAAAAATTAATCTGCTTATCGTAATTGTATGAATGTTTCTGTTACCAACAACACATATTATCATAAAACATTTACTCGTAAAATGATGTTTATTATTTTCTTCTTGCGACATATTTGAATCGTAAATGTATGTGTCGTAACAAAATTATCATTAAGTTGCAAGTTGAACAAGTAATTGCTTTATTCTCTGATATCGTTTTAAGTGTATTGCTCTAATAAACATCTTGCTGTGATGTGCCGTTTTTCCGAGATTGTGAGTTTAATGAGGATTTTAAATTGATAAATTCAATTTTAATGATCTCGTTGTAAAATCGCCACTGTGATAATAAATAAAATCACGAATAAGATAATTAAAATAAACATAAATGAAATAGTGTTACTATTTTTTTTTTAATGTAAAATCGAGTAAAATATTGTTTGGTAACAGCAGGAATAATAAGTTTTTATTTTATTATTATTATAACTAACAACAACAAACCAGAAGTTGAAAACAAAAATAATTATTTAACTTCGTAAAGTGCATATCGTAAATTTTGAATATATGAAATTTTAAAATTTGCATGTTAAAATTAAAAGAAAAACAAAACAAAATATTCGTTAAGGTTTGTATGTGTTGTTCTAATACACATCTTGCTATGATGTGCCGTTTTTCCTGGGTTATGGTTAAAATGACAACGACATACAGTTGTTTGAAATAAAAATATGAGACAATTATAACATATATAAAGGAAATTGTGCTATTATCTTATAAAAAAAAAACGAATAAAATATTGTTTTGTAACAGCAGGAGTAATAAGTTTTTCTGCTTAATTATTACAACTTACAACTGCTGATAAGCAGATGAAAACGAAAATAATTATTTCACTTTGAAAAGTATTTACTGATAATTTCAAACGTATACAATTTAAAAATGTACATGCTAAATTGAAAGAAAAAAAAAAGCTGTTAATGTTTGTGTATTTTTCTTTATGGATTTGTTTTTTTTTCAAAAAATCTTGTCCACTCATCCGTATAAAAAGAAAGAAAGAAAAAATCCCAACATGTGACACGCGACATAATTCATAGTATTTAAATGTTTTATAAAGCTCTTTGTAAAAAACAAATGAGGGAGAAAATATTGTTTTGTTTTGTTTTTTATGTGCTCTGTTTAGTGTTTGGAGTGTGTTTTATTCGCAATATTTATTTATTTATTTATTTATTTATTTATTTATTTATTTATTTAGTTTGAATTTGACCCAAGGCCACAAGTATGGGACAAATTACACCATTATGCGATACTAACTCTTATCATAACAAAGTGTTCGAAGTTTTTTGTTGTATTTTTAAATTAAAGTTCAGATTATTTTTGGCACATGGCTACAAGTAATATATTACTTCCCCTCAAACCAAGTCTGACACAAGGGTTATTTATTTATTTAAGTGGAGCCTTAAAATACTCACAGCTTCGATTTTGTACAAGGCCACAGTATAGGGCACTTAGTAAGGGTCGAAATCACTACTACCCAGTCAGTAGTAACTGATTACGAAACCAACTTACTATTCATTATATAATGACAAGGTTGTCTTAAATAGTTATTTATTTAGCTTAGTTATGTTTAGGAGGGGGTGCTACAAGTAGGGAATAGTTTGTAAGAATCGAACTCGCTACCCAGTCAGTAGTAGTAATACTAATCTCTCTACTAGACTACATCGCTTGCTTACCATTTGTTACACGACAATTTGGCGCTTGTGGGTTTGGAAAATGATAGGATTGATATTGACCCAAATCTTTTCTACTGTAAATAAATATCACTGACTTATTTTAAGATTTAAATTTCCACTTCAAAATAAACTTGTGTCCAGCGAAATCTGATGACAACCGTTAATTTGTAATTCACTGGGGTTTTTGTCGATTTAACGGCAATAAATTATATTTTTGGTGTTGATTTGGAAGTACAATTAAAAACTGGGAGTGGACATTCATAGCAACAATAACATTAAACAATAACAGTAAAAAAGGGGAACATGATTTCTTTGCTTTTTTTCTTTTCTTCCTTCTTTCCTTTATTTAGTGTGGATTGATTATTGCGGTTGGTAAATATGATGACTTGGTTTTCATATCTGGGAGAGTATTTCATTAAATTTAAATGAATGACATCAGTCTCTCTGTTTCTCTCTCAAAACCCCAGAACTACAAAATTTATCTCAAGTTCTATGTTAGTAGAAAGAGATTATTAAAACTTAGGCAGTTTATTGAAGAAATAATATCTAAGTTAATTTTTGTGCTGCTTTTAATGGTCTTGTGCCAGTCTATGTTAAACAAGGTTTGGAATTGTTCAATTTTATTTATTTATATGCCAGTTTTTTCCTTTTAAAAGAAATTGAGTAAAAATGTTATTAGTATTCACAAATCGAAGTTGTTCTTAATAAAACCAGTGAGGAAGAGTGTGCTTATCTCTATGTAAACAAGAGACAAAAAGACAGTCTTCTTCGCTATATGAAATACTTTGTATTGTATCATGATCCGTCAGCGATGATGTACTTAAATTACTAAAACCCGAAACCTTTTTAAAGTCTCTGTTGCCAGAATAAATGACTTTTTAAAAATTTAATTTAACTTTTTTTATTGTTTCAAATTTCACTGCCTGATTCTTGTTGTATGACTTTTTGTATGACTCAAATTTGAAGCCGGAGTTTTAAAAAAATCATTTTTTAAAGAAAAAAAAAAAAAAAGAAACATCTTTCCTTCCTTCAAAAAGGTTTGAAATTTAATTATTTAGATTAATTTAAACTGTAGCTGCCCACGGATTCACCTTTTTCACTAATTTATTTTTAAATTGCAGCAATATGAAATAAATCTAAGATTAGCATTGCTGCTTTATTAAATTTATCATATTGATTTTTTTTGGAGCAAGTACTACTAAGTAATTTAATAAGTAGTAGGACCTAAAACTAACAATATTTTTAACGAATATTAAATAAAACTAATTAATTCAATCCCTACATTGCCATTATTTCCAGGTTCACTCTGACCCTGAGTGGTAGTAATTATTAAGGTTCCATCTATGGGTCAAATAGATCTCTTTAAAAATTGTTTTAGAATGGGATATTTGATATCATATAATTGTGTGCAAATTATTTGTATTAAGAATAGTAACTTAAAACTATAATTATTTTTTAATGATTATTGTTAGTTACGTGAAACCATATAATTGTGTCCAAACGATTATCATTGAATAGAAATAAGTTGAAACCATATAATTGTGTGCAAATTATTTGTATTTGATAGGAATACTTATATCATATAAGTGTGAAAAAATCTCTTCAGAAACTACCACACAAACGTGAAAGTACTATAAACCCGATTTAGGCATAAAATAACTCAAGCCGGTTTGACATGCCATTAAAATCAATCACGATTCAAAGAACACTTAGCCCCCCCCCCAACAACAAAAAAGTGAAAGCTATCTTTTCATTATTAGCAAAAGGTTACATTATTTAAATTTATGGTTTGCTCGGAACTTAATTTTTAGTAATTACTTAACTCTGTAATAGCTTCCAACCTTTTTATTTTTTTTTTCTTCCATGATCATCATTTAGGCAGCACAGTTTATCTTAACGTTTTTTTGCCATCCGTTCCTATCAGATATCACACTTGTTAAGTCCTTTAAACAGCGCCCTGTGTCCTCACAAAGCTGATGAATGTAAGTTCTTGTTGGTCGGCATAAACTGGTGTGTCCATGTGTAGGAGTCCATTGGAGAATGGTGCTTATGAAATCTTTCTTACTTCCCTTGTAGTGCTCAGCATGTCTTGTTTATCTTGGATAGTTTGTGAGATTGGTAGGATGCTACTTCCAAGATTTGTTCAAAACAACATGCAGCATCTTTGTGTAATTCCCATCTAGCTTTTTCTCCAGGTGTTTTGCTAGAGTCAAGGTGGTGCAACCAAATAGTATTACTGACATGGTTACAGCATGAAAGAATTTCTATTGATTTTTTATCAATGAGATCAGATTTCCATATGGTCTTTAATGGGGCACAGATTTGGTTGGTTATTTATTTTCGTAGGTTGTTGGTTCCAATTCCATTTGTGCCTTCTTTCTCCATCTAACCTGCTGGCCTGTTCTTCGTCTGTAGAAGGCAGCAAAAGAATTACTGAAGGAAGGAAGAAAAGAGATGAAGATACCTCCTAAATTCCAACTTCATTTTAGGGTTTAAAACTGCCATTTTCTAGTGAGATGTTTTCCTGGACTATCAGAAAACGGTTGGATCTCCCAAACACTGAAATATATCTGTCATTTTTGGTGGGTGACAAGTCCAAAGTTTGTGGCTATGTCCAGTGGGTGCCACCAGTAATATTTGTTTCGTCAGCAGCAGAAATGACTAAGTGTCAGGTCACAAGAACTGATCAGCACACGTGTTCGCTGCTAGCAGCTGAGTGGAAAAGCCTTTTTACAGTTTGAGGGGTACTACTTAAGTAAGGTAGAATTTCTCTTTAGCACAGCGAAGATCCTTTCTTTAGGCATGTGCTGCTCCTACTTCCTGTCAGGGGCTTCTTGGAACCGCTACTTTTTAAAATTCATTTTATTTTATTTCTATTTTTTTTTCTATTAATCTCTACAAATAGCAGTCAATGCCTTTCCTATGCCTATACTGACATTGTTTTCTGTAGGTGATATATTGCTACCAAGGTATATGAAATGGGCTACTAATTTCAGATATGAATCCCAAAGTGGGTCTCTTAGTTTGAAAGCAAAGAAAAACTACTGAACTCGTTACTTTAAATAATAATGCATATACATCTATTCATTTTCTTTAAAAAAACAAAAGCTATATTTCAATTTCATCAAAGAATAACAGATTAAAGAAGTTTCCCCATAACACTCTGATCTTATCAATAACAATCTAGATATTAAATGATCTGGTGTTTTTGGTTAGTTGGTTAGTTGTTGTTTTGTGGGTTATTTAAAGCAAAATCCCATGTTCATATATACGAGGTGCATATGATAAGTTTCTAGACTTTTTTGTATGGGCATTTAAAATTGTCGTAGACTCTTGAAAATTCAGTATGTTATTGCTAGACATCTTATGAGATGACTGACCAATTTTTATGATTTCAGCTTCAAATGAACAGCTACAGTAGCAATTGGAATACACCCTACTAAAGCCTGATTATCACAGCTGCTGAATTTCAAAAATGCAATCTGACACTTTAGAAGAATGATATGCAATAAAATTCGGTTTAAAATTTGGAAAAAATGCCAGAGAAATGTATGGAATGCTTCAGACTGCTTTTTGACCATCTTGCATGAATCAAGCATCAGTTTTTGAGTGGTATAAGAGATTCAAGGAAGGCAGGGAGTCTGTGAGCAATGATGAGAGGTGTGGGAGGAGTAAGGAAGTCAATACACCAGAGTTGATTAGCCAAAGGGTTAGGGTTACTATGTTGAGGTTTTAAGGGAGTTCAGGAAGAGATTCCGTCGGAAGAGGCCAGCACTCTTCAAATCGAGTCAGTGGCATTTCCAGCAGGACAATGCACCAGTCCACAACTCAATCCTTGTCACAGACTATTTGAGCAAGATGGGCATCAAGACAGTTCCTCAGCCTCCCTATAGTCCAAACGTTGCTCCCTGTGACTTTTGGTTATTTTCTAAGCTCAGAGGCTGTCGTTATGAGATAATTGAGGAGATGAAAGAGGCTGTGATGAAGGTCATTGACATGCTTGCACAAGAGGACTTCCATGGGTCCTTCCAGAAGTTGTTGGAAGGTACAACAAGTGGATTGCAGCCAGAGGAGATTACTTTGAAAGGAACTAGAGTTTCATGTGTGTACTATCAATAAAAGTGCCCATACGAAAAAAGTCTGGAAACTTATCGTATGCACCTTGTGTATGTGTGTATATATATATATATATATATATATATATATATATATATATATATATATATATGTGTGTGTGTGTGTGTATGTATATTTTGGCAGCATTTCTTCATTAATACAAATTTTGTTGAACATAATAGACATTTTTTGTCTACAAATTTTCTTGTTGATCCTTTCATATTGTCGTATTGATTGATATATTTTCCATAATTGTTTATTTCCCAAGTAATTTCTGCCCGACTTTGGGCCATCATCAGGGAAGGATTTATTACAAAAGCGATGAAACTTTTGTATGTACACTACTATTTTGTAGGAAGAAGAGCATCTGGGCCGTTGCAAAGTAGTAGTGTACATACAAAAGTTGCATCACTTTTGTAATAGATCCTCCCCTGATGATGGCCCAAAGTCGGGCAGAAAGTACTTGGGAAATAAACAATTATGGAAAATATATCAATCAATTCCCACTGAATACTATAGAATCAATATGGCAATATGAAAGGATCAACAAGAAAATATGTTGATAGAAAATGTCTATAATGTTCAACGAAATTTATGTGTATATATATATATATATATATATATATATATATATATATATATATATATATATATATATGTGTGTGTGTGTGATTTGTAAGCAAATATTTTGTTGGTGTTGTATACTACAGCCATAATAATAACAATAACAACAGTAATACAAATACATATATCAATACAGGCAGACTCTGGTATTTCAGATACGAACAAGTTTATTAATTTCTTGACTTTGGTCCATGGCAACACGAGGAGAGACACACAATTCTTAAAAGTCTTTGCTAACCATACTATGCTGACCCCACCCCGACACGCAGCGTATCTTGTGATGTTTTAAGATCCCTGTTAGTAGAGATCTGCAAAACTCGACCTCATGCCTCATCGGTCGAAAACCCAATTCTCGTCTCAATGCTCGAAAACCAACTACATCTTTCAACGGTCAAAATCCAACTGACGTTTTTTTCAAAATCCCCAAATTCACAGGACCATCTCTTCTGGGCATGACGTCATCCACACTCCAGCCCCATTTCCTGTCTGGGGGTTTATTACGACAAATGGTGATTGTCATGTCCTTTGCGCGTGAGCATAAACTGCACCAATTGACTATGCACTTGGACTCTTAACCCGAATAGTTCAAAGCCCAACCAAACTGAATGATAAAATATAATTAACGAAAAATGATCAATATAAAAAAGTCATTCCTTAATTATATAACAGTAGGTAACTTTATTTTTAGATGAATTGTTAGAACTCATTTATTTGCACATAGTTAAATGGTTTCAAGTATTTCTATCTAACACTAATAATTCTATTTAATATCAATCATTTGTCTGCAGACAGTTAAATGGTTTCAAGTATTGTTATTTAACATTAGTAAATCTTTGTATGTTGTTGTCATCATCTTCTTTTGTAAATGATTGAACAGTTCTATTTGACCCCAAGATGGGACCTTAACAGGTACTACCACTCTGGGATAGAGTGGACCTCGGAGCAATGGCAATGAAGGGTCACTCCATATTCCCCAAAGCTTCAGGGCTGGAGCCTCACCATCAGATGCAGTTAAGTGGCATACCAAGGACACTCATTGGTGGAGAAGGGATTTACTCTTCTGCAGAGGTTTAATTGATGTATTTCACTGCTCCAGCTGACAGGGTAGTTGGTTGTTTTTGCAATTATTTTATCAAATCGTCTAAATATTGCGAATGCAGAAAGCTTTATTAAAACCAAAATATTTTAATGTGACCTGAATGTTTCATTGAATCATTTTGATCTAGCTTTTTTTTTTAGCCCTGTTGGTTGGGCGGGTGGGGGTCTGTAGAATACACCGGCTGCATCTCTGCAAAGGGGTAAGACTCCTCCAATGAGTGTCCTGGATATGACAGCCCAGTTGGCTGGGGCTGTAGAATACACAGACTGCATCTCTGCAGCGGAATAAGACTTCTCCAATGTGTGTCCTAGATATGACATTGAACCATCTGATGGTATGGCTCCAGTAATGCTGGAGCTTTGTGGAATGTGGTGGACTTCTTTGCCATTGCTCCCAGGTCCACTCTGGAGTGGTAGCACTTATCTATGGATCAAATTAAACTATTGGACATTCAAACTGAGTGAAAACAAATGACTTATGCTAAATTAAATTGTTTGAAATAGAACTGTTTGATCATCTAACTATGTGTAAACAAATGACTTATGTTTAATTGAATTGTTAGTAATATGTAACAATACTTGGTACCATTTAACTGTGCAAACAAAAGATTAATAGTAAATAGAATTATTTGTATTTGAATACTTGAAACCATTTAACTGTGTGCAAAAAGAAAATGAACTCAGACTCATTTAAAAAATGTTATCTACAAAATGTGTTTACAAATCATTTATTTAATATATATGTATAAACAGGATTTGGCATTAAATAACTTACAATTTTTGATATGCCCTAAAACCAGACCAAACCAAGCTTCTTTATCCAACTTTACTGAAGTGATGAGCCCTATTAGACAGACCCTCCCTTCCTTTTTTTTTTTTTTTTTTTTTTTTGCACACCCAAATTGCTGACCACTGGATTAGCCTCTCCTTAAAAAAAAATATGTGGTGATCAAAACTTCTGACACAAGATTAAATATACCAAAATATTTCTGACTCCTCCTTATTTTTCCAACCCTGTCCTTTGGGGTTAAAGGTTAAAATTAATTGCCTACAAGAGCTGGGTAGGGAATTTTATTTGGGGTCTGATTAAAAATTGCTTGTTTAACCAGCTCAAAACTAATTAGACTAATTGTTGAGGGGAAGGGGCAGTAAATACAGCATTTATGGAACTTAATATGGAACTTAATATGGAACCGTTAATTTATGTACCACAATTTTGCGGGGTGAAATAGTTTTTACTTATGCATTGAGGTCTGGCGTGTTTATAAATGACTTTTTTTTTCTTTTTTTGCTTCTTTTTTTAAAGTTTTTCAAAATAGGAAAAAGGAACAACTTTAAAAGTGGGTCCGAGTTAGGTGGCCAGGAAATGAAGTTTCAGTTTACAATAGGTGTTTAATTGTAAACTGACTTTGTTTGGTTTAGTTGTTTAATGGCACCTCAACCTTTGTGGGTTATTTAATACCAATGCCATCCTTGCTGAAGAACTGTCGTGGTACTTTTTAACTAGTATCTGAGAGATAAAGTGGTTCATGCCTTTCGTAAGGGTATTTGTTCGAAAGTGAATGTGATGGCATGACTTTAGTTGAACTCCCTCGCTACAATTCTGCAGTTCAGCATGTTAGCCATGATGCCTCGGTGGAGGAGGGTAGGGGAGGGTCTCTACTGACTTTGTTATCGATTTTATAGCATCTGATTTTCAATTTACAATGTAATTTTTTATCTATTACTAATAATGCAAACTAAACTTTATCCTCCTTTAAAAGTTAATTTTATTCAAAAATAAGTACCACTCTGTTGATGGAGTTAAGAATATTTTGACTGTATCCTCTGCAAAAAGGTAAGGAACCTCCCCCCACCCACACACACACACAAAAGAAAAGCTGTCCCGAGTATGACACTAATCCTGCACCTGATGGTGAGGATCCAGTTCTGGAGATCAGGGGAATGTGGAGTACATCTTCATTAGCATTACTCCCAGGTCTACCTTGGCTGGAGTGGTAGAACCTGTTAGGGTCCCATCTATAGATCAAATAGATCCGTTTGAAAATTATTTGTATTAGATAGGAATACTTGATGTCATATAACTATGCAAATTATTTGTATCCAGAATAATTACTTGATGTTATAATTGGTTACTAAGTATTATTATTAGTTATTTGAAACTGTATAACTGTGTGCAAACAAATTATTATTTAACAGATATAATTACTTTAAACCATAGAATTATTTGTATTAGATAGGAATACTTGAAACCATAGAATTATTTGTATAAGATTGAAATACTTGAAACCATATATTGTATTAGATAGGAGAAATACTTAAAAAAAAAAAACTTAATGCCAACCTGTCAAGGGTTATTTTATGCTTAGAGGTTAGGGAATCACATTCATTATATATTTTTTTGTGAGTTTTTTTTTCTCACAGTTATATGATATAAAGTATTCTTATCCAATACAAATAATTTGCATATATTTGTATGGTTTTAAGTTTTCCTATCCAATACTAATAATTATATGGTTTGGTTTGGTTTCTTTGTTTTTTATGGCATATCAACCTTTGTAGGTTATTTAATGCCAAATCCATTTTCCTAGAAGAACAGTAGTGGTACTATTTAACCCATAGCTGGGAGGATAAGGGGATTCATACCTTTTCCAAGGGTATTTGCCCGAAAGTAAATGTAATAGTGCGACTGAAGTACGAACTCGCTTACTACGATTCTGCAGTCCATCGCTTTAACCATTACACCACGATGACACTACCAATAATTATATGGTTTTAAGTAACTATTCCAATTTATTAACATTCATTTCTTTGCATACAGTTATATAATTTCAAGTAACTAATAATAATAAGTAAGTAAGCTGACCACAGTCGAAGGCGACTCTAAGGACTTTGGAGTAATAGCAATGAAGGGGTTCTCTACAATCTCTAGAACTGGAGTCCTACCCTCAGATGTAGGTTAATGTCAACATACCCTGGACTCTTTCCCCTCTGCTGAGAGGATTCACTTAGCATATTCTAATCCCCATTGACTGTGGTACAATAATTAAGAATATATTTATGAAGAGGTTTGTTAGTGATGTTTAATGATTAGATATTCCTTTTATTTAGAAATGAGTAAAACTAGACTCTTATCATAGAAGTGTCAGAGAGTTACACTTTGATATTAGCTCACAGATACTACACTTTGATCCCTAACAGAAATGTCGATTTATTTATGAACAATCTTTTCTTCTTATGGGTACTATGCTCGTGTGACTTTTCATGCAGGACTTTTATGGATTATCTTTCCTCTTTGTGCCAGTCGTTTGCCTCTCTATGGCATTTGTTTATCAGATCTAAAAAAGTAAAATCTTTTGGTGTCAGTTGATGCCAAAGTCTATTCTTATTCTAATTATCCCTGTATCAATTTCCCCTTAGAGGATTTGTTTGTTTGAACATGCAGAATAATTATAGCACTGTCAAGGAAAAAAGAAAAAAAAACAAAAAAAAAAAATGTCATCAATGTTTGAGAAGAAGTAAAAGATGAGAATAAAGTGATTGTTCAGGATAGTCCACCCATGAAAATATCTGTTATTTCTATGGTAATGTATAAAAAAAAAAAAATGATATAGATGTATATATAAATACGGCTATCTGCGAAATGTACATGGGACGTTCATGACATATATACATACCGTAGAACACATAAAGAACATAGGAATCGCGAAATTCGAAAACACATAACGACTTCTTGTTCCGGTACGAAACCTTTTTATTAACTTTGAGTTAAAGGTTTCGACACAAGGAGGAGAGACACAATCTCGCTATGCTGTCTTATTCATTTGGCCCCTATCTCGTGCGGCATCCACGGCGCGCAAATTTGCCTTGCCTCGCCTCAGCGAGCCCCAAAAGTCGACCATTTTCGTCCAGTGTCTAGTCTCAACTCTCTAACTTTCTTCAAATCTCCCACAAACCTCTGCGCGCTTCCGGTGCGTGACGTCACCCGCACCCTGTCACCCCGTTCCGTCATCTCGGGCTATTGTGACATCTCCGAGTGGCACGTCTGCCCTGCACGCGCGTTACCACCTACACTAAGGTTTGCACCCAACCAACCAACCCACACGCCGAGCTGAAAGGCCCCCAGCCCAACCAAGCTCAAAGGCATGAACCTAAATCCCTTGACCATTACGTTACAACAAGATCAATTTCTAAGTTGAGTACAGCTGGTTTGAGGCGCCCATAACATAATGGTTACTATTATAAGAAATGAAATCAGCAACCTGGTTCCATTTCATATTGTCCTTGGGAAAGATATGAATACAACTATTCTTCTTCTAGTAAGGGGGGGTGTCCTCATGGTGTAATGGTTAAAGCGATGGACTGTGGAATCGTAGTACACGAGTTTGTACTCTAGTCGCACTATTACGTTCACTTTCGGGCAAATACCCTTGGGAAAGGTATGAACCTCCTTATCCTCCCAGCTATGGGTTAAATAGTACCACTACTGTTCTTCTAGGAGAATGGCTTTGGCATTAAATAACCTAAAAAGAGTTGATATGCCATGAAACAAAGAAACCAAACCAAACCTTCTTCTAGTAAATAATAGGGCAGAATGGGCTAACATTGCTATGGCAACTACTCTTAGAGAAGGAAAACTGAATTCAAACTTAGTGTTCTCTACTTAAAAATTATTGTGGTTCAAGAACTTAGTCTTCCCTATTTTTTCCTAATAGCTGTGGAGAGAACAAATGGATTCATGCCTTTCTCAAGAGCATTTAATGCAAAGTTGTCCAAGATTTGAAATTGAGTCAGAAGAGTCCTTGTGGCGTAATAGCCTAAGTGCTAGCCTGCAGCCTTGAAGTAAGCAAGCTCCTGTCTCACTGTTATGTTCACTTATTATACCCTTAGGAAAGGTATAAACCTCCTTATTTCCCTAGCTATTAATACTAGTACAGCTATTGTCCTTCTAGAAGGATGGCTTTGGCATTAAATTACTCATGAAGGTTGATATACTATTAAAGCAAGAAACTAAACCAAATGGGTTGCCAAATTTATTTTTTCTGATAACCATTACACTTAGTACACCTAAAATAAAAGTAAATTTCTCCCTTTCTTTTTTTTTTCTTTCATGTTTAGTTACAATTAAATGAGAAATCTGCCATTATTTATAACTTGATATGTTTTTACTGGTTGGAACGAAGGAAAAACAAAAGAAATATGGCTGTTGGTTGAATTGTAGCTAGTTGAAGATATAATTTTAGAACTTAATTATTAAGTAAAAAAATTGAATGAAACATACTCTTCTCTGGATGGTGAATGTAAGTAATACTCTTCCATATAATTTTTTTTTTTCTTTTTCTACATTGCTACAGAAATAATGGAAATTTTCCCAGGTGAGCTGTTCTGGACAGGCATAAAAAAATAAATAAATCAATACGTGGCAAATGACTCATTCAGTTTAACAGAGCATGTTGAGATTCCAATTAACCTGGAGATCAGATAATAAATGTTGGTAGGGGTGACTCAACATCCAACCAGGCTATAATGTCATCGTTTGATTTAATGAGAAAGTTTATTTCTGAGTTGTTTTATAATAATCCTGTTGCATGATATGCAAAAGTTATCGGCGTAGAAAATGGACACGATGACGACACGAGTTCAATTCCTGGACGAGGCTGATTGTATTTCACATAGCACTAATACCCTTGGGAAAGGTATGAATCCAATTATTCTCCCTCCAGCTATGGGTAAATAGTAGGACAGACTGGGTTCTTCAGCCTTGGTGAGGCAACTAGTCTAGGAGAAGGAAAACTCTGAATTCAAACCTGTTAAACTCTGCTTAAAAATTGACCTTGTATCATATCCTGCCCGAGCGGAGGGGTTGGTAAATATGGGTATGCAAAATTAGGAGCAGGGGGGGATATATTTGCGTGATCAAGATATTGATTATTATTTTTTATTTATTTATTTTTTTTCAGATCATTTAAAAGTATTGGTGTCTTTTATTTCTAGATAAAGCATCATCAATTTTGAGAAGAATTTTCTTTTATTGATTAACCCTTAGAACCAAAATGTCCCACCCTGTCTTTGGGCTACCCATCCCTTGGGTTCTTAGTATAAAAATGGCAGAAAATCTAAAATATTGTAATCTGTTATTTAATTACTTTACAGGTGGTTAAACAATAAATTACATTTTATGGGCAATTTGAAATATATTTTTAAAAAATTAAAATTTTGTGTAAAATATAAAATTTATTACATTTTAAAAGCAAAAGCAACAGTGATGTAGAAATGGGAATTCCTCAGTAGGAATTCAGGCCATGAGTATATGTACTTCTAGTATGTGGTACAAATATTGTCCACCTTGGTCCTAAGTGTTAATTTGAGTAGCTATTATATCACAACTTCCTCTGGGAGGGCTTAGAATACATTAACTGTATCCCTTTCAGAGGGTTAAGAATCCCTCATCCCAAAGGTGTCCGGGGTATGACAGTAAACTGCATTCGATAGCCAGGCTCCAGTTCTAGAGATGTGGAAAGTACCTCTTCATTGGCATTTATTGCCAGGTTCTCTTTGACATGGAGTGGTAGTAGAACTGTTTGAAAATGATTAGTATTAAATTGGAATACTTGATACCATATGACTGTAAATTATTTGTATTTGATAGGAATACTTGAAACCATATAACTGTAAATTATTTGTATTAAGAATAGTTACTTGAAGTAGTAATTGTTTATTAAGGATTATTATTAGTCATTTGAAATGATACAGCAGTGTGAAAATTATTTGTATTAGATAAAAATACTTAATATCGCATAACTGTGTGCAAAAAAACAAACGACTATACAAAAAATGTAAATATGATTGTACAATGAACATGATTCCCTAACCCTAGGCATAAAATAACCCTAGATGAGTTGACATGCTGTTAAAATAAATAAATCAGGTTGTTATTTCTATGACAACAAGAAACAGAAATTATAATAAAGGATAAGTAAGACTTGAACTTGTGACCCCCTTTTTGCCTTTGAGAATCCTGGTTATTACTTTTGCCTAGGATTAGAGTGCAGTATCTGTTCCCCCTCTTTAGAAGATAGATTTTACTTTTTTTGAAATATATTGTTCAAAGTAGTTTTCATTCCTGGAGGCAACACCCCACAAAACACCAACTATACGGCCACCTACCTCTCATCACAAAAACTATCCAAGTTAGACAAACCAGACACACAGGACACTGCTGGAGAAGCAGGGACGAGCTCATAAGTGATGTACTCCTATGCACCCCCCAAAAAGCAGGACAACCAGCTAGAACATACATACAGCAGCTATGTGAGGATACGGGATGTAGCCCTGAAGACCTGCCAGAGGCGATGAACGATAGGGAGAAGTGGCGAGAGAGGGTCAGGGATATCCGTGCTAGCGGCACGACATGATGATGAGTTTTCATTCATCGAAAATTTTAAACAGGAAAGTTTTGCTTATTTGGCCAATGATTAATCATTGAAGAATGAGGATATTGTAAAAACTTGGATGTCTCCAAGTCCTCTGGAGTTAATTTACATCCTGATTTAGACAATGTGTTCTGGGGGGGGGAGGCAATGCCCTTTATATGCTGGACAGCAACATTGTAATAAGCAATTTTGAAGCAAGTCATGTCCAATTCTGGACTAATACATTTGGGAAAGGTATTAACTCCCACATTCCCTAGCTATGGGTACCATTAGTGTCCTTCTACAGGAATGACTTAATGACCCATAAATATTGATATGCCATTAAACAAAGAAACCAAACAATATTTTCCGATTCCTCAACTAATTAAGACTTGGAGAATGCAAAAAGATATAACAAAAAAATTGACCAACATTCAAGTGCTTTACATAAATCATTAGCGTGAGTCAAAAGTTTTGCAATATTTTGTTAACATAACAAACAATTCAGCAGCAGTTGATATTTTTGCCGAGGTCATGAAGGTGATGAATCATACTGTACTGTGAGATGCTGAGCTTGCCTGATACTCTCCAAATGCCACTCGATAGATTTGGCTCTATGGCTTGGAGTATTGCCTCAGAATACATGGTTTACAGCCTACCTTACCTCATCTGATCATCAAGGTTCTTGCAACCAGAATAAAATTTCGTGAACCATCTGGTTACTGTACTGTGATTCACTGTGCCTCACCTTTTGGAAAGTGGGTAGAGTGTTCGCCAATGGTCCGAGAGACCTAGGTTCAATTTCAGGTCAAGTCATACCAAAGACTTAAAAAATGGTACTTGATACCTCCTTGCTTAACACTCAGCAATATAAGGTAAGTATTAAGGGTAAAGTGGAGTAATCCAGGGAAAGGAGTAGCACCCTCCCCTACACCTCGGTGTAGTAGCTAATGAAAATGGAGCCTTCTGGTCGCCCTGGACTACGGTTGCCAACTTTACAACTTGCCTCCCAGTTCAAGCTTGTAAACTATAAATTCCTGAATTAGACTATGTTACACATTCATCTGTGCAACTTTCAAACCATACTTGGAATAAAGCAATGCACAATGTGACAGTGCACCAATTACCATGATACTAGCAACTACAGAGGCTTGAACTGCTTCAGTCACATGGTATACATGCTGCAAATTAGCACATATCAAAATATTGCAAGTTTTTTGACTCACCCTTCAAATTGATTAATTTTTGGTGATAAAAATCATTTGCTTTCTTATTCTGTTGAACTTAATTCCAAACTTTACTTATGTATATAGTTTTCTAAATTTATAAATAAAGTGTGCTCAATATCAGTGATAGAGCATATGTATATTTAAGTTAACTGAGTCAATGATGTTTGGTGAGTGTTAGTGATAGAGCATATGTATATTTAAGTTAACTGAGTCAATGATGTTTGGTGAGTGTCTGTTTATTGCTGATGCAATTGTTGCATAGATGAGAAACTGACAGTCACCAAGTGCTGTTGATTGTCTGTGTTATCCTAACTTTTATATATATATATATATATATATACACACACACACATGAAGTTTGATCAAAATGTTGAGATAGAAGTTTTAGATTTTTTCATTTTAAAATTTAGATTATGACATGTCCTGATGAGCAGCTTATATTCTAGAAAAAATATGATGTCTAGACAATTTGAGAAAAAATTTTGATGGCAGTTTCAATAGTTTTTTTAATGAAATATTTTTAGTGAACCACAAGATAGTGCAAGTGCAGCAGAATCTTCTATACTTACTAGACCTAGTTCTATGACTTTTTTTATTGTTTGTTTGTTTATTGAAAATTCATCTCTTGGGGAAGAGATTTGAGGGTGTTTAAGACAAAAGAAACACAATAGTGCAGCTTCACCATATAAAGAGAAGAATTTCAGAGGTGCTTTGACCAATGGAAAACTCGCTGGAATAAGTATGCTGAAAAGCAAGGGAACTATTTTGAAGAAAATTAATGTTTCATTTATTGTCCATTTCTGTTTTCATACATAAGCTTTAGTTTTGATACATTTTCTAACACACCTCATAAATCACATTGCCTATTGTACATAAGTAGATTTTGTTTTCTTTTGATATTGAAATACATCAATTTAGACATTGACCTTTTTGTAAAATGATTACAAGTTCAATAGGATTATGGCATTGATTAACGGTTCTTGTGGTTACATATCTTAGCAGTTGTAACTTTCTATTTATTGTTGTCCTTGTAAAACACTGTTGTACGATTGACTGCATTAAACCTTAATATGATAATGAAGATAACGACATAATCTAAATAATATAATTGCTCATTAAACCTGTCATTGTATTTTAACAAAATTGATGATTGCAATTACTTTAGGCATGTTTTAAGGGATAAGTCAATTGCGTATCTTATGTCATGGATCTCTGAATGTGATTGGTAATTTGATATCTGAAACATCTTTTCTGAGAACTGATTAAAATCTATATTGATAATAGGGAAGAGTTTCTGTTCTCGATAGATGACCAAAGTTTAATGTAGAACTACCAAATTTGCAATGCATTTTTATAGTAATTTCTTTGTCCAATACATTTTCATAATAATTTAATTTTCAGTTCATTTTTATACTAATTTGTTTACCAATGCATTTTATAGTAATTTCTTTGTCCAATACATTTTCATTGTAAGATATTTTCCAATGCATTTTTATAGTAATTTCATTTCCACTATGTTTTATAATAATTTTATTTCTAATGCCTTTTTAAAATAACTTAATTTCCCATTTCTTTGTCCACTGCATATGTATTAATATTTGAGAGTTTTCTACTGGCAACCAAGTGGTTTGATGTAGAGCTACCAAATTGCTATACAGTTTTATAGTAATTTCATTGTTAAATTTTTTCCAATGTATCTTTTATAGTAACTCCATTTTCCATATCTATAGTAATCTCATTTCTAATGAATTTTTAATGTAATTTCATTTCCAATACATTTTTACAGTAAATTCATTTCTAACACATTTCCAATGTCTTTTATAGTAATTTCATTTTGAATCTATTTTTATAGTAAATTCATTATCCAATGCATTTTTTATAGTAATTTCATTGTCTAATCCATATATATCAATATTTAGGAAGAGTTTACATTACCTCAATTTACAAAATGATTTGGTGTAGAGTTAGCCATTTTTCTAATAAAATCATTGTTCAATGTATTTTTATACTAATTTCATTTCATACAAAGAAGAGTGACAAAAATGATAAAAAGTAAAAAAAATTACAGTTACCATAAGAGATTGGAGAAATTAGAATTTACTTTACTATAAAGAAGAATGAGTGGTGATCTCATTGAAACTTTTAATATAATCAACGGAATTTCTAATTATCGTTGACATTTTGTTAATATTTTTCCTTGAACTGGAAATTTACTATCATGACAGATTTGAATAACTAAGTCGGCTTACCAATTGGATTTTTTGCTAATAGAGTAATATATTTTTGGAACAAATTGCCTAATTAGATCAAAATTAGCAATAATGTAAAAAATTCTATTAGATGATTTCAGAAATAATGGTAAGAAAAGTGGGCACTTTTGGGGAACTATTAGATAAATTACTTAAGAGAATTTGATTTGTATATTGATATTATATTAATTGTGTGTATGTTCTGTGCAAAGATTTTTTTTTTTTTTTTTTTAATTTTTTTCTTAAGGTTGATATGAGAAGATTGCAAAAAGAAGAGATACTTAAGGAGGAATAACAAAGAATGCATTTTTATATCAATTTAATTTCCAATGCATATATATATATATATATATATTGATATTTTGAAAGAGTTTTTCTATTCTCTATAGACAACCAAACAGTTTCATGTAGAACTACTAAATTTTCAATTTTTTTCTATCATAAAATCGTTTTCACTTCATTTTTATTTTAATCTAATTTCTAATGTGTATGTGTGCGCGTATATATATATATATATATATATATATATATATATATAATGCCTAAAGAGCCAGAAACTATCCAGCTTGGTTTCACCTTAGAGATCATCAGGATAATGCTGATTAAAGAGGGTTGCCCAAACAATATTTTATTAATAAAGTGGCCACCAGAAAAACAAAAAACAAATTATCATAAAAAAACAAAGTTTTGTTCTACTGAGTGTATTGAGCACTATTATGTATTAGCTTAGGTAACTCTGTCGGTGTTTTTTCTTTTGGCTAGGCATTGCTGTACTGGTTGATTATTTTCAAGCAGTATAGATGTTTTTAGTCTTTTCTTCTTTTCTTTTTTTTCTTTCTTTTTTTTTTTTTTAAATTGAATTTTTCCCCAGATATCAGTTTGTGTAATATTTTTTATTTAAAAATTTCATTTTTTTTTATGATACCAGAGTTATAGAAATAAGATTGAAAATGAAAAAATATATATGGGAAGAGTTTGTCTTTTCTCTATAGAGAGAAAAATGCCACATTTATTAAAGTCATGTTAAGGTTCTATGTAAAACAAAAATCAAATGTTACTGACGAAGAAATATTTAATGAAACATTATTGGACAAGTAAAATTATTACATAGCATTATTGTTTCATTAGGAATAACATCACAGATAAATTTAAAAAAAAATGTTTAAATCAATAAATCTCTTTGGTGTCACTAACTTGAAAATATTTCTCTATAAAACTCTGAAATTTTACATGCAAGAATATCAACTTTATAAGGTAATTTAAAAGTATCATTGGTAAATTTCTTTTTTGTTTTGTGAATTTCTTTTATAGTAACAATGATTTTGATAATAATTTTTAATGAAAATGAAATAAGTAGTAGAAACTTTTAACATTTTTTTACATGTTTATTAATTGTATTGTCTTTGATTCAATTCATGATCTCTTAACCAGGGTTGACTGGTACTTCAGCTTGTGAATTTTCAAAACTCCTTATAATTCTGAGATTTAAACTTAAAAATAAATATCTCTTGTTTTTTTAAACTTTTCAGTACTTTTCAACTCTGTGTGTGTAATATATATATATATATATATATATATATATATATATATATAATAAGGATGCTTATCTGCGACAAGTGCATGAAACCTGTGGTCACAGATAAGCATTTATGTTATTATATAAACAATATATTTTTATTCATTATTATTATTATATAATAGCTCCATCACAGATATTGAGCACTCTCCAAATTATACTGCATTTGGTCTATCACTTACTCACCAAGTGAGACAGTAATAACTATAAACTGTTACATACATATATATATATTAGAGAAAAATGGAAACAAATTTGACAGCATATGAAAAAGCAAAAATATTTAGTAGATGGATTTTTATATATGACAATATGCCAATATTTCAGTTTTTTGTGAAACCATCATCTGAACAATATTAGAATGTCATGTTAAGATGCTTCATCTGAAAATTCTTAGCATTCAATTATCATTAATAGTGTTCCATTTCAAAATATAGAGACATCACTAGTGTTTGAAATTTTTTTCAAAAAGGATAATGTCTTTGCTGTCGATTAAAATAAAACTTTTTAAACATAATATACCCTCTGAATATTTTTTTATTCTTATATTTACGTGTGTGTGTGTGTGTGTGTGTGTGTTGCAGTTTTATATTTTTCAATTGTATGATTATTAAAAATAGATTGAGTGTTGTGATAAACTATAAAAAATAATAAAATGAAAGAAAACTTTGGTAAGAATAAATAGGAAAATGTTTTATTGAAGAAATTTCTACAAGACTATTACAACTACTACAATTACTATTACAACTACTACAAGTAGATGCACAGAAACAGTATGATATGGGGAAAAAACAGTCAAGTTCCACTCAACTCTTTCTTCTGTGTGTGTGGGCAGCAGTTTTTCATTAATGCATGTTTGTTAAAAAGAACAAACAAGCGTGTAGGAATTCAAAAAATGTTTTTTTCTTGTTTATGAAGAAAGGAATGTAAATTCCAGATTCACTGAATGTAGAAATTGTCCAAAAGATGACATTGTCTTCATGTATCCCATTACCAAACCACTTCAATTTTTTCTTCTTGATGATGTCAGTGATTTTATTTAGCATGCCAAGGTCACTTCTCATATCAACCATTTTGATGTGATTTATGTAAGAAATTCCCACCATAGTCCTGAGGCAACCATTCTCATATACACTCAGTTTTTTGTTGATTTCAAACACCAAGTTTCTCCAGCATATATAGCTATTAAGACTATTAGTGTATAGTATGTATTTACTCAATCCCTCCCCCATGAGTAGGATGCAACACAAGATCAATTTCGGAGCCGAATTTAACAGGTTTGAATTCAGTTTTCCTTCAGCCCCCTCAGCAGATATATAATATAGATCAACTGCATCTCTGCAGAGGGGTAAGACTCCCCAAACGAGTGTTCTGGATATAAAAGCCCAGTTGGCTGGGGGTTATAGAATATGCTGGCTACATGTGTGCAGAGGGGTAAGACTCCCCCAACGAGTGTGCTGGATATAACAGTCCAGTCGGCTGGGGTTGTAGAATACGCCTACAGCATCTCTGCAGAGGGGTAAGATTCCCCTCTCACTAACGAGTGCCCTGCAAATTACGCTAAATCACCATTGTAAGGCTCCAATTATAGAGCCTGTAGAAATGTGGAGTAATCCTTCATTTCTATTACTCCACAGTCCACTTTGACCCATGTGTGCAGAATTATTAGTGTTAGATAGCAATACTTGAAACCATTGAAGTGTGTACAAACAAATGAGTTATGGTTCCTTCAAAACTGTGTGCAAACAAATGACTTAAGCTAAACTGAATTGTTGGAAATAAAACTGTTTGATCATTTAACTGTGTGTAAATAAATGACTGATGTTTAATTGAATTGTTAGTTATATATAGCAATACTTGGAACCATTTAACTTGGTTGACTTATGCTGAATTGAATTGTGAGAAATAGAACTATTTGATCATTTAAATATGTGTATATACAAAATGTGTTTACAAATCATATATTTGATATAAACGTAAAAATAGGATTTGGCATTAAATAACCTATAAAGGTTGATATGCCATAAACCCAACCCACCCAAACTGATAGTAATACTCGTGTTCAAATTTATATACATGCAGATGTAAGCAGAAACATAATGATGACTTCAATGAACGAAACGAACACACTTCTTTATAAAAATATACTTCTCCCACTTTATTCAAAAGGGTTGATGTTTCTTGTGTGTGAGAGGTGAGTTGGAGACAGTGACAGACTGCCACATATTGACCTCAAGTTCCTCTGACCATAGCAGCACTTCTTTTGCATTCTGATGGGTTGCTCAACCGTTGGTCCTGAGGGCCCAAGCCGTCTGTTGCACCTGGTTATATAATTGTTTGATTCCCACCTGCTTCCTGTGGGTGTACACATCTGCACCGAATTCAACCACGTTCACAGGTCAAGGTGATATTCCGATATCTTCGACTTGATGCACCTGTTTCTTTTGCTTATTTACACAGGTGCATCTCTTGATTGACGGCTCGGTTGAGGGCCAATATGCAACAGAACAAATGAGTTCTTTAAAAATGAAATTACCTCCAAACTATCAACTCCCAAATCCTGTATCAGTATCCATTTAAATGTACGCAACAAATAACTGATGTTGAATTGTTACCATTACATAGCCATATAGGAAACCATTTGTTTGTGTGTAAAAATGAGTTCAGGCTCATTAAAAAATGTTATCAACAAAATGTGTTTACAAATAATATATTTAAAATATATGTATGAAGAGGATTAAATAACCTACAATGGCTGATATGCCATAAAACCCAACCCAACCAAATCATATATATTTAAAATATATGTATAAAGAGGATTTGGCATTAAATAACCTACAAAGTTTGATATGCCATAAAACCCAACCAAACCAAACCAGTTTTCATTCTCCTAGATTGGTTGCCCTACCAAGGTTAAAGAGAATAGTCTGCCTTACTATTTACCCATAGCTGGAGGGAGAATAATTGAATTCATACCTCTCCCAAGGGTATTAGCACTATATGAAATGCAGACTGCCTTGTCTAGGATTTCAACTCGGTCTTCCATGTCCCTTTCTTATGCTGTTAACCATTACACCATGATCATTTCTTGATTCATATATTGTATAGACAAATTTTAGCTTAGAAAGATTTTTCATTTTCATGTATTTTTTTAAAAAATTTACTGAAAGTTGAAAAAGTTTTGATCTATCCTTTTTCTTTTATCAAATCAGCTTCCTGGTGTCACTCGATGTCAAAAGTGTAAATTCATTGATCTTAAATATCTAATATGTGCTATATTTGAAAAGCCCAAATTGTTTATTGAGGAACTTGAAAAGACATGATTAAAATGGATTATAAATATGAGTTCTCAAAAGAGCAAGATAATCTTTTGGCGATGATGACCACATTACAATGAAAAAAGATTTGATTTTACTTACATGGTAAACATAATGTTACATTATAGATTGGTAAGGTCTATTATTGACATGTAGTGTAGCTTTCTAATTAAGTTCTAAGCTGTTAAACGCATGGAAAAATACGATGAGTCAATCAGTATGATTGAAAGTTGTTGAAACTGAGGTAAATCTGAGACCATGGCTCTAATTGGTTTCAGTCAGGTGACCAAAATGGTTCTAAAATTTTAAAAGTTAGGAATGTTAATCAGTTGCAGCAGAATGTTTGAATGGAACGGTTGTGTTTCACCCATGCTTTCAACTTTCTGTAAAGGTTGTGCGGGTAAAATAGTTGTAAAATAAAAATGTACAGATAGGAATGGCGTCTGCATTATCCCTGCCCCCCCCAAAAAAAAACTATGACTGTTTGGGGTTACAGCAACAAATAACATACCACAAGAAAAGACACAGATGCAACACAACAATAGAAGACAGATACAGTGACAAACAAAAGATGACAGTAAAAATAGAAAAGAGAAGTTTAAGTAAGCCAGGTAGGAGTAGAAAACGGCTATATGAGAAAAGATCTTAAAATTTTCTTTGCTTTAATTGTAAGAGCAAAAAATGGAGACATCTAATGAAATTTGAGTACAAATGCTTTTAGTTAAAAAAAAATGTCTTAAGGTCAGTATTTCCCAAAGTATAAATTGCAGTACGACGGTGTGAGATAGTGAATCTTCAAAAATGTATATACAATGGCAGTGTAAAAGCAACTATGTCTATTGCAGTAGACTTACAGACTTATCTTGTAACTTGGTCTGGTTGTAGGGGCATTAATTTCTAGCATGTTTTGGGCAGGAACAGTCTGGTTGAGCCCATCCTTCCCCAGCTCTGGTTTAAATTTAGTTTTCCTTCTAGAACAGTTGCCATATCAAGGTTAAAGACCCTAGTCTGCCCTACTATTTATACATAGCTGGGGAGAGAGAAGAGTTGGATTCATAATTTTTCCAAGAGTATTAGTACTATGTGAAATGCAAAATGATTTGAACTCCAGCCATGCTATTATGTTCACTTTTAGACTAATACTCTTGGGGAAAGGTATGAAACTCTTTATCCCTCCCAAGTATGACTACTGTTCTTCTACAAGGATGGTTTTGGCATTAAATAACCCTCAAAAGTTGATATGTCATTAAACAAAGAAACCTGAGAAATAAGTGAAAACAAAAAAGTGTAACAATTTTAAATGCAATGATGTTGGCAACATAAATATCTTTAGTATACATATCACTGTCTCATAATAGTTGCTTCATTTAGTGTATGAAATTTATATACAAATGTAACAATAATTATGGGACAGATAATGTTACTGTCCCATTATAGTAGATACATTTAGAGAATTAATTTGATATACAAATGTAACAATTATGGGACAAAAAATACTTCTGTCGCATAATAGTTGATAGGGAATGAGATATATATATATATATATATATATATATATATATATATATATATATATATATATACTTTGTGTACAAAGTACAAGAAAATATTTTTGGTATTTTTAAAGTACTCCTGTGTAAGAAAATTTTAAGAATTATCATGTTATAGGACTTCTGTCCTATAAACCTTGTTACATTTATATATGAGTTTAATTCTCTAAATGTATCAACTATTATGGGACAGAAGTATTAATATCCACCTTTTAATTATCTTTACCTTTGTATATAAATTTAATTATCTAAATATGTCAGCTTTTATCATGTTTATCTTTTAACATAAGACTTACTGTTTTTAACCAAAGGGATTTATTTTATTTTAACCAAAGTCTGTTTTACTCTGTATAGGCTGTTACTTTAGCTTGTAGCTGCTATATGCTTTTTTACATGGGAGAATTGTATAGATCAAAAAAAAATATTATGGAATTGTTCCTATAGAAAAGGTATAAATCCTTAATAAGATTTTATGTGGGGGAAGAACTTGAATAATTTAGAACTTTCAAGCTATTGTATGTATCTATATTTCCCATGGGAATTTCTTTTTTTTTTTTTTTTTTTTCTCACCTCAACCTCATTTGATAAGGCAAGAATGTGTGAATTGGGTGGAAAGAATCTCCTACTACTTGAATTCTAAATCAGTGGGGTAGTTTGTCTATTTTAGTTGTAAGGGTGAATTATCACTGCATGAGCTCACAAGCAAGTCTCGTCTGTCTTTATATCTCAATTTCCTATTGTTAGAATAGACTGAAGTGACAGGGGTTTGATGACCTTTTCCCAAAAAACATTTGACCTAGAGATAAAAAAAAATAAAAATCTCACAGGTAAGCCATTTTATAAGGGACTGCTAACATGGGAAGTGAACATCTCTTGCTGAAAATCTTACAAAAGCTTTGAGAGCCACAAAAGAATTGATGTTGTAGAATTGAATTGTTGAGTATGTGTAATATTACCACCTGGAAAGCTGGAGTGTTTTGGAAAAAACGTTTCTCTTTAGGTTTTTACTTTGAAAGTGGGGTGGGAATAAAGACAACCCTGTTGGTGAGGCATTCCTCTGCAAAGGGATAAAACTCTTTACCCGCCCCCACCAAAAAAGAGGTGTCATGGGTATGACACTAAACTGCATCTGATGGTGAGGCTCCAGTTTTGTAGATGTTAGGAGTGTGGAGTACATCTTCATTGCCATTACTCCCAAGTCCACTCTGATCTGGAGTGGTAATACCTATTAGAGTCTTATCTATGGTTCAAATTGATGTTTTAAAATTATTTGGATTCGATAGGACTGTGTGCTCCTTTTCCCCCACAAAAAATTCTTAAGAAACAACTAGATAAAAAATGGGAAGATGAACATACAATCAATGTGATTCCCTAACTTCTAGGCATAAAATACTCCTAGCTGGGTTGATATGCCATTAAAATAAATCACATAGTCACTCAGCAAGGACAAATGGAAATGGAAAGATTGTTTTGACAATGTTTCTAATTGTGGAGAGCTTGTCTGTAATGAGTATCAACTTTCAAAATTTAAAAGTATTTTAAAATTCATTTGTAGATTGGTGTATGTATGGAAGTGTGTTTGTATGTACGAGTCATTCAATGAATAAGGTAAATATTGCCTAAGTCGTCTATAGTTGCACCTTTTTCAAAGAAATCAATAGTGATGGGTCCTTTCATGTCCCACAAGACCGCGTCAGCATGACCTTCTTTATTGACCACTGTACCCAGAACTTTTTCTTTACCAGAATGTCACAGTATTTCTATTCCATGGATTATACTTTGACTTGAGCTCACAGTGGTAAAGCCATGTTTAGCTCATTTGTAAACATATTTTTTTCTAAAACATGCTTCTCCATACACATCACACATTCTTCTGTAAAGTTCATATTGTTTGCATTTCTCAGCCAGCAAAAATTTGATGACAGACCTCTGTTCATGTCTGGAGCACTCTGTTTGATTTGCCACCATTTTAAATAGCTTCAAAACAAATATTAAAATAATTTTTGTTATAAAACAATTTCAAATAATGCATAGTTTACGTTTATGAAAAAAATTCTGATAAAATTTAGGTACTTATGCATCTATGTTACCATGATAAAGCCAAACTTTCTCTAGCGTTTCAGGGCCGATAATGGAAAGAATCGGGCTATGCCGAAACGCCTAGCCAATCAAATTTAAGCAAGCAGACAATAAAATAATTCCATCAATTTGTTGATAAAGTTACAAGAACAGTATTATTAAAGCTATTTTAAACAACATGAATTTATCACAGCTAAGTGACAAACTACAATCTGTGGAAAAGGTGATACAATTCTGCCAAGAAAAAAAACTGGTGCTTATGCACTTATTGTACCGGGCTATTTTTAAATAATTTTTTCAAGTTAAATTCAGGTGTTACAATATATTTTTTTAATTAAATTGTTAGGTGAAAGTACAGAATAGTTACAAAACACCCTTCCCTCCCCATGTTAAGAATGGGTTTCTAAATAATCACGTTATTATTTCAGTGCGGAACAATAAGCGCATAAGTAACAAAAAACTTATTGGCAAAATTAAAAGTTGCTGGACATGCGAGCATCCTTGCCATTTAAAAAAAAATGAGAAAAAGCTATGCCTGGAGATGGTCTTCATGCGTTTTGTTGTCATATTCCAATTCTTTCCGTCATCGGCCCGGAAATGCTTGTGAAAGTTTGGCTTTATCATGGTAACATAGATGCATAAGTACCAAAATTTATTTTGCTTTTTAAAAAATTTTGCCATTTTTATTAAATGACCCTCATATTTAGCTAAAAAAACAAGTTCAGATCTTATGAAATTTCTATATCTATATCTATATATGATTGTGGCATTCAGTTGAAATGAAAAAATTTCATTGACTATTTTTCTCGTGCTTATAAAATAACCTTGAAAAGACTGTTGTAATCTATTAGTCCATCATTGCAAAAAAAGAGAAAAAGACAAAAAAAAAAAAAAAAAGGTCAATGCTGCTTGCAGGTCTTCTCAGTCCTCAATCACCCAACACCAATTCTCATTTCTGTACAAACCACAAATCATGTCCTTGATTTACCAACAATCCCACTCTGAAGATCTCAGAGCCAAACCCTTTGACCATGCACTGTTCTGAGCTTATGTATGCTGATCCTATGACCAGTCAGCTGTGGCCTGTCATGAGAAAAACCAAACCCAGAACAAATGTTCTCCTCTTTTCCACATGCCATGCTACCCATCTTGCTTCCAGTTCAACACATTTCCATCTTATTTTTCATGGTAAAAAATGCATGCCACTCTCTTTTTGACCTACAAGGTAACTCTTCACTATAGACCCCGAACGAATGTTCTCCTCTTTTCTACACGACACACTGCCGATCTCACTTCCAGTCCAAGTTTTTCTTGACCCTTTATTTGGTTAACTCTCTGAACCCTGGTCAGTTTTTAAAGTGAAGTACAGTTGGTTTGAATTCAGTTTTCCTTCTCCTAGAGTTGTTGCCTTACCAAGTCTAAAGAACCCTACTATTTAACTAGTGCTGGGAGGGGGAACAGATACATTCATGCCTTTTTCAAGGGCATTAGCATGAAATGAAATGCAGAAAGTTTCATCTAGGATTTGAACTCTGACTGCTGACTCCATTTCCTATGATGATAATCATTTCACTAAGTACACCTCTTTTTCTAAGATGCTCAGCACTAGTTTGGTTGCAACTTCTTTTATGGTACAATTTGTCAAAAAAGATATTGTATTTTCTATTATTATAGGAAATGGACACAGCAGCACAAGTTCAAATCCTGGACGAGACTGATTGCATTTCACATAGCACTAATACCCTTGGGAAAGGTATGAATCCAATTATTCTCCCTCCAGCTATGGGTAAATAGTAGGACAGACTGGGTTCTTCAGCCTTGGTGAGTCTAGGAGAAGGAAAACTCTGCATTCAGACCTGTTAAACTCCGCTTAAAAATTAACCTTGTGTCATATCCTGCCTGAGCGGAGGGGTTGGTAAATAGGGTATTTTCTATTATTATTATTATTACTTATTTATTTTTAACCTATTGGTCTTATTTTTCTAATCAATGCTTTCCTGACATTTTATTACAATCTTAAATTCAAGGACCTGTATCATAAGCCTAGGTATTTCATATCAATGGTCTAATTGTTTTTATATCAGTGACTGGGTGGAGCTGAGTTATTTGGCTTTTAGTAACAATAGTTAAGATGGACTGTGTCCAAAATTATCCCAATTTAACATCTGCATGCCTTTTCCTCATTTTTAACACTTGTTTTCTTATTTTTATTACTCTTTGTGTTACATATATTTGAGCCAATTTTAGACGAGCTGTTGGCCCCCCAGGCTTTTGTGTACAGCTATAATAAACATTGTTGACATTTCTTTGATGTAGAAATCCCATGTAAGGGATAGTTGTTATTCCTGTCCTTCGGCTAAAAATAAAGGAGCCCTTTCTATAGCTAATCGGCAAGGGTAAGGGAACTTCTTTATTTCTTTTACAATAAGTATGATGTCTGTCTTTATAATTGTTTCATTTGCACATGTTAGGACATTTAGTGTTTGCAGTCAGTGTATCAGCTGTTGGAAATGGCATGTGATATAGCATTAATATAATACTTAATTTGTATTACTATTTTATTGTTTTATATTAATCTCTGTGTTGATTTATTGCACATGTGCACTAAATATGAGTTAAAGCTGGAAATTTTGTGGCTCTTTGCTGGAGTTTCAGTAAATGATGTATACTGATTATTAGAAGTTCTATTCCACTGGTTGACCATTTGGTGGTAAAAATTTGGATTTTAGCCTTGCCATGTAAGTTGACTCCTAATTTTGTAGAGATTTTTTCAGGCTTAAAAAATCAACTTGTCTGCCACAATTTACTGTAAAATTGTACATGTTTTTTTTTTTTTTTAACCCTGACTTATAGAACGATGAGACTTACAAAGTTTATAGATCTAATATAGAGATATAATCTCACCAAGATTTATATAAACAGCTTCTTTAACCTGGCCTCATTGTATTCTCAATTTCAAGATCTATCCTACAAGCGAGTGATGTAATATACTAATTGTATACAAATCAGTTTTTGTAATGTCTTCCTATTAGGAGGAAAATTAAAATGTGTTTGTCCTGTTCAGGGAGCCTAGAACATTTGCCAATGGCCCAGGAGCTCAGTGTTCAATCCCAGGTCTAGTCATACCAAAGACTCAAAAAATGATGCTTGATCCCTGCTTGCTTAACACTCGGCATTATAAGGTACGTTTCAAGGGTAAAGTGGAGCAATCCAGGGAATGGAGTAGCACCCTCCCCTAGACCTTGGTGTAGTAGCTATTGAAAAGAGAGCCTTCGGGTCGCTCTCAACTATGGTCACCAACTTTACTTTACTTATCACCTACAAAGGGGGTGAGACCTCACCAAAAAAGGGGTATCCCAGGTATGACATTAAACTGCATTTGATCGTGAGGCTCCAGTTGTGGAGATCTAGGGAGTATGGAGTACTCTTTTATTTTCATTACTTTCAGGCTCACTCTTACCTGGAGTGGTAGTACCTAATAGGGTTCCAATTATGGGTCAAATAAATCCATTTAAGAATTATTTGCATTTGATAGGACCATGTGTAAAAAAAATTCAAAAAGCAATGACAAAAAATGTAAATATGAATAATCCTAACCTCTAGGCATAAAATAACCCTAGACAGGTTGACATGCCATTTAAATCAATCAATGATATGTTCTTTTAATAGCTCAATAATTGGATTAATAATAGGTTCTTTTAATAATTCAATAATAGGTTTAATAATAGTTTCTTTTGATAGCCCAGCAATAGGTTTAATAATAGATTTAATGATAGTTCAATAATAGGTTCTTTTAATAGTCCAATATGAAGTAAAATAAAAAACAAATTTTATAAGACATAGTTTATTCATTTATTTATTTTTAACTGTGTGCTGTCTATATATGAATCTGTGATGGATAACTTGTTCACTTTTAAACTAGCTATGGCCGAGTGTAGCTCCTCCTGGTATTCAGAAATTAAACTATTACCTGTGAATATTTTTGTTGAGATCAGCAGTGTTAACTTGACCCAAAGAAAAAAACAGTTTCAAGTTTTAAGAATTGTATATTTCTGTGACAACACCCCTGGCTGGCCGACTCCCACTATCTTAGCTTCCTTGAACCAAACTATTCATGGCCAGTGATTCATCTAGTGTTTTTTTTTCTCATTTCCGACTAGGGGCATTACACATTTCTTTACAGATATGCAAAACTCAACCGAGAGGGTGGAAGAAAAGAACAGACGAACAAACACGGACTTGGGTCAGCTCCAAGTGCAAGAAGGGGGAAGTCTGTGACATTGTGCAGCTCTCCGTGCATTTGTAGACTATTGTGGGTGTGTATTTTGTGTGAAACTTCTACAAAGCCACTAACAATGCTGATATCTTCTTGCATTGGTTAACCTGGCCTCTGTGGGTCAACAGGTCTTAGCAGTCGCCTTCTGTTGACTCTCTTCTCTGCCCTACCTCCATCTTCTCATTACCTCCTTCTGCTGACTGTGTCATTCTCTGGACAGCTATCTCAAGCCGACTGTTCTCCTCTGCCCTGCTTTGTCAACTGCTCTCTCTGTCTTCTCTTGGACCTTCCTCCCTTCCTCCACTTCCGGTCTTGCGGGAGATCTTGTCCTCAGGCCCTTTGTGTGGGTTTCATGCCAGAACAGACAAAGAGATCATCTGAGTGGCACCAACACAAACGGAAACAAATTACTATGCATCGTGTCACATTTCTATAAAGTGGCTATGAGTTAAGAGATTGCATAGAATGTGGTTGTTTAAGTCTTTGATTAGTGGTTGGTTGGTTGGTTCTAAGGATTGTTTTACAATTTTATTTTATCTGTTAGACACTGACAGCAATGCAGGGATTAATTACTTAGGCTTTAATCCAGTAATACACACTAAAAAGATTTCCGATAAATAACTTGATTTGTTGGATTATCTAGCTCCACCAGTGTGAAAATCTTATCCATCAGACAATTTTTGATAAAAAAGTATATTTTTTTAAACAAATTGCCTAATCAGATCAAAAACGGCATGAGCATTAAAAAAAAAATGGAATTGGATGATTTCAGAAATAATGGTTTGAAAAAGAATTTTAGAGAGCATTTTTGGTAATTATTGGATAAATTATTTAACAGAATTTGATCTGTATATAGATATTATATTAAATAGTGTGTATGTTTTGTGTAAAGAGCTTTTTTTATTTTTATTTTTTTAATTAAAGGTTGCTGTGAGAAGATAGTAAAAAGCGGAGATACCCAAGGAGGTATAACAAATAAATAATCATAGTAATGGACTAGAAATCATTAACTCTTTCTTGGATTATATAATTTCTCTTGCTAAATTCTAGATCAGATATTGAATTAAGGATGTCTTGTTGGCAGGGCCTAGAATATACTGAATACATCCTTTGCTGGCAGAACTGCAAAAGAAAAGGGTTGTCCTAAACTTGGTCTAGTGGTGAGACTCCAATTCTGGGGATCTGGGAAGTATGGAGTACCCTTTCATTGCCATTACTCCCAGGTCCACTCTGGTCCAGAGTGGTAATACCTGTTAGGCTCCCATCTATGGATCAAATAGATCTATTAAAAAATTATTGGTATTAGATAGGAATACTTGGTACTATATAACTATGCAAATTATTTATCTTAAGAAAAATAGTCGCTTGAATTTATTGTTTACTTAGAATTATTATTCGTTATTGAAACCATAAAATTACTTGCAAATTATTTGTATCATATAGGAATACTTGAAACCATATAACTGTGTAAACAAAGGATTATAGCTAGATAAAAAAAAAGTTCAGTGGAACATTTGAAAGTATAGTTATGATTACAATCAAACATAAAAGAATCAGATTTTAACATTAAATAACCCACAAAGTATTGATGAGCCATTAAATATATAAACCAAACCAAACCAAACCTAAAAGCATTAAGCACTTTTCAATTCTTAATTATCATTAATATATATATATATATATATATATATATATATATATATATATATATATATATATATATATTAGTTGAGGAGAAGAAAAACTCTTAATTTCAACCAGCTTAAGAAAATGACTTTGTGCTGCATCCTGTAAGTGGCAGAGAGGTTGGGTATATACATGTAGAGGGGTTGTAATTTTATTTTTGTTTACAGTGCTTCAATACTGTAGAGTTTAGTAATAAATAATACCTAATAATATCCATTTTGATTGTATAATGCATTTATTCTGAACATTCATTTGTTCTAAATCATCCAAATTTTTAATATTACAGAGATAACTATAAAATGCTAATTAGAATCCTTCACTCCTTACTAGATAGAAGCATAAAAATCATCATTGATAATGTTCCACCTAAAACCCAACAGTCATGTCGCTCATTCCTAGAATTAACAAGGATTGGGTCCTAGAGTATTGTTGTCACTTGACCTCCAACAAGAGCCACCAGAAGCTACTTGAAATGTAAAAGGAATACATAAAATATGACGAGAATTAGTGATTAAAACTGTAGGTGATTGTTGTCATAACGTTGGTCAATTTGGAATGTTGTGCCTTGGTGAAGCCGAAAGTTGTCTATTTATTCTTGGTTACAGATGAAAGGGTAATGGATGGTAATCAATTCTAGCAAACTACAGTAAGCAATCCAGCCAAGGATGTGTCAGATCCATCCTATACCACTGCTACTACTTGAATATACTCAGCTTTTACAAATACCATCCCAATAGTTTGGTTTAACAACAATTCTGAGCAAAAGAATATATATATATATATATATATATATATACACGAGTAGAAATACTAGGTTCAGGATCAGATTAAAATCATTTTAGAAATATCATTGAATGAGATAAAAAGGCAGAAGAGAGGAATAAGGTAAGAATTAAAAATGTGTCTATTTGTTGCAGAAATATTTCACCTATTCAAATGAAAAGTATTTTATGAATTGTCTTTCTTTTTTCTTTTTTTTTTAGTTTACATTTAAATTGTATAAAAATATGTAATCTATACTGGGGAAAGGTTTAAAACATTTTCATGAATTTTGGAGGGATTGATCTCCAATAAATTTTTATTTTTTACAATTCATGCTCAGTGACAGAACAATATTTTAGTTAATAATTTATGAAAAAGCATCAAAGTTTTAATTCAAATTTTTATTCATCCATTAAAAACTTAATGATAAAAGAATCTAAGAATTCATGTATTACAATATTTTTTTATTTTAGAATTTTATTTTGTTTACATATAAGATATTATTTAAAAAAATGTTATCATAAATTTGTGACTGGTCTGAAATGTTATAATCTCATTTTTTTTATTTAAAAAAATTTTTTTTAAAACCATTTTTAAAAAAATTACAAAAATCTATTGTAATCTATCTGTAATTAAATAAATTTTTTATTTTTTTTTTACCCTATAAAAATGTAACAATAAAAAGAAGATAAAAATGGGTCCTTTTTTTTTTTTTTTTTAGGTGGGAAATTTGTGTATTACTTCAAATGAAAAGGATTCGTTTATTCTTAAAATATATATATATATATATATATATATATATATATATATATATATATATATTTTCAACGTTTTTGAGTTACACTGATTAAAAATTAATATATCATGTTCTCAGAAATATGAAAAATATTTGTTTAAAAAATTAGTTTTTGAGTTATCGATAAACAATACTTTTGTTTAATTTTTGTTATCTTTTTCTTTTTTAGCCTCTAAAAATGTAGCATTATTGGTTGGTACAATAAAAAGAAGCAAGAATTAAAACTGTAAAAGTTTTCATATTACAATCTCTTTTTTTAATTAACATTTAAAATAGTATTTAAAAAAAAGGTACTCCATGGTTAGAAACATTTTCATGATTTTTTTTTTAATCCTCCAAAAAATTAAGAATCTTTTTTTTTTTTTACAATGAGTACTAAATTATAAAACAATAATTTTCTAAGAAGTATTGAATACAAATTTTGCCTATGGAATCTGTGTAATATTTAAATATGGTAGCCTTAGGAAGAACTGAAGAGTTTCTCTTTTTTGTACTTACTAATGAAGAGTTCCACAAATCAATTGATTTTTGTGATTTACTTTTAATCAGTAAAAATCAAAAACTGAATTTTATACTTTTCCTTATAATAAACATATTAAAGTATATGCGCAATTTTAATACTCAATGACATCTCTTTTCTTAGTTATAAGTTGTCATGTACATAACAAGACACAACTCCTTTTTATATATATATATATATATATATATATATAGTTGTTTGAGTCATACCATAGACCCAAAAAATGGTACTTGATGCTGCCTTGCTTAACACTCTGCATTATAAGGTACGGATCAAGGGTAAAATGGAGCAATCCAGGGAAAGGAGTAGCATCCTCCTCTACACCTTGGTGTAGTAGCTATTGAAAAAGGAGCCTTCAGGTCGCCCTTGACTAAGGTCGCCAACTTTCCTTAGATAGTGCTGACTATTTGATGGCAACTTGAAGGCTCTCTTTTCTAGAGCTAGTACACAGAGGTGTTGGGGAGGGTGCTACTTTTTTTCTAGATTGTTCCACTTACCTTTGATCCATACCTTATAATACTAAGTGTTAAGCTAGTAGGCATCAAGTACCATTTTTTTAAGTCTTTGGTATGACTTGACCTGGGATTGAACCTTGGTCCTCCAGATTTGATTGTCTGCCTATTTTGTGTTTGATCTGTTCAAATCTTCATATTAGTTGTTTGACCTCTGGATGGAATGTATTCAGGAAGGTGCAATATTTTTCCGCAAGTACTCTCAGCTCCAACTGGAGCCATCTTTCAGGGAAACGAATCATGAAATGACAAACAATGGCAAGACATACACATTGACATAAAAAGTAAAAGAAAGAACAAGTTGGAGGGAAATTTACTCAAGAAAATAATTTTACTGGAAGTAAGAGGAAGGATTAGTGGAAAAAATGTTAAAGTTGTTTATGAATGTGGGTGCTATATTCGAAGTTGATCTTGTTTGAGTGCTTGGGGAAGGGGAATATGGCGCATTCCTAAATTCATTCCACCCAGAAGTCAAACGACTCATATGAAGACTTGAATTGATCAAAGATAAAATAGGACAGACACAAAGTGTTTAAAAGAGAAAATGCTGCTTATATATTCACACACACACACACACACACACATTATAAACTGTCGAGGTTATGATTGGAAATAAGTACCAATATTCAATCGTGCTTCTAACTTCTTAAGATATGAACCTCCTTATCCTCCCAGCTGTGGCTTAAATAGTACCACTACTGTTCTTCTAGGAGAATGGCTTTGGCATTAGATAACCTACGAAAGTTGATATGCCATTAAACAAAGGAACCAGGGAACCATCTAACTTCTCGTTTTTGTTCCCTCTCTAGTATCTACAAGTATATCAGTTTAAAGAGAAAATCCTAATTAATTATCAATTAGTGAATAAGTAAAGGTAATTACACTGATTGTCTCAAAACTTTTTACCATCAACTTTAGTGCCTTCAAATTATCACCCTGCCCGGGGTGCTTAAAATATGCTGTATCTCCTACAGAGGTATGACATCAAACTGCATTTGATGGTGAGGGTCCAATTCTGGAAATTTGGAGAGTGTGGCATACTCTTTCATTGCCATTACTTCCAGGTCCACTCTGACCTGGAGTGGTAGTTCCTGTTAGGATCTCATTCATGGGTCAAATAGGTCTGTTTAAAAATTCTTAGTATTCAATAGAACTCTGTAAAAAAAAAAAAAAAAAAAAAAAAAAAAAAAAAAACCTTAGAGACTACGACCTAAAAAATGTGAATATAAATATACAATGAATGTGATTCTCTAACCTTTGAGCATGAAATAACCTTAGCTGGGTTGACATGCCATTAAAATCAATCATTCAATTAAATCCTTTAAAATAGTTCTCTAAGAAATTTTGGCATAACTGTAGGGTAAATAGTACAACTACTGTCCTTCTACAATGATGGCTTTGGCATTAAATAACCCACAAAGGTTGATATACGATTAAAACAAAGACACAAACCCACTCTGGGAAAACACTGATAAAACACTGGTAAAATTTTTTACTGGTTCTCAGTACTTCCTAAATGGCAACCAAGGAGCAGGGTTTTGATTGAGAACAGGAATTAGTCACAAAGGCTCAGATCAGAGAGTTAGTGTTCTGTGGTATTGCATGGATATTATTTGTTTCATTCAGAGAATATGTGATATTATTTTTCATTTTTGTAATATTCATGTAAACAACTGCTTGATATTTCATCTTGACACACACTTGATATTTCATGTAGACACACTTGATAATTCAAGATTACTTGGTTAAATGTGAAGTCTGACAAATAAATAGGACCTGAATTTTTTTTTTCTTTAACACATTTGAAATATTGATCTGAAAAGCTTGTTTGTCATATATATGACAATCACTTTGTTAAACTTCTTTCCTTTCCGTCTTTTATAATTATTTCCCATTCCTCACCTCCATCATTTGAGCCTAAAGAGATTCCTCCTTCAAATTGGGATCTATTGATATCCTTGACAATGGTTCGTTTGTTGTAGTATGCATTCATTTATCGGAATCGGGAAGTGGTGCTTTTGACATATTTTTGTATTTATCAGGCCCTTTGGCTATCATATAACATAATTCAAATAACTGCTTCCAGGCAGAATGTATAATACTTTGTATTATGCATTCAGGCAAAAGTTGTGGGACAATAAACATTTGCCTCATTACTATGACAAATAATTTTTTTCATACAATGAGTCACTTATAGGGTTGCATAGAATTATCTATGAACATTTTTTGATTTCTTTGACTTTATGCTAAAACATCTATAACTCCTTTTCACTTAGACTTTTGTATATGTATATATATATATATATATATATATATATATATATATATATATATATATATAATGTGTGTGTGTGTGTGTGTGTGTGTGTGTGTGTGTGATCTCTATGAGTTTCCAAAGATTGTATGCGTGGTGTAATAGTTATTGAGGAAAATGGAATTAGCAATCCCTTACAAAAGGCATGAATCCATTCATTATTCCCCACTAAGCTATGGATAAATCGTAGGGTAGACTGAGCTCTCTTGCATTGCTAAAAGAAAGAAAACTGAATTCAAATTCCTTTGTCATGTGCCAACTATGGCAGAGTAAGAACCATTATTCACAAAGTATTACAGACCTTGGAGACTAAGAAAAGGTTGGAGAGATAAGGATAATTCATCTTTCTTTTTTTTTTTTTTTTTTTTTTTTTTTTATCTGTGTCTATCTAACTCAAGAACAGCCTGAATCATGACCACCAAATTTTTAAAGTTAGGACCTTAGTGCATGACTTTAGCATATTAGTTCATCAAAATTCTGTTCAATAGTTAATGAATATTTGTATTTTGTAGGTATTGAAGATTTTATGGGTTGAAACTGTTCAGTTCAATCCCTTGACTTTTAGTTTCATTGGCAGGAGAGGGTGGAGTTGAAGGCAGAAGATGTTTTAACCATTTTTTGTGGTGGTTTGTTTTTAGCTTAAACCAAGAAGTTGCTTAGCCACCTCTTCCTTGTTGATTTGTGCAAGTTCAGCAGTGCCCATCTCCTCTATAATAAACATAAACCATGAATTACAGTATGAATCAACCCCAGTCCATATACTTGGTTGCTGAGTCCGCACATTCAAATTATATCCCCTGAAATCATTGTTTTCCTAAAGATTTGAAAAACCTTTTTTTTTTTCTTTTGACTCTTGTTTTAAAAAAGAATCCCTCCAAATATCCAGATTTTGATTTTGACCATTAAGGATGTCTTTTTATAATTTTTTTGAAAGTCTTTAGCATATCTGACTAGTTCTGCTTTAAAAAATTCATTGTTCATCAATTATTTTGCTTGTCTAGAGTTATCTGCCCTTTGGTTTTGATTTTTCTTGAAATAGATGTCTACATCATTGAAATCATTGTTGTATTTATGTAATAGATAGAATCACCAAAGGTCAGATAACTCTTAAGTGTATGGAAGAAATAACAGAAAGTCAGCAACCACTTCACCATTGTATTTATCTAGAAGATAAGCACCCCAATCTAAAACCATGAAAAATGAGTTCATTTCACATTTGACAAATTCTGACTACAAACTGACCAAATTTATTTGCAAAATTAAAAAGAAAAATCTACACAGTGAGGTCAGAACAAGACAAAAGTGCCAATTTTGAATTCAGTAAGCTTTTCTTTTTCTGGTACACAGACTTTAAGAGTAAGACTATTCTCCAAACTTGCCATCTATTTCAGTGTTTGTAACTATTTCAAAAAGGTTCTTGGTTTAGTTGGGTTTTATAGCATATCAACCATCATTGGTTATTTAATGCCAAATCCTCTTTATACATATATATTAAATATATAGGTTTTGGTTTAGTTGGGTTTTATGGCATATCAACCATTATCGGTTATTTAATGCCAAACCCTCTTTATGAATATATATTAAATATAAATGATTTGTAAACACATTTTGTAGACAACATTCTTAAACGAGCGTGAGTTCTTCTTTGCTCACAGTAAATGGTTTCAAGTATTGCTATATAACAGTAACAATTTAACATCAGTCATTTGTTTGCACACAGTTTGTTCTATTTGACTCATAGATAGGATCCTATCAGGTGCTGCCACTCGGGGTCAGAGTAAACCTGGGAGCGATGGCAAATCTCTAAAGCTGGAGCTTTGCCATGAGACTGTTTAATTTCATATGCAGGACACTCATGGGAGAGGGATATCCTTCTGTAGAGATTCAGTTGTTGTATTCAACAGCCCAAGCCAACTGGACAAAAAAGGTTCTTGAAGAATCCTCTGAACTTACTTGGTTGTATGCATTCTATGAACAGCCAAACTATTGGATTGGGATGTAAAAATAGATCTATAAGGGTAATGAGTTATCTGTCCTTTGCTTTGATTTTTCTTTGAGATAATGCCAATGTTATTGAAACCATTGTATTTATTTAGTAGATAGAACCACCTCAAACAAAACCAAATCAAAGGGCAGATAACTTTTGTACATGTAAAGTAGAAATGGCTGAAAGTGAGAACATTTTGACATTGTATTTATGTAATAGTTCTCCTCCCCAGTATGTTAAAAAGTCAATTAATTTTACATTTGATAAATCAATGGAGTAGAGGACATTCTTTTGAATGGAAAGCACCTAAAATTATTTGGAGAAAACAACAAATTAAAAAAAAAAATCTTTACAATTTGGGATCAAGACAAATTTTAGGAAAATATTTTTTTTAAGATTATGAATCAAATAAAATGGGGAGAAAAAGTTTTCTTCTAATACTGTAGATATAAACTATGGATTTCATAATGAGTAAATTTCAATTTTTCCACTTAATTGCTCATATAAATGTTTTTGGGTAGATAGAAAAATCAGTTTGGAGTAGTTGGCTTTAGGAAAAATTTTTCTAAAAACCTTTTAAAAAAATCTGATACTTTAATTTTTATGTTTTGTTTTGATGAATATTTCTCAAGTGCCATTTCTAATCATGATGAAAAATCTACAATGGCCAACTTGCCAAATTTGATTTTACACATGATATAATATGAAGTGTTTGGTTGCAAAATTCTTTCACTTGGTAACTCGGCTACTTTTCAGAGAAATCAATAGAACATTCTCTCTCTCAATAGATTTGGTTGCCATGAGGTTACAGAGCTAGAAATACAAGTGATATTTTCTAATCTATGTTTAGTTTTGGTTTCTTTGTTTAACGGCATATCCATATTTACCCAACCCCTCCGCTCGGGCAAGATATAACACAAGGTCAATTTTTAAGTGAAGTTTAACAGGTTTGAATTCAGAGTTTTCCTTCTCCTAGACTAGTTGCCTCATCAAGGCTGAAGAACCCAGTCTGCCCTACTATTTACCCATAGCTGGAGGGAGAATAATTAGATTTATACCTTTCCCAAGGGTATTATTGTTATGTGAAATACAATCAGTCCCGTCCATGGTTTCAACTCGTGTTGCTGTGTCCATTTCCATTCCATTTAATGGCATATCAACTTTTGTGGGTTATTTAATACTAAAACCATCATTGTAGAAGGACAGTCGTGCTACTTGCCTGTCCCTATCATCCATTGCTCCTGGCAGACCTTCTAAATTATGTCCTATGTCAGTACAGAGTTGTTAAAAATAAGTACTTGTTGGTCAGCCAACACTTGCACGTCTGTGTGAAGGGGTTCAGAAGAGAACATTGCTTATGAGTTTGTCTTTACTTCTCCAGCAGTATCCTGTATGTCTTGTTCATCTTATTTGGATGGTTTTAGAGATGGGAGGTAAGTGTCCATACAGCTGCCATTTTGTGGGATGTTACTTCTAGGATTTGTTCAATATAGTTCGTAACATTCTTTTGCAGCTCCCACCTAGCTTTTTCTCTATACGCTTAGTCATTGTCTATGTGATGCATACATATAAAAAAATTGACCCAACTGCTGCTTGGAAGAAATTGTATTTTATTTTATCAGATAAGTCTGACTTCCATATGATACCCAGAAGGCTAGAGCCGTAGAATATACCAACTGCATCTCTGCAGAGGGGTAAGACCTCCCCCAATGAGTATCCTTGATATGACACTAAACAATCTGATGGTGAGGTTCCAATAATGCTGGAGCTTTTGGGTTGCAGAGTACTCCTTTATTGCCATCACTCCCAGATCCACTCTGGCCCAAAGTGGTAACACCTGATTGGGTCCTATCCATAGGTCAAATAGAACTAAACTGTGTATTTATGCTAAACTGAATGACTTAAAATAGAACTGCTTTGATATTTTAACTGCATACTTATGCTAAACTGAATTGTTTGAAATGAAACTGTTTATGTATGCTAAACGAAATTGTTTGATATGGAATTGTTTTTGACATTGAAATTGTACTTATGCTTAACTTAATTGTTTGAAGTAGAACTGTTTTGACATTTAGCTATGTGTAAACAAAATTTATACTTATACTAAACTGAATTGGATGAATTAGAACTGTTTGACTAAACGGAATAGCTTGAAATAGGAATGTTTTTGACAATTAAACTGTGTACTCCATAATAAACTGAATTGTTTGAAATAGAACTTTTTATTTGTATAAAAATAGATTTGGCATGAAATAACTTACAAAAGTTGATATGCCCTAAAACCCAAACAACCAACCAACTTTTATATGATTGACAAATTTAACCCATAGGTGGAGGGGAATAAAGAGATTCATACCTTTCTCGAAGGTATTTGTTTGAAAGTGAAAATGGTAGTGCGACTGGAGCTCTAGTGTTGTTTACTATGATGTTACAGTCCAGCATGTTAGCCACTACGCCATGGGAACTCTTTTCCTCTACGTTTATGTATACTAAAAAGGACAAATATAAATCTTTGCCAATTGTAGATTTTTACATTAATCAAGTAACACTCATAATTTGTAACTACTACTACCTACAATCAATAAATTGACTAATTTATTTATTATCATCTTATTTTTATTTGACTTGGTCTCATATTATAAATGTGTCTTTTAGTAATATTACTGTTTTCATGACTATGATAATTGTTGGCATGCTTAAATACTTCCAAATATTCATCTAATAACTTGAGCTGTGAGGGATTTTTGTTTTATGCATTAAGTGATATCCAAAATATTTTCAGTGAGTATCCTTGATATGACACTAAACAATCTGATGGTGAGGTTCCAATAATGCTGGAGCTTTTGGGTTGCAGAGTACTCAAGTAATAATTGGGAAGAGTCTGTCTATCCTCCATAAATGGTTAAGGGACTTGATCTTGGGTTATGAATTTAGTATGCATACATATTGAATCTGAGGGAGGGTTTTAGTATAAAAAAGCCAAAAAGAAGTTCCTCATGGAAATACAGGGTTTACATAAAGGGGGAAGGAACGTTTGACTATGAACAACCATCAGCAAGAAGCAATATTGCTGCAAGATGTTACCTATCCAACAGAAATTAAATTGCCAATCTTCAAAAAATAAGAACTTTTTCTTACTAAATCAATTATTTCCATGATTAAACATTATTCAGTTTATTGGTAATTTTTTAGGCTGGAGATGCCAAATAACCTTAGTTACCTTAGTCGAAGGTGACCAGAAGGCTCCCTTTTCAATAGCTACTACACTGAGGTGTAGGGGAAAGCACAACTCCTTTCTCTGGATTGCTCCACTTTACCCTTGAGACATACCTTATATTACTGAGTGTTAAGCAAGGAGGTATTAAGTACCATTTTTAAAGCCTTTGCTATGGCGCGACCTGGGATTGAATCCAAGTCTCCCGCACCATTGGCGGACACTCTACCAACTAGGCCAACGAGCCAAATAATTACATAAAATAATCATTGTGAAGTTAGAACTAACAATATGGAGAAAAATAAAATTGTTTAAATTAATAAATCTCTTTAGTGGCATACAAATTAAAACTTTCTTGACAAAATTCTATGAAACCTTTCATTGAATATTAAACTTCATATTATAATATAAAAACAATAATAGATAAATCTGTCTCTCTGATATGTGAAATTTATTCTTTTTTATAGTAAGAATTACCATTTGTAATTGCTTGGTTTTAATTTAATAAGATGGTAAAATAGACATTGTTTAGGATATGAAATTTAGTAAAAGAGGTTTTTGATTTTTTTTTTTTTTTTTTTTTTTTTGGATGTCCCTACATTGTAATGGTTACATGCTGGATTGTGACATTGTTGTGAGTTCAAACTCCAGTTGTGCTATTACATTCACTTTCAGACTAATACCCCCTGGGAAAAGTATGAACCCCTTTACCCCCCCCCCCGCTATGAAATTAGTAAAAGAGGTTTTTGATTTTTTTTTTTGTCGGGATGTCCCTACATTGTAATGGTTACATGCTGGATTGTGACATTGTTGTGAGTTCAAACTCCAGTTGTGCTATTACATTCACTTTCAGACTAATACCCCCTGGGAAAAGTATGAACCCCTTTACCCCCCCCCCGCTATGAATTAAATAGTACCATTACTGTTCTTCTCCAATGATGACTTTAGTATTAAATAACCCAGGAAGGTTGATATGCCATTAACCATAGAAACTACTTGTTATTTTTTGTTCGTCTTGCTGTGTATTATTGTGAAAATGCATTATTCCTCTGATAAAAATTTTTTTTATCATGATAATATGGCTTGGCTCTTCTGTTTATCTATGGATTTAAGATGGTGGTATCAGCTGTATTTGTAAGTTGAGGATGCAGGAGCATCAGTCCACTGAAATCCTTTGAATTAAACAGAGACAAATTAAACAATGCAGCTTATTTAGTTATATATCCATGATGAATGCTATGTCCATATATTTAAATTAGTTTTTGTCTTATTTTCAACATTATTTTAAATTATTTTTATCTTTTGGAAAAGAAATACATAACACACACACACATTTACTGTAGGTCCAGCAGTGTCTTGTGTTACCAGATTGCATGATATATATTTATATAAGCAAATTATGAAAATAAATCTGGCAGTATGCAGAAAATAGACAAAGTATTCATTTTCTTTTTTACCAAAATCTACCATTCCTCCACGTGTGTGTGTGTGTGATATTTTATAAAGTAATAGATTATTTGTAAAAAAAATTAGTAAATAAGAGGAAGTAATCTGTAATTATTATTTAGTAGTCATTTCTTTTGAGAAATTATAATGATTGGGGTGAGGGTGAACACAGAACATACACTTATTATCAAATTGCAAATTGGATTGCTTTAATCTCTAAAGAAATTTCAATGCTATTGCACTAATAATAATCTTAGTATAATGGTTCATTTCTTCTGTGTTGGCTGAGCAGTATGATACTAAGTCTAACGTAAAGTTGGGCAGGTTTAAATCCCTGGTTGAACCATCCTGTGTGTCTAGCCACACTGATGAGTTGTGATATAACAAAACAGTCTGTCTGTGGATATATATATATATATATATATATATATATATATATATGTGTGATAGAGATTTAATGCAAACTGATGAATTGATTATTTTTCTAGCTGAGCCACACTGACAGTTGATTTCATACATTCTCTTAATTTATTCTTTGCACTTATTGGCAAATGAAAATTTGGTTATTCAGTAGCTTGAGAGAGAGAGAGTGAATGAGAGTGTGAGTGTGTTTCTCTTTTATATAAAAAAAAAAAACAATAAAAAAAGAAGAAATTATATCTATATTGAACTATTGGATCAATTTTGTCTGTGTCTTTTTATTGATATTACAGATAGTTGTGGACTTACATCTGAGTTAGGTTCTGACTAAATCAGACTGCTATATATATATATATATATATATATATAACAAATATAGCTTCTGTATATTCAAAGTCTTATAAATCAATAACCTTCCTTTCCTTATTGGCCGGTCGATGTGTTGACATCTTGAGGCTGAACAATAAAATTTCCAAACTGTAAGTTCAACTGTAACTGAATATGTGCGGGGACCATTGATAGAGAGTGAGACTGAATGAGAGATGTGTGAGTGAATGGGTATGGCATGTGGGGATCAGCACTCATTTGTGCTGCCTGTTTTTCCCTGTGCCTTTTGATCACAGTTGTGTCACATAGGTCATAAATTAAAGATTGTATTAGCATTTTTATCAGTTGTACTTAATGCAAAGATATTCGTAGGTTGGTTGGTTTTATGGCATGTCAGCCCTTGTAGGGTTATCTTGTACTGAAGTCAATTTAACAGTTATGGTCTCCCAACTATGTGTTGTACAAAAATGTATTTTAACAATCATTTTAAACAGGGAAAAACTTCATATTTAATTGCAACATCAATGTTTTAAGAGTGAATGTAAGTTCAAAATCATTCAAGGGGAGTCTCTGTGGCGTAGTGGCTAACATGCTGGATTGCAACATTGCAGTAAGTAAGTTCAAACTTCAGTTGCACTATTATGTTCACTTTCATGCGAATATACCATTGGGAAAGGCATGAACCCTTTATTTCCTTCAGCTATGGGTTAAATCTTGGATAGTTTTCGTGATGGGAGGCAGGTGGCCGTATAGTTAGTGCCTTGTGGGGTGTTGCTGCCAGGATTTGTTCAATATTACTCTCAACATTCTTGTGTAATTGCCATCTAGCTTCTTCTCCAGCCGTTTTGTTAGCGTCCAAGTAGTGCATCCCCACATATGGCCAAGCAAAAGCAGGATGACCAGCTTGAACATACATAAAGCAGCTATGTGAGGATACGGGATGTAACCCTGAAGACCTGCCAGAGGCGATGAACGATAGGGAGAAATGGCGAGAGAGGGTCAGGGATATTCGTGCTAGCAGCACAACATGATGATGATGATGGGTTAAATAGTTCTATGACTGTTCTTCTACAAGATGGCTTTGGCATTAAATAACCTACAAAGGTTGATGAGACATTAAGCAAAAACAGAAACCAAAAATCATTCTAAAGATCATCTCAAACAAATCTTTCATCTAAAGATGGGGCCATAATGAGTACTGCCACACCAGGACGGATTAGAACTGAGAGTAATGGTAATGAAGGAGTAACTCTACGCACTGCAGACTTTGAGTAGTTGATACTATTTAGAGTTAGATGAAGATGTAAATTTTTTTTTTCTAGGAGTCCAGTCATAAAGATGTACATTCCTTCTTTTATCTTCATTGTTACTTACTGGTTTATCTAACTATCACCTCACTCCAAATTATTGGCGATGAACTTATCACACCTCACAGTTCTTTTTTTTTGTTTTTTTTTTCTTAAAAAAAAAAGCACCAATATAACAAAAATGAAAATTGTCTGTTGGGGTGTAAAGCCATCATAATCTTTGGTATATTTAACTGAAATTTTATTGTACCAATAGAACAGATCAAATATTGTTTCTTACTGCCAATACAACATAACTCAGCTCAATTTGAATGGCAATAGTTAGTTTGATACAGAGATAACCTAATAGGTCAAGGGAAAAATCTATTCATTGAACCAATTGTATAGCCATTTGCTTGATCTTATCAATGTGTTTGTGTTGTTATGACATAACACCCCACTGATTTATTTGTCATATTTATTTTTGTGTTTTTTTTCCTTTGATTTTTTTTTGCACTTGAAATTGCAGTAAATAAGGAGAGAGACGACTCCTCCGTCAAAAATAAAACTTCTGGGTAAATTTGTGATGTAGATAAAAATCGAGAGTGTATTATATTTTGAAAATTTTGTTTGTGTATTTGTTACTGTGGTAATAATAGTAACAATTATTAGTTTAATGTTCTTTCTATTGCATACACCTTTTAAGCTATATATCATGTACTGTTCTTATCATTAAGGTTTTTCGGACTATTGTCTTCATCTTTATTGTTATTTCCACAACGTTTCGGCCGATATGTCCTCCGGCCTTCTTCAGGTGTTTGTCAAACTCAGGAACCTTCACGGAGGACATATCGGCCGAAACGTTGTGGAAATAAAAATAAAGATAAAGACAATAGTCCGAAAAACCTTAATGATAAAAATCAACAAGCTTCGTCTCAGAAATTTAGACAACTAATATACTATTCTGTTTCTTATTTTATTTCAATTGTCTTATTGGTCAGCGCCAATCTCCTCACTTAGATTTTTTTTTTTTTTTTTTTTTTTTTCATGTCACTCTGGCTGTATCTTCTTCTTGTCTATCATTTCATTGTCTCCATGTTTCTCTGCTAGTTTGTTGCTGCAACCCTAACTGTTTTTAATTCTTTGGTGCTGGGATAATAAACAACTTGGACATAATTTTCATGTGGACATTTTACTTTATTTTATTGATAACACTTCTTCATCATCCATCTCTGTGTCTAAGGAGAATCAGCAAGCAGAAATTGGACTTTCAACTACTCCAAACACTTCTCATTAACTAAAGTTTTTAAATAGTTCTAAACTATTCAGAATTATGTGATAACTTGCATCCAATGTTAGCCAAACTTTCATTTGATTTTGGAGTCATCACACATCACTCAAATTCAATGATCTTTTTCTACTACCATTTTAAACTAACTTACACTTCATATCTTGTATCCATAAAGAAGTCAGAAACCTGTTTGCTTCTCTAGGAAACAAATGAATGAGAATTCATTTACTCTTTGTAAAAAAGACTGGTAAAGAGCCACTTTTGAAAAAACACTTACCTAATATAGCAGTTTGAAGTGGATATCCATCACACACTTCTATAACTTACAAGGCACACAGCCATTTGTCCTCTTGGTAGCACAAATGACTGACAACAAATGACTGATGTTTCATTGAATTGTCAGTGATACATACCAATACTAAGATAGATCATATAAATTTAATATATATGTATAAACTGGATTTGGCATTAAATAACCTACAATGGTTGATATGCCATAAAACCAAACCAGTCTGACACTATGGAAACCTGCATATTATGGAAGACCAGGGAATTTAACAACATACTGCTCTGACACTGTAATGCTGTATATAACTAAAACACAATAGACAGATGGAAAAAGGAATGCATCCTCCCTTTCCCTAAGAAGGTGACCTTGGAATAGCCAAGAACTACTGAAGTATAACCCTTACATCCATAGCGGCCAAGATCTACAATGCTCTACTACACAACCGAAAATTGAGAAAATACTTAGGAAGAACCAAAATGGCTTTTGGAGAAATCAATCCATGACATCACAAATTTTGACTATCCATCAAATTATAGAAGGTGTATGTGCAAAAAACCTAGAGGGAACAATATTATTCATCGACTTCTCCAAGACTTTTGACTCCATACACAGAGGGAAGATGGAGCAAATACTTCTTGCCTACGGCCTCCTCAAAGAAACCATTGCAGCCATGATGATACTATATAGAAACACAAAAGTAAAAGTCCGCTCACTGGATGGAGACACAGACTACTTCTACATTGTAGCAGGTGTGCTGCAAGGAGACGCATTAGCCCTATACCTGTTTATCATCTGCCTAGATTATGTGCTTAGAACATCTATTAATTTAATGAAAGAAAACAGTTTCAAGCTGGCAAAGGAAAGAAGCAGAAGATTTCCCACACAAACAATTATGAACACGGACTACACCGATGACATAGCGCTTCTGGCAAATACACCCACCCAAGCCAAAACCCTGCTACATAGTCTGGAATGAGCAGCTGGTGGCATAAGCCTTCATGTCAACACAGACAGGACGGAATACATGTGCTTTAATCAAAGAGGCGACATCTCCACACTAAAGGGTGGACCTTTGAAACTAGTGGTCAAGTTTACCTACCTGGGAAGGAGTGTCTCATCAACCAAGAAAGACATCAACATGTGACTAGCAAAGGCATGTACAGCTATTAATAGGCTATTGGTCATATGGAAGTCAGACCTGACCGATAAAATAAAATGCAGTTTTTTTCCAAGCTGTGGTCATGTCAATACTGTTACATGAATGCACTACATGGACACTAACTAAGCGTATGGCGAAAATCTTGACGGCAATTACACAAAAATGCTGCAAGCAATATTGAACAAGTCCTGGAGGCAAAACCCCACAAAACAGAAGCTATATGGACACCGACCACCCATCACAAAAACTATCAAAGGTAGACAAAGCAGACATGTGAGACACTGCTGGAGAAGTAAGGACAAACTCATAAGCGATATACTCCTGTGGACCCCTTCACATCGACAAGCAAAGGCAGGACGAGCAGCTAGAACTGATATAGAACAGCTCTGTGCCAATAGAGGATATAGCCTTGAAGGCCTCCTGGGAGCAATGGACAATAGAGATGGGTGGTGAGTGTGGGTCAGGGAGATCCATGCTGGCAGCATGACATAAT